>CM055122.1:51533200-52133200 GCA_029206835.1 Rana muscosa
TTGTTTCTGTAGAACCGACAGAACCAAGTTTAGATCCCATGGTCATATGGGAATATTAACCGGAGGACTAATACGCATCACTCCTTGTATAAAGGCTTTGACTAGTGAATGCGAAGCCAAGGGCCTTTGAAAAAATATTGACAAGGCCGAAAACTGACCTTTGATAATACTCAAGGCAAGCTTCCTATCTACAGCCCACTGTAGGAAGTCCAGACTCCTACCTATTACGTACTTATGTGGATGCCATTTCTTGGCCTCACACCACGCGATGTACGCCTTCCAGATTCTATATTAGATCTGCCTGGATACCGGCTTCCTGGCATTGATCATGGTAGATACCACAGGATTAGAGAGCCCTCTCTTTTTTAGAATGTGGGCTTCCATAGCCAGGCCGTCAAACCTAGGGCTGGTAAGGAAGGGTGGTATATCGGTCCTTGCGAAAGCATGTCCGGACGACGTGGGAGAGTCCAAGGACTCCCCACTGACATTTTACAATCTCCGCGTACCACGCTCTTCGGGGCCACGCTGGAGCCACCAGAATCACTGGTTTCTTTTCTACCCTGATTCTGCGGAGTAATCGAGGTAACCATTGTGGCGGTGTGAATGCATATATCAGCTTGAACTGATCCCAAGGGAACACTAGGGCATCCGAGCCGCAAGCTAGGGGATCCCTTGTCCGAGAGACAAACCTGTCCACCTCTGCGTTGAATCTGGATGCTAGAAGATCTACATCCGATGTTCCCCACCGCTGACATATTGTCCAGAAAACCTCGGGGTGAAGGGACCCTTCCTCTGGGCATAATTGCTGGCGACTTAGAAAGTCCGCCTTCCAATTCTCCACTCCTGGAATGAATACCGCAGATATGGCTGGGACATATCTTTCTGCCCATTTCAGGATGTAATTTACTTCCCTCTGGGCTGCACGACTCCTGGTGCCCCCCTGATGATTGATATATGCCACTGCTGTGGCATTGTCTGCTTGAATTCTGACAGGGGACCCTTGGAGTTTGGATGTCCATGCTACTAGGGCATACCGGGCTGCTCGTATCTCTAAGAGATTGATGGGCAGGGCCTTTTCTGCATCCGACCATCTGCCCTGGAGAGACCATTGCTCCAGTACTGCTCCCCAGCCTATAAGGCTGGCATCTGTAGTGACCACCTTCCAAGAAATCGGACTGAAGGATTTCCCTTTTTCCAGATTCTGGGGAACCAACCACCAACGGAGGCTCTTGCGAACGGAAGGGGACAAGGACATTGTAAGTCTAGGGCCTGAACTGTTTTGTTCCAGGCTGACAGTATGGCCCCTTGCAAATTCCTTGAATGGAATTGACCGTAGGGTACTGCTTCGAATGATGCCACCATTTTTCCCAGCAGCCTCATGCACAGGCGTATGGACGGCTGTCTTTTTTGTACCCACTAAGTGGATCAAATCTTTCAAAGACAACACCTTTCCTCGAGGCAAGAATATTTTTCTCTGGCCTGAATCCAACCTTAGCCCCAAGTATTCCAGACTTTTGACTGGTTTTTAGGGCTGACTTGTCTCGGTTGATAATCCAACCGTGAGATTTCAGATACTTGATTGTCTTGTGAACGACCACGTCTAGTTTTTTCACTGAGTGGTCTATCAGCAACAAGTCATCTAGATATGCCATTATCATTACACCTTGTGTTCTTAGATTGGCCAATAAAGGGCCAGAATTTTTGTAAACACTCGTGGTGCTGTGGCCAGACCGAAGGGTAAGGCTCTGAACTGAAAATGGCGCCCTTCTACTGCAAAGCGTAGAAATTTTTGGTGGACTGGAAAGATGGGAATGTGCAAATAAGCATCTTTGATGTCGATCGCGGCTAACCAATCCTCCCCTTGTAGGGCAGTGGCCACCGATCGGATCGACTCCATCGGAAAGTCCTGATATACAGGAATTTGTATAGCCCTTTTAGAATTAATATGGGCCTCACGTCCGCGTTTGCTTCGGGATTGTAAAGAGGTTTGAGTAAAACCCGAACCCTCATTCTTCCAGGGGAACCTCCATAATTACTCCTTGGAGCAATAGTTGTTCTAGTGCCAACAGGAGGGACTCTCTCTTCCGGGGATCCCTTGGCACGTTTGACCTCAAAAATGGGAAGGAGGAGAGTCTTAAAACTGTATCCCAGACATACTGCGGAGAGCACCTATCTGTCTTGATCGTGTCCCGCCAGGTCTCTTGTGAACAATTGGGGTCCTCCCCCCCACCCGACTGAGTGGGGGACCCTTCAATGAATTTAACTTTGGGGGAGGTTTTGTACCTCCCCTGACCCAGGGTTTCTCATTACCCTGCTATTGTCCCTGTTTTTTACCCCCGGGAATTGACCGAGGAGGCCGTCGGAACTGTTACACAGCCGATGCCCCAGGGACTGGAGAAGCAGGCCTCTTAAAGAGGGACCTCTAACTCTGTTTTTAACCGGCAAGAGCGTATTTTTACCGCTGGAAATTTTCTGGATATATTTGTCCAGGTTTTCCCTGAATAAGCGTTCACCATGAAATGGGACGCTAACCAGCCATTCTTTACAGGGAGCTTCAGCAGACCAGTTTTTGAGCCATAGAAGCCTACGCATATGTACTATAGACAGCGTAAGGCGGGAGGCCTGATGGACTGAATCCTTTATGGCGTCAACCGCAAAGCCTAAGGCTCTAGGTAGATCAGCTAGGGCAAGGCCTGCTGATCTGTCAAGTCCCTCAAGACCTGTTTCAACTGATCCTTCCCTGCTTAGCAGACCCCAATAGCTGCTACTGCTGGTTGTGTCACCAAGCTTGCTGTAGAAAGAAGCAGACTTTCATAAGGACTCCAATCTTTTATCTATTGGGTTCTTGAACATTTGGACATTATCCACTGGACATGTCAGTGATTTATACATACAAGAGATGGCTGCGTCCACTGTAGGGACCTTCCATTTTTTTGATGAACTTATCCTCCATGGGATAGACCACCGGAAATCTCTTGGGGGAATAAATATTTTCTCAGGACGTTCCCAATCCTGGTAAATACGCCCTTTCAGTAAAGGGTGAAGTGGAAAAGAACAGACAGTCTGGGGGCTTCTAGCGACCCCAACGAGGATACAGTAGTGGTTGATGGTTCCGCAAGGTGCATTTTTAAATGCTGATCGGACCATGTTAGTCAGAGACTGAACCCATAATCTTTCAGCTTGAGATGCTGAGAAAAGGTTCCCCCACTGTTGATTCCTCTATAACAGAATCAACCTCATCCTGATCCCCTTCAGGCAGGTCGATCCCTGTATGGGACTGTTGCTCGGCTAACAGGCACTCTGAAGGAGGAGACGGAGATCGGGCGTGCTTTCCCTGACAGGGAGGCAGCGATCAATGTTGACAATCTCTCTCTAATCCTCCCAGAGCTGAGGAAAAAACCTCCTCTGTTACATACACAGGAGCAGGTGAACTGAGGACAGCCACAGTACCAAGTACCCCTGCGGGGTCTCTACGGTCACTTACCTCTGAACTTCAGGGGAGACTGGTGTAGCAGAAGCATGCCCAAGATCCTCAGAGCCCGATGAGACCCCCTTCGCTTCCTGGAAGATTCAGTTCCGGAGCTTCTGGACGGCATATTCCTAAGCCTAAAGCTGAGGTATTCCAGCCGTAATACACCACTTTTACTGAGAATAGTCTAGCACAATTGCTGCTATATCACAGTTGGTGTCTACTAATGTGCCTTTCTATGGGGATGCCTGCATCAACCGCTTGCTGTATGCCTTTTTTTTTTTTTAAATGTTGCCAGCTCTGTCTCTGCACTCCATAGCCAGCTCATAACATAACACATAATTGTGTTTTTTAACATGCTGGGACGCCCGCACATGCGCAGAAGCGCTGCGGCGCGCACAGAGCGTCATCCCCCAGGCTCCGCCCCCTTTCCCGGCTCACCTCTATATATAGAGGCGCGTGCACGCGCGCGGCCATGTGCGCCTTCGGCGCTAATTTCGAAAAGGGAAACTAGGGACAAGAGCCAGGGCCCCTTTTTGCCGCAGGCCGGGGGATGGACGAGCATTGCAACATGGCAGAGGAAGCAGTTTCCCACAAGAGAACTCACCATCTGCCTGGACTTGCTCTGACGAAAAGAAACTAGTCCACATGACAAGAAACATTCCACAGCGGCCTCTAGTGGATAAACACAGGTACCGCAGTCTAATATATTAAATATATATATATTTTTTTTTTTCTTTCTTGACCACTATTAAAATTATTACATTTTTTTAGTAGTTACAGGCATGCACAGATATTAGCGGGAATACCGTTAGGTAACAGACAGAAAGACAAATTAGGCTTGGGGGTCCCCCAATAGAACCAAGTTCCTGGGGGCCCCCACTTACCTGTTCCCCGCCGCAGGACTTTGTTTGGTCCACAGAAGCCCAAACTTCACCTATCACGGCAGGCATTGTAATTAAACCTTCAGGGACCGGGTTCCCAAGGATTCCACTCCCCTGGACCTGTATAGCACCCTGCACAGAAAACATCTTGGTCGTGGGTATGACCAGAGCTCTGGATCCCAGGGTCCAGCTCTCCTAAGAGAAGCATTACAGGCAAAACCTTGCTCTTCTCTGCAAGGCCCGGGTACCGACCGTTTAGCTATGAAGCTTTTTTGGTCGGATCCGGAATAGCTTACTGAGGCCCAAAAGAACCTGTACGCAAGCTCAGTGAAAAACACATGTTTCTTCTTGGCCAACACCTTAGACACTGGCAAAAAACTGAGGTGCTCCCGGATGGGAGGGGCTTATATAGGGGAGGGTACTTCCGGTTTTGGAAGTTGCCAGTGCCAGCACCTGAAGGTATCTATATAACCCACATAGTAATGACTATGCCGCTCTGTGTCCCGTGATGTACGAGAAAGAAAATGGCCTGGTCATTGAGCAGGCAAATCTTCCAGGGCTGAAGTGGTTAAAGACAATTTCATAGACAGTACATCAGTATTGGAAGGGAGAGGGGGATTTACTAAAACTGAATCAGACAGAATCAGGGGCAGCTGTGCATAATAACCAATTAGCTTCTAACTTCAGCTTGTTCAGTTAAACTTTGCAAATGAAAGCTAGAAGCTGACTGGTTCCCATGCATCACTGCTCCAGATTCTAGCTGCTCCAATCTTAGAAAATTCCCCTAAATATCCATTATAAAAATTTAACACATACACACATGCATATATAGGTAAGATAAAAGGTTAAGGTGCTTACACTCTGGTGTATAATCATATGAATTTGTAGGAAAGGAGGCTACAAGGTGCAAAACTGTGTTCCCATCTGCGTCTTTCTCGTTGATGCATTTCTTCTTGGCTGAATTATTGTTTAGGATAAGTTCAAAGAGGTTGCTGTCACCTGAAAAAAGGAAAAACTGCTGTCAAGACTATTTTTGTATTGTAGCTCATGTATGAGAAAAGCAAATTAAACAGGTGGCTGAACCGAGTGAAATAAAACTTCAAGGAGGCTGCACTATATCTACACACCAATACATTTTTGGGAAAATTATTATAGCACTTGGGTAATTAACATCATAGTAGCAACTACAAATTACAACATGTTATACCAGAGGATGGACCCTCTTCTGTTAAAATTATCACCCTGCTGAAAGCCACATAGGAGTGAGTGACCCCCAAAAATAACAATAGTTTTACATGTTTGTTGTAGATAAACATATGTAGCTTGGTGCTCCTTGCTCACTGGAAATACGTTAAAGCGGAAATCCAGGCAAATACCCAAAGACCGATGAAACACAGGAGCAGTGTGCCAAATGATTTGTATTTGTTCATCCAGACCCAAGATTTACACAGCTCTGTCACACATAGTCTTACCTGGCAGGGGAAGGGACCCGTTCTTTCTCTGCTAGTTTCAATTTCCGCTTACAGGTCCCCTTCCCCACCCCTGCCTTGTGATAGTGAAAGCAATACCAACACATCTCTAACGCTACTCTCTCCTCTAAGCATGCTCCTCACAAAGCATCCCAAATGGCTTCTTGTGCTGCTTCTTCACCCCCCTAGCTCTGTACAGCAGACTACAAACGGCTAATGCAAAGTAAAATTTAGGTACTTACACAGCTTTGGTGTTAGCTGAATGAGTTAAATACAGAAGTGTGGAGTGCGCATGCGCGGGGACTCAGGGACGGACGTGTGCTGACCGAGCTCCCGACACCCCGACCCATCGGAGCGAATAGCAGTGCAGGCAGCGAGGTCAGAGAGCCAGGACCAGATCCACAGGAGACCCGGGGAGGTGATGAATCGGAGGGCGCAGGGCCTGCCACGAAAGGGACAGTTTAAGCAGCCTACAGCCCAGAGGAGAGCGGGGCCTTCCCCCACAGCACAGCCGCAATCCAAGATGGCGCCCAGCAAGCCAGACACACGAGGCAGCACAGCAGCCAAGTCAGATAGTACATCACAGAGAGGGGGCAAACAACTCAATCCGGAGCCATCCAAAGACCCTTTTTCATCCCAATCCTCAGGAGAGGGGGAGGCTATCCAGCTGGGTGAGTCACCTTTGCATTCTTTATCCCCTGCTATGTATACTGACGGCCAGGAATCAGTGAACTCCCCTGCTTCCTCTATAGATAGAAACATGGCAGATCTTACTGAGGCCCTCTTTAGCCAGTCCGGCCAGGACTTACCGCCTCCCCAGCTGGCACATTACTCCCCAGATGCTATACTGCTGGGTCGGTTCTCCACCATGCTGCATTAGGAACTTTCTAAGGCCTGCACGCTGATTACCACAGACCTCAAAAAGGATATCCACAGCCTAGGCGAACGTTTTGAGCATATTGAAACCAAAGTAGATAATACTATTAAAAAAGTCAATCAGAACTCTGCCATGGTCACAGACCTTCAAGACAGATTGGAGGAAGCGTTCACGAAAATCGAAGATTTGGAGAATCGCTCACGTAGATACAATTTACGCATCCGTGGACTCCCTGAAACTCACACAGATTTGGAGGGGGCTATAAAAGACCTAATGAAAACCCTCATTCCTGACATTACAGCTCCCCAAATGGAAGTGGATCGCATTCACCGAGCACTAACAGCCCCAAGATCTGACGGATTGCCACGCGACATTATTGTCAAGCCGCATTACTATCGCGTCAAAGAAAAGATGATGTTTGCAGCCCGTAATAGACCGGACTTGTCGCTGTTTGGAGCTCCAATACAGCTCTTCACCGACCTGGCCCTGTCAACAGTCCAAAAACGCAGAACCCTGCGACCACTACTACAGCAACTTATGGATAAGCAGATCAAATATAGATGGGCGTTCCCATTTAAGCTGTCCTTCACATATAAGGGAAAGTCCCACTCATTTTCCACGTTCCAGGCAGGGGAGGCCCTACTGCTCGAGCTTGGTATCATCACTCAGGACTCTCCGACTTTGTCTCCCCCACGCCGGGATAACCGTCCACTTTCGCCAATGTGGCAGGAACGCACGCGCTCTCAGGCCAGAAATACTCGTCGGAACACTTGAGCCTTGTTGCCATTTTTCTGCCCTTTCCTGGGACCTGCTGGTTTTTGGTCGCATAGGTCTGGCCTGGGCTCATGATGGACTATGAGCCGGATGGGGCCATCATACCTGTGCTCTATTCACTGAAGTTACCTGGTTTCCTGGCTTTTATAATGACTGTCAGAAGGTTAATCTTTTGCCTCATAGAACCCCACCTTGTTTGCCAGAACCACAGTATTCTTGAGACTCGGGTTTTTACCTGGCACAGTGTGTAGATCCCATGTTGGGTTGTGGCTCGGGGGCAGGAACGACCGATGGGGACCCTTCCTGCCCTTGAGACATCGCCCTAGGGAACATGTCTTACTACAGATAACCTGTTATGCCATGCTGTGTCGACTGGTTTATGTTATTTTTGATTGACCTCGCATGACCTGTTTAATTAACGCTTGTTCGAGTTGGGTCGGGGTGGCTACACATGCCACCCAATTGCGAGACTACCTATTCTCTGACGAGGATGGTACCCTTGCACCTAATGTGCCGGATTTTGTCTCCGGCGGGGGTTATTCCCCATGCTTTCATATATCAGTTAAAAATGTTTTATTCTCGTTTTCTGGGCCTAAGGCCCACGAGTGTTTTTCTTTGTCTTGCTGTATTTCTAACACCTTTTCTTTTCCTCTTTTCCCCCTCTCTCTTGCGAGCCTCGGTTTGGCACCCTCCCCCCGTATCAAGGTCCGAAGGGTCATGGAGGCTGATAGTCTTCGCTCCAGTGGCGCCGACCACCCCATTGACAACGCAAGGTAAGAGTGCTCTGCCCTACCACGATGGCCACGACATACAACACTGACTACTCCATAGTTAGCCACAATGTACATGGTTTTAATTCCCCTGCCAAGAGGACTAAAGCATTTCAGTTCTATCACAAGCAGAGGGCTGACGTCCTTCTCTTACAAGAGACTCATTTTTCACACACCTCAGCTCCTCGTTACCTCAGTGCGAAGTATCCGCAGTATTATCTTGCAGGGGGGCGGGAGACAAAGGGGGGGGTAGCTATCTGTTTTTCGAAACGGACCCTCTTCGTCCCTGTTACTGTTGTTAAAGATAAGGGGGGTAGATATATTATGGCAGTGGGGCGGCTCCACGACAGAGAGGTTTCCTTTATATCATATTATGCCCCAAACACTGGACAGCCGGAATTCTTTAGCAAAATGCTTTGAATTCTGATGCCCAAGGTCCAGGGTCAGGTGGTAATGGGGGGTGATAGCAATATTCCCTTGGACAGAATTATGGATAAGTCTGACTCCTCTAAACCAATTTTGAAACGCCCACCGAACGGGAGCAGCAAAGTGGCGTGCTTATTTCACTTCCACGATCTTATTGATAGCTGGCGTGAAAATAACCCCACGGTCAGAGACTTCACGTACTTTTCGCAGGTACATCATACTTATTCTAGGATAGATCATCTTTTAGTACGCACGCCTTTACTCCCATTTATTAAGACAGTCAAAATTTTGTCTACCCCTTGGTCGGACCATTCCCCGATCAAACTCTCTATCACAGGACTGTGGACCAAATCAAAACCCTCCCCGTGGAGACTCAATGTGAGTCTGCTGAATGACCCTATAATCTTTGTGGAAATACAAAAGGAAATACGAGAATACTTTAGACTTAATAAGGCTGCAGACACGTCCCCGCGATGAACTGGGTGGCTCACAAAGCTGCGATTCGGGGCATTCTATTACAAGTGGCAACTAGAGTGAAACGGGACAGGGAACAGACGATTAAGAAACTGGAGACTAAATTAGAGGACTTAATGAACGAACAGCATGGGAATCCCCGGATAGATATAAGGCACAAAATCGATGAAGCCAGACTAGCTCTTAATATTAGTCTGACTACGCAAGCGGAGAAGCATATCAGTTGGTCCAAACATAGGCTCTACACTATGGGGGACAAACCGACCACAATGCTAGCTAGAAAACTGGTCCCTCGACCATATACGCCGACTTTACCCAAATTGAGATTATCCACGGGCCTTACCACCCAAAACCCTGAAAAGATTATAGGGGAATTTCATAAGTTCTACGCTAAGCTGTATGGGGCGCAAAATACGTTTGATCCATCTGGAGCAGACGCGTTCTTCCACAACTTACAGCTGCCCACACTGACACAGGCCCACACGGAACTGATGGACGGAGCCTTCACGGAACTTGAAGTCACGGCCGCAATCAAAACACTGCATCCTACTAAAGCTCCGGGGCCTGACGGCTTCCCAGGCCACTATTATAGAAAGTATCAAGATCTCCTCACCCCTCACTTATGCTCCTACTTTAACGACCTGTGGAGAGGTGGTGGGCTTCCCTGCCACGAAAATATGGCGTATATAAGTGTCATTCCGAAGCCGGGTAAGGATCACGGGGATTGCACCAATTACCGCCCGATTTCTTTAATCAATACGGATCTGAAAATCCTAACTAAAATATTGGCCCAAAGACTCAATACCTTTCTTGAGTGCTATATTCACCCTGATCAGGCTGGTTTTGTCCCGAATAGACAGGCATCAGATCAAACACGTCAGTTAATTAATCTCATTTCAGCAGTTCAGTCTGATTGGGACGGCATAGGACCCAGGAGGGGAATGTTGCTTTCATTGGACATCCAGAAGGCGTTTGATTCCATTTCCTGGGAATATCTATTTGACGTCCTTACTCGCTATGGATTTGGGTGGCACTTTCTGGATCTCCTCCGCATATTATATGATTCCCCGAGCGCTTCACTAATGCTCAGGGGATATACTTCTCAAACATTTCCAATCTGCAGAGGAACTAGACAGGGATGCCCATTGTCACTGCTATTATTCGCACTGGCGATAGAACCACTTGCAATCAAAATTCGTTCAAGCAGAGATGTTCAGGGAATTTATTGCGGGGACTATGAACACAAATGCCTACTCTTTGCTGATGACCTATTGCTGACCTTGACTTCGCCAATTACATCCCTACCCAACTTATATGCAATCTTGCAACCATTTTCTGTCATATCGGGGTTGACAATTAACCATAGTAAATCAAGGGCGCTGAACTTGTCATTGCTGAGCTCCACCCAGACGACACTTGAGCAAACATTTCCATTTCAATGGGAATCAGATGCTCTTCCTTACTTAGGTATACATTTGACCTCATCTGTTGGCACGTTGTACAAAGGGAACTATCCTGCCCTTTTTAAGCGACTGACAGATGATTTGGCTAAGTGGCAGGTTCATCCACCGTCGTGGTTCGGCAGACTACACTCAATAAAAATGAATGTTCTACCCCGATTGTTATATTTTTTCCGTACCTTGCCGGTTTCCCTGACCCGTAACGACCTTCAACAATTTCAGAATAAGGTACTGCAATTTATTTGGGGAGACAAGAGACCTAGGGTGAATAGGAGTACCCTATATGCGTTAAAACGGAAGGGAGGCCCAGGTGGCACAACTGCCCAGGTGGCACAACTCACTAGGTTCCATTCCCAACGGGCACCGGCCATATGGATGGCCATGGAATCTCACTCTTGCCTTCCCACCCCAATTTCTCACATTTTGTGGCTCTCTATTAAAGAGCGACCTGCTATATTATGCCCTACTTTATCAATGTCTTTGGAAATATGGGACAGACTATCCAGATCCCACAAATTTAAATCTCCTCATTCTCCACTGGCACCTCTACTACGCAATACAGCTTTCACCCCGGGTCTCACCCCCCTGACATTTGAGTGGTGGACCAATAAAGGTCTCCTACGCATAGCTGACTTATGTGATCGCAGGGGTATGCTACCTGAGAAGGTATTGACTGATAAGTATCTTATGCCTCCAGCAGAGAGTTTTAGATTTGCTCAGGTTTCACATTATATGCAAACCCTTGCTAGAAAGAGTGACCTCGCAGTTCTTACTCCAATGGAGTATATGTGCCGTAATTATCATAAAATCAAAGGTCATCTGTCCGCTGTCTATTCGATATTGTTGAGCGCATCGACAAAGCTGAACTATATGGTCCACTGGGAGACCGATCTGAAGGAAACCCTGGAATTGGACGACTGGCATAGGATAGCAGAGACAGCCTCTCGGTCGCTCATCAATACATCAATAATAGAGGCGAACTACAAAGGTTCTGCTAAGGTGGTATATGGTGCCGGCCAGGCTGGCGACTTTTATATCGGGGGCAACCCCGTTTTGCTTTAGAGGTTGTGGCCAGGTCGGTACCACCTTTCATATATGGTGGACATGCCCCAAGGTTCGGAGGTTTTGGATCCGGGTATATAATTTAATTTACTCCCTCACTCAGGTTAACCTGATTAAGTCAGCTAAACAAGCATTATTAGGGAGTGGAATAGCAGAGGCCTCCAAGAATTGCAGGCGACTCTTGACATTTATATTCATTTTAGCAAAGATAACCATCGCTAGGAACTGGAAATCGGCGGCTCTGCCATTTGATCAGTTTAAAGGTAAATTGTCTTGGTTGATGCTGAACGAACGGTTGACGGCATTGGCTCAGGACAAAATGAAGCTCTTTCATAGGGTGTGGGACCCTTGGCTTCATTACCTCACTAGTGACCCCGGGGGACCTCCAGCTTAACATTGTTTCTTCTTTAGGGGTGTCGGGGTGCTTGATCGAGGCTCCTTCCCTCCCTCCCCCTTTTCCCTCTTCTCAACTATTCTTTTCTTGCTTTGTTTCCTTCCCCCCTATTTCCTTGCTTCTAATTTCTTATTGAATGTTATTTTTGGAGTCAGCCCCAGGCCTTAGAGGTCTGCACGACTCCCTGCTTTCATCGGTTTATAAGTAATTAATAGGACCATTGTCGGTCTGAACTGCACTGAGAGTTGCCCGCACAGGCTGAGGAGTCAAACCCCCCCCGACAAGCAGATGGGGGGACGGCTCCTCTGGGCGGGTAGTTCACCAGTCGAAACCCGAGATGTCGGGGGGAGTTGGTGGTTCAGGGGTGCAGTAGTTTTCTGTAAGATATCCAAAAGTGCAATTACGCTCCAGCCCATGCTGGAGATTCTTCAGCAGATTTGTTTTTTGGGTACTATAACATGGGCCCCTGGGCGTTATGATTCTAACGACTGGAATCCCAGAAGCGGTAATATGACTGTACAGTGTCTTGATGTATATTTTTATACTTTTTGTATGACGAAAACTTTAATAAAAAGATTGAAACATAAATACAGAAGTGTGTATCAGGTGCAGTGGCAGCAAGTGCTAGAGCGCATGTTGGGTGCAGCAGCGGTGCGTGTCAGAGGTTATGGCAAGATTAGTCCACTCACTCTTCTGTAACATTGTACATGCTTTGCAGATTCAGTGTTAGTTCACAACCAGCAGGTTAACTTCATCTGTGACTACACCCAGCCTAGAACTGACTGACAACACACTGTCGGGAGCTTTTAGCCTATTCTCACGATTTTACCTCCGTTACCACTACTTCTCTAGTCTGCCTAGCACACACTGGAGCATCTAATGGAGCACTCTTGCTTGAAAGCAAGGCCTCAGTCGGTTTAGAGTGAGTGGTGTCTATTCACAACCAGTCCAAGTCCACAAGCATATTATTATCTGTGTTGTTATTATACAGCAAGTGTAAAGCACCAACAGTTTGCGCAGCGCTTTACAATGTGATGGCAGATAGTACAGTTACAATACAATTCAATACAGGAGGAATCTGCAAGTAGAAAATGTTATGTACATAAACAAATGCTCAAAGCTGCATGTCAACATCTTGCAGCCATCAATCTTGTTCCTCAACTTGAGATGAATGTTTGTACTTCCCATCCCATAAGCCCATTTTCTGGCCAAGATTTACCCATAAAACCCCCCAAAGCCCACCTCTAAAATAAATAGGGAGCCACTCAAGACTGGTGAGGATACCCTGCACATAAGGAAAAAAAAAAAAAAGCAATTAGCAATAAGTGGGCGAGAGGCTGAGCAGCCTCCCAGCCTGAGCTACCACACATGTGAAGGTTCTTGGTGACATATTTGTAGACGTCGCAATAAAAATGGAACATGCTCATTATAATTGCCGCTCACTATCGTACATGCACAGGTTCTCCCCGCTATAATGTTAACAGCTTTTTCATACATACTTTGCATGCATAGTCTTGACGGGCTTAAATTGAGACCATTGCTTTATTTCTACTGTGCATGCATGGGTTATGCATGCAATATTGCTGATGATAACCTAACACTGTATTGCTTGCCACAGCTCTCCACTGCCACCTTTAGTACGGAGCCCAAATGCCCATCACGTAGAAATCCAGGAAAATAAAAAATATTTTTTTTCTACCTACCCCATTTTCAAAGTAACATTTTCCCCATTGCATGTTTTTACAATATACATTTACAAATATTTACCTACACCCACCTCTAATTTATGTTCGCCATTATTATTTTACAACACACCTCTGTAATGTAATTTTAATTCTTGTATTCTCCTTTAACAATAACTACAGGATTAATGATTACAGAGACGCTTTAATTTGACCTTTTATCTGCCTGTAGTTGAGTTTTAATGTCATAGTCCTTTCAACTACTAATGATTTAAGAGTCAGAATTAACTTTACATTACCTGATCTCATGCAGAGCTTTATGACAGAATGAAGTGGATGCTCTCCAATGGTATCCACATCTGCACCCATATTTACAAGCCACATGACAAGGTCTGTAACACGACTCATATTTCCGAAAGAGGAAGACTTTAGAAAGGTCTAATGGGCAAGGGAATATATAATAAAATAAGTAAACTTCTAATAGCTATACAAATTTAAATTGTAAAATAATAGAAAACTGTACAACAATAAAAAAATAAAAATCACTATAATCCTATAAACACACACACACACACACACATTAAGGTAATTTCATGTCATTTAAAATACTCCTGAATATGCTGCTTTTATTAAAATATCGGATGATCCTGTGATGAAAGTCCAAGCACTTTTTTCTGTTATAAGGTGGTAATACTCAATCCCTGTCTCAGAGGAGCAGTAAACCCTCAAGGTTTTTTCATCTTAATGCATTGAGGTGAAAAACCTTCTGTGGTACAGCTGCCCCCCAGAGCCCCCCTATTTTCTTACCCGAGCTTGATCATTCCAGCGTCAAGGATGAGCAGAGCAGCTCCAGCTGCTGTCTCGGGTCTTCATTGGATAGATTTATAGCAGCAGGAGCCATCAGCTCCCGATGCTGTCAATCAAATCCAGAGACACGGGAGCCAGGGCCGAGTCCTGCTGTCAGTTTCAATGGATGCAGCAGCAGGACTCGGGAGCGCACTGGCACGAGTGCCCCCATGGAATGCGGCTCTGTGGGGGCACTCAATGAGGAGGAGCCAGGAGTGCTGCCGGGGGACCCCAGAAGAGGTGGATCAGGGCCGCTCTGTGCACAACCCTTGCACAGAGCAGCCAAGTATTAAAAAATAAAAATAGGATTTTTGTACTCACCGTAAAATCCTTTTCTCTGTAGTTCACTGACACAGCTCCTTTAGACCATCGGGTTGTTACGCCACCTTCAGGAGAGGACTAGGCAGAACATGTTAACATGTACAAAAAAAAAAAACAGAACTTTCTAGTTCCGCCCAAGGGGCGGTCCCTTCAGTAACAACCCCCCAGCCTGCACCTTGCAGCCTCAGTACGTCAACAAGCAGTATAACGTAAAAAATATGAGGGTTGGGTGCTGTGTCAGTCCGTGAACTACAGAGAAAAGGATTTTACGGTGAGTACAAAAATCCTATTTTCTCCTACTTTCACTGACTGACACAGCTCCTTTACTTTAGACCATCGGGACGTCCCCAAGCAGTGTCAAACGAGGGGTGGGAAAAAGCATAAAAAACGTCACCCACAAAAACAGAAGTGCTCCCTAACAGGGGAGACACCACCTTATCTAACCGCCTCAGAACTTGCGGTAACAATGCAACAGTGCATTGACTGAAAAGTAACTGTGGTTCTTACCAAAAATCAAGTGCAATTGCAAATTACACGGCCGCCTGCAAAACTTTGTGGCCAAAACAGGCATCAGCCGATGCACTGACATCTACTTTGTAGAATTTTGTAAAAGTATGAACAGACGACCAAGTCGCCGCTTTACACACTTGAGCGACAGACGCTTGATGTCGGAAAGCCCAAGAGGTTCCAATTGCCCTGGTGGAATGGGCCGTGACTGGAAAGGGGGGCACCTGCCCCTTCAAGGCGTAGGCCTGTACCACAATCTGTCTGATCCACCTGGAAATGGTGGCCGACGAGACCGCCATGCCTTTTTTTGGACCAGCTACCGAAACAAACAGAGTCTGACTTCCGAAAGGGAGCCGTGGCAGACAAATATACCCTTAAAGCTCGGACCACGTCCAGGGAATGGAGGGCTACCTCCTTGGGATGTGTCGGTCTAGGGCACAGAGACAGTAATACAATGTCTTCATTGATGTGGAACGCCGAAACCACCTTCGGCAGAAAAGAAGGTAGCGGACGCAACACCACCTTATCCTTATGGATATAAAAAATATAAAAAATGTGTGTTGCGCTAATCAAAAGAAAGAAAAATAAAAAATAAAAAAAGCAGCTGGCACTAAATTGTTGGACACAATAAAAGAACTGGGGATTGTGGTGCAGAGCTAAAATAAAAATAAAAAGTTAATGAAAAAGACACTCCAAATTCAGATGGTGTGCAGATCCAAACGTGGTAAAAAGTCCAAAAGGAGAGGAAAAAACACTGATAATGAAGATGAGAAGACCGCCACCAGCACCCAAACACACTGACTCTTATGCCGCGTACACACGATCATTATTCACGGCGGTTAAAAAACCGCCGTGAATAATGTCATTTAAAACGGGGGAACAACTTGTTCCCCACACACGGTCGTTTTTCACTTCATTTTTTCTCTTGACGAGAAAAACGACCGTCTGTGGGCTCCGCGGCAGTGTTTCCCTATGTTCTAATTTTTCTCGTCGTTTTTAATGCCGTTTTTCTCGTCGAAAAAAACGACAGAAAGCCCACAGACTATCGTTTTTCTCGTTGAATGGGAAAAATTTTGTTTTTTTCGACGAGAAAAACGGCCGTGTGTACGAGGCTTTACCGTCAGTACATAATAAATGCACATGAGAGATATCCCAATCCTGGCAGTAGATCTAGTTCACAAATTCAAGACAATGATCAATCAGATAGAAAATTCCACCAATCCTCCTCCAATGGACTGAATGAATCCAGCTGCGCTTTTTAAATTTCAGCAATGGGAAAAGACACAGCAGCTCCAGCAGCAAACAAACATGTGATAAGAGATAAAGAAATGCATCTCATTGCGCAGACGTCCAATCTCAATTCAAATTTATTGATAAAAAAATGTAGAATGCACTCACATGATTCAAATAAAAAGCAAGCATTTGTATGTTAAGGAAAGCGACCAGCGCTTCCTACCATAAAGATGGTGTCGTCCGTCCTTCCGTCTCCAAGCGTGTAACCTTCCTCTGGCCCGACGTTTCTCCACCAGAGTGTGTCATCAGGGGCGACTTTCCGGACCGAAGTGCCGGGGATCTCAGCCACCAGAGCAGGGAGTCCTTGACCGACCGGCTCACCTGAATCCGCCGATCCAGGGATAACGGAGATTTGTCAAATTTTGTCAAGATCTCCTTCTGCAAGACTCTGGTGTGAAACTGAGCATACGCTACTGCCTCGAAGGAGGCCACCTTGAGCCCCAGGACTCGCATGCAGAAGCGTAGGGACGACCACCTGCGGTTCACCAACAGGTTTACCGCGGTTGAGAGTCTGTAGCTTGTCCGGAGGGAGAAACACTCTCGCTTTTACGGAGTCCAGCAGTAAGCCCAGGTACTCCAAACGCTGAGTCGGTAAGAGTACCGACTTTTTTAGGTTCAACAGCCACCCAAAATCCCGCAGGGTCTGCATGGTGATCGCCACATCCTCCTTTAATTCTGAGGCGGAAGATGCTCTCAGAAGGAGATCGTCTAGGTAGCCTACGATTGCGATCCCGCGTTGTCGCAACAACGCCAGAACTGGAGCCAATACCTTGGTAAAGACTTGGGGGGCTGATGCCAAGCTAAAAGGGAGAGCCACGAACTGGTAGTGGGCATCCCCAACTGCAAATCGCAGAAACTTCTGATGCAGAGGGCATATGGGTATGTGCAGGTACGCATCCTGGATGTCCAAGGACGCCAGGAAGTCCCCTTGATGGAGTGCAGCGACTACCGAGCGAACTGATTCCATTCTGAACCTCTGTACTTTCACGAAGCAATTGAGGGCTTTTAGGTCCAAGATTGGCCGCACCCCTTCCTTTTTTGGGGAACTACAAACAGATTGGAGTAGAACCCCTGGAATTTTTCCGGCTCCGTTACAGGTAATATCACCCCGTGACTCAGCAAGTCCCTTACCGCCCCCATGAGGGCCTCCCGGCGAACCGGGAGCACGGGTATGCTGGAGGGGAAGAATCTGTTTGGTGGCCAAGAGAGGAACTCTATCTTGTAGCCAGAGGAAATCAGTTCGCAGACCCATCGGTCGGACAGCCGAGAGGCCCACCGGGCTGCAAACTCCCGAAGGCGACCCCACATCCGTGTGGCGGGCGGGGGCAAACCTTCATGCTTGTTAGGTTTGCGGTTCCAGGGACGCATTTGTCCCTCAGAGGTCGTCCTGTCGGGCTGGGGACGCTTAGCCGAAGCCCCGGAGGGACGAAAAAGTCGTTTGTGAGCGGAAAAAGAGGTCCCTTGCCAACGGCGTGGCTCCTTTGCCTTCCTGGTCTGCGGGAGTAAGGTACTCTTCCCACCGGTGGCATCCTTAATGATGTCATCCAACGAGGCTCTAAAGAGCCGTTCGCCAAGGAAGGGTAGATCCGTCAATGCTTTTTTAGATGCCTGGTCCACAGACCAGCATTTTAGCCAAATCAGGCGCCTCAGCACCACTGCTGACACCGAAGCCCTGGATAACAGAGGGAGGGTATCCAGGGCCGCGTCACAAACGTACTTAAGGCCTTGTACTAACTGGTCTGCTAGTTCCACGCAGACAGGAGAAGCCTGTTGTTCCTCTAATTCGCGGTGCAAACGTTTTGCCCACTCGGTCAGCGTCTGTGACACAAGCGCGGAGGCCAGAACTGGTCGCATTGCTGACCCCACAACCGTAAATAAGGAACGGGCCACTGCCTCAGCCTTCCTGTCCGTGGGGTCCTTAAAGGCAGGAGTCCCCTCTACCGGGATCGTGGTTACCTTATTTAACCTGGATACAGGGGGGTCCACGACCGGAGGAGCCGACCATCTCTTAAGAAGGCTCTCCTCAAAGGGGTAACGCACCGCCATATATTTTGGGACCGAAAAGGTCCGTTGCGGACGCCCCCATTCCTTGTATATGAACTTATCGAAATAAGTCAGATACGGAAACTCCTTAGGTGTACGGGCTTGGCTTACGGGACCCAAAAGGGACCACTACTTCAGCAGAGGAATCTGCCATATCCTGAATCTTCAGGGTATCACGCACAGCTGTGATAAGTGCTCCAACTAGCGCTTTGTCGCGCGCGGACCCGGACAGGGACTCATCCTCACTGTCCGATCGGTCCTGGTCAGCGTCATCTGAAACAACAGAGCAGAGGTCACCAGCCTCAGCGGGGCCCGAGTCTGCGCCCACGCACCGCCTCCATCTCGGCAACGAACAAGTTAAGGACCGCCGACAAAGCGTCCAGAAGCACCGCACTGACTGCAGGCGAACCGGTTGCAATTGCCTGGATCTCGGGGGAGGAAACACTAGGTTCTGAAGCCATGCTGACCCACCCTGTCTGCCGCCTGTTGGGGACTTAGGACAGTGAATGGTCCCACCCTCCTAACTGCTGCAGGCTGAGGGGCCCCCACCGCAGGACTCACCACCCTGACCGAGTTCTGCGCCGTCCAGCTAGGTGTGCCTGTGTCAGCTCCCAGGTGTCTGTGAGAGGAAACCGTGCCGTTCTGAGCCCCCTGGATCATCGCTGAGCATAAAAAACGCGCCAGGCTACAACAAAATGGCTGCCGAGCGTCCAGTATAAAAGACATAATCACAGGGAAAATGGCCGCCGAACTACAAGAAAATGGTTCCTGACCATGCTTCTCCGTGGGCACACCAAAGATGGCAGACAAACAACTGTATGCAGGGAAAGACACATTGAAAAAACAGGCAGCGATCAGCATAGAAGCCCTCCAGACACCCAGGGAAGAGACAACAGACACCCAGGACACAGCCACCCAGCGCAGCCCCCCACCCAAGGTGAGAGCCCCCCCGGGGGACCCCTGTCCATGTGGCACACACACCGTGCAGCATCCCCCACAGGGGGGGGGGGAGATAGGGAGAGAAGAGAGGGAAGAGAGGGAGGAGAGGGACCCCCGAATCGCCCAGCTGCTCAGCCCCACCAGGACAGGGAGAGCTGTACTTACCATTCCGGACGAGCTGGGGACATTCCAACACAGACCCACTCTCCGATCAGTATAGGGTGGCTGCTGGCCCGGCACACTGTGACGCAGACATCAGTAGTCCCGTCATATGTGTGTCCCGGAGCATTACGCTCACCGGCCGCCCCTGGATCCTGAGGGGCATGTCGTGGCCGACCCAGCGCGGAGCTCTGGTCTGCACACGCTCGCTGGCCAGGCTGGGGAAACTACAAGAATAAGGTTATCCAGCCTGTCACCCAGCTGACTGTTGATAGCAGATCACAGGATCCTAATCTTGCGCAAAAGGCAAACTTCTGCAGAAAAAAAGGCTGGGGGGTTGTTACTGAAGGGACCGCCCCTTGGGCGGAACTAGAAAGTTCTGGGGTTTTTTTGTACATGTTAACATGTTCTGCCTAGTCCTCTCCTGAAGGTGGCGTAACAACCCGATGGTCTAAAGTAAAGGAACGTAGGAGAAAAAAAGTTTTGTTTTGTTTTTAATTAACAAAGAGCCTTTACAATCACTTTAACTGTCCACCAGTTTTGTCACCCTGACACACACACTTCCAATGAAAACTACAAGAGATTTGGTCGGATTTCGGGCCTACTGGTCAACTGTGCCAAAATCGAGGGCCATGAAAGTCAACCTACTGGGTGAAGTGCAAATGGGTCTTCAGGCTCAGTACTCGTTAACGTGGGCAGTATACCGGTTCGGACTACAATGTATGCACCCAAGGAGCTGGGAGACTTGGGGGTCCCAGACTTTCAGAAGTACTACACTGCAGCTCAACTTACACAACTATATCAATTACACTACAATCATTATAGGCCAGATTTTGTGTTTATAGAGTCCCAAGCTTGCTCCCCCCATTCCAATAGACCTGGTGCTTTGGCTTCCCTCAAAATACCAAAAAGCCATTTTGTGCCCCACACTCTCCTACTCTACTGGCTTATGGGAATCGACCTGTAGACAATGGCCTCACTGCTCTCCCCACACTCCTGTAGCGCCCCTATTTAAAGCGGAGGTCCACCCAGAATTTTTTTTTACATTAAAAATCCTATAAAAAAAAAGAAAAAAATTTATAGAAAAAAAAAATTATTTATACTCACCCGAAATGCCCGTTGCTTTGCGGAAGTCCCCTAATCTGCCTCTAATGTGCCTCTTCTAATCCGCGGTGGGTCTCCTTCCGCTTCCTCTTCTTGTGAATGGGGCACGCTGCCTTCTGGGAACTGTGTGTATCCCAGGAGGCAAGCCGCCCATTCACAAAGCGCCCTGCGAGTGGTGCATGGGCAGTAGGAAACGGGCAGGCTTCACTGCCTGTTTCTCTTAGTCAGGATGGAGGAGCCGGGGCCTGCCAGCAGCAATCGATTGCCGTGGCGGGACCGACATCGCGGGCGAGTAGGACAGGTAAGTGTCCTTATTAAAAGTCAGCAGCTACACAGTTAGTAGCTGCTGACTTTAAAAAAAAAAAAATAATAATCTGGCTGCACCTCCGCTTTAATAACCCTCAATTTCCACCAGGTATGTCACTTGCTCATTTCAGCTGTTGGACGAACAAGGGACTTTATCGCAAAAAAGTGTGCGCTCCCCTTCGTATTTTGTGCAAGATTTGGAGATGCCCCCCTACAACTACAACAAATATACCATTTCCCACATTTTAGTTTAATTATGGTTTGCCGAGAGAAGTGGAAATTACATTGAGAAAAGCAGAAATGTTTGACAGAACAAAGTGATTAAATTGTCAAGACATTAAAGAATAGAATACTAATAACAAATCAGATGTAAACAAATATAATAAGTCATCTCAGGTATGGTATCTCCATATCATTAATAGAAGTATGGAAAGACAAAAAAAGGGGGGGGGGGAATAAGTGGGAAAGGGAAGGAGGAGTGTTGAGATAGGCTAGTGAATGATAACCCTCTTTGTCATATTATACAGCTGAACAGCCTATGTAGGAAAAAATGATAAGCGACTATAAATAAACCCAGGTCAGGCAATGGTTAAAGTGTAGACTTGACAAGTATGCAGAAAGTGTTAAATCAGAAGCCATGTATATTGTGGGGAGGACATGAATGCCGCCCAGCATGCCCACCTTTTAGTGAAGGTGGCTTGGGTGCTATGGAGTTCTGAGGTACTCCATGACATAGGTATGGTTAAGCATTTAAAAAGCACAATTTCAAGGTAGATGTTTGTTGTTTTTTCCCAAAAAAGGATCAGAGACTTGGCTGCATTGAGCATGTGGGGTTCAATGGAAGATTTATATTTCTTATTTCCTATGTTTTCTGCAGAGGAAAAGTCCCGACCTTGCTGTTGGAACACAGTTCGAAAACAGATGTATACAAGAGACTCTTCAGCGAGGTTGCATCTTCATGTTGTACAAATCCTTAATTTCCCCCTCGTCGAAACTTCCCTATCAAATCGCTTGAGATAGGGACTTGAGCATTGCTCCTGAGTTGAGGACTGGTGAACCTAGACTACACGCATACATAAAATCATTATGAATGTTTCCCCCGATTGTAGTACAGTACAAGGTGCTTGCGTGGTGGTACTTAGTGCCAGAACGCCTCTCTAAAATGTACCCGGTTTCATCACCCTCCTGCTTCAGAGGCTGTGGCCAGGTAGGCTCTGCTCTCCACACGTAGTGGACCTGCCCCACACAGACTTTAAATATGTTATATGTTTTTGACGGCTCAAATAGTGATTGCTACTGCTTGGAAAAGCCTGGTGACTTTTTTTCCTCTACTCTTTGATGTCCACTTGATAGATATAGATGTATTGTTGGGTGCCATAGTGGTTTCTATATTGGCTTAATCGTATTGTTATGGTTTTCAGTCCTGCTTGACTCTTCTGCTGGGCCTACAAGGTTGACCTGAATTAAGGCCTATTTTTGGTTAAGCCTTTTCTTGGAATATAGCTGAATACATAATTGCTACACAGGACTCTTCATGGTTGACCACTTTGATGTAGTTCCTCATACCCACTGATGGACTTCTTATGGGTTCATGGCCCCTCATTCCTCATATATGCTAATGTCGCTATAGTTTGTACACGGACTATGACGACAGTTCTATTTTTGTACTTGACTTTGTTTCCCTACAATGTCCTATTGTTATTTGAAATCTTAATAAGAAAAGATTGAAACAGAAAACTACAAGTGACTGTTGATTCATGCACACTGGGTAATTAGGAATATGGTAAATCTTACACCCTAAATACGGGTGTAACATATAGCTTATCTAAGGCCCTATGCACACTGGAAGTTATAAAAACAACAGTAGTTTTAGCTGTGGAAAGCTGTCGCTGTAGAATGAGTTTTTGCAGTAGCGTTTTTTTAGCTGTAGCATTTTTTTGTTTTTTCAAACAAAACTATAATCCCACAAAAGCAGAAAAGCTGCGTTTTTAAGTGTTTAGCGTTTTTAGTATTTTTAAGCATTTTTTTTTTTTGTAGAGTAAGGTTCCTTTCACACATGCGCTTTTTCATCCATCCCTTTACGGATGAAAAAGGGACATACATTGGTCCCTATGAGACAGCGGATGAACATCCGCTGACACCGACCTCATCCGGGTCCGCAATCCTCCGATTCTGCAGACGGAGGAAAATTCTATTTTTCAATCCGTCTGCAGAGCGGATCGGGTGAACAGAGACAGACAGTCCGTGTTCATCCGATCCCCCCATAGAGGAGAGCGGAGATCTGACAGGGCGGTCCCTGCACAGTGTACAGGGACCGCCTTGTCATCCGCCGGCTTAGCAGGGATCAGCGGAGTCGCCAAGAGTAGTACAGAAACTACTTATGAGAATCTGGGCAGTGCCGCAAAGTCAGCGTAGCACCGATTTGACATGTTAAATCGCATGCCAAATCACTGCAATGTAAACCAAGGCTAAAACCCACTAGTTCTTGTTTTTTTTTTTTTTTGCATGGACGCATAGGCTAACATGCTGGGGAGTTTACTGGTTGTAGAAAAAAAAAAAAAAAACGCCTGAAGCCAAAAACAGCAGCTGTAAAAAATGCCCAGTGTGCACGAGGCCTAAAGGTGAACTTACCCTTTAACTGAGTTTTGTTAAAGAAGTATAAAACTCAAAAACAAAAATTTAATAAATTGCAGCTTACAACTTAGATACAATGGCTGCATTTGTTATTGTTTTTTTTTTTGTTTTGTTTTTTTAAGGCTTTTTCCTCTATTTTCACTTGTTGCCCCAGCCACTTATTTAACATACTGGTTGAACTAGATGGACTTGTGTCTTTTTTCAGTCAGACTAACTATACAACAGACCATTAAATTGGCAGTTAGAGGGTTAGGACAAATAATTTACCACTGCCAGACGTGCTTGCAATAGTCAGCTTTGGTAAAACTTATAGGCTCCATTCACACCTGCACAATTTGGAATAGAGCTAAAATGCGTGTTTCGCCACGAAACGTGGGTTTGGCTACCATTTGATCTTAACAACACCCCAAACGCGGTGTGAGTTTGCTGTGATTGCTGCAAGACAAAAACAAAGCTCGTCGCCCAAAAAGGTGCAAGAGTTTTTTTTCACGTGACAAGCACACAGGGCAGCCCATTCAAGTGAACACCGAAAAAAGCATGCAATTCATGCAGAGAAATAAAAGATTGTGAGCAGGAACACACATTTCCACTATGCAAAGTGTGAATGGGACCTCATTTCAAAAGGAGCAGATAATGAAAAAAAAAAAAAATAGGATTTTTTGTACTCACCGTAAAATCCTTTTCTCTGTCATCCATGGACGGACACAGCTCCTTAATTCTTGACAGTTGGGTTATGTTCCTGTTCTATAGGAGAGGACTAGGCAGAACATGTTAGATATATAAATACATGTTACTTTAACAGAGTTGAACAGCCCCGCCCAGGGGGCGGGCCCTCCGGACATAACCCCCCACCCTGCAGTCAGCAGCTCAGTTCGTAAAAAGCAGTACAAACTAGAAAAGGAGGGGTGGGTGCTGTGTCCGTCCATGGACGACAGAGAAAAGGATTTTACGGCGAGTACAAAAAATCCTATATTCTCCTTTCGTCCATGGACGGACACAACTCCTTAATTCTTGACAGTTGGGACGTCCCAAAGCAGTGTAAAAAAAATGAGGGGTGGGCACAGCAATCAAACAAAAAAACGATTTCACCCCAAACAAGCAGAGCTCCTCAACGGAGGAGTTGCAACCTCAAACAGCCGTCTGCAAAACTTTGCGGCTGAAGCTAGCATCCAAAGATGCACTCGCATCAACCTTTGAAAAAGTGTGAACGGACGACCAGGTCACCGCCTTACACACTTGTAAGACAGACGCTTGATGTCGGAAAGCCCAAGAGGCACCACTAGCCCTGGTCAAATGCGCCGTGACAGGAAAAAGAAGGCGCCCACCCCTTAAGGGCATAGGCCTGGATGACGGTCTGCCTGATCCACCGAGAAATGGTGGCCGATGAGACCGCCAGGCCCTTCTGCGGACCAGACACCAACACAAACAGTGAGTCAGACCTCCGGAACGGAGCCGTGGCCGACAGGTACACCGGCAAGGCACGTACCATGTCTAAAGAATGCAGCGCAACTTCCCTGGAATGCGATGGCCGAGGACACAAGGATGGAAGTACAATGTCCTCATTCAGGTGAAAGGCCGAAACCACTGTCGGAAGAAAGGAAGGCTGCGGGCGTAGCACCGCTTTGTCCTTATGGAGGACCAAATATGGGTACTTGCAAGACAATTCAGAAACCCTCCTGATGGATGTGATGGCTACTAGGAAGGCAACCTTCTGAGAGAGCGTCAAAAGAGGAAGTGGAGGTTTCTGAAGTACCGAGAGCACCAGATTCAAATTCCACAGAGGTAGTGGTGGTCGAACCAGAGGAGCCACATGTCGGACCCCTTGCACAAACGTACTCACCAATGAATGAGCCCGCCAGGGGACGCTGAAAGAAAACAGCCAAGGCTGAAATCTGCCCCTTAATGGTGCTTAAGGCAATTTTCTGATCCACTCCATGCTGTAAAAACAGCAGGATCCTGGAAACCGAATATGCCCGTGGATGCCATTCCATCTCCTCACACAGAGATGTAGGCTCTCCACGTGCGATGGTAGATCTTCCTAGAAGAAGATATCCGTGCCCTCAACATGGTTGAAATGACCGAATTCGACAGGCCTTGGTCCCTTCGTACCCGGCTTTCAATAGCCATGCTGTTAAAGCCAGCGACTGTAAAGCAGGATGAAGAATGGGACCTTGCGAGAGACGGTCCTCCCGCATTGGCAGTCGCCAAGGTGCATCCGCCACCAGGAACACAAGGTTGGCGTACCAGGGACGCCTGGGCCAATTCCGGGGCGATGAGAATCACCGGAATCCCCTCGGTCTCTACTCTGCGGAGCAGACGAGGAAGCAACTTCAGTGGGGGAAAGGCAGAAATTAGCCGATACTGACCCCACAAGGCCACCAATGCATCTGCCCAGGGATCTCTGGACCTGGCCACGAACCTCGACACCTTGCGATTGAGTTGAGAAGCCAGGAGATTCATGTCTGGTGTGCCCCATCTCCGGCAAAGGAGTTGAAATACCTCCGGATGTAACGACCATTCCCCTTGGTCCAGCAACTGGCGACTCAGATAGTCCGCCTGCCAGTTTTCCACGCCCGGAACGTAAACTGCCGATAGAGCCGGCACGCTCCTTTCCGCCCACCGCAGGATGTAAGCGACCTCCGACGCTGCAGCCAAGCTTCTTGTTCCTCCATGATGGTTGACGTATGCCACTGCCGTGACTTTGTCAAACTGGATCCTGACTGGACGCCCTTGTAGCCTCTGTGACCACTTGGAGAGGCACAGCCTGATCGCACGGAGTTCCAGGACGTTGATCGGCAGTTGGGATTAGCCCGGAGTCCAGCGTCCCTGGGCCGCCTGAACCCCCCCAGAACCCCCCCCCCCCAACCGTTCAGGCTTGCGTCCATCGTGATCACAGTCCAATGAAAGGGGAGGAACGAGTTCCCGGACCGAAGAGCCGGGGATCTCAGCCACCAACTCAGAGAGGCCCCGACTAGAGGACTTATCTGAATCTGACGATCCAGAGACAACGGAGATTTGTTCCATTTGGAGAGAATCTCCCTTTGCAAGACCCGAGTGTGGAATTGGGCAAACGGCACTACCTCGAAAGAGGCTACCATGAGGCCCAGGACTCGCATGCAAAAACGGAGAGGACCATTTGCGGGATGTCAACAACCTCACCGCAGTCTGGAGCGTCTGTAACTTTTCCAAAGGAAGAAAGCTCTGGCTTTTGAGGAGTCCAGAATCAACCCCAGGTACTCTAGGCACTGGGTCGGTACGAACACCGACTTCTGGAGGTACAGTATCCAACCAAACTCCCGGAGGGTCTGACTGGCTATGGACACGTCCTCCTCTAATTCTGAGCTTGAGCTCAGAAGAAGGTCGTCCAAGTAGCCTACGATAGCAATGCCGCGCTGTCTAAGCAAAGCTAGAATCGGGGCGAGCACCTTGGTGAAAACCCTTGGTGCCGACGCTAGGCCAAAGGGAAGGGCCACAAATTGATAGTGGTGTTCGCCTATCGCAAAGCGCAGGAACCTCTGATGCCTGACACAGATGGGGACATGCAAGTACGTGTCCCTAATATCCAAGGTTGCCAGGAAGTCCCCCAGATGGAGCGCAGCATACACCGAGCGAATCGGTTCCATCCGGAACTTTTTAACCTTTACAAAGGCATTGAGGTCCAAGATTGGATGGACTCCGTCCGTCCTCCTTTGGGACCACAAACAGATTTGAAAAGAAACCCTGAAACCTGTCCTGTGGTGGTACGGGTATGATCACCCCGCACCTCAACAAGTCCTGCACTGCCCCCTGGAGGGCAGCCCGACGAGCCGGAAGAAGAGGCAGATTTGAGGGAAAGAATCTGTTTGGTGAACAAGAAATAAACTATTGTGAGGGGGTTAACTCAGCAGCGGGTGTGTGTGACCCCCTGGATGGGTTCACCACACAAAAACAGGCACAGCAGACAGTGGTAGGAGAAAACAAAAGGGTGTGGTTTTATTTGAACTATATACAGACAAAAAATACAGCAAAAACAAAAGAAACAGGAAAATAAATCCTGGTCAACTTGACCGCTCACTACACACGTTGGTGTCCCTAACTAACAACTGGGTACAGTCTTGTGCTGTCCCAGTCCCTAGCTCCCTGCTTTTAGAAGTTCTTAGCAATAACCACACAGGCTTTGGCTCACCGCACAGAGATCACACTCCCCAGACTATCCACACAGATCTGGTTCCAGAAGGAGCATCTCCCTTAGCATGCTGGGAGTTCTTGTAGAGGCCCTAATGAGCCCACTTACTTCAGCTGGGCTCATTAACTCTTCCCCTGCAAGACTCCCAGCACTCCCCCTAGTGGTATAAATCGGCATAAAGCCTGAATCTAGGACATATATACCTTCCATCCTGGATGCAACCTGGTGATTTTACCTGCCTGCTGTCACACTATCTTGTATCACGAGGTGACCACCTCGCAGACCCACTGGTCGTAGAGCAGGGAGGTCCACCGAGCTGCAAACCCGTGAAGCCGTCCCCCCACCCTGGAGTCGGGCGGGGGCAAAACTTCATGTGGTAGCAGGCTTGTTAGCTGGCTTGTTGGGCTTGCTCACCCAGGGACGCTTCTGTCCCCCAGCTGGACCCTTGTCCGCTAGGGAGGGTCTGCCAGCAGGTTCTGGCTGACGAAAATACCGCTTCTGTGTGAGAAAGGAGGGCCCCAGCTTACGGCGCGGCACCTTTCCCTTCGTGGGCTGATGGAGAAGTGTGCTCTTACCTCCAGTGAAATTGTTAATGATGTCGTCCAGTGAGGCACCAAAAAGCCTCCCACACTTGAAAGGCAAATCTGCCAGAGTTTTCTTGGAAGCTTGGTCAGCGGACCAGCACTTCAGCCATATCAGGCGGCGCAATACCACCGCAGATGCGGAGGCCCTGGAGAATAGAAAAAGGGGCCGCATCCAACGTTGCATCACAGACGTACACAAGTCCCTGAACCAACTGTTTGGCCAGTGACACGCATTCTGAGCTGATGCTCCTCCACAGTCTGGTGCAATATTTTTGCCCACTCAGTGAGTGTCTGGGACACCAAGGTAGCAGCCAATATAGGCCGCAATGCCGACCCCAGCATGGTGAACATGGAGCGGCTCACCGCTTCGGACCACCTATCAGTAGGGTCCTTGAAGGCAGGGGGCCCCTCTACCGGGATAGTGGTTACTTTATTTAACCGAGGGACCGGGGGACCAACGACCGGGGGAGAAGCCCATTTTTTCGAAAGGCTCTCTTCAAATGGGTAACGGACTGCCATGTGCTGAGGGACCGCAAAAGACCTTTGCGGCCGTTCCCATTCCTTATCTATGTAGTTGTCAAAGAAATCAACATAAGGAAAAACCTTAACAGAGCCGGTGGGTTTGTGCGACCCAAAAGGGACAGACCCTGCAGTGGAAGTCCCAGCTGCATCCTCCAGCTTGAGAGTGTCCCTCACAGCATTGATGAGCGCACTCACAAGTGCCCTGTCTTGAGCTTACCCGGACGAGGGGTCCTCCTCACAGGGAAGATCCTGGTCCGCCTTTTCTGACATACCAGAATCGGGGTCCTGAGCCGCAGCCAGACCAGAGTCTGAGTCAGAACATTCCCCAGGCGATGGCGGTGGGAGAGGGCGCTTAGTTCCCCCTTTGCGCTCGCACGCCGCTTCCACCCTGGCAACAAAGGACTCCAGGAGCGCCGACAAAGCGTCCATGGGAACCGCAAGTGCAGGGGCACCGGTTGCTGCCTCTGGAATGTTTGGGGAAAAAACGCCAGCTTCTTGCTCCATATTGCCCACTGACAGCCCTTAGGGACTTAGTCAATACACCTGACACAAAATTGTCCACCCTCCTTGCTGCACTGACCGGGGGGGTTTACCCAGGGAACACACCACTTAGCAAGAGACTGTTCAGCGCTGCTGCCCACTCTCCATCCACACACAGCGTGTGACTGAGGAACTCTGAGCTGAATAGCGCTGTTTCAGGGAGCCAGCCAGCACTAGGAGGCCAAAACCCACTCCAAAATACCCGCCGGGTGCCTCCGAGAAAAGCGCGCAGACCACAAAAAAATGGCCGCCCGCAATGCAGACCTGCGTCACAGCGCGGCCACAGCAAAATGGCCGCCAATGGGAGTTTTACATTGCAATACACAGGCCCCAAAAACATGGCGCCGGCGCTTCCAAAATGGGGCCCAAACATAGCGAGGTGGACGAGAAGGCCGCAGCGGAGTCTTCCAGAAAATAACTATCCCCCTTGAGAGAGCGGGCCTGGACACCCCAACAGCCCCCCGCCGGGACCTGGAGCCCCCTACAGGTATTCCCTGGTCGCAGCGAGCCCCGCAAGGGGAGGAGGAAAAAGGGTGACAGTGGGAGAGAGGGGAGGGCAGGAGAACCCCCTAGGAATGCCCAGCTGTTCCATCCCACCGAAGCAGGAGGAACTGTACTTACCCGTCCTTGCGAGGACCTGCTGGTGCGTTCCTGCCAGACCTACAACCGAGCAGTACGGAGTAGCTGTCGGCCCGGTCCACTGTGACTGAGACAGCAAGCAGCCCGGTCATATGTGAACCTTGGAGCAAAGCTCACCGACCACCCCTGGAGCCATGGGGTATGTCGTGGCCGACCCTGTGCGTAGCTAAGGCCTGCTCACGCTTGATGGCCGGACTGGGGAGACTACAAGGATCTATAATATCCAGCCTGTCACCCAATAGAAGATTTCTTGAAATAAAAAAAATAAAAAATAAAAATTTCTTCCGGACCCTGGGCCCAAAGGGAGCCAGCACCTTCTCCTCTACTAAGCAGAAAAAAACTGGAGCTGCTGACTGCAGGGTGGAGGGTTATGTCCAGAGGGACCGCCCCCTGGGCGTGGCTGTTCAACTCTGTTAAAGTAACATGTATTTAAATATCAAACATGTTCTGCCTAGCCCTCTCCTATAGAACAGGAACATAACCCAACTGTCAAGAATTAAGGAGCTGTTTCCGTCCATGGACAAAAAGAGAAAAAAATGTTTCTGTAATTGTTAGCTTGAGTTCAGCTTTAATTTGTTAGCTGCACTAGCACATTTGGCAAGCCATAGATTAGATTGACTGTGTTGATGGGGAAATCCATCCTACAGAGCTATTGTGTTATGCCGGCGGGGAGTCTTAGCCACCAGTAGAATACAATAATCACTGCCAGTGTCTATAGCCGCCGGCAGTGATCACACAAAAAAAACCTGAGAGGCTGATTGTACAGAATTCGATCGATGGATCGACTTCAGTACAACCAGCCTGCTCATAGACAAATTGATATTCGACCGGTTCCTGCTGAACTGGACAAATTTCAATCTCTTTATGACCGGTTTAACACTATCCCCTCCCAAAATTGATAATGCTGCTGTCTCAGGTTTTCCTCCAGTGGAGTGGATGGGGACATCTTAGGACAGAGCTATGTTACTGGCTGGATCATCAAGGAAAAAGAAAACTAATGCAGCCCACCACATTTAAGGAGTGTTTGTTTTTGAGTGTAATACTGCTTTATGGAAAAAAAGCTGCAGTTCTATTAAGTACATAAAAAAAAAAAAACAATGATGTTGTGTATAATACAGTAATAAAAAAAAAATTCAGGTCAGAAAAATTAAGAATGGCAACTGGTTGCCGTAATAGATACACACAGAGACACAAAACACTGTATATAAACTAATCAATGTAGATTGTGATTTTTACATACAATACCTCAAATATGCCTGCCAGTGATATTTTATCCAGGTCTTTAACATCATTAGGCAGTCTGGTTTTCATTTTCATTAGAAAAAAGCAGGACTATAAAATGAACATAGTATCATGTTAGCAATGTGCATCAGGATTAGACAATTTAAGATAAAATAATATATGTAAACCCTCACCTTGTGAAAAAACACTTTGTTTAAAATAGAAATGAAAGGCAAAACATTTGTGTGTCAGGAAAAGCCTGATCAATGGAGGAGAGCAGACAGTTCCCAGCACAGCTAGAGAACTGACCAGTGTGTTCTACCGCTTAGTGTGGTCAGTTTTTAATAGGAAAGCAGACTGGCAGGAACACTGGAAATTTCACACAAAGGAAGCAATACAATTAGATCAGAATAATTTTTCATACAAAAACATGTTACAGCAGGCAGATATCAGGAATATGAAAATGTTGGGTTTACACAATTTTTTAAATCACTTAGCAAGAGATATTACACAAACTGGACCCTTGCACTAAAAAGCAAGGTCTGCTTAATGCATCAGGACCCACACCCCCATAATAAAGTAAGACATTACAGAAAACACTAAATGGTGACGTCCTTATTAAGGAAAGGAGCAGGGACACCTGGTCCCTGTCAACTTTGTATATAAAGAGGTCCTTTAGGACAGCGGAAATGAAGGGAGTCAAGCACCATAATGGGCACAACCACCTGTAATAGAATTCTCCTGTGGGAGGAACACAAGCTCCAATGAGATACCATTCCTAAGTACAGTCTCCTAATGTAGTTAAAATCAGAGGTCCCAGGGTGTGGGGAGTCCAAGCAAACCTGTCAAGGTGCCAGAATGGTGAAAAGGGGCAGCTGAGGGAGGGGCCCAACTTAAGGGTCCAAAATGGAGATTACAAGGGAAGATGTGAGCAAGTTACCAAAAGACCCAGCAGAATGAACAAACAGCCTCCCACATACAAAAGTTGTAAAGCACTTTCATGCAGAAAGCTAATCAGGGAGAATTTAGGACCCCTGGCTTTGAGACCTATGGTTTAAGTGGGAGGTAGGTTGTGACTGCCAGTAAAGTACTACTGCTGTAGTAGAGGGAATGATTCCTCTACCAATCCACTGGCCTCCTGGGTTGTAGCAGGAGGACATTTATCATCGGTGGCATTACTGATGACAGTATCAAGAGATTTTCCTAGCAAGCTAACGGAGTCAGATATTTTTTGGATGTACCATTAGCATTCCAGACACTTGGGCAAAGTGCCCTACTCAAGAAAACTAGACATTATCCACATGCAAGTCACAAGCTTAGATGCTTGTAATAGGCCATCACAACTGAAGCACATGGTCCCACAAATTTGTTCCAAACGCTCAATGGCTCAAGTTTACTTTTGGGAGCAAGTTACACATTACACCCATATTTAGAGTGTAACACTGCTCCAGCAGTATGGGCAGTTGTAGCAGAACAATCCGCAAAGAAATGCTACACTATGTCACGGGAAAAAAAAATGAACCTATAGTTAAGCAAGGTCTCGCGTACTCAGAAACCCAAGCAGCTGGTGCCATTGTGGGGGGCAGACAGGCTGTGGTGACCAAGTCATTGTAGGCTGACAGTGAAACAAAACCACAGGCTAATAAATCCAAGTGGTGCTTCAGAAGCAGATGAAAAATTGTGCTTCCTCTAGGGTAAATGGCGGGAGAGCATGTTTTCACCAACCTTCAACCCAACATAAGTGTTCAGCCTTAAAGTGGTTCTAAAGGCTCAAGGCTTAGAATGCATGAAGGTAAAAAAACTCTTCTGTGAAGTAGCCCCCCCATCCCCCTAATACTTACATGAGCCCCATCTCTATCCAGAGATGTGCACGAGAGCCCCGGCATCTGCTGCTGTCAATCACACACAGTAAGCCAATGAGGAGAGAGGGGGGGCAGGCCGAGCATGTGCATGTGAATGGACACACAGAGCAGCGAGCACCTCACCGTCACGTCCCCTCCTGAGTCACAGCGACAGTCTCTCTCCACTCCAGGTGGTCTCTTCAGTCCACTCCAGTCCAAACAGCACGACAGTCACTCTTCTGCCTTTTCTTGCTCGCACGAAACCCCGGACGCTTCGCTTGGCTCCCTTGCACCATGACATCACACAACATGCTCAGGCACTGCCTCCACCAGACCTGCCCCTGGTCAGTAGCGCCTGAACACACTGTACCAGGGCACTTGGATGGTCTCGGCCAGCTCTGGAGTTCCAATCTGAGCGTCACAGCCATATTTTTAACTGGCAACCTTTTCCTGTCACTGGCAGTAGAAAAGTGCCTGTTTTTTTGCCAGTAAAAATGCTGACTGTTGACAACACTGAGTAATATTCAGGAAATAACGTGTCTGCTCCTCTGTGGCTGCATCACATTCCTGTCTAGCACACGCGTTCTCAATCTTGAGAAAACATGACAATAAAGATGGGGTGGGGCCCCAATATAACCCCTCCTACTGGCAGCAACCCTCAGTTTTGAAGCAAGCAAAGAACAGATAGGAGTGACGTGTCCTGACTCCAAAATAAGCTTTTATGGGTACATCAAAAGCCCTTTTTTACTAATCATACATTACAGGACACTGCATGTTGGATGTTTTGGGTGTCCAAAAGCAGTAGTAGTAGTAGTAGCAATAGTGGGGAGAGAGGCAAGATGTCCCCTCTTGGTTGACACTCAGAAATGACAAGGAGAAGCCTAAACATACAGTATAAAGTTAATTAAAAAAAAATCTGTTTCACCAAGAACTGCTGTCTGCTGCACCTACTTAAAGTGCTGTGAGCTCATCCAAAGATTTACACACACCCTACTGCAGTTTCCTCCAACAATCAACTCCTTGACCAAGAGGTTACCCTGGACTATCTCCAGCCCAATAATATGTAGCTCCTAACAGAAGGAAGGAATACTCCTGGATACAGTGCCAAACTTGTGTCCTCTATGCCAAGGCACGCTACCAGAATGTTGGGTTACAATTGTCCTGTGTAAGAAATGGGCATATGGCTCTGCCTCAAGCGAAGAACTATTAGGCCCAAAACCCACATGCAAAGTGGAGAGTTATTTGGCTTCTAAACTGCAGGCTACAAATGCTTGAATAGAGAGTCTGAGGTTGTACAAGGAGGTTTGGGAGACTGTTCCCTCAGAAAGAGGTTGTCTCCATATCCAAGAGATTTGGCTTGAGAACAAACCAGGGAAGGAAAAGGGGCGAGTATCTTCATGGAAACCCAAGGTGCAGTAGACAGGCCAAAAGGGAACAAGTTGGTAAAGTTGTGTACTTGAAGAGAAATGTTTATGCACTGGGAAAAATGGGGACCTTTGAACCAGCATCTTTGATGTCCATATAGGCCACGAGGTCTCTCAGAAGAAGTGAGGCATTGACAGGCCGAGCAGATAACATGTGGAATCTTTTCTCCCAAAAGGGGCATGCTCCTCTGCATGCCCCATTTAGCCATGGAGACAACAAACAGGTTTGAGCAGAAACTTAGAAGCTACTCTTTTCTCCCGAAGCAATAACTGACCTTCCAAGAGAGGATCTGAACCAAAGTAGCATGAAGGTCTGCTAACCACACAGGGATGGAAGAAGAGCTTGAAATTTCAGAATGTAGCCCCTGGACTGAGAACAGGAAAAGTTACTTAAAAAGTATATTATATATATATAAAAATTCAGGGGTGTCCCAAAAGGCGTCCTTTATTGAACGAGGCATAGGCAAGCAAAGTATACCTAGCCCAAAAAATCCACTGATCAATTTAGATCGCCCACATGTGCATCGATAGGAGAACCCGTTTGGATATTCGGTATATAATATCCTGGCAATGTAGGCATAAGCTTCAGTTCCAATAAGGAGGAGAGCACAGAAAAATATATCAATAGGTTAGAGAAAAGTGTGGCATGGTTTGCTACAGGTGATGTAACATCTGGTGCTGAACTTCCGGTTTCTGGCCACAATGAAATGCACACAGGCTCTAGAGAAAATCAGAGTGGAGGAGCAAGTTCTACTACTGGTGCCAAACATTGTGGCACCTGTATATGCAAGTGTGTAATCTGTCTTATTTGTTTTAATAAAATTGTAATGGTCGTATGCGATAAGCCCTCTTCTGTTGCTTGGTTCTATACATGTTTAATCCTGCTTGGAGATGAAAACTGGTGGTGAGGAGTTGAGGGAAATTACTGGGGACTGGCAGTACACTGTGCTTTTAAAGCACTCGAAGACCTTTCTTTGTATAGAAAGTCCTTCATTTTTGGTCCGTCATTCCAAACAAGGGGTGTGAGCATTGGAAACTCCTATTCTTTGAGAATTCACTTTCACCGAAGCACTTAACTGGTGGTTAATATTGGAGAGGATGCAAGAGAATTATTTTTCTTTTGAAGCTAGAAGAACCTTTTGGAATAGAAAACATAGTCCATTGATTTGAGAGCACTTCTTCGACTTTTTAATTTTTTTGCACTATTTATGGCTTTTTTACACAAGATGAAAAGTTTGCACTCTTTTGAGCACAGGACAAAGCGTTTTTGTTTGCACTTTACTGAGTGTTATAATTTTTTTATGAATTATATATAGTGTATTTGCTTAAATTTATTTATATGTATTGGAACACTTCTAAGGCACTTTAGACCATACAAAGCACTACCAACCTCTAACTTAATTACTGTTAGAGACAAGCGTAGACTGTGGAAATGAGGTTTAAAAAAAGGACACCCTTAAGACTAGGAGTTATGTTCATAGACTGAATCGCCACCTGACTTACCTGGAGGATAGGTACACACTACAGTATCCCCCGCTGTGCAAACATATGCTGTGTAAAGTTCAGAATGGCAGAGAGGACAAAGATGCTTGCACCCCATGCAATTGGATTTGGCATAGATTAGTGAGACCTTGCCATCAAAGGTTATTCACAACCCAACTGCACAGAAGGCATATAACAAAACCCATTAAAACAAAGCTGACCATTATTTCCAAAGGCCTGTGGGTGTAATGCGTAAGGCAGTGACGTCATCACGCTTGGAAATATGTCCCGTCCGAGGAACGGGAGCACTGGATCCGCTTCCACTACCAAGGGTGCACTGGATATTATGGTCTAAGAATTTTATGGTTTTGGGGAGTGCTTTTTATACCATGAAAACGTGTTTGTAATGTTTTTTTTTTTTTATAAATGGCAAGTAGAACGCACCATAAACTTTGTGTCTTTTTCACTGAGCCTGAGTGAGGATAGTTTGTGCAAAGTAACCTGATGGATAAAACCCTGAGGGGCAAGTAATGTCTGACTTCCTCTAGTTTAAGAGGTCCAGCTCTTAAGGTGAGTGCACAATAAGGCACATATGGTAGAAGACATGCATGGTAATAGTGTGAATTAACACTGCACTGGACCTTTGGGAATATATAGTGAAGAATTTAACAGATGACTGTGTTGCAAACTGACTGTTAGTTTCACTGTATACATATATGTGTGGACTATATAATTATATTGAATTTTTTATTTTATTTTTTATTAGATATTGAGGCTTGGCAGCACTATTTGCTTTTTATGTGTATATGATTACAGCTTCAATAAAACACTATTATGATGATTTGCACTATACTTGTATATTATTGACAAGAAGACTGTATATACATATTTCATTGTTTATATTTTTTAATGAGTTAGAAGCACAGCACAATTTAAGGTTTATTTACTAGTAACATTGTTGCAGTGGTCTAAGTGCCATGTGTAACACTAGCAGCTGTTCGGGAACTGAAATCTATTCGAGTTTTCAAGCATACAATTACGTAAAAGTGCCATGGTTTAGGATCTCCCCTGTACAAAAGAAATTGGCTTTAAAGGCCAATTTAAAAGCATTAAAAACTTGGTAAAAATAGAAAAACAAAAAAACAAAGCCTTACCTGATACATATTTTCTTTCACAAGTTTAAAAATTAGCATTTTCCAGACATCCTTGCTATAGCCTTCTCTCAAGACAGCATTGTATGTTTCTCTGAAAAAAATTTCCCCACCTCCTGCTAAAACATATATATAAAAAAGAAGTTAAGAAAACAAAAAACTCAATAAAGTGTGAAGAATAAGGGGCAGGCAAAAAAAAACAAAAAACATTGTGACTCACACTGATAAGAGACCCACACTTATTACAATTTTAGTCAGAAAACTCTGCTCCCCAGCAAAACAGGGTATGGCATCTGTCTGTGCAAACGCTTTTTTCTCTAGCAGTGTAGGGCCTTGATCACATGGGTGGCCAGGGGGGCAGTAAAATTAGGCAATTGGGCTGCGTTTTAACTGCCCACAAAATGCTCACCCAAATAAGAACATGCAGCCACTCAGGACCATACACCTGTTGCCTCCTTGCCACCTGCCAACTGTCATAGATCACTTTTAAAGCAGGCAACAATGGCTGCTGCCTGTGTGAACAAGGTCTAACTCCTTCCTTCACAAGTGCCATCTGTAGATTAACATTCTCAGGCAGTGTTGGTTGATTGTTGTGATACACAAGATGCATAATCGGGTATATAATCAGTCCAAACTTTGAAAGAGTCTTACACATGTAGTATCACCATACTTGGGAGGAGTAGCAGAATATGTAATTCTAAGTATGTACATGCTATGGGGTGGAAATATCTTATCAACTGACAGCTTTTTGTTAAAAAACAAAAATAAAAAAACCTTTTATTTTTCTTTCCACAACTTCCAAAAACATATGATTAAAAAAGAAAAAAAAAAAAAAGAAAAGAAGGACATTCCCAAAGATTAACTCTGCCTCTTCGAAAATAACTTGGGGTGCTGGCTTTCCAAGTAATTTTGTAGGCTTTTCCATTGTCCTGGTGCTCCAGTTCACCTAAAACTGTGATAGTTAGTCAGGAGTTTGTAACAGAATGTGTTTTGGGGTATAATTTTAAGTATAGTATTTCTATGTTGTGTGTGAGAAATAACTTGCTAAAATTACAACGCATAACAAATTATTTACTTTTATTTTCCAAAGAATTGTGGGGGAAAAAATTTAAACTTCAGAAAACTTGCTATGCCTCTTACTAAATACCTAAGACTGTCTACTTTCCAAAAAGGGGTAATTTGTGGGGTATTTTTACTTTCCTGGCACTTTATGGCCTTGAGAAATGAGATAGACATTTAGAACATTAGGATCAATTTTCAGAAAATATATTATATACCGTATATACTCTAGTATTAGCCGACCCGAATATAAGCCGAGGCACCTAATTTTACCACCAAAAAATGGGAAAACGTATTGACTCGAGTTTAAGCCTAGGGTGTCCATCTGCATGCCTCACTGTGCCTTACTGTGTCCATGTGCATGCCTCACTGTGCCCATGCCTCACTGTGCCTTACTGTGCCCATGCCTCACTGTGTCCATGACTAGACTTACGTTTAACATGGGAGTCTATGGAAGGGGTGCCCGGCTTTAAAAAAAAAAAAAAAAAAAAAAAAAAAAAAGGTGCTCCCCGGCCGTAGGTCCTTCAGAAAAATAGGATTTTTGTACTCGCCGTAAAATCCGTTTCTCTGACATCCATGGACTGACACAGCTGGATACTGTAAACGTGTGGGCATATGTCCCTGCTCGCAGGAGAAGATCTAGGCAGAATGTTAGATGTTAGAAACATACATTCTACAACAAACCAGAGCTAAACAGCCACGCCCAGGGGGGCGGTCCCTCGGACATTACCCTCCCACCTGCAGCTAGCAGCCTCAGTTCGTAACAAAGCAGTACAAACCCTAAAGGGAAGGGTGGGTGCTGTGTCAGTCCATGGACGTCAGAGAAACGGATTTTACGGTGAGTACAAAAATCCTATTTTCTCTTATCGTCCATGGACTGACACAGCTGGATACTGTAAACGTGTGGGACGTCCCAAAGTGGTATCAGAAGGGTGGGAGCAGTAGTAAAGGAACAACCAAAACTTCACTCCAAACAAGCAGAGCTCCTCAACGGAGGAGTTTCAACATTAAACAGTGGCCTGCAATGCTTTGCGGCCGAAGGAAGCATCCGAAGATGCAGCCACATCAACCTTATAAAATTTTGAAAAGGTATGAACGGACGACCAGGTAGCTGCCTTGCACACTTGTGCAACCGACGCTTGATGTCGGAAAGCCCAGGAAGCACCAATTGCCTTGGTGGAATACGCTGCAACCGGAAAGGGAGGCTCCCGCCCCTTAAGGGCATAGGCCTGTATGACGGTCTGCCTGATCCACCTAAAGACTGTGGCAGACACCGCTCGGCCCTGTTTTGGACCAGAGACAGACACAAACAGTGAGTCAGACTTCCGAATGGAAACAGTAGCAGACAGGTACACCCGTAAGGGTTGTACCCATCTTAATGTATGAAGCGCAAACTCTCAGGGATGCGATGGGTGAGGACACAAGGACGGAAGAACAATGTCCTCCTTAAGGTGAAAGGCCGAGACCATCTTTTGAAAAGAAGGACGGCCGTGGGCGCAACACCGCCATATCCTTATGGAGGACCAAGTAAGGCGACTTGCAGGACAAGGCCGCCAACTCAGACACCCGTCTAACCGAAGTAATGGCCACCAAGAAGGCCACCTTCTGGGACAAGGTCAAGAGAGGAATCTCTCTGATATTCTCAAAGGAATGTTCTGGGAGAACCGAGATGCATCAAATTCAGATCCCAAGTAGGGAGAGGAGGCTTGACAGGGGGGCTCATATGGCGAACCCCCTGCACAAAAGGTGCTAATCAAGGAATGGCCCGGTAGTGGTCGTTGAAAAAGACAGCCCGGGCCGAAATCCGACCCTCAATGGTATGCAAGGTCAGCTTTTGGGTCACACCATGCTGTAAGAACAGTAAAATCCTGGGAACGGAATACGTCCGAGGACACCAATCAAGTTCCTCGCACATAGCTAAGTAAGCCTTCCAGGTACGGTGATATATCTTTCTGGAGGAAGATTCCTGTGCCAACAACATAGAAGAGATGACCGAATCCGAGAGACCTCGGTCCTTCAGCACCTGGCTTTAGACAGTCATGCCATTAAAGCCAAGGATAGTAAAGCAGGATGAAGTATGGGATCATGAGACAGAAGGTCCACCCCAATAGGCAGTCGCCAAGGAACGTCTGCGACTAGCCGAAGTAGATCGGCGGACCTGGCCACGATCTTGACACCTTGCGAGTGAGTCGAGAGGCCATAAGGTACACATCTGGTGCCCCACCTCCGGTAAAGGAGGTGGAAACACCTCCGGATGCAAGGACTCTTCCCCTGCAATGCGCACGGCCGACAGGACCGTCTTGCAGCAGGTGTATGAAAATCCCAAAGAGACTCCGCAATGTATCGGAGAAGAGAGGCCCCAGTGTACAGGGTGCCTCAACTGTTGGCCAATAAAGGCAACTTGAAAGAGCTTCCCTAGAAACTCGGTCAGAGGACCAGTACCTCAGCCTCCACAGGTGGCGCAAACCCACCCCGGGCACAGAGACCCTAAAGGCTAAAGCAGTTGCAGTGCACCTGCTAGTTGACTGATAGATGAAGCAGAGGCTTTTGCCCAGTCAGTGAGCTACAGAAACGCCAGAGACGCAGCCACTAACTGGCGTAACGCTAACCTCAGCCTGGCGAACACAGTCCAAGCCAGCGCTTCTGATCACCACTGAAAGCAGGTGGAAAGTGGTACCCCTGAAACCAGCGATCCTTATGACAATGCTCCATCCAGCAGCTACCCATGGATAAGTGCTGATTGTACAAACACATAGTTTATACTGTGTATTGCGTCAAACGCGCAAATAGAGTGTGGGAGGAAACCCACCCAGCCACAAAGAGCATAATACAAACTGTCACGTACCTGGTAGGTGAGCCCAACGTGCAGGGAGTGGCCTCTCGTAAACCTCTGGCTCGAGAACCCCTGATAGAGCAGACAGGGGATCAAGAGGGCAAAGGGACACAAGTGCCTGGCAGGAACTGAAGCAGGCGGAGATAGAAGCAGCAGTCTGCAACTGAAGGTAGCTGATGGAGGCGTGCGGTGGTCCGCAGCAGACACTTGAGGACCAGGAGGCAGGCTTGGAGAAGACAGGTCGGGTCAGACACAAGCGGGCAGACAGGTGCAATCAGAATTCAGGAGTAGTTAAAGTCCAGGCCGGGTCAGTATATCAGGCGGGCAGCAAAAGGTTGAAAGGAGCAGGCAGGAGCGAAGTCGGGACGAGCCGGGGTCAAGGCAGGCAGCAAACAGGAGAAGTCAAGGGAAGCCGGATCAGGTATCAGAGTAACACAATCAGAGGTTCAGGCAGTAAGGGTCTCAGGGGAACGCTGTAGGCCAGACAGCAAGGAGGCAAGGTGACAGCTCTCCTTAAATAGGCAGTCTTGGCGCCAAGTACCGTCATAGGTGTGCGCGTGAGCCGCTATCGCGCATCCGTGCACGCTCGTGCACCGCTATCGCGCATCTGCGTGCGCCCGTGAGCCGCTATCGCGCACCCGCACGCTGCTATCGCGCATGTGCATGCGCCGAACAGGTCTCCTGTGCACAGGTATTCTGAAACCCAGATTGCTGGGATGATTGCGAGAACGTCCTTCCTGACACAACCACATACGGCGTATGTAGTTTAGTATGTGTGGATAAACCTATTAAACATGTTTATACTGTGCCAACGACGAAGGCACGCACATCATCGGGGCTTGGACGTAAACCAACCACGCAGATTGTGTACACAACCGTGGAGGTATGTTAGCCTGCGAATAAATAAATTGCACATGTTTTACTGTGCATAGCGCTGAAAATGCGCCCACCATTGGAGCGCGGGGGAGAAACCGGAGCACCCGGATGAAACCCACGCAGACTGCATACGCATACCGTGTAGGTATTATAGTATGTGTGCTAAACATTTTGCACAAGCCTATGTGTGCATAGCACCGAAGGTGCACACACCGTTGGCGCGTGGGAGGAACCAAAGTACCCCACGCATACCCAGAGAATGCAATACCTACAACTACTGTGAATGTATTTAGTGTTGTGTATAAACCTAATGTGTATGTTTACTACGTGTATTGCACCAAAGGCACACATGTCATGTAGCGTGGGCGGAAACCCGGAGGAAACCCATGCAGACTGCACAGACATACCGGGTAGGTATGTTAGTATGTGGATATCAAATCGCACAAATTTAGGCTGTGCATAGCGCCGAAGCGCCCATACCAATGGAGTGTGGGAGGGAATCGGAGTACCCGGAGGAAACCCACACAGACTGCATACACATACCGTGTAGGTATTATAGCATGCGTGATAAACATTGAACATGTTTAACTGTGCAGAGGGCCAACAGCGCACATACCGTCAGCGCGTGGGAGGAAACCGGAACACCCGGAAGAAACCCACGCAGACAGCACACAGATACCGTGTAGGAATGATAGCATGTGAATAAACATATTGCATATGTTTATGCTGTGCATTTCCATTGGAGCATGGGGGGAAACCGGAGTACCCGGAGGAACCCCACGCAAACAGTATACCCATACTGTAAACATGTATAGTATGTGCAATAAACATATTGAACATGCCTATATTGTAGCCGAAGCGCACATACCATGAGAGTGCGGGAGGACACCGGAGCCCCTGGCGGAAACCCGCGCCGACCCAGAGAGTATAATACATACATATACTGTGAATGTATCTAGAGTCGTGCATAAACATATTTTGTACGTTTATATCATGTATGGAACTGAAACACAGCATTGGAACGTGGGGGGACACCCACGCAGACACAGAAACCAATAACACATACATACACTGTGAATGTATGCAGTGTAGAGGTATGGGACGAGTTTAAATTATGGCGCAGAGGCGCATAATCTTCTCTGTATCATTCCAACCTGCTTGACTGTGCTACCGAAGCCGCATGCAGGTAACAGGTAACCTCTGATCCTCAGACCGTGCGTCTGTCAGAGCTCAGAGTGTTCCCCAGGAAATGGTGGAAAACCACAGGTGCAGAGACCCTGTTGTTGCCTCAGGACATCACACAGAAGGCTCACAGGGACTAGAGACATAAATGAATAAAGTCCCCCCCCCCCCACCATGCTGCACCTACCAGGGGGAGGGAAACACTGTGTACCACTGTATCATCCATGCTGCTCTCGACGCAGCGTGTGAGGAAAACAGTGAGGAAGCTGTGTAAAAGAAAGGCTTGAAGGAACCCAGGGAAACAGCGTCCACAGCCACAGCACCCAGCTTGAGAGTGTTCCTCACATCATCAATGAGTTCACTTACAAGCACCCTGTCATTCACTGACAGAACTGGAGTCTTCCTCACAAGGGAATTTCCCCGTTCATAAACATTAAAATATTCAGAGCTAGGGTCCTGAGCACAGTAGCTAGGCCCATATCTGAATCAGAGCACTCCTTCACTAAAGATTTTTGTGGGGAGAGGGGGCTTATAGCTCCCTTCGCTCGCACACCGCTTCCATTCTGACAAGGAATGATTCCAGGACTGCCGACAACTGGTCCATAAGGACCGCAGGTGCAGGAGCACTGCCAGTTGCCTCAGGCAAGTGTGGAGAAGCAGGTGTATCAGGACTCCATATTGCCACCCTCTGAGACCTTATACACTACTACAGTGAATATACAGTCCACCCACTGGCTACGCTGAGGCTGAGGAGGGGATACCCGGAGGACTCACCAACCCTTCAGGACCGCTCAGTTCTGCTGAAGAAACCACGCTGTAAGCCTGAGGAGAGTGAAGAATCTGTGAGGAGATTTGCGCTGCAGCGCCGCCGCTAGAGGCTGAAACCGAAAGTAAATGTGCGGCGGCTACAAGAAAATGGCCGCCGGCCGCAGCTTTAACTGCGCCATTGAACCACGGCAAGATGGCCGCCGAGCGCGAAATTCAAAGGCAAACAGCAATAATGCGCGCGCTAATGGCGCACGCAATAACCACCTCACACACCAGGAAAACTGCCCCTCACCCCAGAGCCCACTACAGACATGAGCGCCCAGCCAGGCCAGAGTGACCCCCAAGCACAACACCATTACAGGGTGCAGAGAGCAGCATAACAGGGGGGAGACAGGGAGAAACCCCCCATATAAAGAAACACAGCCAGCATGTACTCACCTGCAGTAGGAGAGACTACTTACCCGTCCCTTTCAGGGACCCACTGGCTTGTTTCAGACAGACCTATCACAGAGCAGTACTGCGTAGCTGTCGGCCTGGTCCACCGCAAGAGATACAGTCAGTCAGGTACTGTTCAATCTTGAGAGGACCGCGGGAGCTAAAAGCAACCCGGCCACCCCTGGAGTCATGGGGCATGTCGTGAACTGAGTCTCACGCACACAAGGCGAGGATCAGCACGCTCGATGGTCGGACAGGGAAGACTACGAGGATACCAGTGTACCCAACCTGTTGCTCAGCTGACAGTTGATTGAAGGTCTCAAAAATAAAATAATACAATTCCCAAAGGAATAAAATTTAAAAGTAAAATCTTCCAGGAGACTGGCTCCTGAGAGAGCCACGTCTTCTCCTTCTGCTAGGCAGAAAAAAACTGAGGCAGCTAGCTGCAGGTGGGAGGGTAATGTCCGGAGGGACCGCCCCCCTGGGTGGGGCTGTTCAGCTCTGGTTTGTTCTAGAATGTATGTTTCTAACATTTAACATTCTGCCTAGATCTTCTCCTGCGAGCAGGGACATATACCCACAGGTTTACAGTGTCCAGCTGTGTCAGTCCATGGACGATAAGAGAAATAATCTATGCACACTTGTAGAGGAGAACTGGGGCTACATGTGTGGCAAGTTCCGGGTCCAGGGGACCTACGACCGGCCGGTACCGGGTCACCAAAGTCACTGGAGAAACTACCGTTTAACATGGGAGTCTATAGAAGGGGTGCCCGGCTTTGAAAAATCGTTGCTCCTCGGCTGTAGGTCCCCCGGACAACAAACTTTGGACACTTGTAGAGAAAGAGTGGGGCTACATGTGTGCCAAGTTTGGGGTCCAGAGGACCTACGGCCAGCCGATACCAGGTCCCTAAATTCCGGGAGATCAGGCACAAAAAGGTAACTCGAATATAAGCCGAGGGGGGCATTTTCGGCACAAAAAAATGTGCTGAAAAACTCGGCTTATACTCGAGTATATACGGTGTGTGTGTTTGTGTGTGTGTGTGAGAGAAAGTGCTGTAGATTAAGAATGCTTTCAGAAATAGAACTGTTAAAGTGGTTGTAAACCCTCAAGGTTTTTCACCTTAATGCATTCTATGCATTAAGGAGAAAAACCTCCTGTGACAGGAGTGACTTTGAGTCGGGGGTTTGGGGAACTCAACTTGCCCTGGAGAGTTCTGGAGGCTCCTTGTCCAGCCTCCCCGACGCCTCTTATGTGTAAATCACCCTGTGTCTCTAGTAGGGGCACAGGATGAATGAGAACCCCAGTCTGATCTGTGCTAGTCAGACTCAATGCTGTATACATTGTATATATTGTGTGTATATTGTGTGTTGGCTGTTGTGTAATATTTGCTGTGATGGTTTGGGGTTCTATTGTCTATTGTGGCTGTCTGCCTCAACTATTATGGGATGTCTAAGTGTCTTGCTGTGAGGTAGAGGGAAGGAGACAGCCAGACTAGGACCTGAAAGGTCATGCCTATAAATCACCTATGCTGTCTAAAGGATTGTTAATTAGGTTTCTGGTTCAGTTTTATTGTCACCGTGGAGTATATATTTGTGTGAGATCTCAAATAAAATGTTAGTCCTGATGTACTCCAAGACTGGTGTAGGCTGTTGGTTTTTACTCTACACTGAGGTTCTGTCTGTTGACTAGGGGGCTAAAGAATCTTGGACGGTGCTGGATCTGAACAGAGGAAGCATTGACGGCAGACCTAGTTCTGTTTGAGGACAGAGGGTTCGTCACAACTGGTTGGCAGCAGCGGGATCGTGCTTCCTGGCTGTGAAGACCTCCACCTGGATCCAGCAGCAGGCCAGTGAACAAAAGGAGTTACGGATGCAATTCCTGGGAGAGCGGCCCCAGGAGCAATGGGTGACTGAGTTGGACAGGCTGGTCCAGCAGGAGATGGAGCTGGACAATCGGTATCGGGCTCTGCAATGGCACGCGGAGGAGGAATATTTAGGAGAGACAACAGAATGCTCTCTGGAGGGATATGACTTTGGTGGCCCTGGATTGCTGTGGGAGAGCCTTACAGATGAGGACCTGCGAGAACACAGAGAGGCTATGCTCGGTTTTGCAGGGGTCTCAGAGCTTAAACCTGATCTAGACAGAGGAAGCATTGACGGCGGACATAGTTCTGTTTGAGGACAGAGGGTTCGTCACAACTGGTTGGCAGCAGCAGGATCGTGCTTCCTGGCTGTGAAGACCTCCACCTGGATCCAAGATCGGATAGCAGCCTTCAGTCACCCCAGCGGAGATATGGATCTGGCATCAGAGTTCCCGGAGCTGCTGCAGATTGTCCTTTCAGCATACACCAGGTCTGTGTCTGCGGATGAATACCTGGAGGTCAGGCAGCAGATTCGGGTAAGACACTGGATTCAATTCCTCCAAGTTGCTGGTATGCAACAAGGCAAGTGCTTTCCAACCCCAGAGCAGCAGGCCAATGAACAAAAGGAGTTACGGATGCAATTCCTGGAAGAGCGGCCCCAGAAGCAATGGGTGACTGAGTTGGACAGGCTGGTCCAGCAGGAGATGGAGCTGGACAATCGGTATCAGGCTCTGCAATGGCACGCGGAGGAGGAATATTTAGGAGAGACAACAGAATGCTCTCTGGAGGGATAGGACTTTGGTGGCCCTGGATTGCTGTGGGAGAGCCTTACAGATTGAGGACCTGCGAGAACACAGAGAGGCTATGCTCGGTTTTGCAGGGGTCTCAGAGCTTAAACCTGATCTAGACTATTTGTTAAGGAAGGAACAGCATCTGGAAAGGGCATACAGGAAACTGCTAGAATGCGTTCAGCAGCATGCCAGAGAATCGGAGTGGAAACTCCGGAGATTGCGGTCTCCAAAGCCGAAGTGCTGACAACAGGGCAGAGCGCTGCTAACCTCTGCCCAACAGCAGCTTCAGCCTCCCTGAGAGAAGAGGTAGTCGGCCTTTCTCCCACAATACTGCCAGAAACCTGGGATTTTCTCCCAGCAGCATCAGCGGATTTACCAGAATCTTCTCCAGCTGAAGCGCTGACAACCGAACCGAGGGTCCAAGACCTCTGCCCTACACATGCAGCAGTTCCGGAGGCCCCATGTGAGAAGGAGATGGTCACTCCTCAACAAGGATTCATGCACCTGGAAGACAGTGACAGAGAAAGGTCATCCCAGCAGCCAGATGAGGGAACAGAAAAGGAAGCAGCCGGCTCACCTTCTCAATGGCAGCTACACCGTTTGGGAGTGGAGGAAGCCAGCCTCCTGCCACAACGGTTAGCCGGAGCGGAGGATGTGGCGTCCCCAGCAGAAGCGCTGGCAACAGGGCAGAGTGCTACCAACCTCTGCCCAGCCCCGGCAACAACTGTGGAGTTCCAGGGAGCTGGGGCAGTGGGCCCCTCTCTCCAGCGACAAGCTGAGGTAGTAAAGCTTTTACTCCCAGCTGAATCACTGGCAGCAGGGCAGAATGCTACTGGCCTCTGCACACAACTGCAGCTTGAGCTGATATCGGGGGATGGGACTGCAGTCTCCACTCACAGCAACCCAGCAGAAGAGCTGGCACCAGAGAAGAGTGCTGCTGGCCTCTGCCCTCAACTAACAGAAGAGGGAGTTCCTGTGGTAGTGGATGGGACTTCGGTCTTCACCGACACAACCCCAGAAAATGGTGCAACACTGAGACAGGAGGATATCAGCCTTGCTTTGCAATCACTGGGAGATTTTCATCTACCACAAGTGGATGGGACTTTAGTCTCCACGTGTATACCCCAGGGATGCAGGGCAGTTGGCCCAGATCCCCAACAGCATGACTGAGTAAGCCTTGTCCCCCTGTCTTCTATCCAGCGGCAGGCAGAGAGAGAGGCAGGGGTTGGCTGGGTAAGTAATGCTCTGTTTGGGACAATTTATTTGGTGTACTGTGTGGATACCGGCATTGGGGGAATGGAACTACTGACTAACTTCGGAGTCAACCCGTCTGGGGTCTCCTCCTGCGTTAGTCTCCTGCCGAAAGGGGAGATGTGTGACAGGAGTGACTTTGGGTCACTCAGCTTGCCCTGGAGAGTTCTGGAGGCTTCTTGTCCAGCCTCCCCAACACCTCTTATGTGTAAATCACCCTGTGTCTCTAATAGGGGCACAGGGTGAATGAGAACCCCAGTCTGATCTGTGCTAGTCAGACTCAATGCTGTATACATTGTATATATTGTGTGTGTATATTGTGTGTTGGTTGTTGTGTAATATTTGCTGTGATGGTTTGGGGTTCTATTGTGGCTGTCTGCCTCAACTATTATGGGATGTGTAAGTGTCTTGCTGTGAGGTAGAGGGAAGGAGACAGCCAGACTAGGACCTGAAAGGTCATGCCTATGAGTCACCTATGCTGTCTAAAGGATTGCTAACTAGCTCATAGTAATTAGGATTCTGGTTCAGTTTTATTGTCACCCTTGTGTATATATTTGTGTGAGATCTCAAATAAAATGTTAATCCTGATGTACTCCAAGACTGGTGTAGGCTGTTGGTTTTTACTCTACACTGAGGGGCTGTCTGTTGACTGGGGGGCTAAAGAATCTTGGACGATGCTGAATCTGAACAGAGGAAGCATTGACGGCGGACCTAGTTCTGTTTGAGGACAGAGGGTTCGACACACCTCCTTTAGGCTAATTTCACACCAAGGCATTGGGTGTATTGGCGGTAAAGCGCTGCTATTTTTAGCGGCACTATACCGTCTTTTTTGAGATGCGGGGGCGCTTTAGGCAAAGATGCAGCTTGCAGGACTTTTTTTTACCATCCTGCCAGTGCACCGCTTCAGTCTGAAAGCCCTCAGGCTTTTACATTGGAGTGAGAGGAGAGGCTCTTTACAGGGACTATTTTTAGCGCTATAGCGCCTGTAAAGCGCCTGTAAAGCGCCTCAGCGTGAAAGCAACCTAAGTGTAGCAACCCCCCAGTGCCCCTATTTTACTTACCTAAACCGGCTACAGTCGGTGTCTCGTGTCCTGATTGGATAGATTGATAGCAGCGGGAGCAAATGGCTGCACTGCTATCAGTCAAATCCAATGACGTGGGAGCCGAGGGGGTGGCCGAGTCCTGCTGTCTCTGTCAATAGACGCAGCAGCAGGACACAGGAGTGTGCCCCCCCCCGGTTCCCCCGAGGGAGAGTGCTTCTCGGACGGGGCACTCGAGAAAAGGAGGAGCCAGGAGCACCACCGAGGGACCCCAGAAGAGGATGATCGGGGCCACTCTGTGCAAAACCAGCTGAGGAGGTAAGTAAGACATGTTATTTTTTTTAAAAGAATAAAAAAAATTACCTTTAGATATCCTTTAATAGTTTATTTTTATTAATAACAAAATGGAATGTAAAGGAGTGGAAGAGAAATCCAAATCAAAATTTGGTGTGACCACCCTTTGCTTTCAAAACCGCATCAATTCTTCTAGATACACTTGCATACAGTTTTTGAAGGAACGGGAAGGTTGCTGTAAACATCCTGGAGAACAAACCACAGATCTTCTGTGGATGTAGCCTCAAATCCTTCTGTCTCCTAGTGTAATCCCAGACAGGCTCGATGACGTTGAGATCAGGGCTCTATGGGGGCCAAACCATTTATTCCAGGACTCCTTGTTCTTCTTTAAAGATATTTCCTAATGACATTGGTTGTATGTTTAGTGCCTTTGTCCTGCTGCAGAATAAATTTGGGGTCAAATCACACACCTCCTTGATGGTATGGCATGATGGATAAAGCCTTGTACACATGGATCGAAAATCGGGCGAAATTGGTCTGTTCATCAGGAATCAGCTGAATTTCGACCCATGTGTACAGCTGTCTGTTCTACAGTAGCAGCTTTTGTCTAACGGGCATGCTGGAAAACCAGCATCTAAGCAGCACTGGCAGCCATTGGCTGGATCAGTTTGTTCTGGAGGGAAGGGTTGCTGGCAGTCTCTGTCAAAATAAAATAGCACAGCACAGCAGGGGTGATCGGAGCACTAACATTGCATATGTTAACCACTTGCCGACTGCCCGCCGATCGCTCCTGACAGAGCGAGAATGGAGATTTGTGTGTGTAAACACACAAATCCACGTCCTGCCAGGGGAGAGGAGACAGATCGTGTGTTCCTAGTATACAGGAACAACAAACGGACTCCTCCCAAAGTCAGTCCCAGCCCCCCACAGTTAGAACACACAGTGAGGGAACACCTTTAACCCCTTGATCGCCCCCTAGTGTTAACCCCTTCCCTGCCAGTGACATTTATACAGTGCATTTTTATAGCATGTCAATGGTCCCAAAAATGTGTCAAAAGTGTCCGATTTGTCCACCGCAAAAAAGTTCGCCGCCATAAGTAGTAAAAAAATAGGATTTTTTACTCACCGTAAAATCCTTTTCTCTGAGTCCATGGACCGACACAGCTTCTCTATTGACAAAGTGGGTATTATCCGTTAATTAGGAGTGACTAGGCAGAAAAACTTGTAAAAAGTGTTGCATCACACCTTCTACAGTACCGCCCAGGGGGCGGACCCTCTGGGTATACCCTCTCAGTCTGCATCTTCGCAGATCAGTTCGTCAAAAAGCAGAACAAACTTAAAAGGAGGGGTGGGTGCTGTGTCGGTCCATGGACTCAGAGAAAAGGATTTTACGGTGAGTAAAAAATCCTATTTACTCTTTCGTCCATGGACCGACACAGCTTCTCTATTGACAAAGTGGGACGTCCCAAAGCAGTGTCAGAGAAAAAAACGAGGGGTGGTAACAGCATAAAAACAAACTTCACCCCAAAACACAAAAACAGCACTCCTCCAACGGAGGAGTTGCAACTCTAAACAGCCGCTTGCAAAACCTTGCGGCCGAAAGAGGCATCCGAAGATGCACCTACATCAACCTTGTAGAATTTTTTGAAAGTGTGAGCGGACGACCAAGTCGCCGCTTTACATAGTTGGGAAACAGACGCTTGATGTCGGAAAGCCCAAGAGGCACCTATTGCCCTGGTCGAATGCGCCGTGACAGGAAAGGGGGGCGCCTGACCCTTTAAGGCGTAAGCCTGGATTACTATCTGTCGGATCCACCTAGAGATGGTGGCCGATGAGACTGCTTGGCCCTTCTTGGGACCAGCCACCAAAACAAACAGCGAGTCTGACTTCCAGAACAGGGAAGTAGCAGATAGGTATACTCTCAAAGCTCGGACAACGTCCAAGGAATGCAACGCCGACTCCTTAGGATTCGACGGCTGAGGACACAAGGATGGAAGTACAATGTCTTCGTTGAGATGAAAAGCCGAAACGACTTTCGGAAGAAAGGAAGGCTGCGGCCGCAGCACCACCTTATCCTTGTGGAAAATCAAATAGGGAGCCTTGCAGGACAAGGCTGCCAGCTCAGAGACTCGTCTAACTGACGTAACAGCCACCAAAAAGACCACTTTCTGAGAAAGTGTCAACAGGGGAATATCTCTAATATTCTCAAACGGTGCCTTCTGAAGCACCGAGAGGACCAGGTTCAAGTCCCACGGAGGTAACGGGGGACGGACCGGAGGGGCCACATGTCGGACCCCCTGCACAAATGTACTCACGAGAGAGTGAGTCGCCAGGGGTCGCTGAAAAAAGACAGCCAGGGCAGATATCTGTCCCTTAATCGTACTTAGGGCAAGCCTTTGGTCCACCCCATGCTGTAAAAACAGCAGGATTCTGGAAACCAAATAGGTACGCGGATGCCATTTCATTTCCTCACACATGGAGATGTAGGCCCTCCAAGTGCGGTGATAGACCTTCCTAGAGGACGGTTTTCGAGCACTTCTCATAGTAGAGATTACTGAGTCTGACAGGCCCCGGTCTCTCAGTACCTGGTTCTCAACAGCCATGCCGTTAAAGCCAATGACTGTAAAGCAGGATGGAATATGGGACCTTGCGATAGCAGGTCCTTCCGTAGTGGTAGGCGCCAGGGGACGTCTGCTACCAGACGTACTAGATCGGCGTACCAAGGACGCTGAGGCCAATCTGGAGCGATTAGGATCATTGGAATTCCCTCTGCCTCCACTCTGCGGAGCAGAAGAGGAAGAAGCCTTAAGGGAGGGAAGGCATAGATTAGCCGACACTGACCCCACGATGCTACCAACGCGTCCGTTGCGTCTGCCCATGGGTCTCTTGACCGGGCCACAAATCTCAATACCTTCCGATTGAGTCGGGAAGCCAGAAGATCTACGTCTGGTGTGCCCCATCTTTGGCAGAGGAGTTGGAACACCTCCGGGTGTAAGAACCATTCTCCCTGGTCCAGCATCTGGCGGCTCAGGTAGTCCGCCTGCCAGTTTTCCACACCCGGAATGTACACGGCCGACAGTGCCGGTACGCTCCTCTCTGCCCACTTCAGGATGCGAGCGATCTCCGATGCTGCAGCTGAGCTTCTTGTTCCTCCTTGATGATTGACATATGCCACTGCTGTGGCGTTGTCTGACTGGATCCTGACTGGACGCCCTTGCAGACCATTTGAAGAGGCACAGCTTGATCGCCCGGATCTCCAGGACATTGATTGGCAGGAGGGCTTCCTCTGGGGTCCAGCGACCCTGCGCCGACTGGACACCCCAGACTTCCCCCCAACCTGTAAGGCTGGCGTCCGTCGTGATCACTATCCATTAAACCGGAAGAAATGACTTCCCGGCCATTAGAGCCGGTGCTGTCAGCCACCATACCAGGGATCTCCTGACTAGGTGGCTCACTCGGATTTGATAATCCAGAGATGAAGGGCATCTGTTCCATCTGGACAGAACTTCCTTCTGTAACACTCGAGTGTGGTATTGAGCATATGGGACCGCCTCGAAGGAGGCTACCATGAGGCCCAACACTCGCATGCAAAAACGGAGTGACGACCAATTCCTGGAAGTCAGCTGCCGTACTGCAGCCCGGAGGGTCTGCAACTTCTCCACAGGGAGGAATACCTTTGCCTCTGAGGAATCCAGAATCAACCCCAGGTACACTAGGCGTTGAGTGGGCACCAATACTGACTTTTGCGTGTTTAGTATCCAACCACAGTCTCGAAGAGTCTGACAGGTAATGGACACGCTTACCTCTAATTCTGAGCTTGAAGGGGCCTTCAGCAGAAGGTCGTCCAAGTAACCTGTGATAGCGATACCCCGCTGTCTTAGAAGTGCCAGAATCGGAGCGAGCACCTTGGTGAACGTCCTGGGTGCTGAGGCAAGGCCAAACGGGAGGGCCACAAACTGGTAGTGGTTCTTCCCGATAGCAAATCGCAGAAACCTCTGGTGTCTGGAGTATATGGGGACATGCAGGTATGCGTCCTTGATGTCCAAGGAGGCCAGAAAGTCCCCCGGATGGAGAGCTGTGACTACAGATCGAACCGACTCCATCCGAAATCTTTGTACCTTCACAAAGCAATTGAGGGCTCTGAGATCCAAGATTGGACGAACCCCCTCCTTCTTCGGCACAATGAACAGATTTGAGTAAAAACCCTGACCCCGTTCCTGTTCTGGAACTGGAATAACTACCCCGCGTTCCAGTAGACCCTGGACCGCCCCATACAGGGCCTCCCGACGGGTCGGTAGTAGCTGGAGATTGGAGGTGATGAATCTGTCTGGTGGACAAGAGAGAAATTCTATCTTGTAGCCTGAGGAGATTACTTCGCAAACCCACCTGTCGGAGACTAGAGCAGTTCACGGAGTCGCGAATTTGCGAAGACGTCCCCCCACCCGAGAGCTAGGTGGGGGCGGACCTTCATGTGGACGCAGATTTCTCCGCAGGCTTGTTGGGTCTGCGGGACCAAGGACGCTTCTGTCCTTGGGCAGGCGCTTTATCGGCCTGGGGTCTTTTCCCTGTCGCTTTAAGGGGGCGAAAAAAACGCTTACGTGCAGTAAAAGAGGGCCCTTGCCCTTGGCGTGGTCCCTTACCCTTGCTAGTTTGGGGAAGCAAAGTGCTCTTACATCCTTGATGATGTCATCCAGAGAAGCCCCAAAAAGTCTGTTGCCCTTAAAAGGCAGATCCAACAGGGCTTTCTTGGAAGTCTGGTCCGCAGACCAGCCCTTTAGCCAGATCAGGCGGCGTATTGCTATTGCATAAACCGAAGCTCTTGACAGCAGGGGAATAGTATCCATGTCTGACTCGCAGACAAACTTAAGGCCCTGGACCAACTGGTCGGCCAAAGTTATCTCATTAGGAGGAGCATCTCGCTCCTTTAACCCCTGGAGTAGCAATTTTGCCCATTCAGTAAGTGTCTGAGACACTAGGGCCCCCGCCAATGCCGGGCATACTGCCGAGCCTACCACTGAGTATAGGTAGCGAGCGAGTGCTTCAGCCTTCTTATCCACAGGGTCCTTGAAAACAGGAGCCCCTTCTACTGGAATAGTGGTGGCTCTATTAAGTCTGGACACCGAAGGGTCCACTATAGGGGGAGAGGTCCATATCTTCAGAAAACTCTCCTCAAAGGGGTACCGTACTGCAAACCTCTTTGGGGCTGTAAAGACCCTCAGTGGGTTCTCCCATTCCTTGTATAAGAGTTTGTCAAAATAAGACACACAAGGGAACACCTTAGCAGTGCGGGCAGGTTTACGAAACCCAAAGGGGACTGGAGTATCTGCTACTTCTGCAGTCTTTTCCAACTTTAGCGTATCCCGCACTGCAGTAATAAGGTCAGATACCAAAGCCGTCTCGCGTACTGACCTGGACTTGGAGTCCTCCTCACTGTCCGATCGGTCACGGTCTGCAGTCTCTGATGCATCAGAATCTTGGCCATGAGCCGTAGCTGGACCTGGTTCTGCATCAGAAATATCCCCAGAAGATTGCAGGGGACGGGGGCGTTTATTACCCCCTGTATTCCCGTGTGCTGCTTCCACCCTGGCAGCAAACGCCTCTAGGATTGCCGACATAGCGTCCATAGACACCTCAGGGACACCAGCTGCTAAATCTGGTGTTTCAGGGGAGAAGACATCTGGCTCAGATGCCATGCTGACCACACGCTGACACCCACAGGGCTCCAGGCAAGATATCAATAGGCCACCCTCCTGTGCTGCAGAGAGGCTGGGTCACCCAGAGAACTCACCACCCTGGATAGGTACTGCTATGCTGCGCCTGTGATGCTGTCCCCCTTGCTGCTGTGTCAGTCTGCTTCTTTTATCAGCACTTCCTGTGTGAATTTTCGCACCAGTGTAATGCACCCTAGAGGCCGGAGGCTCTCGAAAAATGGTTGCCAAAAACGTCTGTATGGAAGATAATGTGGGCTCTAAGAAAATGGCCGCCGACAGAAGATAGAGGTCAAGCAGCCATAGCCCACAAAAAGATGGCCGCCGAACGGCAATATCTGCATACAGGGTGGACAAACATGGCCGCCGATCAGCTGATAGGGGCCAGTGGGTGTGGCCGAACCACAGGAAGATGGCCGCCGGGCAGTCACAAGAGGCCAAACTTGGCATGGACCACCTCAAAATGGCCGCCGACAGCATGGAGGAGGAAGGACACAAACACAGGTGAGAAAAAATGACATTTCTTTTAAATGTTAGTTACAGCCAGCCCCGCTCCAGTGGGACCCCCTAGGTGACCCCCAGCACCCAGCAACCTTTAGCTAGAAGCCCAGGGAGGAGGGAAAGGCAGGGAGAGAGGGAAGAAAGGGGCCACAACCACTTACTTGACCTCTCCAGGAATGTCCAGCTAAATCACCCAGCCGAGGCAGGGGAGTTTTACTTACCTATCCTGCATGTATTCTGCTGGAAGACATTCCAAACAGATCATCGTCCGCGCACGGAAGGTGACTGTTGGCCAGGCATGCTGTGATTGGACCCAGAAGGGACGATCATATGTATGCCCTGGAGCATGACGCTCACCGGACAGGCTGCTGCGACTCGGCCGTAAGGTCAGCCGAAGCTGAGCGGTCTGATGCAAGCCTTGGAGCGTAAGCTCACCGGCCAGGCTGCTGCGACTCGGCCGTAAGGTCAGCCGAAGCTGAGTGGTCCGATGCAGGCCCTGGAGCATAAGCTCACCGGCCACCCGTGGAGCGACGGGCATGCCGTGGAAAACCCAGCGCGTAGCTAGGGTCGGCACACGCTCGATGGCCGAAACTGGGGAGACTACAAGGATCGAGGATCCAGCCTGTCACCCAGTCGGCAGTTGATCGAAGATCGCAGGAAACAACAAATGTAGCAAAAAAAAATATATATATATATATTGTGAGGGGGTTAACTCGGTAGCGGGTGTGTGTGACCCCCTGGTTGGGCTCCCCACACAAAAACAGGGCCAGCAGACGGAGGTTGTGGTTTTCAAAATCAAAAGGTGCGGTTTATTTCTCTATGTACAGTGACAAAAACACAGCAAAGCCAAAAAGAAACAAACAAAATAAATCCTGGTCAGTTTGACCTCTGACTAAACATGCAGGTTTCCTAAACTAACAACTGGGATCAGCCTGGTGCTGTCCTAGTCCCTAAGTCCCTGGTTTAGTAAAAGTCCAAACAAATAGCCACACAGGCGTTGCCTCACCGCACAGGGGTTCACTCTCCCTAGACAGTCCACACAGGTCTGGTTCCAGGCATGAGCTAACATCTAATGAAGCTGGGAGTTTTTTATAGAGGCCTAAATGAGCTGACAAGCTTCAGCTGGCCTCATCAACTCTGTCTGCACGACGCCCCACACTCTCCCTAGAGGTAAGAGTCATCCATGAGCCTACTAGCCTCAGCTGGGCTTATACAACTCTCCACCCTAGTTGTATAAGTCAGCATAAAGCCTGAATCTGGGAGAAATATATCTACCCCCCTGGATGCAACCAGGTGACTTTACCTTCCTGCTGTCACATACCCCCCCCTCTTGTTTTAACCTTGGGGTTGGAACACCAGCAATCAGGCATTCATGTACTCGAGACAAAGCATCCACATTCCCCATTTGAACGCCAGGGCGATGCTTTACTGTGAAGTTGAATTCCTGTAGGGCCAGGAACCACCTATTCACTCTTCTATTTGTCTCCTTGTTTTGAGCCATCCACTTTAACGGAGCGTGATCCGTAACCATGTCAAAGTGCCTACCTAGCAGATAGTACCGAAGGGAATCTAGAGCCCACTTCACCGCTAAACACTCCTTTTCAACCGTGGCGTAATTTACCTCATGGGACTTCAACTTCCTGCTGAGGTAAATGACTGGGTGCTCTTCCCCGTTCCAGACCTGGGACAATACTGCTCCTAACCCCACATCTGACGCATCACTTTGTACGACAAAGTCTTTAGAGAAGTCGGGTGAGTACAACACTGGCTGGCTACATAAGGCTTGTTTCAAGAATTGGAATGCTGCCTCAGCCTCGGGGGTCCATTTAATCATGACCGACCCTTTCCCTTTCGTCAGGTTGGTTAGGGGCACAGCCTTAGAAGCAAAGTGGGGAATGAAGCGCCGATAATAACCCGCGATTCCCAGAAAGGCCCGTACCTGCTTCTTGCTGTTGGGACGTGGCCAACTCTGGATGGCCTCGACTTTGTTGAGTTGGGGTTTTATCACTCCCCTGCCAATGGTGTACCCAAGATATTTGGCCTCCTCCTGCCCAATGGTACACTTCTTGGGGTTAGCCGTAAACCCCGCTTCCCGGATAGAGTCTAGGACTGCTTGCACTTTTGGCAGATGTGAGGCCCAATCTGTGCTATGGACAATTACGTCATCCAGGTAAGCCGCAGCATACTTCCGATGGGGCCTCAGTATCTGGTCCATTTTCCGCTGGAATGTGGCCGGCGCATTCTGTAACCCGAACGGCATTCTCTTATATTGGAACGCCCCGTCTGGGGTTACAAATGCGGTTTTCTCTTTGGCCGACTTGGCCAGGGGAATTTGCCAATACCCTTTTGTGAGGTCAAGAGTCGTCATGTATCGGGCTGTTCCCAGCCGGTCGATCAACTCATCTATACGTGGCATGGGGTAGGTGTCAAATTTTGTAACTTTGTTCAACTGACGAAAATCGTTACAAAATCGCCAGCTCCCATCCGGTTTAGGCACCAACACAATGGGACTAGACCAATCACTTTGGGACTCCTCTATCACCCCTAAGTTCAGCATTTTCTGTACTTCCTCCCGTATTGCCTCCCGTCGGGCCTCTGGGATCCGATAGGGTTTTAACTTCACCCTTTCACCGGGCGGGGTAATAATATCATGCTCTACCCCAGATGTTTGTCCCGGCAGCTCAGAGAACACCTCCTTGTTGCGAAGCACAAACTCCTTAACCTCCTGTTGTTGGGGTTGTGACAAGGTGGCTGCTATTCCAACCTCCGGAATCACGCAACCAGTTTGAGCTGGTGACCAAGTTTCTGCGACTAGGGACTCTCTATCCCTCCAGGCTTTCAACAGATTAACGTGATATATCTGTTCGGGCTTTCGCCTTCCTGGTTGTCTGACCTTGTAATTCACTTCGCTCACTTTTTCCATTATCTCGTAGGGGCCTTGCCATTTGGCAAGGAATTTACTTTCAACCGTAGGGACAAGTACCAATATCCTATCCCCCGGGGAAAAGGTACGGGTCTTTGCTCCACGGTTGTACACTCTCTGCTGTGCCAACTGCGCTTGGGCCAAATGTTCCTTCACGATGGGCATTACCTGTGCAATTCGATCTTGCATCAGGGCGACATGCTCAATCACACTCCTGTGGGGAGAACTCTCACTTTCCCAAGTTTCCTTGGCAATATCCAACAGCCCTCTTGGGTGTCTCCCATACAGTAACTCAAAGGGGGAGAATCCCGTAGAGGATTGGGGCACCTCCCTAATAGCAAACATCAAATAAGGAAGTAGACAGTCCCAATCCTTTCCATCTCTATCCACCACTTTCTTCAACATTTGTTTTAGGGTTTTGTTGAATCTTTCAACCAGCCCATCGGTTTGGGGGTGATACACAGATGTACGCAATTGCGTCACTTTGAACAATTTACACAGCTCTTTCATAACCCGGGACATAAAGGGTGTACCTTGGTCCGTAAGCAGTTCTTTACAAATACCCACCCGGCTAAAAACAAGAGATAGCTCTTTGGCTATGGTTTTGGCCGAGGTATTTCTGAGAGGGATCGCTTCTGGATAACGGGTGGCATAGTCCATTATAACCAATATGTACTGGTGCCCCCTAGCGGACTTGATTATAGGACCTACCAAATCCATTGCGATTCTCTCAAACGGGACCTCAATGATGGGTAGAGGGACCAGCGGGCTACGGAAATGTGGCATCGGGGCCGACCTCTGACACACAGGGCAGGAGGAACAATAATTTTCTATGTCCTTCATCACCCCAGGCCAATAGAATCTCTGTAATACCCTCTCTCGGGTTTTCTCTGTCCCCAGATGACCTCCAAGAATGTGCCCATGGGCCAACTCCAACACCAACTTCCTGTAAGGTTTGGGCACCACCAGCTGCTCAACGGTTTCTTCTGCCCTTTTTGCCACCCGATACAGTAGGTCCTTCTCTACGCTGAAGTATGGGTAAGTGCAGGTAATATCTGGGTTCACTAACTCGCCATCTATTTCCACTACGTTTTCCCGTGCCTTTATTAGGGCGGGGTCTTTTAACTGTTCTGTGGCAAAATTTTCCCTGTGAACCTCCAGATCAGAAAACTCCACAGACGGTAGGTTTTCGTCTGAGGAGGTGGGCTCCTCTCCAGTTTCTTGAGTCTCCCCTGCCAATACTGACAAGGGAAATTCTGGAGAGTCCTCCCCACTCTCAGAGGAGTTCTGGCTATCACATTCCTGGTACATAGGGGCACCAGTGGGGGGCTCAGGATCATCCCACAGTTCCCAGAACTTCGGAAAATCCCTTCCCACAATGGCATCATGCGGTAATTGAGATACTAACCCCACTGGATGAGAGAGGGTACCTTTGGGGGTCTCGAAACACACTGTAGTCACTGGATACTCTCGGGTGTCCCCATGCACACAAATAACAGCTACCTTGCTATTCCCAGAGACCTCTGTTTTAACTAATTCAGCCTTTATCAGGGTCACAAGGCTACCTGAATCCAGCAATACCACAACATTTCTACCATTAATACACATTTTGCATAAATGTTTCTCAGTTCCCCGAATGGCAGTGCATGCGACTGTCGCACACAGCGACTGACGTCTGTCCATCAGAAAGTCACATTGCATGGGTTCCTCCACAACCGGGCAATTTGCTGCAATATGTCCCGCTTGCCGGCAGCGGTAGCAAACGATCCTTCTTGCGGCCTCTTGAGCCGCTGATTTCCCAGGCTGTTCTCGCCAAACTTGGGGTAGAGCTCCCACCCTCTCACTCTCTCCACCCTCACCCCTTGGAATCCTCTTATCCGCCCCTGGGGATGGTCTGGTCTTAGGGTGGAAAGTCCGAGAGTCTCTGGAAGAGGCTGTCAGGTTCTCTGTAGCCAAGTATCTCTCTACACGATCCACAAGTTTACCGGCCGTTTCTGGGTCTCCATGGCTTACCCACTTTTGAATGGCGGTAGGAAGAGCTCTCAAGAAACGATCCATCACAACACGTTCCACAATCTCCGGTGCGGACAAAGTCTCTGGCTGTAGCCACTTCCTGCTCAGGTGAATGAGATCATACATTTGAGACCTGGGGGGTTTTCCAAGCTGGAAAGTCCAGTTATGCACACGCTGAGCCCGGACAGCCAGGGTGACACCCAGCCTTGCCAATATTTCAGCTTTTAGCATCACATAGTCTTTTGCTTGGTCAGGCTCTAGGTCATAGTAAGCCTTCTGCGATTCACCAGTTAACAGAGGAGCCACCAGTCCAGCCCACTGCTCCTCAGGCCACTTTTCTCTTTCAGCAGTCCTTTCAAATGTGGTCAAAAATACCTCTGGATCATCCTCTCCAGTCATTTTTGTCAATAAACGACTCACCCCAAAGGACGCGGTATTAGTGGGACGGCTTTCCTCACTGGTCTGCGGACGTTGCTGCATTACTGCTTCCATTTGTTGTAGTCTCTGCTCTTGCTTCTGTAACAGGTCTATGAAGCGGGCCTCAGATTGCTGCTGGGCTTGTTGATGAGCTTGCTGCTGGGCTGCAAGGCTCCTTTGCAAACCTGCATTTGTCTGCTGTTGATTGGCATTTGCTAGAGCCAGCTGTTTCAGTATCTCCTCCATGCTGGCTTAAAAAAAACTGCCACTGGTTCTCCACCAACTGTGAGGGGGTTAACTCGGTAGCGGGTGTGTGTGACCCCCTGGTTGGGCTCCCCACACAAAAACAGGGCCAGCAGACGGAGGTTGTGGTTTTCAAAATCAAAAGGTGCGGTTTATTTCTCTATGTACAGTGACAAAAACACAGCAAAGCCAAAAAGAAACAAACAAAATAAATCCTGGTCAGTTTGACCTCTGACTAAACATGCAGGTTTCCTAAACTAACAACTGGGATCAGCCTGGTGCTGTCCTAGTCCCTAAGTCCCTGGTTTAGTAAAAGTCCAAACAAATAGCCACACAGGCGTTGCCTCACCGCACAGGGGTTCACTCTCCCTAGACAGTCCACACAGGTCTGGTTCCAGGCATGAGCTAACATCTAATGAAGCTGGGAGTTTTTTATAGAGGCCTAAATGAGCTGACAAGCTTCAGCTGGCCTCATCAACTCTGTCTGCACGACGCCCCACACTCTCCCTAGAGGTAAGAGTCATCCATGAGCCTACTAGCCTCAGCTGGGCTTATACAACTCTCCACCCTAGTTGTATAAGTCAGCATAAAGCCTGAATCTGGGAGAAATATATCTACCCCCCTGGATGCAACCAGGTGACTTTACCTTCCTGCTGTCACAATATATATATATATATCTTTTTTCCCTGGACCAATGTGCCCGAAGGGAGCCATGTCCTACTCCTTGCTAGACAGAAAAAAACTGATCTGCGAAGATGCAGACTGAGAGGGTATACCCAGAGGGTCCGCCCCCTGGGCGGTACTGTAGAAGGTGTGATGCAACACTTTTTACAAGTTTTTCTGCCTAGTCACTCCTAATTAACGGATAATACCCACTTTGTCAATAGGGAAGCTGTGTCGGTCCATGGACGAAAGAGTAAATAATTTATTTTTAAAATAAATAAATCCATCTATCCCCTATTTTGCGCAAACCAATCAATATACGCTTATTGCGTAAATAAAAAAAATAATGTAGAAGAATACATATTGGCCAAAACCGAGGAAGACAATTTTTTTTTTAAATTGGGATATTTAATATAGCAAAAATAATCTTTTTTCAAAATTATTGCTTTTCTTTATAGCGCAAAAAGGTGATCAAATACCACCAAAATTTTCAGTTAAAGCGACGCAGTGCCGTATCGCAAAAAATGGCTTGGTCAGGAAGGGGGCAAATCCTTCTGGGGCTGAAGTGGTTAATATGGCGATCTCTCTCTTTATTTTTTGTTCATCCCGCTGTGGAAAAAAAACTTTTAGTGTGAAACCAGCTTAAAGTGGAGTTCCACCCAAAAATTGAACTTCCGCTTTTCGGAACCCTCCCCCTCGTTACATTTGGCACCTTTCAGGGGTGAGGGAGGTGCAGCTACTTGTATAAAACAGGTATCTGCACCACTTCCGGGTATTGACTGCCGCCCCTTCGCGTCACCCCCCCCCCCTTGCTGTCTTCTGGGGAACACACTGTTCCCAGGAGAGAGCGGGACCAGTGATGGCGAGCGCGCTACCCGCAAGGCTTCACTTCCTGGTTCCCTCATTGAGCATGGAGGCAGCAGCATCCGAGGACCGAATGATTGCTCAGCCTCGTCTGCCGACATCGCGGGTGCGCTAGACAGGTAAGTGTCCGTTTTTTAAAAGTCAGCAGCTGCAGTATTTGTAGCTGCTGGCTTTTAAAAAAATTATTCGGGTGAACCTCCGCTTTAAGAATCTGCCTGCATTTCTCAGCATTGAGGACACCGTTGATCCTGACCAAAATCGGCAATGCCATTTGCAGAACTGCAGCCCCAAACTTGCAAAGAACCTTCACCATTCTTCTCTGCAGACACTCATTATTGTACCGCTCTTGCCTTTTATTAAGTACTACACCATAGGAGAATTTCTTGATTCTGTTTTTCGAGTGCCACGAGTATAGCCTCAACTTCAGACATCTGTACAGGTTTTTGGGAGACCGAATTCCCTGTGCTTGGTGAGACTACCTCACGGTGGTCATTTCAAGTTGGTAAGATTTATTACTCACTTGGGTGTGAAATATCTTGGAAGGAGGATCTCTTTTCACCAATAATTTTTTCTGCACTTTACATGGACTTTGGTTGGCTAAATTTTTGTTTCACGGATCCTCACTGGAATGGGACTTTACTTTGCTTTACTTAATTTTTTTCTCTATTTTTTTGGATCTATATTTTATTGAGATATATTTCACTCATTTGGTTATTTGTCTCAGTGTTTTGTTCACTATTATTCATTATTAATTTGTTCATCACATATCATATGTTTTACACATCGCTAAAGACTTCTATCACTCAATTGGGTATCTGATTTAGTTTTCGATTTTGACAGTTTTTTCACTATTACTTTCTAAATATTGGTCACATCAATATTTACTTTTTGCTATAATAAATATCCCAAAAATGTACTTTTAAAAAAACAAAATTTCTTCATCTGTTTAGGCCAGGGGTTTCAAACTTTTCAACACAAGGGACCACATTGTCAGTGTCCCCAGCAGAGTTTTCCCCATTATCAGTGTCCCCGGCAGAATTTTCCCCATCGGTGTCCCCAGCAGAATTCCCCCCCCCCCATCGTTGTCCCCAGCAGAATTTCCCCCCCCCCATCGGTGTCCCCAGCAGAATTCCCCCCCCCCCATCGGTGTCCCCGGCAGAATTTTACCCATCGGTGTCCCTGTCCCAAGCAGAATTTCCCCCCCCCCCATCGGTGTCCCCAGCAGAATTTTCCCCATCGGTGTCCCCAGCAGAATTTTCCCCATTGGTGTCCCCAGGGTTCAGGAGTGAGCTATGTACAGGGTTCAGGGGGGGGGGATATGTACAGAGTGCAGGGTTAAGGGGTGCGCTACGTGCAGAGGGTGAAGTGGGTGCAGAGGGTGAGGTGGGTGCAGAGGGAGGGTGCAGAGGGTGAGGTGGGCGCAGGGTGCAGAGGGAGGGTGCAGCAGCAGAGGGTGAGGTAAAGGGAGGGTGCAGAGGCTGGGTACAGGGTGCAGAGGGTGAGGTGGGCACAGGGTGCAGCGGGTGAGGTGCAGAGGGTGGGTGAGGTGGGTACAGGGTGCAGAGGGTGAGGTGGGCGCAGAGGGAGGGTGCAGAGGGTGAGGTGGGTGCAGGATGCAGAGGGTGAGGTGGGTGCAGGGTGCAGAGGGTGAGGTGGGCACAGGGTGCAGAGGGTGAGGTGGGCACAGGGTGCAGAGGGAGGGTGCAGAGGGTGAGGTGGGCGCAGGGTGCAGAGGAAGGGTGCAGAGGGTGAGGTGGGCACAGGGTGCAGAGGGTGAGGTGGGCGCAGGGTGCAGAGGGAGGGTGCAGAGGGTGGGTGCAGGGTGCAGAGGGAGGGTGCAGAGGGTGAGGTGGGCACAGGGTGCAGAGGGTGAGGTGGGCGCAGGGTGCAGAGGGAGGGTGCAGAGGGTGAGGTGGGTACAGGATGCAGAGGGTGAGGTGGGCGCAGGGTGCAGAGGGAGGGTGCAGTGGGTACAGGGTGCAGAGGGTGAGGTGGGCACAGGGTGCAGAGGGAGGGTGCAGGGTGCAGAGGGTGAGGTGGGTACAGGGTGCAGAGGGTGAGGTGGGCGCAGGGTGCAGAGGGAGGGTGCAGGGTGCAGACGGTGAGGTGGGCACAGGGTGCAGAGGGTGAGGTGGATGCAGAGTGCACGGCTCTCCCCCCCCCCCCCCCGCCCCCAGATTACAGTACAGTCAGAGCTCTACACTCCACGGCAAGACTCTACTCCCACAAAGCTTCCCCCCCCCCCCATTCCAGTGCAAAGTTTTCCTCATTTTACTCACAGCATTTTGTCCTCCGATCTACGTGCAGCAGTTCCACAGGCATCTTTCTGTTGGCAGATTCCCCGCCCCCTTCCTCCTCTGCTCTGACTCCAAGTGCTCTCAGAGTGTGTGTACAGTACACAAGGATGATCAGAGCGGCTGCGGGGAGAGGAGCACGCTGTCACTTGGAAATACACAAGCAGAGCTTGTGTATTTCCAAGTAAAAGTAGCGCGCAGCCAGCATGCGACCAGCACCGGAGGTGGCTGAACTCCAGCGGTCAGCACAGGGCGGGCAGCGCAGGGCCAAAGACGGCCCTGTGGCAGAGCCTGGGTAAGCTGCGGGCCGGAAAAATCACACCCGCGGGCCGGAAAAATCACACCCGCGGGCCGGGGTTTGGAGACCCCTGGTTTAGGCCAATATGTACTCTTCTACATATTTTAGGTAATATACAAAAATATAGCGCTATGCGTAATAACAATAAAGGACACCCAAGTGTTCAAGGTGACTGGATCACAATGGATCTAATAATGAATCTCAATATATATAAAAATCCAAAAAACGAAAGAAAAGTCTATGATGACAAGACCGTGAATGAAATTGAAACTGTCCAGTTCAAAAATTATGAATGTTCAAAGTATTAAGTGACTTCTGACGTGACCACCACCACATGAAAGGGAGGCTTATCAGATAAAGTGGACCCTGTACACGTACGTGTAGAGGGTCAAACAGGCTTGGTATGTATATATCCGTACATATGAAATCCCAGCTGGCACTGCACACATATGTATCCGAGATCCAGACTCAAGGATGACACCAGATATCCAAGCCCAATAGAATGATGAAAATAGCTCACATGGAAATCCTGAATTTCAATGAAATCAGTTTTTTAGAGAGAGCAGTGGCAAGTGGTGGGCTTCATGCCTGGAATGCATTTGGTGTCTTTCTATGGGATCCTTGGATCTTTGACTTTCTGCTCCAGAAGGCTCCAGTGTTCTCCTCCTCGTCTCAAGGTTTCCGGTCTTTCAATATAACGCGTTAGCCATCCTGGAAGTACACAGCATCGATGATTAGACAATGGTTTTGGATGAGGTCATTCTGTAGTAAATGGCTTTGAAAAAAAAAATAAAAAAATCTCCAAAGCCATTTACTACAGAATGACCTCATCCAAAACCATTGTCTAATCATCGATGCTGTGTACTTCCAGGATGGCTAACGCGTTATATTGAAAGACCGGAAACCTTGAGACGAGGAGGAGAACACTGGAGCCTTCTGGAGCAGAAAGTCAAAGATCCAAGGATCCCATAGAAAGACACCAAATGCATTCCAGGCATGAAGCCCACCACTTGCCACTGCTCTCTCTAAAAAACTGATTTCATTGCAATTCAGGATTTCCATGTGAGCTATTTTCATCATTCTATTGGGCTTGGATATCTGGTGTCATCCTTGAGTCTGGATCTCGGATACATATGTGTGCAGTGCCAGCTGGGATTTCATATGTACGGATATATACATACCAAGCCTGTTTGACCCTCTACACGTACGTGTACAGGGTCCACTTTATCTGGTAAGCCTCCCTTTCATGTGGTGGTGGTCACGTCAGAAGTCACTTAATACTTTGAAAATTCATCATTTTTGAACTGGACAGTTTCAATTTCATTCACGGTCTTGTCATCATAGACTTTTCATTTGTTTTTTGGATTTTTATATATATTGAGATTCATTATTAGATCCATTGTGATCCAGTCACCTTGAACACTTGGGTGTCCTTTATTGTTATTACGCATAGCGCTATATTTTTGTATATTATTTGTTGTTACTTTTTCCACAGGTATTGTAGCTGCTTACATGTGTTAGTAGCGCGAATATTGTTTGTATTTTTATTTATTTTTTTTTACATATTTTAGGTAAAAAAAAAAAGGCAATAAGCGTATATTGGTTTGCACAAAATTTATAGAGTTTACAAAATAGGGGATATATGTATGGCATTTTTATTATTGTGTTTTACTAGTAATGGCGGTGATCAGCGATTTTTAGCAGGACTGCGACATAGCGGCAGACAGATCGGACACTTTTTTGGGACCGGTGACATTACTACAGTGATCAGAGCTAAAAATAGCCATGATCACTGTATAAAAATGGCACTGGCAGGGAAGGGGTTAACACTAGGGGGCGAGTGTTCCCTAGGGAGGTGATTCTAACTGTGGGGGGAGTGTACTGACTGGGAGTGGAGAGAGATCGCTGTTCCTGATCACTAGGAAAAGACAATCACTCTGTAATCCCCTTTCAGAATGGGGATCTGTTTGTTTACATTGACAGATCCCTGTTCTGGCTCTCTGTGGAGCGATCGCGGGTGTATAACTGTGGCGGCTGGTCGTCAAGCAGGTAATAGAAGAATTTGGCTGTTCTTCACCCAGTTTTAAGCCTCCTACACAGCGGTTTCTGTTTCAGTTGATTACTGTGTTTCAACCTTAATATGAAACCTTAAAATGAAGTCAAAAGGGTAGTCACACCAAATATTGATTTTAGAACAAACAACAATATTCTCTGGGTGATCTATGTACATTGCAAAGATTTTAACAAACTTTGTAGCAGAGTCCTACCGGTTTCTGTTCTATAGAAAAAGCTGAAAAAGTGTCTGTTCAATCCAAATCAGCTGATGCACTTGCAGGGTTCTAAATGTGTAAAGTTGCAGTGCCTTCATCCCTTTGAAAATAACACTTAGGGAATAGCTGACCAAAACTATAATTCCTTTTGGTGAGGATTTCTAAAAAAAATTATCTACATCTTAGTGCAGATTTCGGGGAAAAATCAGTGAGCCAAATCACACAAACAGGAAATTACATTTCCGGTGAAGTTCTGTACACCAAGTGTGTACAGAAGGTCTCCAGGTAATCATATTGCACTGAATTTTACAAAAGATTACATCGGCTGCGGATTAAAAAGGAAAAGTGATTTTTAATAATATGGCTTATGTAGCAATTGTATATGCTATATTTTTTTTAACAAAAACATGATTTTTGCTACTCATCGTAAAATCTATTTCTCAGCGTTCATTGACTGACACAGCTCTTCCTAATCTTGACCATCAGGTTTATAGTGTCACCTACAGGAGTAAAACACTAGGTGGAAAAATAACTTGTGCCGCCTATGGCCAGTTTTAGCTGGTATAAACTCCCTCTCTGCTACAGGCAGCATTGCTAGTCACAAAGCAGTTCAAGGAAACAAAAAAAAAACCCAAAAGACTACAAGAGGGGTGGGTGCTGTGTCCGTCAATGAACTCAGAGAAAGATTTTAAAGTAAAATCCTGTTTTCTTTTGCGTCCATTGATGGACACAGCTCTTCTTAATCTTGACCATTGAGCCATCCAAAAGCAGTGCCTCATTGCGGGGTGGGAAAAACCGAAAGGAAACAGGCAACCACCCAAAAACACTCCCTAAAGAGAAACATATAAAAAAGGAACCTCAACAAACAGCCTGCAAAACTTTGCAGCCAACCAAGCATACAAGGTTGAAAACACATCAACCTTGCAAAACTTGCTAAAGATATGCAGACTACCAGGTAGCTGTCTGCAACTTGACAGACACCAGATGTCAGAATGCATAGGAAGCACTAAGCGCTCTGGTAGAGTTTGCCATAACAAGGAAGGGAGGAGCCTGACCCTTGATGGCATAAGTCTAAACAACCATCAGCCCGATCCAATGAGAAAATGGTGGCAAAGAAGGCCGCCAGGCCATTTCTGTGGTCCATTCACAAACACAAACAAAAAAAAACATTCCCCAGAAGGACACATAGCAGACAGGTACACACCACCCAAACCACATCCAAGGAGCGCAGTGCAGTCTCCTTAGTGTGCGAAGGACGTGGACACAAAGAAGGTAGAACGATGTCCTTGTGTAGGTGAAAACCAGATACTATCTTTTGGCACGAAGAAGGGGTGCTGACAGAGAACCACTGTTCCCCCATGTAGAATCAGGTAGGGGAACTTAAAAGGACAAGGACAGCCGGCTCGAACACTCCTTTTGCCGAGGAGATAGCAACCAAATAGGCGACCTTCTGGGATAGCGTGGTGCACAAAAGTATGGCTAATATTCTCAACAGAGGATTCTAAAAGACCAAGTTAAGGTTTCAAGTTGCCCTTGGATAAAGGCACAAACCTGACCTTTAAATAGTACTTAAATTGTAAAGTCTTTTTTTTTTTTGTTAAAAATAAAATATTATATTATGCTTACCTGCCCTTGTAATGGTTTTGCACAGAGCATCCCCAATCCTCTTCTTCTCAGGTCTCTCTTCTGGCCCCTCCCTACTGCGGAGTGCTCCCACAGCAATATGCAAGTAAAATGTGCAAAAAAACAGAACAGGTATCTGATCAGTAGGGATGAGCTTCGAGTTTGAGTCGAACTCATGTTCGACTCGAACATTGCCTGTTCGCCCGTTCCCCCGAACAGCGAACAAATTGGGGTGTTCGCGGCAAATTCGAAAAGTCTATGGGAGAAATCTAAAGTTCTAATTATAAAGGCTAATATGCAAGTTATTGTCATAAAAAGTGTTTGGGGACCCGGGTCCTGCCCCAGGGGACATGTATCAATGCAAAAAAAAGTTTTAAAAACTGCAGTTTTTTGGGAGCAGTGATTTTAATAATGCTTAAAGTGAAACAATAAAAGTGAAATATTTCTTTAAATTTCGTACCTAGGGGGTGTGTATGATATGCATGTAAAGTGGCGCATGTTTCCCATGCTTAGAACTGTCCCTGCATAAAATGTCATTTTTGAAGGAAAAAAAGTAATTTAAAACTCACTCGCGGCTATTAATGAATTGTCGGCTCCCAGCAATACATAGAAAAGTCATTGATAAAAATAAAATAAAAAGCGTAGGGGTCCCCCAGAATTCAATTACCAGGCCCTTCAGGTCTGGTATAGATATTAAGGGGAACCCCGCCGCAAATTTAAAAAAAAATGCGTGCGGTTCCCCCAAATATCCATACCAGGCCCTTCAGATCAGGCATGGATTTTAAGGGGAACTCCACCCCAAATTTAAAAAAAAAATGGCGTGGAGTCCCCCCAAAAATCCATACCAGACCCTTATCCGAGCACGCAACCTGGCAGGCCGCAGGAAAAGAGGGGGGGGATGAGAGAGCGCCCCCCCCTCCTGAACCGTACCAGGCCACATGCCCTCAACATGGGGAGGATGTCCCCATGTTGATGGGGACAAGGGCCTCATCCCCACAACCCTTGCCCGGTGGTTGTGGGGGTCTGCGGGCGGGGGGCTTATTGGAATCTGGAAGACCCTTTTAACAAAGGGGACCCCCAGACCCCGCCCCCCCCCCTATGTGAATTGGTACCCCTACCATTTCACAAAGAAAGTGTAAAAAATGTAAAAAAAAACACCCCAACACCTTGGAAAAATCCTTTATTAAAAAAAAAAAAAAAAAAAACGTTCCAGCGGTGAAATCCAGTGTCCCACGGCGATCCGATGTCCAGCAATGTCCGTCATTGGCTGAGCCTGAGCGGACCTGATGGGGAACTTCCTCCGCAGTCTATTACAGGTATAGACCCGCCCCTTCTAAAGTTCCCCATCAGGTCCGCTCAGCCAATGACTAGGTGTAAGGCTGAGGACTTGATGCGAAACATGAGAAGGGGCGGGTCTATTCATGAATTACACAGTGAAGGAAGTTCCCCATCAGGTCCGCCCCCTCGGTATGTCAGACCGCGCCTACGTCATTGGCCAGAGCGGACCTGATGGGGAACTTCCTTCACTGTGTAAATTACACAGTGAAGGAAGTTCCCCGCTCAGGCCAATGACGTAGGCGGGGTCTGACATACCGAGGGGGCGGACCTGATGGGGAACTTCCTTCACTGTGTAATTCATGAATAGACCCGCCCCTTCTCATGTTCCGCATCAGGTCCTCAGCCTTACACCTAGTCATTGGCTGAGCGGACCTGATGGGGAACTTTAGAAGGGGCGGGTCTATACCTGTAATAGACTGCGGAGGAAGTTCCCCATCAGGTCCGCTCAGGCTCAGCCAATGACGGACATTGCTGGACATCGGATCGCCGTGGGACACTGGATTTCACCGCTGGAACTTTTTTTTTTATTTTTTTATTTTTTAATAAAGGACTTTTCCAAGGTGTTGGGGTGTTTTTTTTTACATTTTTTTACACTTTCTTTGTGAAATGGTAGGGGTACCAATTCACATAGGGGGGGGCGGGATCTGGTGGTCCCCTTTGTTAAAAGGGTCTTCCAGATTCCGATAAGCCCCCCGCCCGCAGACCCCCACAACCACCGGGCAAGGGTTGTGGGGATGAGGCCCTTGTCCCCATCAACATGGGGACATCCTCCCCATGTTGAGGGCATGTGGCCTGGTACGGTTCAGGAGGGGGGGCGCTCTCTCATCCCCCCCCCTCTTTTCCTGCGGCCTGCCAGGTTGCGTGCTCGGATAAGGGTCTGGTATGGATTTTTGGGGGGACTCCACGCCATTTTTTTTTATTTGGGGTGGAGTTCCCCTTAAAATCCATGCCAGATCTGAAGGGCCTGGTATGGATATTTGGGGGAACCGCACGCATTTTTTTTTTTAAATTTGTGGCGGGGTTCCCCTTAATATCTATACCAGACCTGAAGGGCCTGGTAATTGAATTTGGGGGGACCCCCACGCTTTTTTTTTTATCAATTACTTTTCTATGTATTGCCGGGAGCCGACAATTCATTAATAGCCGCGAGTTTTAAATTACTTTTTTTCCTTCAAAAATGACATTTTATGCAGGGACAGTTCTAAGCACGGGAAACATGCGCCACTACTTTACATGCATATCATACACACCCCCTAGGTACGAAATTTAAAGGAATATTTCACTTTTATTTTTTCATTTTAAGCATTATTAAAATCACTGCTCCTGAAAAAACGGCCGTTTTTAAAACTTATTTTTGCATTGATACATGTCCCCTGGAGCAGGACCCGGGTCCCCAATCCCTTTTTAGGACAATAACTTGCATATAAGCCTTTATAATTAGCACTTTAGATTTCGAACGTTCGAGTCCATTGTATTTAATAGGGTTCTAAAGTTCACGCGAACATTCTGTCTGTTCGCAGGTTCTGGTGCGAACCGAACAGGGGGGTGTTTGGTTCATCCCTGCTGATCAGTATTAAAATATTATATAGTACAAATATATGTGTGTGTCGATTCCCAGCAGCACAGCGCCCCAGCAGGACAAGGAACGGACTGACTGACCTGATGATCTCCCCCATGTTTGGGACTTGTTCAATGCCTACTTTCACCTCGCTAAATGTGAGTTGCCTGTATTAACTACTGTATTAAAATTGTTTTAAACATCTACACCCAGAGGCGCCTCTCCCCTTGTTTTTTTTTTTTGCTCCCACAGCAAGCAGCTTGCTATGGGGTCATCCGAGCCGAACTACAGCTCCGTGTCCATTCAGACATGAAGCTACATCCCAGCCCCGGCCCCTTTCTCTCTTCATTGGCTGACTGACTTTGAATGACAGCAGTGGGAGCCAATGGCGTCACGCTGCTGTCTCAGCCAATGAGGAGGGGAGTCCCTGGCAGCCGAGACACTCCTGAAACATTGCTGGATTTAGAGGGACCTCAGATAAGTATTAGAGGGGTTGAGGGGGGCTGCCTCACATAGAAGGCTTTTTATCTTAATGCATAGAATGCAAGTTGTTGGGCAAACTCCCCGTGAAACGAAAGGCTAAGTCTGAGCCACCAAAAAGCAACAAGGGTGCAGCTTCGCAGCTCCACACCATGAAGTGTCAGGCTTCCAATTGCAATACATTTTTCAGAGCGGTAGATATACAGGCCTTTAGCATGGTACAAAATCGCCAAGCCCGACAACCCCTTGTCTCTTAGAACTTGGCTTGCAACCGACAAACCTTCAAACCAGCGACGGTAAAGCAGGTTGGAAGATCCGCCTTGGGAGCGAAGATATTCTCGTAGGGGCAGCCGTCAAGTGGCATACCAGGGATGATATAAGGCTAGTCTGGGGCCACCAGGATGACCGAAACTCCTTAGGCCTCCAACCTGTGCAGCAGACGAAGGAGAAGCCTGAGAGGAAAAAGGACAAATAGGGCAAAACAGGTTGCAAAGTGCACCATCTGTTGCATCCATCAGAGGATCCCCCACTCTCACCACAAACCTTGGTACCTTTCTTGGTGAGACGGGACTCAAGGATACTCACGTTCAGTGTGTTCCACCGCAGACAGGGCTGTGGAAACACTTCCAGAAGAAAAAGACAGCTCACACAGATCCAGCGCCCGACCTTTTTTTTTTTTTACGCCTGGAATGTACACGGCGGAGAGGGCCTGCACGTGAAGATCTGCCCACTGAAGGAATCTGGAGACCTCCAGTGCTGCTGCTGCACCTTCCGTGACACGGGCCACCGCCTTGGTATTATCTGATGGGATTTTGACCAGACACCCACAAAGAAGTTAGGTCCACTGCTCTAGACATGCCCAATCGCCACAAAATACAGGACATTGAGCGATAGCCGAGTCTCCTCCAGCGTCCAGAAGTCGTAGGCCAACCTTGACCAATCGACTGACATCTGCAGATGCAGCAATGTCTTCCTGACCACAACTAGGGATACTGGAGCTACCAGACCAGGGGAGCCTTGTGTCACTTGGGGAAAGATTCCTTTCTGCAGACCTCTCGTGGAACTGCGCATACAGGACTGGCTAAAAGGCGGATTAGCATGAGGCTCGAAACTTGCATGCAGGAACACAGGAAGCCCACCCATGGGAAGATGCATCGCCAACTGAAGCTTTCAAAGCTTGGCCAGCAGAGGAACATGGTGGTCTGCGCCTAGTGGAGTATCAGACATAGCTACTCCAGCCTCTTGAACAGGCCTAGACGGACTTCTTGAGACTCAGTACCCATCCAGAGTCCTGCAGAGTGCCCATCTTGAATGCCACATCGTCTATCAGCGCTGCCAGAGTCCTTGTTTTGAGGAGAAGATTGTCCATGTAGCCATTTACAGCGATCCCATGTTCTCTCAGCAATGTCAAGACTGGAGCCAACACTTTAGTAAAACCCAAGGAGTGGAGGCCAGGCCAAAAGGGGAACGGCACAAACTGGTAATGTGTGTGACCCCGAGGACGGGAGGCCACCACCGAACAAACGGATGCTATCTTGCACTCCTGCACCTACACAAAGAAATGAGGGATACTCCTTCCTGCTACAGAACCATAACCCAGATGGTTTAAAAAAAACATAAAAAGCCTCTCTGGATCAGAACTGAGGCCATCATGCCCTGGAGAAGAAAACCATGCACCGCCATGCAAACAACCTGTGGGTGGAGTCAAGGAGAATTTGAAGGAAGGAACTAGTCTGGTGAAGGGCAAGAAATCGCATTATGTGGCCTGACAAAATCAGTATGCGTGCCCATGCTTCAGAAAGCCGCGAATGTCAACGGATCCGCAAGCTAACAGAGGTGACATTTCACCTAGTAAACAGATGTGGGCAAGACGCCAAGAATTATCCACAGGCTTGGAAGGTTTGCAAGCCCAGGATCATCTGTGCCACCCGCAGGAGCCAAAGGGCTGGGACCTTCAGCTCAAAGAGCATGGAATTCTTGCGACACGGCAGGTTGCTGAAAAAACGCACCATAAAACGCGTGCTCCCACTACGCTAGAGCCACTGAGACTGCCATCAGTCAAGGCAGCTGGTGGATCCAGACTTCCTAAGTCGGGATGACGCACTGCCTCCACTGATCCTGATGATGTCAGCGGAGAGCGGACTTCGGACCGCTCTCCGCTGAAAACAGGTTACAGGAATGCAAAACGAATTGCACTGAAAAGCTCAGGCTGGACTTCTCCTTTAAAGGTGTGACTAAACCCAGGACCCTGCATTCACTATATCCGATTCCCACAGTACACAGGACATGGAAATGCAACTAGTTTTAGCAAATCTAAACTGCTAAATACCTTTTCTCATCAGCAGTATATAGCAGTCTGGTGACTTCCATCAGTGTCTGGATAAAGCTCGTAGGAGGAGTTTTCATTCTCTAACTGTTCTATGAGGCTGCAGCACCCCTGGCCCATCACATACACCCTCCCAAGAAATAAGAAAAAACTCTCTAGGAATACACCCCAAACTGAGCATGTGCAGAGTGACTGCAAAGGCTCGGTCTCATCAGGAGATGGATTGGTAACAGTGGAAAAGGGGAGGATCCGGAGAGACAGGATCAAACAGCCTTTTTACACAATGCAGAGGATTAACCCCTTAGGTTCCATAGTGAGTATAACAAGCATGATCTTCTGCATATACAGACTGATTTTACTGTTACGGGTTTAGTAACACTTTAATGTCTCCATTCACTCCCTCCGATGTACTTGTACAAAAGTTTGCCATACACTATGCAATCTGTGTGTACAATTTCCTTTAGATTTACCAAAACTATGTAATAGGCGCCCCTCCTGAACAATCCATTTAATTTGTGCAGGGCCATGCACTACTCAAGGTAGAGCTAAAGGAAATTGCACATACTGTACAGTGTATGGTCACGGTAAAGAAGAAAGTAGGTGGAAAATAAAAAGTGGTGGTATAGGGATCAGGGAGGTGTGGTCGAGAGAGGTAAACATGCCTATTCTCTGATGCAGTAAGGCAGTGCATGATGGGATATGAAGTTTCTTGGATGGTCACATGACGCTATAGGGAAGTGAGCAAGTCACACAATACACATTTTATTGCTACACATTTTGATCTCCCCAATATCTGCAATCCAAAGTGATGTATTCTAGGGGTACTGGAGGACATCCATTTGGGCTCGTACCAAAAACAAATTTCTTCGTTATATGTTGTTTTATACAAGGAAAACTGTGGTATTGGAGTGAATTCATTCAGCGGTAGTCTCCATTAATCTGTGGAAGAATCTGATTAACCATGTATTACCTATCTATAGGTTGACCTATAAAGCCAGGGGATGCCCCCATAAATTTGCCAAGTTCTGTGGACAGTGGATAATTTTTTGACACCTGTGAGCTACCTAATCCTTAAGTTGCTGTGTCTCTGTATGAAGTAATGGGACCTGTATAGCATTTAGGCTGGGTTCACACCTATGCAAATTGGATGCCAGTTTCCCCGCATCCAGTTCGCATGGTAGGAGATTGTGACCGGCTCTCTGTGGAGCCGGTTCACATATCTCCGGTGTGGCTCTGGTGCGAATTAGCACAGGGGTCCTGTCCATCTTCTGGTCTATTTCAGGTCAAAAATTTTGGCTGAAATCGGGCCTAAAACAGTGAACGGGGGCGCACCGGACCCCTACTGTGTGCCTCATGCGGCAATAGTGTGAACCCAGCCTTAGAGTCTAGAATGCTCTATTATCTGATCCAAAATATGGAGATAGTGGCATATATTTATTTACATAGTTACATATTTTGTAAAAAGACACAAGTCCATCTAGCTCAACCAATTAAAAAAAAAAAAGGAAAAAGGAAAAAAATTACAAGCAGTGACAAATTGTCAATATCGTGTATCCACTCACGAGTGGATACATGATATTTTATGCAACACAATTAACTTTGCACAATTATATGAATTCATTATTTGGACATTTACTTACCATTTGTCTCTGCTTGTAATTTTTCCACTTATATAGATAATAATTGTGCGACATACAACATATTTTACATATTTCGTTAATTCATCACTTACCGCATATACTTGAGTATAAGCCGAGTTTTTCAGCACATTTTTTGTGCTGAATATGACCCCCTCGGCTTATACTCGAGACACCTTTTTGCGCCTGATCTCCCGGACTTTGCGGACCCGGTACCGGCCGGCCGTAGGTCCCCTGGACCCCAAACTTGGCACACACATAGCCCCACTCTTCCTCTACATGGCACCCCTTCCATAGACTCCCATGTTAAACGGTAATTTATCCGGTGATTTTGTGGACCCGGTACCGGCCGGTTGTAGGTCCCCTGAACCCAAAACGTGGCACACATGTAGCCACATTTCTCCTCTACAAGTGTGCAAAGTTTGTTGTCTGTGGGACCTACGGCCGGGGAGCACCGATTTTTCAAGGCCGGGCACCCCTTCCATTGACTCCCATGTTAAACGTCAGTCTAGTCATGGACACAGTGAGGCATGGGCACAGTGAGACATGCACATGGACACAGTGAGGCAAATTGAGGCATGCAGATGGACACCCTAGGCTTATAGTCGAGTCAATACATTTTCCCAGTTTTTTGGGGTAAAATTGGGTGCCTTGGCTTATATTCGGGTCGGCTTATACTCGAGTATTTACGGTAATATTTATTCTCGGAGCTGCAAAACTTGAATCCACACAAAAAAATAGGATTTTTATAACAGCTTACCTGTAAAATCCTTTTCTTGGAGTACATCACGGGACACAGAGCGACATAGTCATTACTAATGGGTTATATAGTTACCGTCAGGTGCTGGCACTGGCAACTTCCAAAACCGGAAGTACCCTCCCCTATATAAGCCCCTCCCATCCGGGAGCACCTCAGTTTTGTAGCAAAGCAATAAGTGTCCCCAAAGAGGGGCGGGAGCTCTGTGTCCCGTGATGTACTCCAAGAAAAGGATTTTACAGGTAAGCTGTTATAAAAATCCTATTTTCTTTTTCGTACATCACGGGACACAGAGCGACATAGTCATTACTAATGGGATGTCCTAAAGCAATGCCAAATGAGGGGGGGGATACACCATATATAAGCTGAGCGCTATCAGACATGAGGATCTTTTGCGGCCTGCAACACACTGCGCCCAAAGGCGACATCCTCCTGACTTCTAACGTCCACCTGGTAGAACCTAGTAAACGTGTGTACTGAAGACCATGTTGCGGCCTTACAGATTTGAGCCAGGGAGGCCTGGTGATGCACTGCCCATGAAGTTCCAACTGCTCTCGTGGAGTGCGCTCTAACTTCGAACGGAGGCGGTCTCCTTCTCAAGCCATAAGCTTGCATAATGACCTGTCGAATCCACTTGGCTAAAGTAGATTTTGACGCTGCCTGACCCTTTCTGGGGCCTTCCGGCAGTATAAACAAAGTATCCGTTCTGCGAATCTGAGCAGTGGCTTTTAGATAAGCTTTAACTGCTCTTACTACATCCAAAGAATGCAATAACTTTTCCTCTACCGAAGTAGGTTTGGGGAAAAAAGAAGGAAGAACCACATCTTGGTTCAAATGAAACCTCGATACCACCTTAGGAAGAAAGGCTGGATGAGGACGTAACACTACTCTGTCCTTATGGATAACCAGATATGGCTCCTTACAGGACATAGCTGCTAATTCCGATACTCTTTTAGCCGAACAAATGGCTACTAGAAAAATCAATTTCCTGGTGAGAAGCACCAAGGAAATATGCTGTAATGGTTCAAATGGTTGTTTCTGTAGAACCGACAGAACCAAGTTTAGATCCCATGGACATATGGGAATACTAACCGGAGGACTAATACGCATCACTCCTTGTATAAAGGCTTTGACTAGTGAATGCGAAGCCAAGGGCCTTTGAAAAAATATTGACAAGGCCGAAATCTGACCTTTGATAGTACTCAAGGCAAGCTTCCTATCTACAGCCCATTGTAGGAAGTCCAGAATTCTACCTATTACGTATTTACGTGGATGCCATTTCTTGGCTTCACACCAGGCGATGTACGCCTTCCAGATTCTATAGTAAATCTGCCTGGATACCGGTTTCCTGGCATTGATCATGGTAGACACCACAGCATTAGAGAGCCCTCTCTTTTTTAGAATGTGGGCTTCAATAGCCAGGCTGTCAAACCTAGGGCTGGTAAGGAAGGGTGGTATATCGGTCCCTGCGAAAGCAGGTCCGGACGATGTGGGAGGGTCCAAGGACTCCCCACAGACATTTTTACGATCTCCGCGTACCATGCTCTTCGGGGCCACGCTGGAGCCACCAGAATCACTGGTTTCTTTTCTACCCTGATTCTGCGGAGTAATCGAGGTAACAATTGTGGCGGTGGGAATGCATATATCAGCTTGAACTGATCCCAAGGGAACACTAGGGCATCCGAGCCGCACGCTAGGGGATCCCTTGTCCAAGAGACAAACCTGTCCACTTTCGTGTTGAACCTGGATGCTAGCAGATCTACATCCGGTGTTCCCCACCGCTGACATATTGTCCGGAAAACCTCGGGATGAAGGGACCATTCCCCTGGGCATAATTGTTGGCGACTTAGAAAGTCCGCCTTCCAATTCTCCACCCCTGGAATGAATACCGCAGATATGGCTGGGACATATCTTTCTGCCCATCTCAGGATGTAATTTACTTCCCTTTGGGCTGCACGACTCCTGGTGCCCCCCTGACGATTGATATATGCCACTGCTGTGGCATTGTCTGACTGAACTCTGACAGGGGACCCTTGGAGTTTGGATGTCCATGCTACTAGGGCATACCGGGCTGCTCGTATCTCTAAGAGATTGATGGGCAGGGCCTTTTCCGCATCCGACCATCTGCCCTGGAGAGACCATTGCTCCAGTATTGCTCCCCAGCCTAAAAGGCTGGCATCTGTAGTGACCACCTTCCAGGAAATCGGACTGAAGGATTTCCCTCTTTCCAGATTCCGGGGAACCAACCACCAACGGAGGCTTCTGCGAACGGAAGGGGACAAGGACATTGGTACGTCCAGAGCCTGAACTTTTTTGTTCCAGGCTGACAGTATGGCCCTTTGCAACTTCCTTGAATGGAATTGACCGTAGGGTACTGCTTCGAATGATGCCACCATTTTTCCCAGCAGCCTCATGCACAGGCGTATGGATGGCTGTCTTTTTGAACCCACTAAGTGGATCAAATCTCTCAAAGACGACCCCTTTTCTTGAGGCAAGAAAATTTTTCTCTGGTCTGAATCCAGCCTTAGCCCCAAGTATTCCAGACTTTTGACTGGTTCTAGGGCTGACTTGTCTCGGTTGATAATCCAACCGTGATATTCCAGATACTTGATTGTCTCGTGAACAACCACTTCTAGTTTTTCCACTGAGTGGTCTATCAGCAACAAGTCGTCTAGATATGCCATTATCGTTACACCTCGTGTTCTTAGATTGGCCAATAATGGGGCCAGAATTTTTGTGAACACTCTTGGTGCTGTGGCCAGACCGAAGGGTAAGGCTCTGAACTGAAAATGGCGCCCTTCTATCGCAAAGCGTAGAAATTTTTGGTGGGCTGGAAAGATGGGGATGTGCAAATACGCATCTTTGATGTCGATCGAGGCTAACCATTCCTCCCCTTGTAGGGCAGTGGCTACCGATCGGATCGACTCCATCCGGAAAGTCCTGATATGCAGGAATTTGTTTAGCCCTTTTAGATTTAATATGGGCCTCACGTCCCCGTTTGGCTTCGGAACTGTAAAGAGGTTTGAGTAAAACCCGAACCCCCATTCTTCCAGGGGGACCTCTATAATTACTGCTTGAAGCAATAATTGTTCCAGTGCCAACAGGAGGGATCCTCTCTTCTGGGGATCCCTTGGCACGTTCGACCTTATAAAGCGGGAAGGAGGGGAGTTTTTTAACTCCAATTTGTATCCCAGATTTACTGCGGAGAGCACCCATCTGTCTCGGATCGTGTCCCGCCAGGTTTCTGTGAACAACTGAAGTCTTCCCCCCACCCGATTGGGTGGGGGCAACCCTTCATGCATTTGACTTTGGGGGAGGTTTTGTACCTCTCCTGCTCCAGGGCTTCTTGTTACCCTGCAACTGTCCCTGATTTTTACCTCCGGGATTTGACCGGGGAGGCCGTCGGAACTGTTTCACAGCCGATGTCCTGGGGACTGGAGAAGCCGGCCTCTTAAAAGAGGGACCTCTAACTCTATTTTTGACCGGCAAGAGTGTACTTTTACCGCTGGAAATTCTCTGGATATACTTGTCCAGGTCTTCCCCGAATAAACGCTCCCCATGAAATGGGAAGCTGACCAGCAATTTTTTACAGGGAGCTTCAGCAGACCAGTTTTTGAGCCATAGAAGCCTGCGCATATGTACTACAGACAGCGTAAGGCGGGAGGCCTGATGGATTGAATCCTTTATAGCGTCCACCGCAAAGCATAAGGCTCTAGGTAGATCAGCTAGAGCAAGCGCCTGCTGATCTGGCACGTCCCTTAAGACCTGTTTCAACTGATCCTTCACTGCTTGGCAGACCCCTATAGCTGCCACTGCTGGTTGTGTCACCAATCCTGCTGTAGAAAAAGCAGATTTCAATAAGGACTCCAATTTTTTATCTATTGGGTCCTTGAACATTTGGACAATTTTCCACCGGACATGTCAGTGATTTATTCACACAAGAGATGGCTGCGTCCACTGTAGGGACCTTCCATTTTCTGACGAACTTATCCTCCATAGGATAGACCACCGGAAATCTCTTGGGGGGAGTAAATATTTTGTCAGGATGCTCCCAATCCTGGTAAATGAGCCCCTCCAATAAAGGATGGATCGGGAAAGAACAAACAGTCTGGGGAGCTTTTAGCGACCCCAACGAGGAGACAGAAGAGGAGGATGGCTCCGCAAGTGGCATTTTAAATGCTGATCGGACCATATTAGTCAGGGACTGAACCCATAACCTCTCAGCATGTGATGCTGAGAACGGCTCCTCCACTGTTGATTCCTCTACAACTGAATCAACCTCATCCTGATCCCCCTCAGGTAGGTCGACCTCTGTATGGGACTGTTGCTCTGTTAACAGGCACTCTGAGGGGGGAGACGGAGATCGAGCGCTTTTCTCCTGTGACAGGGAAGCAGCGATCAATGCTGACAATCTCTCTTCCAGCCCTCCCAGAGCTGAGGAAAAAACCTCCTCTGTTACATACACAGGAGCAGGTGAACTGGGGACAGCCACAGTACCAGGTACTCCTGGGGGTGCCCTACGGTCACTAACCTCTGATTCTTCAGGGGAGACTGGTGCAGCCAAAGCATGCCCAAGATCCTCAGAGCCCGATGGAGACCCCCTATTCCTCCTGGAATTTCTAGTCCCGGAGTTTTTAGACGGCATATTCCTAAGCCACAAAGCTGAGGTATTCCAGCCGAAAATACACCAGTTACTGATAATAGTCTAGCATAAATGCTGCTATAATAAACAGTTGGTGTCTACTAATGTGCCTTTCTAGGGGATGCCTGTATCAACCGCTTGCTGTATGCCTTTAAATGTTGTCAGCTCTGTCTCTGTACTTCATAGCCAGCTTACTGCAATAATGTGGCTTTTTAAAACCTGCTGGGACGCCCGCACATGCGCAGAAGCGCTGCGGCGCGCACAGAGCGTCATCCCCCAGGCCCCGCCCCTTTTTCCGGCCACCTCTATATATAGAGGCGCGTGCACGCGCACGCGCGCGGCCACGTGCGCCTCGGCGCTAATTTTCAAACATGGAAACCAGGGACAGGAGCCAGGGCCCCTTTTGCCGCAGGCCGGGGGATAGACGAACACTGCAACATGGCAGAGGAAACAGTTTCCTGTAGGAGAACTCACCAGCTGCCTGGACTTTGCTCTCTGAGAAGAAACTAGTCCATATGACAAGAAAAACATTCCACAGCGGCCTCTAGTGGACAAACACAGGCACCGCAGTTTAATATACTAAACATATATAAAAAAAACATTCTTTTTTTTTTTTTTTTTTTTCTTGACCACTATTAAAAATTATTACATTTTTTTAGTAGTTACAGGCATGCACAGATATTAGCGGGAATACCATTAGGTAACAGACAGAAAGACAAATTAGGCTTGGGGGTCCCCCAATAGAACCAAGTTCCTGGGGGCCCCCACTTACCTGTTCCCCGCCGCAGGACTTTGTTTGGTCCACAAAAGCCCAAACTTCACCTATCACGGCAGGCATTGTAATCAAACCTTCAGGGACCGGGTTCCCAAGGATTCCACTCCCCTGGACCTGTATAGCACCCTGCACAGAAAACATCTTGGTCGTGGGTATGACCAGAGCTCTGGATCCCAGGGTCCAGCTCTCCTAAGAGAAGCATTACAGGCAGAACCTTGCTCTTCTCTGCAAGGCCCGGGTACCGACCGTTTAGCTATGAAGCTTTTTTGGTCGGATCCGGAATAGCTTACTGAGGCCCAAAAGAACCTGTACGCAAGCTCAGTGAAAAACACATGTTTCTTCTTGGCCAACACCTTAGACACTGGCAAAAAACTGAGGTGCTCCCGGATGGGAGGGGCTTATATAGGGGAGGGTACTTCCGGTTTTGGAAGTTGCCAGTGCCAGCACCTGACGGTAACTATATAACCCATTAGTAATGACTATGTCGCTCTGTGTCCCGTGATGTACGAAAAAGAAAAGATTTTCATTTATGAACATAAATAAAATTTAGTTCCCTTCTACTTTAAAAGCCCACAAATAAAAAAACTAAGAATTCAAGTCCAGTATCCTGAAATGTATTTGGGGGTCCCAGTGCATGCTGGTACCCAAAATAACTTTGTATTCAGTTATAAAATAAGGCCAACGGGGGTATCAAATTTCCTAAAATATTCCAGGAGCAGTTTAAATACTTCATCAATTTATTCAAATGCCTACTCCCCAGAGTGAATATTCACCAAGCCTCATTGGAGGCATATAAATTCTAAACTGCCTAAGTGAATGACACCTCTCCTCAAAAAACTGTCATACTGAGCCCGACTATATATCACACTTGATATTGGGTTTGACCCCTGTAAATTATTCACACAACTAGCAAGAAATACCCCACTTGGCCTGTATTTTTTTAAACCAATATTTTCTTTAGGTATTTAACCCTACCAGTTTAAATGGTGGATAACAAGGCCCTCTATAGGACACTTTATAAACAAAAAGGAGGCTGGTGTCTGTGGTGAAGACCTGCCAACTGAGGTGTTTAGAAGACTTCCCGGATGAAAAAAGCAGGGAATCCACCAAGTTAGCTTTGCCTTGGTGAGGTGAGACAGATGGATGGTAAAGTCCACAGACCCCGTGACTCTGTTCCACTTGGCCAAGATCTCTCACTGCAGAGGTTTGGTGTGATGTTGGGCATATTGGACCGTTTCAAAGGAAACCACCAGAGGCCCAGAATCCTAATGCAAATCAGAATAGACCCCATTTGCAGGAAAAGGAGGTGAAGGATATGAAGATGTTATTTTTAGAGTGTTTCCTGAGAGAAAAAGATCTTTGTCACAGACGTGTCCAGCTGGAACCCCAGGCATTCCAGACACAGGGAGGGAAGCACAGACTGATTTGCGCAGATAGAGGATCCATCCGAGATCCTCCAGGGTCCTGATCATGATGGACAAGTCTCGCTATAAGTGCAAAGCTGATTGATCTCTCAGGAACAGGTTGCCCAGATACCCCACAATCCCCCCTTTATGCAAGAGGGCAGGGCAAAAACCGGGGCCAGGACCTTGGGGAAGACATGCAGAGCCCAAGTCAAGTGCTACAGACCAGAAATGCAATTCCCCTACAGCAAATCAAATGAACTTCTGATGGAAACAACAAATAAAGACTTGAAGATAGCCATCTTTGATGTGGATTAGGAAGGCTTTGACTGAGCGCACCGACTTGACATGCAAAACTTGCGCACCCTCAGGAAGGAGAGCAAGGACTTTAGATCCAGAACTGGACAATCCCATTTATCTTGCACAATAAAATGTTGGAATAGGAAAAACTTGTGCCATTTGGAAGATGAAACCAGACAAGGACTATCTGAACAAAGAACCCCTCAACCGCAGGATGCAGATCGGCTAGATGCTGAGGTGAAGATGGAGATTGGAGGGACGAGACTATCTAGCATAAATGCCACCAAGAGAAATTACCTCCAAAACCCATCCAGAAGTACCATAGGTTTGTCCCTGGAGAAAAATAAAATAAAAAAAAATAATATATATACAACACCAGTGAGGGAGCAGATGGTAGCCAAGAAAACTAAAGGCAGGCACCTGAATAAAGAATTGCAGAAGGCCCAATATAGATGGATGATCCACAGACCAGTCCTCAACCAAGGCAGACGACGTAAAACAGCAGGTGGACCAAAAATCAAAGATGTACAGTGGGTACGGGAAGTATTCAGACCCCCTTAAATTTTTCACTCTGTTATATTGCAGCCATTTGCTAAAATCATTTAAGTTCAGTTTTTTTCCTCATTAATGTACACACAGCACCCCATATTGACAGAAAAACACAGAATTGTTGACATTTTTGCAGATTTATTAAAAAAGAAAAACTGAAATATCACATGGTCCTAAGTATTCAGACCCTTTGCTCAGTATTTAGTAGAAGCACCCTTTTGATCTAATACAGCCATGAGTCTATTTGGGAAAGATGCAACAAGTTTTTCACACCTGGATTTGGGGATCCTCTGCCATTCCTCCTTGCAGATCCTCTCCAGTTCTGTCAGGTTGGATGGACGTTGGTGGACAGCCATTTTTAGGTCTCTCCAGAGATGTTCAATTGGGTTTAAGTCAGGGCTCTGGCTGGGCCATTCAAGAACAGTCACTGAGTTGTTGTGAAGCCACTCCATTATTTTAGCTGTGCGCTTAGGGTCATTGTCTTGTTGGAAGGTAAACCTTCAGCCCAGTCTGAGGTCCTTAGCACTCTGGAGAATGTTTTCGTCCAGGATATCCCTGTACTTGGCCGCATTCATCTTTCCCTCGATTGCAACCAGTCGTCCTGTCCCTGCAGCTGAAAAACACCCCCACAGCATGATGCTGCCACCACCATGCTTCACTGTTGGGACTGTATTGGACAGGTGATTAGCAGTGCCTGGTTTTCTCCACACATACCGCTTAGAATTAAGGCCAAAAAGTTCTATCTTGGTCTCATCGGACCAGAGAATCTTATTTCTCACCATCTTGGAGTCCTTCAAGTGTTTTTTTTTATCAAACTCCATGTTCATGTGTCTTGCACTGAGGAGAGGCTTCCGTCGGGCCACTCTGCCATAAAGCCCCGACTGGTGTAGGGCTGCAGTGATGGTTGACTTTCTACAACTTTTCTGTGTTTTTCTGTCAATATGGGGTGCTGTGTGTACATTAATGAGGAAAAAAAATGAACTTAAATGATTTTAGCAAATGGCTGCAATATAACAAAGAGTGAAAAATTTAAGGGGGTCTGAATACTTTCCGTACCCACTGTAAAACACACTCTGAACCCTGCCAAGTTAAAAAAAATAAAATAATTCAAAGCGGTGCTGAAGCCTGTCCAGATCAAAACTTGGGGTAGCAAGAAGCAAGATGGATTAAGTCCTTCGAATCATGTGCATATAATGCATAGTAGAGATCACCTTCCTATTAAAATGGATCCAAAGAAGAGGGAGATTCCTTAGACAGGAAGCATTACAGGCTTACAGGTATGAATGGTACAGAAAGAGAGGAGGTCTTAGCCCCCGGGCATCTAGCGACTATCCGCTAGGGAGTGACTCCAACAGAGAACTACACACCCTCTCAGGAATGTACATGTAGGAAACCTGCAGCGGCATCCGATCAAGGCGAACCACAGTGCACACATCCGAAAGAAAAAAGGTAGCCTATGCTGGAGCCAGAGTGGGGGGATTCAGCCTGGCAAGAGGACAGCAATGATTGCCCCATATTAGCAACACAGCACTGAACAGTGAAAAAAATCAGCATCAACAGCAACAAGGACAGCAACTGATGGAAAAGAGGGCAGAGACTGTAGCAGCCTACATAGTCTGCCACAGAGACTGAAATACCAATGAAGGAGTCATATACTGGGGAAAGGGGCATTACTGCCAAGCCAAGGTAACATACAGTGGACCCGCTGCGAGCTCTGTAGGAAGCCAAGTCCAATAGAAAACCAGGCTAAAGGAGGTGACAGTAATCTAGGGCTGGGGTGGCTCTTTAACACAGTGTTTCTCAACTCCAGTCCTCAAGGCGCCCCAACAGGTCATGATTTCAGGATTTCCCTCAGATGAAACAGCTGTGGGAATTACTAAAGCAGTTAAACTGATCAAATAACCTGTGCAAAACAATGGAGAGCCTGAAAACATGACCTGTTGGGGCGCCTTGAGGACTGGAGTTGAGAAACACTGCTTTAACAGATGGACATCCCCCTGCTATGCCAAGCCACTTTAGCTGGGCAGGGGGGAGTGATCGCCCCTCCATGCTACAGAAAAACACCACAATTGGGGAAGTGAAGCAAGAGCAGGAGCCCATAGCTAAAATGGTGGCAGCGGGACTGCCAACGAACCGCGCCCACAGTATGAGGCAGATTGTTGTACCCCAAGTGCAGCAGCAAGGCAGAGCACCAGAACCCCTGCGCTCCCATGACGCCAGTCCATCTACCTAAGTGCAACCCACCCAGGATAGAACCAGAAATACTGCAAGGCAGCGGCAACATGGCGGCCGCCTGCCCCACACCACCCACAGCTCCTCACCACCTTACACAGATAAGACACATACCTCGCTCACTAAAATCCCTGGGAGCTTACAAGCAACTCAGCACAGGGAGGGGGGGTGGTTAGGGAGGACAAAGCCTGCCTGGTAACCCAAGGTAATAGGACAAGAATAAAAGGACTCAAATACAATGGGAAGAAACCCAGACAAAGACACTCAAGGTGGGTCGATACCTATATGTAAACCCGTACACCTGACCCCAAACAGGATCCAATCCTAACAGCAAACTGGGATTTGTAGTTTTACAAATGAAGAAATCTACAAGTGGGACAAGGAAACATCTCTGACTCTATGTTGATCTCGGTAATGTCGGCTGATAAACAGAGCCATGACAGAAAAATACGGTCGATCACCAGCTAGCCACTGTGTGGAGCACCACAGTTTAGTTGAAGACAAAATTCCATCAATTCTGTATTGCAGTTAGGGGGTTTAGTCATCACCAGTTTGTAAATGATCACCTTGTAAAACAACCCATTCAGTTTAAAATTTAAATTAAAAGGCAAATATTTGTGTATATATAAAAAAACAAAAAAAAACAAAAACATTATAAATACCTTTTTTCCCAATTTTTTAGAAGTGATCACATTCCCTCTGTTCTCAGCTCCATAAGAGCTGGGGGAGAAGCAACAGCACACAAATCTTCCCAGTGAAAGGCTGAGTGGAGGGGGCGTGTCAGGACAAGTATGATCGTTGGTGGAGAGCAGCCAGAGTTCTCAGCACAGCTAGGGAATGGTGAGCTCTCCTGCCTAGTGTGGTCTGTTTTTAACAGGAAAGCAGAGGGACTGGTGGGAACACCAGGGATTTCACACAAAGGAAGCAAAAACAAGAGAACAAGATTCTTTTTCATACCTGGTACAGCATGCACATATGCTAAAGGTGGTGGCAGCAAACCCATCCGTGAAGAAGTGAAGCCGTGTTCTTCAATGAGCGCTAGAGATATTTAAACTTCGTACGAGTTGTCTCAGGATCTGAGGAGACACTTTCCCACAGGAAAACCCATTCTGCTTTTGGGATATCTCCTCTGGACCACTGGAAGGAGACACCACTTCTTGCACATAAAGAGCAAGGGGTCCTTCTGAGGCATGCTAGCAGGGGATAGGCTTTTCTATCCAGGCTCTGGTTGTTCTCTAAAGAAAACTGCAAGACTTTGAACACCTTTTGCTTTAATGCACATGGAACACATTTAGCAAATTTTTACCAGACAGTTCAATTGGGCTTTAAATTCCTCTGTGCAAATGATCTTTTGAATTACTTGTTATAACCGTGTAATGCAAGATAAGGGAATAATGACAAAGATACTTGTCTATTATGTTCAGCCAAAAAAAAAAAACCTCAATGCTACAATTGAGCCACAAGCAGTAAATCATGCTTGTAGGGCAAAAAAAAAAAAAAAATTACCTCCAGATCTCCAAAGGCAATCAGATAACTTTCGGGAATATTATTCTACTATAATATTTCCTATAAATCTTATTAGCCATTTATATTTTGTGTACTTATCAGATCAAACTAGGATGGATAGGCACCAACACGATAGTAGCCTGTAAAATATAGAAAATGTATTTCTAAAACCTGAATAAAAAAAACCCACATGTTGCGTTTACTTAGTCTGTTCTCATACTCTACCTTGCTCTATAAACATAACAGATGAAGTCGCATTAATATGTGCAGCATCAGCACTTACCTTTCCATTCCTTGCCCAATTACAGCTATTTACAATGGCAAAACCTATACAATGCAAGTTAAAAGGCAAATTAAATACCTTCAAAAGTCTTGAAGATGCCGTGCAGAAAGTCTACTATATCTCTGGATTGCTCACTGCCTCGAAGGTTCATAAGGCCAGACATAAACATGGTCAAGGCATCATGTATGTTATTTAACATCAGCAAGGAATGTCCAGCACGGAAATACGCCTGTAATGGCAACAGTAGTTTCCTCCATTATTACAAAGTTTTATAGACCCTCCTTACTATACCTGAGCAATGATGGCTGGTCATAACCAAAATAAATAAAATTAGGAGGTATGAAATTACTTAAATCAACCCTAATGGAGGAGAGGGGGGGTAGAAGAAAGAGGGAAGTGGGGGAATTATAAAACCAAAATAACGTGGGTCGCGGGGAAGAAACTAAACTAAGTGCCGTTTCTTCCCCAGCCTGTGCCGTGAATCGTGGCTCCCGTACGCATGCGCAGGAGTGACGTCACACGGCTCCGGCGAATCACAGAGCCGGAGTCCATGGCCCGGAAGGAAGAGGGGCCAGTAGATGGACGCTGCCTACTCTGGGGATAGCGCTGGATTCTTTTGCAGGCAAGCGACACATAATGGGCTAGTATGCGATGCATACTAGCCCATTATGCTTTTAATTTGCAGGCTTTGCATCGGGCTAAAGAGGAAGTAAAACCCGTCAGGGTTTACTTCCTCTTTAAACCCCCTTCCTGTCCAAGACATTTTTCAGCTTTCAGCGCTGTCGCACTTTTAATGAGAATTGCGCGGTCATGCAACACTGTACCCAAATAAATTTTCTTATATATTTTTTCCCCATAGAGCTTTTTTTGGTGGTATTTGTAAAGGAAGTGACTTCATACTTATTTGCCAATCGCCTGTCTGCTATATTCCTCCCTCTGCGACTTTAACCACCTCAATACTGGGCACTTAAACCCCCTTCCTGCCCAGGCCATTTTTCAGCTTTCAGCGCTGTCACATTTTAAATGACAATTGCATGGCCATGCAACACTGTACCCATATTTTTCCCCATTAATAGAGCTTTCTTTTGATGGTAATTGATCACCTCTGCGGTTTTTATTTCTTGCGCTATAAACAAAAGAAGAGCAAAACGTTTAACCACTTCGCGCCCGGGCCGTGGTCAAAAGACGGCCGCATTGCGGTGCTCAATTGCCGGGAGGACGTCCATGGACGTCCTCCTGTTTACTTCCGCGATGCGTGCCGCGGGCACACATCAGGGAAAAGCTGTGCCCGCTGTGTCACGCAGGTGCCGATGCGCGTGCCTGGCTGCCGCGATGTCCGCCAGGTACACGCGATCGGCTGTCACAGAGCAGGGACGTGGATCTCTGTGTGTAAACACAGAGATCCACGTCCTGTCAGGGAGAGAGGAGACCGATGCTGTGTCCCTTGTACATAGGGACACAGATCGGTCTCCTCCCCCAGTCAGTCCCCTCCCCCCACAGTAACAATCACCTAGCAGGGAACACATTTACCCCCTTCCCACCCCCTAGTGTTAACCCCTTCCCTGACAGTCACATTTATACAGTTAGTGCATATTTATAGCACTAATCGCTGTATAAATGTGAATGGTCCCAAAAATGTGTCAAAAGTGTCCGATATGTCCACCGCAATATCGCAGTCACAATAAAAATCGCAGATCGCCGACATTACTAGTAAAAAAAAAAAAATACAAAAAAATGTCATAATTCTATCCCCTATTTTGTAGGCGCTATAACTTTTGCGCAAACCAATCACTATACGCTTATTGCGATTTTTTTTTATCTAAAATACGTAGAAGAATACGTATCAGCCTAAACTGAGGAAAAAAAAAAAAATTTTAATAAAAATGGGGATATTTATTATAGCAAAAAGTAAAAAAGATTGTGGTTTTTTTTTTTCAAAATTGTCGCTCTTTTTTTGTTTATAGCGCAAAAAATAAAAACCGCAGAAATGATCAAATACCACCAAAAGAAAGCTCTATTTGTGGGGGGAAAAAAAAAAGGACGTCAATTTTGTTTGGGAGCCACGTTGCACGACCGCGCAATTGTCATTCAAAGCGTGACAGTGCCGAAAGCTGAAATTTCGCCTGGGCAGGAAGGGGGTTATGTGCCCAGTAAGCAAGTGGTTATAAAAAACAACAAAAAAAAACAATATTTTTTAATTTTTGCTAAAAAATTAAATAAAAAAAAAATAAAGGAAAAAAATAATGAAGATAAAGGAAAACTAATGCAGCCACCACATCTGACGATTGGTAAGCTGCAATATATTGCGTGTTTGGTTTTGGGTTTAATACCACTTTGAGGTAGCTCACAGCTGAACTTATTTTGGTTTCATTCTGCTGGCTTCTATAAAAAGTGATCTGGGCTTTTAGCAAGCTCCGAAATATTTACCACCCCCCTGGTAACTTGGCTCCCTTGCTGCTTGTAGGAGAATGAGACAACAAAAAATAAATTTGCAACAAATGAACTCAGCTTTGGGCACTTTTGTATTCAACTTATTCTAAAAGGGATAAGCAGAATAGCTTTTTAAAATGTCTCCAATTGATAATTTTGGGTACCATAGTCCTTACACATTGCAAATTTAGATTTCATAAATGATTGTATGACTATAATATACACTACCATCTTTTATTCTACAGGCCTTCTACTAAAAAATAAAAAATAAAAATAAATTGTTAAACCTTTTGCATCCTATGCAATAAGGTGAAAAAACACTTTACACTCTCCAGGCCCCCCCCCCCCCCAGCCCCTGTTTTACTTACCTGAGCCCCAAATCTCCGTGGGAGTGATCCCGCGTTGCTTTACCCCAGCTCTTGTGGGCTCTTCATTGAATGATTGATGGCAGGGCAGCCATTGGCTCCCGCTGCTGTCAATCAAATCAATGACGCAGCGTGCCAGGGGCGGGGCCGAGTGATATGGCCGCCGACTGCATCACACGGGAGCGCGCCCGCAAGGAGAGCGCTTCCCAGAGGGGGGTTAGCTCTTGCGGGGAGGAGCCGAGACAGACGCCGAGGGACCCCAGAAGACGAGGAACAGGGCCACTCTGTGCAAAACGAACTGCAAAGTGGAGGTAAGTATATGTTTGTTATTTAAAAAAAATAAAAATTAAACCTTACAACCCCTTTAAAGGAAGGAAGGAAAAACACACACACAAACAAAACAAAAAAAAAAGGAGGAGGGGGGCCTAGGAGTGTGTAGGGATCGCTCCACTAAGAGGCAAAATCCTAAAGAGGGGGTGGGGGCACCACCATCTTCCCTCTCCGTTCATTTCGCTCTAAGGCAGGTTCTCATACCCGAACCTGTGAACCTGCCTAATTCGCATGAAAGCATTTTCGCTCAGGCCAAATCAATCCGCAATCAGCATGAGAGTCTGGTACTCTGCAGAGTTTCGAAATTTAAACCAGTCATCCCACGTAGCAGTGAAAGTAGAAATTGCTATCTTGCGCGGTGTGAATTAGTTCCTCTATCGCTGCTATACGGTTAGGTGTGATTTTTATATTGCCCACACCTGTTACTTGCCCCAGATGAGTTTAAAGGAGCAGCACATGCTTGAAACGATCTTATTTATCCACAATTTTGAAAGAGTGCCAAGAATTGACCAGCCCATTTTTGGAGTTTTGTGTGACATTATGTCCAATTTGCTTTTTTTGTTTTGTTCCAATACACACAAAGGGAATAAACATGTGTATAGCAAAACATGTGTTACCACAATACTTTTCTGTGAGAAATACTTGATTTTCTGGGAAAAAATCTGGGGTGCCAACAATTTCGGCCATGACTGTGTGTGATATATATATATTTATATATATATATATATATATATACACACACACACACACACACATACATACATACATACACACACACACACACACACACACACACACGTTTTTTATTAATACACATTCTAATTATAAGCATTTAAAATTCTAATAATAATACAAAGCCAGTCAATAAAGACAATCAGCAAAACATACCTTAGCAAAAGAAGGATTAAAAGTAAAACTTTGTGATGCTGAAAAACATGCCTTTTGCCATCTTCTAAGTTTGAACAAGGCATTAGCATGGTTATTCCACAATACTGCCATTTGATGACTGTAGTCGCTGAAAGAATAAATTTCAAAATGTAATATTTTTTTTTCAATTTTTCCCATTTCTGGCTGGGTCCTAAACCCACACCTCCCCACATTTTTTGAACAGACAGCAACAAATTGGAAATTTGCCTAGAACCAATTAAAGAGCACAAGGAGTTATGAAATAAGCATAATGCAGTGAAAAAGAAAAGAAATCTGTACATGTCACCAAACTCTCCCACACGAGTGGAGAATAATGTCACAGGTAAGTACCTGGCTGGTACAAATGGATAGATGAAAGGAAGTCAAGGAAAAGTAACTCCAGGCCAAATAATTTTACATTAAGATACAGTAGGGTTGATTAAGTTTTGTATTGGTGCCTCTGGCAGTCCCTGTATCAGTGGAAATATTATCAACAGGATAGGAAATCTGGAGAAAGTCTCCCTAAGCCCCCCTTTCACACTTATACGACACTTTGGACAGCAAAATCGCATGACAAGTCATTCTCCATGATTTTGAATGACTACCATTCATATTGGCCGACTTCAAAGTATTTACTGCACCACTTTTTTTCTGAAGTCAAAGTCGGATTCCGTATTTGCCAAAAAAAAAAAGACGGCGTGGGGTTCCCCCCAAAATCCATACCAGACCCTTACCCGAGCACCAGCCCGGCTGGTCAGGAAAGGGGGGTGGGGACGAGTGAGCCCCCCCCTCCTGAACCGTACCAGACCACATGCCCTCAACATGGGGGGTGGGTGCTTTGGGGCAGCGGGGCCCTGCGCCCCCCACCCCAAAGCACCTTGCCCCCATGTTGATGAAGACAAGGGCCCCTTCCCGACAACCCTGGCCGTTGTTTGTCGGGGTCTGCGGGCGGGGGGGCTTATCGGAATCTGGGAGCCCCGTTAATAAGGGGGTCCCCCAGATCCCAGACCCCCACTCTATGTGAATGAGTATGGGGTACATCGTACCCCTACTCATTCACCTGGGGGGGAAAAAGTGCCAATAAAAAAAATACACTAAACAGGTTTTTAAAGTAATTTATTAGGCAGCTCCGGGGGTCTTCTTCCATCTTCGGGGGTCTTCTTCCGACTTCTCCGTGCTCTCCGGTTCTTCTCCCGCTCTCTGGTACCTTCTGCCGGGCTCCTCCACTATCTTCTACCAGCGTTGGCCCAGTCTTCTCCGTCGTCTTCTTCCCTTCGCTCTTCTTCAGATGTTGACTCAACGCTCTTTCCTGCTGTAATGTCGTGTCCGCAAAGACTTATATAGGCATGGGGCGGGGTCACCGTGTTAGGTCATCCGGTGACCCCGCCCCTTATGACGTCACAGTCCCAGCATGAGCCAGGCGGTGACATTATATAAGTCGTTGCGCACCACGCACACGGCATTACAGCGGGAGAAAGCGTTGAGTCAACATCCGAAGAAGAGCGGAGGGAAGAAGATGTTGGAGAGGACACCGGAGAGCGGGAGAGGAGGCCGGAGAAGACACCGGAGAGCGGGAGAAGAGGACGGAGAAGTCGGAAGAAGACCACCGAAGTCGGAAGAAGACCCCCGGAGCTGCCTAATAAATTACTAATTAATTACTTTAAAAAAACCTGTCTAGTGTGTTTTTTTTTTTGACACTTTTTTCCCCCAGGTGAATGGGTAGGGGTACGATGTATCCCATACTCATTCACATAGGGAGGGGGCCGTGATCTGGGGGCCTCCTTGTTAAAGTGGGGTTCCCAGATTCCGATAAGCCCCCCGCCCGCAGACCCTTGTCCTCAAACATAGGGTCAAGGTGCTTTGAGGTGGGGGTGGCGCAGGGCCCCCCTGCCCTAAAGCACCCACCCCCCATGTTGAGGGCATGCGGCCTGGTATGGTTCGGGGGTGGGGGGAAGGGGACTGCTCGCTCGTCACCACCCCCTTTCCTGACCAGCCGGACTGGTGCTTGGATAAAGGGTCTGGTATGGATTTTGGGGGGGGGCCCACACCGGTTTTTTTTTTGGCATTGGGGTCCCCTTAAAATCACTACCAGACCGATAGGCCCGGTATGCCCATGAAGGGAGAACCCATGCTGTTTTAAAAAAAAAATAAAAAATTGCAGTGGTGTTCCCCCTAATTATTGGGGGATCAAAGTCGCGTCCCTGCTCATTGAAGTTGTACTTGAAGTAGTGGGCAAAGTCGGATCCACAGTCGTATGACTATCTTGTCAAAATCGCGGCCGCAAATCGTGGCAAAAACGCTGTAAAATTGCGTGACTTTGAAGTCGCACAAGTGTGAAAGGGGCCTTACTGGAACAAAACAGTGATAAAAACATTTATACTAAAGTAAAAAAATTTTTTTTTTTAGCTTGACTAGAGTTGAAACGGATTAGAAAACCTGTCAGGGATTTCCCGTCACTTCCTGTTTTGGCTATGGGGCAGGGAGTGAAAGCAAATCTCCCGATTGGGACAGATGGCAAAAAACCTGACGGGTTATAACCCTCCCTTACTCTATCCAAAATGAAGAAAAAAAAAAAAAAGTTTTTTCTACTTTAACTACTTCCAGTTCAAGTCTTTTCTGGCACTTTTTGTTCACATGTAACAATCAGCATTTTTTGCTAGACAATTATTTAGAACCCACAAACATTATATATTTTTTAAAAGCAGAAGCCCTAGAGAATTGGTGGGTCTTGACGTTTTTTAAAATCACACAGTATTTGCGCAGTGATTTTTCAAACGCTAAAGATATTTTTTTTTCTATTGAAATTTGAAAAAGTGTAACAAATAACTCAGTTTTCTGTAAAAATAGGATTTGTACGTCATACTTACCTGTAAAAACCTTTTGAGTACATCATGGGACACAGAGTCAGGCTAATATTCATTACCTGCTGAGTTATACTTCATCCTCAGGTGAATGGACACCGATAGACCAAAAGTGTTTACACAGGAAGTGATCCCCTATATAACCCTCTCATACAGGAAGCACATCAGTTTTGTAGCAAGCACTGAATCATTAAGAGAGAGGGCAGGGATCTCTGTATCCCATGATGTACTCAAAAGAAAAGGATTTTACAGGCAAGTATGACGTAAATATTTGATTTTTTCATACATCATGGGGCACAGAATCAGGCCAATATTCATTACCTGCTGGGACATCCCAGAGCAATAGCCTTGAGGGGAGGGAGACACCCTGCCAAACAATAGCCATCAGAACTTTATACGGCAGCCCACAGAACACTGCGGCCAAAAGCCGAATCCTCGGCTGCTCGAACATCCACTTGATAAAATTTTGTGAACGTATGCCCTGAAGACCAGGTAGCAGCCTTACAAATCTGAGCCAGATACCCGATGGCGAAAAGCCCAGGAGGTTCCTACACCCCTGGTAAAATAAGCTTTCACCCTAAAGGGAGGAGCTTTAGGTTTCAGACCGTAGGCCTGAATGACCAATTGACGGACCCCTTCTTGGGTCCTTTTGGTAAAAAAAAAAAAAAAAAAAATCTGATCCTAGGATCTCCGCAGATCTAGACAAATAAACCTTAACTGCACGGACAATGTCCAAAGAATGCAGTCATCTCTGTTCCGCCGAACGAGGCTGAGAGAAAAAAAGAAGGCAAAAAAATGTCCCGATTTAAATGAAGGCCGACACCACCTTTGGCAAAAGAGGATGGAACATGTCGTAACACGACTCTGTCGCGGTGAAGGATCAAGTACGGTTCCCTGCATAAAAGGGCCGCCAACTCGACACCCTTCTAGCCAAGCTGATAGCCATCAGGAAGGCTAGCTTGCGTGACCGCAAGTCTAATGGAATTTCCTTAATAGGTTTAAATGGTTGCTTTTGTAACACAGACAGCACCAAGTTTATGTCCCAAGGACACATAGGTGACCTAATGGGGGGGAAGCAAACAAGTTGCCTCCTGCATAAAAGGTTTGTATCAGTGAATGGGAGGCTAAAGGCCTTTGGAAGAATACTGATAGGGTCAAAACCTGACCTCTGATTGTACTCAAAGCCAATTTGATTTCAACAGCTGACTGTAGAAAAGAGAATTCTCCCAATTACGTATTTACGTGGATACCATTTTTTGGCTTCACACCAAAAATACAAGTCTTCAAGACCTTATGATAAATCTTTTGGGTGACAGCTTTTCTAGCATTCTAGGCACCACTGGTCCCAAGATTCCTCAGTCCTTTAACACCCTGGTTTCAATAGCCATGCTGTCACATTTAGAGACTGTAAATTGGGGTGGTATATAGGACCTTGAGACAGTAGATCGGGGCGACGTGGAAGTGTCCATGGTCCGTCTATTGTCAGTCTCACAATCTCCGGGAACCAGGGCCTTCTGGGCCAGGCTGGTGCCACCAGAATGACTGGAACCCCCTCTATTCGAATCCTGCACAACAAGTGTGAAAGGAGAGGGATCGGAGGGAAAGCATAAACCAGGAAGTACTGGCTTCATGGAACTATCAGAGCATTTGCTCCAATTGCCAGAGGATCTCTTTTTCGAGAGACAAACTACTGCAGTTTATTTAAAAGCTGGTAAGGAGGGCTAAACACGCCCCCTAAATAACTCCCCAAACCACCACTGCGCCCAGATGGAAATAGAACAAGTAATCCTGAAGCTGCTACTTAAAAATTGAAACAATGTGGTATGTGAATTTTAAGTGAAAAAATAGTAGCTCTCTGTTTATGCAAAAACAGTCCTAACAAGTGATATACAAATCAAAAATACTATAATGTGTATATAAATAATATTCCACCAAGTGAAAGTGGACAAATGATAAATATAGTAGTCCTATGTATCCAAAACGTATAATCAAGCAACAAAAGTAATGAAATATATGTGCAGTGAATCATAAATAAAAGTCCATAAAACAATATTCATGAATAAAAAGTTCATAAAGCAAAGTACAAGTGATAAAGAAATCCAGGTGATGAAAACTCGAGTGCTTCCAACAAATATGCCTAATCTTGAAAATGTAATTATGCTCCTTCACCACACCACTTGTGTCTGTGAATCCACTCCCAAAGGAAAAAAACTCACCAGATAGATATGCCTCACACTCTCATGTTCGGCATAAAAGCTTGATACCCCACCGGGGTTAATAGACAAATCCACCGGAATTTTTACAAGAGAATCCACTCCACATGTAAAAAATGAATAAGTGCTTCCAATGGTGAAGTAAGTAAAAACTATTTATTTTTAAATTGCACACACATCTTCAACCATCGTACTCGCATTGTTCAAAATTCAAACAGGCACTTCAAATAAAAAGCAACAGAAATGAATGAAGGAGGCTTGCAATGGCGTACTAGGAGCAGATCTCACCCTCCAATTGCTCGCTCTCCTTCCCGGCCAGAGTCGGATCAGCCTCGTGGTGGTGTCTACGTTCAGAGTTCACAAAAAGTTACCGTGCTGGGGTGTGGCCTGCACGGTAACTTTTTGTGAATGGGTGTGGCCTGCACGGTAACTTTTTGTGAACTCTGAACGTAGACACCACCACCGAGGCTGATACGACTCTGGCCGGGAAGGAGAGCGAGCAATTGGAGGGTGAGATCTGCTGGTTATTCTGGGTCCGCCGTGACCGCAATTCCTAGTACGCCATTGCAAGCCACCTTCATTAATTTATGTTGCTTTTAATTTGAAGTGCCTGTTTGAATTTTGAACAATGTGAGTACGATGGTTGAAGATGTGTGTGCAATTTAAAAATAAATAGTTTTTACTTACTTCACCATTGGAAGCACTTATTCATTTTTTACATGTGGAGTGGATTCTCTTGTAAAAATTCCGGTGGATTTGTCTATTAACCCCGGTGGGGTATCAAGCTTTTATGCCGAACATGAGAGTGTGAGGCATATCTATCTGGTGAGTTTTTTTCCTTTGGGGGTGGATTCACAGACACAAGTGGTGTGGTGAAGGAGCATAATTACATTTTCAAGATTAGGCATATTTGTTGGAAGCACTCGAGTTTATCACCTGGATTTCTTTATCACTTGTACTTTGCTTTATGAACTTTTTATTCATGAATATTGTTTTATGGACTTTTATTTATGATTCACTGCACATATATTTCATTACTTTTGTTGCTTGATTATACGTTTTGGATACATAGGACTACTATATTTATCATTTGTCCACTTTCACTTGGTGGAATATTATTTATATACACATTATAGTATTTTTGATTTGTATATCACTTGTTAGGACTGTTTTTGCATAAACAGAGAGCTACTATTTTTTCACTTAAAATTCACATACCACATTGTTTCAATTTTTAAGTAGCAGCTTCAGGATTACTTGTTCTATTTCCATCTGGGCGCAGTGGTGGTTTGGGGAGTTATTTAGGGGGCGTGTTTAGCCCTCCTTACCAGCTTTTAAATAAACTGCAGTAGTTTGTCTCTCGAAAAAGAGATCCTCTGGCAATTGGAGCAAATGCTCTGATAGTTCCATGAAGCCAGTACTTCCTGGTTTATGCTTTCCCTCCGATCCCTCTCCTTTCACACTTGTTGTGCAGGATTCAAATAGAGGGGGTTCCAGTCATTCTGGTGGCACCAGCCTGGCCCAGAAGGCCCTGGTTCCCGGAGATTGTGAGACTGACAATAGACGGACCATGGACACTTCCACGTCGCCCCGATCTACTGTCTCAAGGTCCTATATACCACCCCAATTTACAGTCTCTAAATGTGACAGCATGGCTATTGAAGCCAGGGTGTTAAAGGACTGAGGAATCTTGGGACCAGTGGTGCCTAGAATGCTAGAAAAGCTGTCACCCAAAAGATTTATCATAAGGTCTTGAAGACTTGTATTTCTGGTGTGAAGCCAAAAAATGGTATCCACGTAAATACGTAATTGGGAGAATTCTCTTTTCTACAGTCAGCTGTTGAAATCAAATTGGCTTTGAGTACAATCAGAGGTCAGGTTTTGACCCTATCAGTATTCTTCCAAAGGCCTTTAGCCTCCCATTCACTGATACAAACCTTTTATGCAGGAGGCAACTTGTTTGCTTCCCCCCCATTAGGTCACCTATGTGTCCTTGGGACATAAACTTGGTGCTGTCTGTGTTACAAAAGCAACCATTTAAACCTATTAAGGAAATTCCATTAGACTTGCGGTCACGCAAGCTAGCCTTCCTGATGGCTATCAGCTTGGCTAGAAGGGTGTCGAGTTGGCGGCCCTTTTATGCAGGGAACCGTACTTGATCCTTCACCGCGACAGAGTCGTGTTACGACATGTTCCATCCTCTTTTGCCAAAGGTGGTGTCGGCCTTCATTTAAATCGGGACATTTTTTTGCCTTCTTTTTTTCTCTCAGCCTCGTTCGGCGGAAGAGAGATGACTGCATTCTTTGGACATTGTCCGTGCAGTTAAGGTTTATTTGTCTAGATCTGCGGAGATCCTAGGATCAGATTTTTTTTATTTTTTTTTTACCAAAAGGACCCAAGAAGGGGTCCGTCAATTGGTCATTCAGGCCTACGGTCTGAAACCTAAAGCTCCTCCCTTTAGGGTGAAAGCTTATTTTACCAGGGGTGTAGGAACCTCCTGGGCTTTTCGCCATCGGGTATCTGGCTGAGATTTGTAAGGCTGCTACCTGGTCTTCAGGGCATACGTTCACAAAATTTTATCAAGTGGATGTTCGAGCAGCCGAGGATTCGGCTTTTGGTCGCAGTGTTCTGTGGGCTGCCGTATAAAGTTCTGATGGCTATTGTTTGGCAGGGTGTCTCCCTCCCCTCAAGGCTATTGCTCTGGGACGTCCCAGCAGGTAATGAATATTGGCCTGATTCTGTGCCCCATGATGTATGAAAAAATAAAATATTTACATCATACTTGCCTGTAAAATCCTTTTCTTTTGAGTACATCATGGGATACAGAGATCCCTGCCAAATAAAATTAAAAAGCCCTTTTAAATTGTGCTTATGAAGGGTCAGAATGTGCTGAGTACCGTTCCCCCTTGCTGTTGCCACTGGCAAAAAAACAAAAGATAATTTGAACCTTGAACTGGAGAGCTCTATACTTACATTAAATTCTTTGAAAATATGACCCCTGACAAGCCAATTAAATATAGAGAAAACACCCAAATATGAGATTCACAAGTTTGTCTCACACGCTTCTAAGCCTGGACAACCCTTGCAGAGTAATGCTACTGTGAGATTTGAAAAAGCCTGGACAGCTGAAAGTACTTACTAGACAATGGGGTTGATTTACTAAAGGTAAATCCACTCTGCACTACAAGTGCATTCGGAAGTGCAGTCGCTGTAGATCTGAAATGAGGGGAATCTCTGCTGATTTTATCATCCAATCATGTACAAGCAAAAATGCTGTTTTTTATTTTCCCTGCATGTCCAGCTTAGATCTAAGGCAATTGCACTTGGAAGTGCACAGTGGATTTGCCTTTAGTAAATAACCCCCAATGTCACAGCTTAAGATTTGTGCCCTCATACCCCAAGAGCTACCAAATGCCCTGAGTGCAATATGGTCGGTGTGACCCAAAAAAATAAGCAGACCTTATTGAAAATGTACATCCAGGCAAAACCCATGCAATGTTCACCCGATAGGAGGACAGTATGCGACCGGTCTAAACTACGTGGCATGTTCACCAATGCCAGGAGCCTGGCAGACAAGATGGGTGAACAAGAGATACTGTTGTACGAGGATTTAGATTTTGTGGGAATTTCAGAGACCTTGCTCAACAGCTCTCATGATTGGCTGGCAACCATTCAAGGGTATTCCCTTTATCCCAGGGATAGAGAGGGTAAAAAAAAGGGGGGAGGGGTATGCCTATGTATCAAGAATAATGTACAAGTGAAAGAGAGATGACATCAATAAGGGAGCTAGGGAGGAGGTGGAATCCTTATGGGTAGAGCTCCAAAGGGATGAAGCTAAGGGGAGAATAATACTGGGAGAATGCTATAGGCCCCTAACCTGAGGGAAGAGGGGGGAGACAGACCTCCTATCACAATTTGGATTAGCAGAAGGGATGGGAAGTGTTATCATAATGGGGGAATTAAATTATCCAGACAGACTGGGCGGATGGCACCACGTATTGGTCTAAGGCTCGCCAGTTGCTAAATGTCTTGCAGGACAATTTCATGAGTCAGATGGTAGACACACCAACTAGAAACAAAGCTTAACTAGATCTACCGATTACCAACAATACAGACCTGATCACGGATGTGGAAACACGGGGCAATATAGAAAAACATGGATCACAGGTCAATTGGCTTCAGTATAAATTACACAAACAGGAAACATAAGGGGAATACAAAGACTCTGAATTTCAAAAGAGCCAACTTCCCTAAACTACGAACCTTGCTAGAAGATATAAATTGGGATAAAATCTTAGAAACAAAAGAACACGGGGGAGAGATGGGTTCGCTTTAAGAGCATATTAAATAAGCAATTAGCCAGTGCATCCCATTGGGAAATAAATGTAAAAGAGCGAACAAAAGTTGAGGATGGCTTAACTCCAATGTAAAAATGCATATAAAAGCAAAAGGAGAAGGCCTTCAAAAAATTCAAGGCTGAGGGATCATCATCCCTCAGACTTTACAAAGAATGCAACGAGAAATGTAAAGGTGCAATTAGGGTGGCTAAGATAGAACACGAAAGACACATAGCGGAGGAGAGAATAACAAATCCCAAGAAATTCTTTAATTATACAAACAGTAAAAAAGGGAGGAGGACAGACCATATTGTCCCCATAAAGAATGAGAAAGGACATCTGGTTACAAAGGATGGGGAGATGGACGAAGGTATTGAATTTATTCTTCTCCTCAGTCTTCACAAGGGAATCAGGGGGCTTCAGTAACCAAAATTGCAGTGTTTATCCTCAAGACACATGACAGGAAGAACCCTCATGTCTAAGAGAGGACAGAATTAGAAATAAACTTGGGAAACCTAACATTAGTAAATCACCGGGACCAGATGGCCTTCACCCAAGGGTACTTGGGGAACTTAGTCAAGTAACTGCCAGACCATTGTTCCTATTTTTTTCTGGCAGTCTACTGACTGGAAAGGTAACAGCTGATTGGAGAAAAGCCAATGTCGCACCAATATTTAAAAAAGGGTAAAATACATCCCTGGGAATTACAGACCAGTTAGCCCAACATCAATAGTATGCAAGCTCTTGGAGGGGATGATAAGGGACTATATACAAGATTTTAGTAATGAAAATGGTATCATTAGAAGTAATCAGCATGGATTAATGAAGAATCGTTCTTGCCAAACCAATCTATTAACCTTCTGAGGAGGTGAGCTGCCATCTAGATAAAGGAAGGCCCGTAGACGTGGTATATCTGGATTTTGCAAAAGCATTTGTCACAGTTCCCCATAATAGTTTACTGTACAAAGAAAGGTCCGTTGGCATGGACCATAAGGTGAGTACATGGATTAAAAACTGGCTACAAAGGGCGAGTTTAGAGGGTGGTGATAAATGGGGAATACTCGGAATGGTCAGGGGTGGAAAGTGGGGTACCCCAGGGTTCAGTGCTGGGACCAATGCTATTTAATTTGTTCATAAACGACCTGGAGAATGGGGTAAACAGTTCAATCTTTGTATTTGCAGACAATACTAAGCTAAACAGGGCAATAACTTCTCTGCAGGATGTGGAAACCTTGCAAGAATATCTGAACAAATTAATGGGGTGGGCAAATACATGGCAATGAGGTTTAATGTAGAAAAATGTAAAATAATGCATTTGGTTGGCAAAAATATGAATGCAATCTACTCACTAGGGGGAGAACTCTGGGGGAATCAAGGATGGAAAAGGACCTGGGGTCCTAGTAGATGATAGCAGCAGCATGCCATTGCTGAGCCTAACAAAGCAAGCAGAATATTGGCATGCATTAAAAAGGAGATTAACTCCAGAGATAAAAGCGATAATTCTCCCACTCTACAAGACCTTGGTCCGGCCTCACCTGGAGTATGCTGTCCTGTTCCGAGCACCAGTCCTCAGGAGGGATGTACCAAAAATGGAGCAAGTACAGAGAAGGGCAGCAAAGCTAATAAAGGGTCTGGATGATATTAGTTATGTAGAAAGGTTGTGAGGACTGAACTTATTCTCTCTGGAGAAGAGACGCTTGAGAGGGGATATGATTTCAATTTACAAATACCATACTGGTGACCCCACAATAGAGATTAAACTTTTTAGCAGAAGGGAGTTTAATAAGACGTGGCCACTCATTAAAGAAAATAGGTTTAACCTTATACTGCAGAGATGGTTCTTTACTATAAGAGCGGCAAGGATGTGGAATTCCCTTCCACAGGCGGTGGTTTCAGCGGGGGGGCATCAATAGTTTAAAAAAACTATTCGATAAGCACCTGAACGACCACAACATACAGGGATTTACAATGTAATACGGACATATAATCACACACATAGGTTGGACTTCATGGACTTGTGTCTTTTTTCAACCTCACCTACTATGTAACTATGTAAATGTGTCCCTTGGCAAGTTATGCGAGAGTAGTGACAGGCAAGTGTCAAGTGTATAGGGTGGTCCCCATAAAGGCCAGCTGTTCAGAGGTTTCTTTGATCTGAATAAGACTTGGAGAAATTATCCTGGTGAGAAGCTATACAGGTCCTGTAATGGACAGGATTAATTTTATCAGGATAGGATTAAGGCAAGACAGGAGAGTACCTACAAGCCTAAAGAGGATGATGGTTGTTCTAGCAGTTCATGTGTTTGAAACAGGAGGGTATAGATGTGACAGACAGATGTTCTGACACTGTGCAAAGATGCATAATATGACATGGACAGATCATGGGTTAGCATGCACAAGGTTCTTACAAGATGCAAGAAGGATTGTCAGGTGGGTATTTTTGCCAAAAAAGAGCAATCAGCCTGGCAGTCAGCTTTTGGCTGCAGGGAGCAGATGTTGGCCTGTCCAGCCTCAAGGACAGGTGTTTTATCATGATTGGCATCTAATGAGAGTATAGCACACTGTCTGGTACAGGGAAAGACAGTGCTACAAGAAGCAGAGAGCATGCATAGCCCATGTGGGGCAATTCAGCATTTGCATTTGCCTGTGGAAGATCAAATGAAGACCTAAGTGGGTCAAAGTTGGCCAGGATGCTAAATAATTTCTGTTGCATCAATGTGAATCTGAAACCCCGCAGTCAAGAATCTTGTTTAAATAAAAGTAGGTAGAAAAGCTCCTAACTGCAAGTTGGCAAGCAGACTGAGTCCATGAAAGCTTTTAGCTGCACTGACCTGCAAGCTTTCTATTCAAAGCAATCCAAATGGAGCCTCTCAAAACTACACTGCATTCAAAATGTCCAAAATGTAATTCCATACAGGTCTAGCAACATTTATGAAAGCTGAACTCCGGGATTTAATCCACTTTGTAAAATGTGCTGGATTACTAGGGGTTAATTCCAAGGAGGTGTATACAACCTCGTGGACCTGTCAATTGACAATTGCCATTTTTACTGAACAAGGGAATTACAGCAATCAGATGCTGGGCCTTCTGGTCTCACAGTTGCATGCAGCCATTGTGCCACAACTCCGCCCCCCCCCCCCAACCCAATCACAGAGCACTTTAGATTATATGAACCCATTTACAAAATACAAAACTATTTGAAAACCAGGAGGGACAGAGATGTTTTGTGCAAGATGACATCTTTCCTGTCAGAGCACTGTAGTATAGTAATAGCTGTACTTCCCGCGCTCGGTTAAACTGTCAGATAAGTCCAAGTGGCGACATGCACTTTGTTGGACTTAACTCATAGTAGGTAAGCCCATCTTACAAAGAGGGCCAATTCCTGTAGTTCAGCATTAAAATATGCATTCTGGTTTTACCAAACACTTAAAGCGGTACAACCACTTTTACCTACAGGTAAGCCTATATTAAGGCTTACCTGTAGGTGCTGGAAATATCTCCTAAACCTCCACGGTTTAGGAGACATTTACAAAAGAGACGTGCGCCAATGTCTACCGCGCATTCGCCGTAGACAATGGCGCAGGCGCACTTTAGAAACAGCGATCGTGATGTTTCTAAAGGAGGTCATGCCGTGACTGGCGGCTCACGCGCGCCGGAGCCACGATACTCGGAAGTAACTCTGGGATGACAGGTCGCCGGCTGTACTGTGTCGGGCACTGCAGCGGGGGCTTAGATCCCAAGTGAGTATTACATAATGAGCTAGTATGCTATGCATACTAGCTCATTATGCATTTGTCTTGCAGGTGTTATTTATTTTTTATTTATTTTTAAAACTTGGGTTTACAACCACTTTAAAACCTATACTTCATTTGTGAAGTCATCCAAGATTATAGCATAAAAAATAAAATAGAAATAAATCACTGAATGAAAATGGAGCATGAAATTATCACAAATTTAAACAAGGACACAGAATCTTAAATTATAACTGACACACTCACCCAAGATGCAAAATGGGTGCCATAGCACCAATGGCATGCTGATATTTATCAAGTGCTTGCATGTAGTGACCAGCTTTAAAAAACTCATTTCCTTTGGTTTTAATCTCATTTGCAAGCGATAAGTACTCCTGCCTGCCAAAAAGGAAAAGAAAAATATACTTAAAAGAGAATTTATTTAAAATCGATTAAAGTTTATTATTTCCAGCAAAGAGAAAAAAAGTTTTAATAACGTCAGTATAGAAAGCTGCAAATGAATATTACATACTTACTACTTGCAAACAGCAAGTGGCATTCTTTGTAATAATTATGCTCTCTTAGGTTTCCCCCTTAACCCTTTTACTACAGCACTGCTTCCAGCTGGCTAGGTCCTTACATATGGACCTCATTCCTCCTCCAGCTTTAAAGCTCATGGTCACTTCAGTTACCATAAACTTAATTCAATCTTATTTTATTCAATAGAGAAACAAAGAAAGACAGATATTTTCGTAAACAATACGGACAGTGATAAGGTACACCAACAAAAGGCAACGTGTGTGTCAGAACAAAAACATGTCTAGGTTACATATAAAAGGATTGAAAGCATGCATATAAGGTTCATCAGGAGACCTTTTGTGATAGCAATCCCTGTAAAAAGATATACGTCAAAAGTAACCTTCATTCTCATTTCAGTTAAGGGGGATCATATGTGCCCCGTACGTAGTGCATCAGAAGAGATTATATAAAAATCTGCATGGGAAAAAAAAAAAAAGAATAAAAAAAAATTTGTCGTAGGGGTCACACATCGAATCTGCAACGAAACATAAGTCGAAGCCATGGTACGTTGGCTTGATTGATTTCAAAGGCTGTAACTAAATAAAGAGAAAAGAAAAAGGAGCAGGGGCAGAAAAGAAGGGGCAGAAAGATAGGGGACAAGAATCACTCCATCATGGTCCCAGGGCGACGTCATCCAGGCCATGTTCAGCTCAGGAGATAAACTCAGAGGAGTATCGGAACATGGACCATGAAGTCTAGGTGAGAGAAAACTGTTCGCTTTTACCATATTCCTCTGCCAACAGACGTTCAAAGATCCCTTATGCGGTCCACTTCAGTAGCCCAATCCCCCAGGGAAGGCATGGTTGCCGATCTCCAATGACAGGGAATCACTATCAGTGACCATAAACTTATAGCAGAATTGTTCAGTCCTATAACTTTGATCAGCGGATTACAATCAGATGATCAGAGTTATTTAGCTCAAATGTGACCCCCCCCCCCCATGCTGTGGTTTACCTGGCCTCAGCTTCTACACCTTCTGCCACTCCCCTTCCTCTGAGACGCTCGCCCCCCCCCCCCCCCCCGCTATTTGTAGGTCATTTATCCACCCAGCACTGGTTTCGTCCCTCACACCTGATCCGACCCCCCTCCCCCCAAACACAATCCCCTGCAGCTAGCCTCAGAAGCCGGCTCAGAATTCTGAAAGCTGCAAGTGAAAAATTGTAACCTCTGGATTTTTGAAGTAAATTGTTTTTTTTTAGAGTTATACGTACTGTACCTTCAGTTTTCACCATTTCACAAAACGGTGCAATTTGAAATGCAGAAATAATTGTTATTTATTAACTCAATACAGTTTTAACTTTATATTTAGTAGGGATTTTATACATTTTTCCATGTATGAATCCACTAATAATGATTTTAGTGTATTTTGTGCGAAAATGTTGATTTGATGAACATTTGCGCAAATATCGCAGTGCCTTAAAAATCTGTAACACCTTCTATTTATTCTACTGCCTATGTGCTTTCAGAAAATATATGGTTTGGGGGATCTTTTACAAACTCTAAAGCCTCGTAACACGATCGGATATCCTATGGATTCTAATCCGATGGTTTTGTCCATCGGAAATCCGATGAAGCTGACTTCCATCAGTCTTGCCTACACACCATCAGTCAAAAAACCGTTCCAAACACGGTGACGTAAACACTCCGATGAGCCGAGAAAAATTAAGTTCAATGCTTCTGAGCATGCGTCGACTTGATTCTGAGCATGCGTGGGTTTTTTATCCGATGGACTTGCCCATAGACGATCGGAGTTTTCGATCGGTTTTTTTATCCATCGGAAAAATTTAAAACATGTCCTATTTTTAAAAACCGATGGAAAAAGACCGATGGGTCCCATACACGATCGGTTTGTCTGATGAAAACAATCCATCGGACGGTTTTCATCGGTAAAACCGATCGTGTGTACAGGGCTTAAAAGCTGTAAGTGAAAAAGGAAAAATTTCCAGATTTTGAGAGAACTTTTTGCATACGGACGATTATCACTATTTCTCAAAAAGGCGCAATTTAAAGTTTACAAAGATTGGTTACACATTACCTCAATACAGGTTTAGCTTTTATATTTAGAAGGAACTTGGCAGGAATTTTATAAAATTTGCTGTGTTTGTATCTGCTAATAATGATTTTAGTGGATCTTTAGCCAAGATATTGCTTTGGTAAAACACTTGCGCAAATATTGCGGGGCCTTAAAAATCAATAGCACCTTCCTTTTAATCTACAGGTCCTATGCTTTCAGAAAATACAGTAAAACCTTGGTTTGAGTGCAAATTACAAGACAAGCAAATTTTTTTCATAGGTTTTGACTTGTTATACAAGCGATGTCTTGATATACAAGTAGCGTCAGGTCACAACTGAGTATAAAAGAAGAGAGGCGCCTCAAAGTGTGGCAATATGGTTACATTTAATGAAAGTACAACATTTAGCAACTCACATGGTTTATGATTAAAACAGGCACATCTAAGTATGCAGGCATATGCAGGCACCTTCTTTTTAAAAAACAGGTCATGTGCTTTCAGAAAATATATGGTTCGGGGGGGTCTTTAACTAACTCTGAAAGCTGCAAGTGAAAAAGTTCCTAACTGCAAGTTGGCAAGCAGACCGAGTCCATGAAAGCTTTTAGCTGCACTGACCTGCAAGCTTTCCATTCAAACCAATCCAAATGGAGCCTCTCAAAACTACAGTGCATTCAAAATGTCCAAAATGTAATTTCATACAGGTCTAGCAACATTTATGAAAGCTGAACCCCCAGGATTTAATCCACTTTGTAAAATGTGCTGATTACTAGGTGTTAATTCCAAGGAGGTGTATACAACATCGTGGACCTGTCAATTGACATTTTTACTGAACAAGGGAATTACCGCAATCAGATGCTGGGCCTTCTGGTCTCACAGTTGCATGCAGCCATTGTGCCGCAACTCCGCCCCCCCCCCCCCCACAGAGTACTTTAGATTATATGAACCCATTTACAAAATACAAAACCATTTGAAAACAACCAGGAGGGACAGAGATGTTTTGTGCAAGATGAGATCTTTCCTGTCAGAGCACTGTAGTATAGTAATAGCTGTACTTCCCGCGCTCAGTTAAACTGCCAGATAAGTCCAAGAGGTGACATGCACTTTGTTGGACTTAACTCATAGTAAGTCAGCACATCTTACAAAGAGGGCCAGGCGGGGGACGGGACGGGCGGGACCCGGGGTGGGCGGGACCCAGCTATCCAACACCTGCCAATGGGATGGGATCTGGGCAGGCCGCTACGTGTATGTGGCCCGTCCCTTTCTTAAACAGCCCAACCATTGGCTGGATAGCTGCTGGGTCCCGCCCATCCCGGGTCCCGCCCACCTCCAACATCACGCTGAATGCTTCAGCTCTTCTCTCTCCATACAGTTTCACACACGCGGCGCTGCAGAGAGCAGTTTTACAGTTACACTATCAGCTGTGAAACCTGCCAATGCCAACCAGTGCCTGCCAGTGCCATCTGCCATTGCCTGCCAGTGCCATCTGCCAATGCCATCTGCCAATGTCAACCAGTGCCTGCCAGTGCCATCTGCCAGTGCCAACCAGTGTATGCCAGTGCCATCTGCCAATGTCAACCAGTGCCACTTGCTAATGTCAACCAGTGCCACCTGCCAGTGCCAATTAGTGCCATCTTCCAATCAGTGGCAATCAGTGCTATCCAGTGCCACCTGCCAGTGCCAATCCATGCCACGTTCCAGTGCCACCTGCCCAAAAAAATAAATCGGCCTAAAATATCGGCCGCAAAAATCGACATCATATATCGGCCATCGGCAGCCCCGATTTCTAAATATTGGCATCGGCCAGAGAAAAACCCATATCGGTCGACCTCTACTTAGATCCCAAGTGAGCATTACATAATGAGCTAGAATGCTATGCATACTAGCTCATTATGCCTTTGTCTTGCAGGTGTTATTTTTTTTTTAAAAGTGGTTTTACAACCACTTTAAAACCTATACTTCATTTGTGAAGTCATCCAAGATTATAGCATAAAAAATAAAATAAAAATAAAATGACTGAATGATATTCGTTATTTTAGCTGTGTGCTTAGAGTCATTGTCTTGTTGGAAGGTAAACCTTCAGCCCAGTCTGAGGTCCTGAGCACTCTGGAGAAGGTTTTCGTCCAGGATATCCCTGTACTTCGCCGCATTTATCTTTCCCTCGATTACAACCAGGCGTCCTGTCCCTGCAGCTGAAAAACACCCCCCCCCCCACAGCATGATGCTGCCACCACCATGCTTCACTGTTGGGACTGTATTGGACAGGTAACTAGCAGTGCCTGGTTTTCTCCACACATACCGCTTAGAATTAAGGCCAAGAAGTTCTATCTTGGTCTCATCAGACCAGAGAATCTTATTTCTCACCATCTAGGAGTCCTTCAGGTGTTTTTTTAGCACACTCCATGCGGGCTTTCATGTGTCTTGCACTGAGGAGAGGCTTCCGTCGGGCCACTCTGCCATAAAGCCCTGACTGGTGGAGGGCTGCAGTGATGGTTTACTTTCTACAACTTACTCCCATCTCCCGACTGCATCTCTGGAGCTCAGCCACAGTGATCTTTGGGTTCTTCTTTACCTCTCTCACTAAGGCTCTTCTCCCCCGATAGCTCAGTTTGGCTGGACAGCCAGCTCTAGGAAGGGTTCTGGTCGTCCCAAACGTCTTCCATTTAAGGATTATGGAGGCCACTGTGCTCTTAGGAACCTTAAGAGCAGCAAAAAAATTTTTGTAACCTTGGCCAGATCTGTGCCTTGCCACAATTCTGTCTCTGAGCTCTTCAGGCATTTCCTTTGACCTCATGATTCTCATTTGCTCTGACATGCACTGTGAGCTGTAAGGTCTTATATAGAAAGGTATGTGGCTTTCCTAATCAAGTCCAATCAGTATAATCAAACACAGCTGGACTCAAATGAAGGTGTAGAACCATCTCAAGGATGATCAGAAGAAATGGACAGCAGTTAAATATATGAGTGTCACAGCAAAGGGTCGGAATACTTAGGACCATGTGATATTTCAGTTTTTCTTTTTTAATAAATCTGCAAAAATGTCAACAATTCTGTGTTTTTCTGTCAATATGGGGTGCTGTGTGTACATTAATGAGGGAAAAAATGAACTTAAATGATTTTAGCAAATGGCTGCAATATAACAAAGAGTGAAAAATTTAAGGGGGTCTGAACACTTTCTGTACCCACTGTAAATAGCACCTTATTTGTATTCTACTGGTCATGTGTTTTCAGATTTTTTTTTTATAATAATAATAAATATTATATATATTTTTATTACAAACTCTGAAAGCTGTAAAGGGAAAAATAAAAAAGCAATGGAAACCGCATTAAAACAACTTCACCCCAAAACAAAACAGAGCTCCTCAACTGAGGAGTTGCAACTCTAAACAGCCGCCTGCAAATAATTGCGGCCGAAGAAGCATCCGAAGATGCACTCACTTCAACTTGTGAGTTTAGTGAAAGTGTAAACGGACGACCAGGTCGCCGCCTTACACACCTGGGAAACAGACGCTTGCTGCTCTCAGAGTTCGGACAACATCCAAGAAATGCAACGTCGTCTCCTTAGGATTCGACGGATAAGGACACAAGGATGGAAGTACAACGTCTTCCTTGAGATGGAAAGTCGAACGACCTTAGGAAGAAAAGAAGGCTGCAGACGCAGCACCACCTTATCCTTGTGGAAGATCAGATAGGGAGCCTTGCATGACAAGGCTGCCAGCTCAGAAACCCATCTTAACTGACGTAACAGCCACCAAAAGGACCGCTTTCTGAGAAAGTGTCAACAAGGGAATCTCCCTAATGTTCTCAAACGGTGGTTTCTGAGGCACCTAGAGGCCATGCCGTTAAAGCCATTGACCAAGCAGGATGGCGTATGGGACCTTGCGACAGCAGGTCCTCTTGTAGCGGTAGACGCCAAGGGGCGTCTGCTATACAAGCCCCACGGAGGTAGTGGAGGGCGGACCGGAGGGGCCGCATGCCGAACCCCCTGTACAAACGTTCTCACTAAAGAGTGAGCCACCAGGGGTCGTTGAAAAAAAGACAGCCAGGGCAGATATCTGCCCCTTAATTGTACTTAAAGTAAAATTTGTGGTCCGCCCCACACTGTAAAAACAGCAGGACACTGGAACCAAATAAGTACGCGGATGCCACCTCATTTCCTCCAAATGGATATGTAGGTCTTCAAAGTGCGATGGTAAATCTTCCGGAGGACGATTTCCGAGCACTCCTCATGGTAGAGATCACAGAGTCTGACAGGCCCCGGTCTCTTAGCCCCTGGCTCTCAATAGCTATGCCGTTAAGCCAGTGACTGTAAAACAGGATGGCGTATGGGACCTTGCGACAGCAGGTCCTTCTTAGCGGTAGACGCCAAGAGGCGTCTGCTATCAGACGCACTAGATCGCGTACCAAGGATGCCGAGGCCAATCCGGAGCAATAGGGATCATTGGAATCCTCTCTGCCTCCAGTCTGCGAAGCAGATGAGGAAGGAGCTCAGAGGAGGGAAGGCATAGATTAGCCGGTACTGACTCCACGGTGCCACCAACGCATCTGTCGCGTCTGCCCATGGGTCTCCTGACCTGGCCACAACCTCAATACCTTCCGATTGAGTCAAGAAGCCAGGAGACCTACGTCTGGCGTGCCCTCTTGGCAAAGGAGCTGAAATGCCTCCGGGTGTAGAAACCATTCTCATTGGTCCAGCATCTGCCAGATTTCCACGCCCGGAATGTATACGGCCGACAGGGCCGGTACGCTCCTTTCTGCCCACCTTAGCCAACTAGGTGGCTTACCAGGATTTGACAATCCAGGGATGAAGGACACTTGTCCCTTCTCTCGCTTGTGAAATTGCGCATACAGTAACGCCTCAAAAAGGAGGCTACCATGGGGCCCAGGTCTCGCCTGCAAAGCGGCTTGACGACCATCCTGGGGATGTCAACTGCAGCACCGCAGCCCGAAGGGTCTGCAACTTTCGCATAGGGAGAAAAACGTTCACCTCTGAAGAGTCCAAAATCAACCCCAGATACACTAGGAGTTGAGTCGGTACCAATACTGGCTTCTGAGTGTTCAGCACCCAAACAAAGTATCGGAGGGTCTGACAGGTTATAGACACGCTCACCTCTATGCTGAGCTTAAAGTGGCCCTTAGAATATCGTCCAAGTAGCCCACGATAGCGATGCCACGCTGTCTTGGTAGGGCCATAATCAAGGCGAGCACCTTGGTGAACACCCTCAGTGCTGATGCCAGGCCAAGGGGGGTGCCACCATTGGTAGTGGTCTTCCCTGGCCGCAAAACGCAGACATGTCTGATGCCTGGTGCCTATGGGGACCTGCAAGTATGCGTCCTTCAACAGAGCGAACCAACTCCCTCTGGAATTTTTGTACCTTCACAAAGCAATTGAGGGCCCTGAGATTCAAGACCCCCTCCTTCTTGGTACTACGAACAGATTTGAGTAAAAGCCCTTAAACCATTCCTGTACTGCAACAGGAATCACCCCACGTCTCAGCAGATCTTTAACCGCCCCATATAGGGCTTCCCGACAAGTCGGTTGAAGCTGGCGGTTGGAGGGGAAAAAATGTATAAAAATAACAATCTGTTCGGAGGGCAAGAGAGAACTCTATCTTGTACCCTGAGGAACTACTTCGCAAACCCACCGGTCTGGGATCTAAGATGTCCACCAGATCGCAAATTCGCAAAGACGTCCCCTTACCCGAGAGATGGGTGGGGACAGACCTTCATGCGGACGTAGATTTGTTCGCAGGCTTGTTGGGCTTGCGAAACCAGGGACACTAGTGTCCCTCAGCAGGCGCTTTATCGGCCTGGGATCGTTTACTTGCCGCACTAGGCGGACGAAAAAAACGCTTGTTCACTGTGAAGGAGGGCCCTAGCCTACGGTGTGGCTCCTTACCCTTTTTGGATTGTGGGAGCAACATACTCTTACCTCCTGTGGCATATTTAATAATGTCATCCAGGGTTGCTCCAAAAAGTATGTCGCCCTTAAAAGGCAAATCCATCAGGGCCGGGGGCGTGGCTTAGCAATGGCCGAGTGAAGACCCGTTTTGAGGGAGCTCCCGGCCTAGCCCGATTTAACACGGCCACCAACCTACCTTTTGTTCATGTGGACACGGCATGAACACCCCTAGCCAGTACAGGACGAGATCGGCAACCCGGGGGAATCGACACCTGACGTCCCAGACCAGCATCTACCGGTACCTCCGTGATCCGCAGCACCTGTCTCCGGGCGCCATTGTGGCGGCGCCTCGTGGATCCTCCATGGCAATGTTACCTACCCCATCGCAACTGCCAGGACCGATGGCCCCACTGGAGCAGACCCCCCTCACGCTGACGCCGGCGGCACTCAGGACGCAGCCGGCGGAATCCTCCCAGAGCCAGACCCAACTAGAGGCAGACTTCCGAGCCATGCTTCAGGCCCTCCCCACGAGGGCGGACATTGAGGCCCTGATTCTCCGCTTTGAGGAGTCCCACGACAGAGACATTCAGGAGGTGAGGACGGACCTCCAAGCAGTATCAGACCGGGTCACCTCCGGCTGACATCCCGGGTGCAGGCCTTGGAGCGAGTGCAGGCTACGCACACTGCAGAGGCCCAGGAGATGCAGCTCCACCTAGAGGAAATGGAGGACCGCAGCCGCTGCAATAATCTGCGGCTGAGAGGGATCCCGGAGGCCACAGGATCTGAGGACTTGGCGGAGACAGTCAATGCAATCTTCCAGAGGCTCCTGGAGTCCCCACAGATCACACTGGAGATGGACCGGGTCCACCGCACCCTGGGCCCCAGATCCACAGACCCCAAAAGGCCGTGGGACGTGCTTTGCCGCCTACACCGCTACACCCTGAAGGAGTCCATCCTGCGGAAGGCCTGGGACGCTGGCGACAGACTTCGACGGAGCACATATCCAGAACCTCCCTGACCTGTCTAGGGCCACGCTACAGCGCCGGGCAATGCTGAAGCCCATTCTGGAGATCGCACGGAGACACGGCTGTACCAACCGCTGGGGATACCCCTTGGCGGTCATCTTCCGCAAAGAGCAGGCCTCCTTCACCCTGAGAGCACCCTCGGATCTCCCAGACCTCTTTCAGTTCCTGGGAGCGGAGCCGATCCAGACCCCAAACTGGTTACTGAGGATCCCGAGGCCTTTTGGTCACGCGGGCCCTAGCGCAGGCAGATTCAACCAGCCAGCCCGCTCTCGGAGGTCAAGGGGTCGCCGCCGGGCTTCACCTCCAGCCGGATCACGTGAGTCATAAACTATCCCCTTACACATGACTTTGCCTTTTTTGCACGTTAGTTGGCTGCACTATCCCATACGTACTATAGTTCCTCCCTGGCCCCCTTCGCCTCCCCCCTCCGCTGGCATGCTAGAATTGCTGGCCCTCTCGCATGCCCCCCGCCCTTAGATGTGAGACGTGGGAGACGTCATGGCAGACCGCAGACTGATCCTAGTTGCCCGCCTGAGCTCCACTCGCCCGGCGAGGTCTGCTCTCCGGCGGCCCTCCCGTTCGCTCCCACCCCCCCCCCCCGTGTAGGACATAGTGGCTCCGGGACTTGAGCAGGACTCATGGGTCAGGGGTGGGAGCCCTGGTACGATTGTTTTGTGGGAGCCCCCCCGCCCAAAGTGTTGCCCCTTGATCTGGACTGCCCAGTTCCGCGTGTGCCGTCTCCCCCCCAGGCGGGCTGGAGTGCCCCCGCGGGCTCCCGGAGACGGGAGACAGTGACCACACGCCCCCTCCACACCTGGAGCTGAAGCGCTACTACTGATGCCCCATCTACTATGAGGTGATTCAGCGGTGCCCTCCCACTACCGCAAGATTTGCAGCGTTCTCCCCCTCCCCCACCTGTACGGAGGTGTCATCTGTGTTGCCTGACTTTGACCCCTTTGTGCTTCCGGGACTTTCCAGGAGATCCAGGAGACGGCCTGGCTGACCAGGAGGACACTCCACGAACTTGCTTTGCCTGGGGTCTTGTGGGTTGCCCTGAGGGGGTGGGGGGATGGGGGATATGACCTTCATGACGAGTCAGACATTGCGGGACTTTTATGATCTAGTGGAGGCCGGGGCTCCGGCCTACTCATGTGGAGACCCCAGGCTGGGTTGTGTTATATTTTTGTGCCTGGTGGGGGGCGGGGATGGAAGTGTTTATCATTAATGTTGGGCGTGTTGTGGGGACCCTATGTTATGCGGATGTGCCCCTCCTCCCCTGGATTGCAGGGTTGGCGCCGGGCGTTTGTTGGGGGGGTGGTTCGTCCCTCATGGGATGGGGGCGGGGAAGCCGGGGATATGGTTTAGTTTGCAGTCAGCCTTTTGCACTATGTTTATCTGTTATGATGAGTCTGTTTTTCACTTATATGTCACTCACCTGTACTTTAAATGTCCTGCAGAATCCTCAGCTTCTGATACACCTTTTGATACACCTTGTCATGCTTAGTAACACGCCACTGATTGATCTGTACGTGTCCCAATACCTCACACGCAGCAGCGGCCGGGGCGGTCGGGTGGGTACCGGGAGTTCCCCCCAAGTGCCCTTGCTGAACACACTCCCACTTAGGACGACGTTCATCACCCGGGTAAGTCCGGAGAACGTCACTGCAAATATTTTTGCACACTTTAGACACCCAGCACAGCTGGTCAGCGCCCGCTGGGGACTAACCTCTTCAGCGGTCGCGTCTTCTCTCCTGTGGAATTGGTCACCCACAGGGGACCTTCTACCTCTCTTAGATCTTTCGTCTTCTTGGCTCCTTGCTGCCTCTCCTCTCTTTCTTCAGGCTATCCCTCGATTGCCTCTCCCCCCCCCCTTCCATGACAATAGAAGAGATTAACGTAGTCACCTTTAATGTGAAAGGCCTCAATGTCCCCGAGAAGGGGCGGATGCTCCTCAATGACATGCAACGTCTAAATGCTGACATAGTCCTATTGCAGGAGACACATTTCAGAGAAACATTCCCGGTCCTCAAAAACAGGTTCTATCCCACGGTATACCACTCAGCCTACAAGGAGGCTAAATCTAGAGGGATCTCGAAACTGATTTCGGCAAAACTACCGTGGTCCCTGGCTGCAGTCCTGACAGACCCGTCGGGTAGATTCCTTTTCCTTTAGGGCCTGGTTGGCGGTGTAAAGGTGACCATTGCTAGCCTTTATGCCCCAAACAGTCAACAAGATAGCTTCAACAAAAAGCACCTGATAACCCTCCGGAAATTCTCCAAGGGCCAACTTGTAGTTGAAAGAGACTTCAACATTCACCTACATCCTGCGGAGGACACCTCCATGGGTCGCTCCTCCACCATGGGTGGTACACGGAGGGCAGTACACTTGGCCCTTCATGCATCCCAGCTCATAGACGCCTGGCGCCTATTTCATCCTGGTGAGCGGGACTATACTTTTTACTCCCGCCCCCATGATGTTTATATGCGCATAGACTATTTTTTCATCCCCCACACGCAACTTCAGGCGGTTAAACATGTCTCCCTGGGCTCTATCACTTGGTCGGACCATGCACCGGTCACGTTGCGGTACTCCTTGACCGACTTCTATAGGGGCCAGAGAAAACAGTGGAGGCTCAACGAGAGTTTCCTTCAGGACCCAATCGTGATTGCCGACGTGACTAACGAGATTACCAACTATTTCCGCACCAACAACAATACGGATAGCAACGTGGGCTTAGTATGGGAAGCCCACAAGGCAGTGATCCGGGGCACTCTTATTAAGCATAGGGGAGACTGAAAAAACAAAGAACCGCTCAACTGTCCACCCTCCTTGACAAACTCCAGGCTCTCGAGTTGCGCCACAAACAAACCCAGACGGCCGCACTTAAAACGGAGCTGGATACTCTACGTATGCAGGTCACTGACCTGCTTACCTTTAAAGCTAAGTCGGCCCTCCAAAACTCCCGCAAGAGAGTCTACGAGTGGAGCAATAAGTGTGGCAGGCTCTTGGCACAATCCTTACGCGCCCAGAAATTGGCATCTTACATACCTCATGTACGCACCCCGACAGGCCACAGAGTGACCCTACCCCAGCAAATATCACGGGAATTCTAAATTTTTTATGAATCCCTCTATAACTTGGCCACGACACCCCCTCCTGGAGACCATATGATGGATTATACAACTTCCTCCGCTATGCCCACACTTCCTACGGAGACACGAGACTTGTTGGACGAACCTATCACACTACCCGAACTCCAACTTGCGCTAGGCAGCACCAAAATGGGGAAGGCCCCAGGCCCAGATGGACTCACCCTCCAGTATTACAGGACATTGTTGCCGTCACTGGGAGACCATCTCATTGGCCTATTTAACTCCCTCACCGGGGGTGGCAGACTCCACAGAGATACCCTGCAGGCCCAGATTACTGTCATCCCTAAGGAGGGTAAGGACCTGACGTGCTGCGGGAGCTACCGTCCCATATCCCTACTTAACACAGACCTTAAGTTATTTACAAAAATTATCGCCACAAGACTGCAACCCTATCTACCCCAACTCATACACTTAGATCAGGTAGGCTTTGTCCCGAGGAATGAGGCCAGAGACAACACCACCAAAGTCCTAAACCTGTTGTATTCGGCCTCCCAAACCAAAACGCTGTGCATCTTTCTCGGTACCGACGCCGAGAAATTGTTCGACCGGGTTAACTGGGACTTTATGTTCGCCACGCTACGCCACATAGGCCTGGGACAACATATGCTGAGCTGGATCTCAGCATCGTACGAGACACCATCGGCCAGAGTGAGGGCAAACGGAGTGATCTCCGACCCCTTTCTGATCACAAATGGGACACGGCAGGGCTGCCCGCTGTCCCCTTTGCTGTTCGCCCTCTCCTCAGAGCCATTCCTCTGCCATATACGCCTGAACCCCAACATACTGGGAGTGTGGGTTGGCCAGACCCAACATAAGGTGTCAGCTGGGGGTTGAGCTACCACAAGCACAACTCACACGCTTGCAAGCTACTTATAAACTGCAGTGGACGACAACCGCCTTGAAATACCTGGGCACACACATCCCCAACTCATTCTCGCGACTCTTTACTCTCAACTTTCCACCCCTGCTGAAGACGATCAGGTCCTTACTTAACCAGTGGCACACGGGTCTGTATTCCTGGATAAGTAGATGTAACATTTTAAAAATGACGATCCTCCCAAAGATACTTTGTCTCATGCAAGCACTGCCTATCCATATCCCCGCTTTATTTTTCAAGCAGATTCAAACCACATTTACTGAATTTGTGTGGGCGAAAAAGAAACCGCGCCTCTCACATAAACTTCTAGTACTGCCCAAGTGCCATGGCCGCCTCGTGTTGCCTGACATTCGGGCGTACCACCAGGAAGTCCACATAGGGAGGCTTATAGACTGGTGTCGCCACCAGGAGACCAAACTCTGGACACTGCTTGAGCAGAGCCAAAGTGTGGCCCCCCTCAACAGAGCCCCCTGGTGCTACAGAACTCTATCGACAGGGTGACTAAATGCCACCCACTGATTGGCAACACGTTACGGGTCTGTGCTTATCTCTCAGACCTCTGTGTCTTCACCCAACTCTCCTCTATACCCTATACTGGGAAACCCTGGGTTTACACCCGGGATGCAGGACGCGGCCTTCCGGAGACTGGGCGGGCCTTCATCAGGCCTCGCACTTCAGTGCGGGCGGGCGCTGGGTTACTACAGCAGAGCTTTTCGACCCCGCTGGCCCGCTCCGCCTGGACTTCCTACGGTCGCGTCAGCTAGGCCACTTCCTCCAGACATTGAACCCCCCCCCCCCCCCGGTGACCTGCCTCTCACGGCGCTGGCAGAACTTTGCGATTCGTCTTGAATCTGCCGCCAACTGGCTTCCAACCGCCGGGACTGCTCAAATGGGAACTTGAACTAAATTGTCATTTTAATGAGCCGCGCAGACAGCGGATCCTGAGATTCACGCACAAATCTTCTATCTGTGCCAAGACCAACTATAAGCTCCTGTCGAGGTGGTACAGGACCCTGGCACTGCTTCGCAAGTTCTTCCTGATGACGTCGGACATTTGTTGGCGCTGCCGGGGGGATAAGGGGACATTACTACACATCTTCTGGTCCTGCCCTAGTCTGGAGCGTTTCTGGCAGGGGGTGCGGGAAACCGCCCAGAAATTTACCGAACGCGTTATCCCTGATGATCCTGCATTCTTCCTCCTACATGCATCTACTGCCCCGGAGAAAGTATATAAGAAATCAGTGATCAGACATCTGCTAGACGCCGCTAAGGCCTGCATACCATTGCTCTGGAAGACCACAATGCCTCCAACGATTCCCCTTTGGATTACCAAAGTGGAAGAAATAAAGCATATGGAGGATCTTATCCTCACAGCACAAGATAGGCAGGAAACGTTCAAGAACACCTGGCAGCTGTGGAATATTTTCATATTCTCAGCTGAAGGTCAAGCTCTGAGAGAACTCGAGACTACGGTGTAACTGTATCCTTCTCACACTGCCCACTCCCGCCAATTGCCCTCTTTTAGATGGGGGGGGGTGACTGCTTGATTTCTAATGTTTTTGCGGAGACAGAGAAGGATCCCCCCCACCCCCCCTCCCCTCCCTTATTTCTCTATAAGCTTTGACCACTTCTCTCTCTCCTATTTCCCCTTTTCTTTTCTATGTCTTATTTCTCTCTATTGATATCTATCTTTTGTTAAGGACCCCTGAGACCGGGGGTCTTGTTCTTCTCTTTTGTTTCTATTTGAAAATATGGAGACCGGGCGCACGGGCCCACACTTGAACCGAGAACAGGTACATGCACACTCTCCCTCGTTGGGGAGGGCCCTCCCTATCACCACCTTAGGTTCCCTGATAGGGGGATATCGGATAAGACTCGGAGGGCAAATGATACACTTGATAGTCAGGGAGCAATACAGCAGCCCCCCTGTTCAGTATTCAGTTGTTTTAACAGTCATATTACGTGATGTGAAGTTATATGCTATGTATTGTGATTGTATGATTGTCGGCCGTATAGATCCTCTGTATTGAGTCCGCCTATGTTTGACCCTGTCTCTGTTCAAAAAAAAAATCAAAAAAAAATCCATCAGGGCCTTCTTGGAAGATTGGTCTGCCGTCCAACCTTTTAGCTCGAGCAGACGGCGTAACACCACCGCATAGCTTGAGGTTCTGGACAGCAGAGGAATAGTGTCCAAGGCTGATTCGCAGACAATTTTGAGGCCCTGTATCAACTGGTCGGCCATAGCCACCTCGTCCGAGGGAGCCTCATGTGCATTAACCCATGGAGCAGCATTTTTGCCCCTTTAGTGAGTGTGCGAGACCCCAGGGCCCCAACCACCGCTGGGCGCACAGCCGAGCCGTCTAGGTAGCAGATGACCGCTTCAGCCTTCCTGTCCACAGGGTCCTTAAAAGCAAGAGCCCCTTCCACCGGAATTGTGGCTACCCTGTTTAATCTGGATACCTGATGGTCCACTATCGGAGGAAAGGCCAATTTTTTCAGGAAACTCTCCTCAAAAGGGTAACGCATCGCCAAACTTTTTTGGGGACCGAAAAACCTTTTGTGGTTTGTCCCGCTCCTTGTATAAAAGCTTGTCTAGGTAAGACGCACAAGGAACACCTTAGCAGAGCGGGACAGCTTTACGGAACACGAAAGGGAACGACGCCTCTGGCGTTTATGCAGGCTCCTCTATATTTAGAGTATTCCGCACTGCGGTGGTAAGGTCACCTATCGGAGCCTTATCGCGTGGTGACCCGGAGTCATCCTCACTGTCTGACCGGCCACGGCCCACATCCTCTGGTATGTCAGAACCAGGGCCATAAGCCGTAGCTGGGCCCGGCTCTGCACCCCCGTGCCCACGCGCCGCTTTCACCTTGGCAAAAAAAAAACCAGGGATGACCTAGCGTCTGACAGTGGGTGCAGGAGCACCAGATGCCAATTCAGGTGTATCAGGGGGAGAAGCGTCTGCTTCTGATGCCATGCTGACCCATGAACCTGACACAAGGACTCTAGTCAACAGCCCACCCTCCTAGCTGTCACAGAGACGGGGGGTTCGCCCCAGAGGACTCACCACCCTTGAACAGTAGTAAGGCTGCCTTCCGCTTCCTAGTAGGGCTGCTACCTTGTCAGCTATGTCAGTCTGACCACTCTGCAGCGTGTCTGTAGGCTTGCGCCGTTTGATTGCTGTTTAATCGGTGCCAAAAAACGCAGTGGGCCACAAGAACATGGCCGCCGAGCGGCACAAAGCGTGATAATAAGAAAAATGGCCGCCGAGTGGCCGATAGAGGCCAAACACAGCGCAGGCCACAAAAACATGGCCGCCCACGCATAAGAGGCCAAATACAGCATGGATCACAAGAAAATGGACGCCGAGCGGCAGCTAAAGGCCAAACACAGCGCGGACCATAAAAACATGGCCGCCACTGCAGAAGAGGCCAAACACAGCATAGATAACAAGAAAAATGGCCGATGATCGGTCCGATAGAGGCCAAACACAGCGCGGACCACAAGAACATGGCCGCCATGCAGCTAGAGGCCAAACACAGCATGGATCACCAGCAAAATGGTCGCCGACATCATGGAGCAGAACACACAGGTAAGCAAACTTTTTTCATGGCAGCTCATAACATTTATCTAGCGGACATACATGCTCAGTTCCCACACAGGTGGAGCCCCCCCAGGTGAACCCCCGCCCCAGCAGCCAGCCTAGCACAGAGAGCCTAGGGAGGAGGGAAGGAAGGGAGGGAGCAAGGGAAGGATAGAACCTCTTACTCACCTCTCCAGGAATTCCCAGCTATGTCCTACTGCCGAAGCAGGGGCTTACTACTTACCCTTCCTGCGTGGATTGTGCTGGAAGCATCCCAGACAGACCCTCTTCCGCATGGTGACGGAGGTGACTGTCTGCCCGGCTGCTGTGACTCGGCCCTATAGACCGGTCCTATGCATGCCCTAGAGCGTATAGCTCACGGCCACCCATAGAGCGACGGGCATGTCGTGGACGACCCAGGGCGTAGCTACGGTCAGCATGCGCTCGATGGCTGAAACTGGGGAGACTACAAGGATCTGGGATCCAGCCTGTCACCCAGTCGGCAGTTGATCGAAGATCACAGGAACAAAAAATAAAAATAAAATAACATTTTAATCTGGAATAAAAACCTCCAGGCCTATGGGCCCCATGTCTTCTCCTTAGCTAGGCAGAAAAAAACTGATCTGCTTAGTGCAGGCTGAGGGGATATAGCCAGTAGGACCGCCCCCTGGGTGGGGCTGTTCAGCTTTGAAGTTGTTAACACTTTCTGCCTAGTCACTCCTGAAGGAAGGCTAATACCCACTTGGTCAAGATTAAGGCCAGCTAAGTTTAAAAGTGGAGCACAGGGCTTGGCAGCGAAAAGGTCAAAAGCTGTTGCAGTTCTAAACAAATAGTCGCGTATGTGTTAAGCTGACCATGCATGTTACAATCCGACTGTACAACCTTTTTAGAGCTTCCAACAGCTACAGTATGTAGAACTGTTTGGGCTTTCCTGACTGAAAAATTAAATTGATTGGTTAAAGCGGAGGTTCACCCTAAATCCTGACATTATATTATACTCATTTATGTAGCAGATACATATACATATGCCTATTTTTTATTTTTTTTGTGGTTGTACTTACCGTGAATCAGTCGTTTCGAATCAGGACTTCCGGGTATTCCTCCCGCGGGAGTGGGAGCGTATCTTTTTCTTTCCCCGTATGTATACATACATACATACATGGAATGCATTCACCGCATCCCGGAAGTCTCTGCTTGTGGGCTTCACAGTGCCCACAAGCAAAATGGCAAAGAAGATCAATTTATAAAAGTTATCATTTAGAACTGAAATAGACGGGGGATGTTTCTAATCGCAGGACAAGTGAGTACTAACATGTTTTCTGTAACCCCATTACATGCACCAAGAAAAAAAAAAAACAACGAGGAACCGCTCCGCTTTAAGCAAGTCTTCACTCCACACAGTTTTGGTACATCTAAACGTTGACTGTACGTTACAATTTGACTGTTCCATCACATTTAGATTTACAAACACCTATGCAAGGGCAACTTTTAGGTCTTTGTATGGTGTCTTATTGGGGAGATTTACCTTCACTACCTGTCCCATAGCCAAAAACAGGTAGTGAGAGGAAATCCCTGCAAATTAACCACTGGAAGATTCCCCTCGGGACAGCTTTCAATGATAACGGTAAACAGTATAAACAGAGAGCGTCAATCTCCCCAACGGGGGCACAGGCAGCAATAAAAACTGCCAGGTGTTCTAATCCCTCTACACTCTATCCAAAACTAAAGAAAAAGGTTTGCCTTTAGTTATTCTTTAACCACTTGCCGCCCACAATGTGCTGTGGGCGAGATGGCGCGTGGCTACTGTAGGCAAAATCAACATACCCGTACGTCGCTGCCTACTTTCAGGGCTTAGGGCGCACGCATGTGTCCCTTGCCTAGCACCTGCTGTGATTTCAGCAACTCCTGGCCAATGATTCATGGCCAGGACCTGCTGATTGGCTAAACAACACAGAGCTCTGTGCCGAGGGAGTAATTTGTCAGAAATTAAGATCTATCCGTAAAAGCAACACACTTTGCACACATTGTACATAGTTAGGCACACATTTAACCCCTTGATTGGCCTAGATGTTAACCCGTTCCCATCTAATGTCATTAGTACAGTGACCGTGTATAGTATTTCTGATTGCTGTATTAATGTCACTGGTGATGACAGCACAGCGGCAGTTAGTCAGTTCTCCCCAGCGTTGGTGTCAGATTAATCCCCATTATAAGTTGCTGATCACCGCCACCATGCAGTAATATATATATATATATATATATATATATACATACATATATATATACATACACACATTGCCTTGAAAAAGCATTCGTACCCCTTGAAATTTTCCACATTTTGTCATGTTACAAACACAAACGTAAATGGAGCATGCTTTTGACCCTCTTGAATGGCCCTTTCTATGGGAGGTGCTCCGCAGAATGGGCTTTCCAATAGTATTTATAAAATGGTTGCAGGTCCTATACAGACATCCCACAGCTGCAGTGAAAATGGGGGGAGGCTTGTCAACTTAATTTTCATTATTTAGGGGAACTCGGCAGGGCTGCCCTCTGTCTCCGACCCTCTTCGCTATTGCTATGGAGCCTCTTCAAACTTCGCCCAATATTAGGGGGTTGTGGATTGGTTGGAGGAGAGGGTAGCCCTGTATGCAGATGATCTTTTATTTTTTGAATGATGCTGGACCCTCTCTCCAGGGAGCTCTACAGATATTGGACTTTTTTTCAATTGTCACTGGGCTGAAGCTAAATTGTGCCAAATCCTTATTGTTTCCAATAGACATTGAGGCCCATAGTGCGGCTTCCATTGGCATTCCATTGCAGCGGGTAGAGAACTTCAAGTTTGAGTTCGAGCTGTAATATCTCACCAAGTTTCTCAATTTATTTCCTTGAATTTGGCCCCCGATCCTAGGAGATATTGGGTTAATGCTGAAAGTGTGGAAGACTTTACCATTATCCTTACTGGGATGTATTAACCTTTTAAAAATGAAAATTATAGTGGAACCTTGGACTGTGAGTAACGCGGTTAAAGAGCGTTTCGCAATAAGAGCACTGTATTTTTTAAAATTGTAACTCGGTTTGCGAGTGTTGTCTCGCAAAACGAGCAAGAGTCAGGCCAAAGGGGTGTGCAGTACCGCGTTTGGCCTGAGGTGGGGGGGGGGCCGGAGCTGAGCAGAGCCAAACGTCGCCATTCGGAAATTAACGGAAAGGCCAGAGGACAGCACGGCTGACCTGGGCAAATCTCGGGAACAAAGTACTTCTGAGGTTTGCCGAGGTGTCCTCGGGCCTTTTCGGCCGTTTCCAAGGCTCTCCGGCACCCCCCTGCCTCTGGCTGCATGCGGTATTGCATGCCATTGAAGTCCATGAGGAACAAATTATTTTCGTTTCCATTGACTTCAATGGGGAAACTCGCTTTGATATGTGAGTACTTTGGATTACGAGCATTCTCCTGGAATGGATTATGCTCGTAATCCGAGGTTCCACTGTATACCAAAAATTATGTACCTTTTTAGACACTCTCCTCAGTTGCTCCCTGGCTCCTTTTTTACAAGATTAAATCATTTAGGGGTCGTAGGGCACCCTACCAGTTGATGCTTCAATGCTCAATACTATTCGAGCCTGGAAGGCTGACCTTAGATGTGAGCATTAGCCCAAAGACGCAATCTCTCCAAATGAACTTTTATGGCTAAATCCTACCCTTCCTCAATTTTATAAATTACCAGAGCCTATTGCATGGACTAATATCAAACTACTTTCTCAGGTGGTTACTGATTGGAAAATGTCCTCTTTTTCTACACTTACCTCAACTTTTAGTTTGCCTGGTTCTCATTTAGATATTTCCAGCTCTCCCATACTTTTCATGTTCAGTTTTCACAAGATAGTTTAACAATTACACAATTCACTTAAGACTCAGTGCTTAGGTCTGAATGATACGGAGAGGTCCACCCATAAGGTTGTATTCTCATCTTAACCCAATTAATTTCCCTACTGCCACTGGAGGGTCTTATGGTTAGGTGGGTGCGAGACATACCGGATATGTAAATGGAAGACTGAAGTGTGTGGGATTTCCCTTTGCGATCTTTGGTGTCTTTGAGAGACTGTATGATCCAATTTAAATTGGTACATAGAGCATATCTTACGCCATACAGACTTTGGAAGATAAATCCTGAGTGCTTTTCTGAGTGTTGGTGGTGTGGAGGGGTTCAGGGGGGTTTCTTACACATCTTCTGGACCTGTCCACATATAGCTATTTTTTGGGTAGAAGTGGTAGATTTGTGAAATTCTATTACTTCTGCTCCCTTGCCGAGTTCCATGTCTGTATGTTTGTTGGGTCTGGTAGCAGGTATTCTCCCTACAGTGTCAGGCGTGAGTGTTTGCTAATACTACATTATTCTATGTGAGAAAAGTTATTGCTTTGCATTGAAAGAAATTCTCTTCTCCTACGCTTTTATACTGGAAACAATTGATAAATAATAATCTCCCACTGTATAGAGATACCTACACGAATAAGGGTTGGCCCATACACACAGTCGGACTTCAAACAAAACTTTTCCGTGGATTTTTGTTTGAAGGGCGTTGTCCATGAACGTGGTATGCATACACACGACAGGACTTTTTCAGCAAACTTTCCCAAATTCACGTGGTTTTTCTGCTCTTTACCGCCACCCTTTGGTCAACTTCTGCTATTGCTGGTTGATTTTAACATTGGTTCTGAGCATGCGTATTTGTACTTCGGACTAAAGTCCGATAGATTACTGTGTACATGGCAGGACTCTGCACCGTAGGACTTTTGTTGCTAAAAAGTTTGTCCATTTGCAGAGCAAACTTTTGTCCAATGAAAACCGAAAAAGTTTGTCCGATGGAGCGTACATACGGTCGGATTTTTTTGAAAACTTGCTCATTTTGAAGTTTGTTGTCAAAAAGTCAGAACGTGTGTAAGGGGCTTAAGTTTGACAAAGTCTGGGCAAAGTGGCTGGATAAGCCGTATATGGCATCTAATGTTTATGGGGGTTATTTATTATAATACGGTCATCTCTATATACAGGATGTTCGAGGCCACTATGGATAGTGGGGACCTAAGTTTATTGCATATGGGTTGATCGTTAATTTGGTAAACGGTATGGTTTAGATCTCATTCGAGTCAAAATATATATATATATATTTTTTGTTTCTAATTTCTTGTGATCTAACTTGCTATTTTGAATTGATGGCTACTATGCAATGTGATTGTATTTTTAAAGTTGCTTTATTATTTTTATCCAATGTGTATGATGTTTAATTTTGTCTTGTTTTGTCTGTTCATAAATTATATATATATATATATTTTTTTATATACACCATATATACTGGCGTATAAGCTGACCTGAATATAAGCCGAGGCACCCAATTTTACCACAAAAAACTGGGAAAACGTATTGACTCGAGTATAAGCCTAGGGTGTCCATCTGCATGCCTCACTGTGCCCATGATTAGACTGACGTTTAACATGAAAGTCTATGAAGGAGTGCCCGTCTTTGAAAAAAATTGGTGCTCCCCAGCCGTAGGTCCTCCAGACAACCAACTTTGCACACTTGTAGAGGAGAAATTGGGCTACATGTGTGCCAAGTTTCGGGTCCAGGGAACCTACGACCGGCTGGTACCGGGTCACCAGAGAAATTACCGTTTAACATGGGAGTCTTTGGAAGGGGTGCCCGGCTTTGAAAAAATCGGTGCTCCCTGGCCGTAGGTACCCCGGACAACAAACTTTGCACACTTGTAGAGGAAGAGTGGGGCTACATGTGTGGGGTCCAGGGGACCTACGGCCGGCCAGGACCAGGTCCCCAAAAATCCGGGAGATCAGGCGCAAAAAGGTGACTCGAATATAAGCCGAGGGGGGCATTTTCAGCACAAAAAAATGTGCTGAAAAACTCGGCTTATACTCGAGTATATACTATTGGGATTTTATGAGATAGACCAACACAAAGTGGCACATAACAGTTAAGTGGAGGGAAAATGATAAATGGTTTTCAATTTTTTTTTACAAATATATATTTGAATATTGTGGCGTGCATTTGTATTCAGCCTCCTTTACGCTGATACCCCTAACTAAAATCTTATTTTCAGAAGTCACCTAATTAGTAAGTAATTTAATCTCAGTATAAATACAGCTGTTCTGTGAAGCCCTCAGAGGTTTGTTCGAGAACCTTAATGAACAAACAGCATCATGAAGGCCAAGGAACACACCAGACAGGTCTGGGATAACGTTGTGGAGAAGTTTAAAGCAGGATTAGGCTATAAGAAAATATCCCAAGCTTTGAACGTCTCACAGAGCACTGTTCAATCCATCATCTGAAAATGGAAAGAGTATGGCACAACTGCAAACCTACAAAGACATGGCTGTCCACCTAAACAGACAGGCTGGGCAAGGAGAGCATTAATCAAAGAAGCAGCCAAGAGGTCCATGGTAACTCTGGTGTAGCTGCAAAGATCCACAGCTCAGGTGGGAGAAACTGTCCACAAGACAACTATTGGTTATGCACTCCACAAATCTGGCATCTTTATGGAAGAGTGGTGAGAAGAAAGCCATTGTTGAAAGAAAGCCATAAGAAGTCCTGTTTGCAGTTTGCGAGAAGCCATGTGGGGGACACAGCAAACATGCTCTGGTTAGACAAGACCAAAATGTAACTTTTTGGCCTAAAAGAAAAACACTGTGTAGTGGAAAACTAACACTGCACATCACCCTGAACACACCATCTCCACCGTGAAACATGATGGTGGCAGCATCATGTTGTGGGGATGCTTTTCTTCAGCAGGGACAGGGAAGCTGGTCAGAGTTGATGGGAGGATAGATGGAGCCAAATACAAGGCAATCTTAAGGCCCGTACACACGGTCTGACTTTTTGCCAACAAACTTCAAAATGAGCAAGCTTTCCAAAAAATCTGACCATGTGTACTCTCCATCGGACAAACTTTTCCGGTTTTCATCGGACAAAAGTTCGCTCTGCAAACGGACAAACTTTTCGGCAACAAAAGTCCGATGGTGCAAAGTCCGACCGTGTGTACAGAAATCCCTCAGACTTTTCTCCGAAGTACAAATACGCATGCCCAGAACCAATGTTAAAATCAACCAACAATAGCATAAGTTGACCAAAGGGTGGCGGAAAAGAGCAGAAAAACCACGTGATGTTGGGAAAGTTTTGGGAAAGTTTGCAGAAAAGTCCTGCCGTGTGTATGCTATGGGTGTGCGTGCTGACGTCATCACTACGGGACAGGTACGGCGGACCGGCCGGTTGTTATGTTCTTTAAATTGTACATTGTGTAAGTGTTTTTAAACCCGTTTTAAAAATAAATTTTACATTGGGTAATGCACTATTGAGCCTCCTCTCTCTCCTTGGGAAATCTTTGCTGTATCCACTGCCTATCAAGTGACGTTGGAACTCTGCGAAGTTTATCTGGATTTCTCTGGATCTCCCCCTGGGATTGCTGATGGGCTTATTTGTTTCTTACCTCTGGTAAGCAGCTTGATTGTTGGTGGTGGACACGGGTGTGCATGCACCGAATTTCAAACTTTTTGCGGTTCACCTCTTCACGGCTTCCCTTCATTGCTGATTTTTGATGGGACTTATTTAGGATATATTCGTTTTTACAGGACACATTCATTGTTATCACTGTTGGACTTTATTCATTCAATATATGTGTGGATTTATAATTTTTGATTATTAGTCAATTCACATTAGCGCACTTGTTCTTTTTTATTCTTTTGTATACTTTATATGTTATCACATATCACAGGTGCTGCTGTATATTTATTTATGTTACTGGCTAGCACGGTTTATTGCTTTAATTTTTTACACTATGCTATGGGTGTGCCTGGCCAACTCCCTTTGGACAAAAATCTACGGAAAAGTTTGTTTGAAGTCCGACCGTGTGTACGAGGCTTTAGAAGAAAACCTTTTCGCGTCTGCAAGAGACTTGAAAACTGGGGCAGAGGTTCACCTTCCAGCAAGACAACGACCCTAAACATACAGCCAGAGCTACAATGGAATGGTTTAGATCAAAGCATATTCATGTGTTAGAATGGCCCAGTCAAAGTCCAGAACTAAATACAATTGTGGCAAGACTTGAAAATTGCTGTTCACAGATGCTCTCCATCCAATCCGACAGAGCTTGAGCTATTCTGTAAAGAGGAATGGGCAAAAATTTCACTCTGTAGATGTGCAGCTGGTAGAGACATACAGCTGCAAGTCTTTTTGGGTAATTGCAGTGAAAGGTGGTTCTACAAACTACTGACTCGGGGGGGGCTTAACACAAATGCGTGTCACACTTTTCAAATTTTTTATTTTTTTTTTAAATTGGAAAACTATTTATCATTTTTATTCTACTCCACAATTATGTGCCACTTTGTGTTGGTCTATCACATAAATCCCAATAAAATACATTTATGTTTTTGGTTGCAACATTGACAAAATGTGGAAAATGTCAAGGGGTATGAATACTTTTTCAAGGCACTGTATATATACGCACAGCTATAACTTTCACGCAAACCAAACAATACATACTTATCGTGATTTATTTATTTTTTTAATCAAAAATATTTAGCAGAATATCTTTTGGCCGAAAAGTATGAATAAATTAGATTTTTTTTTATTTGATATGTTTTATAGCAGAAAGTAAATACACACACACACACACACACACACAGATAGATAGATAGATAGATCTATCTATCTCATAGGTGTGCGCAGCCTATTGCATTAATGTTCATTCAGAAAGGGAAGGGACCAGAAAATTAAATATTTACCGGCCCCTTCCCCCACTCATCCTAAAACATCTCCGCAGCAACATCCAACGGGAGAGGAGAGGAGGGAAGTCGGAGGTGCGGTGGGAGGGCAGTAGTGGGAATCTGTGCTGCAAGGGGTTGATTAGGGTGTGCCTGGGCACACCTGGCACACCCCATGCGCACGCCTATGAGAGATATAGATATATATATTATATTTCCGGTCTTCTTTTTAACTATATCGCAACAAAACAGAAAAAAACATGATGATCCAATACCACCAAAAGAAAGCTCTATGCGAGTAAAAAAAAAAAGATACAAAATGTAATTTGGGTACAACGTTGCATGACCGCACGTATACCAGTTCACCACTTGCACTCCGGAAAGTTTACCCCCCATGACCAGGCCAATTTTTGCGATACGGCACTGCATTAAACTGACAATTGCGTGGTCGTACAACGCTGTACCCAAATAAAATTTATGCCCTTTTTTCCCCCACAAATAGAGCTTTTGGTAGTATCTGATCACTTCTGCAGTTTTTATTTTTTGCGCTGTAAACAAAAAAAAAAAGACCGACAATTTACGAAAAAATTAAAAAATATTTTATTATATTATATTATATTATATATATATATATATATATATATATTGTGACAGCAGGAAGGTAAAGTCACCTGGTTGCATCCAGGGGGGTAGATATATTTCGCCCAGATTCAGGCTTTACGCCGATTTGTACAACTAGGTGGAGAGTTGTATAAGGCTAGTGTGCTCATGGATGACTCATACCTCTAGGGAGAGGGCTGGGCGTCGTGCAGACAGGGAGTTGATGAGACCAGCTGAACCTTGTCAGCTCATTTAGGCCTCTATAAGAAAGCCCAGCTTCATTAGATGTTAGCTCATGCCTGGAACCAGACCTGTGTGGACTGTCTAGGGAGAGTGAACCCCTGTGCGGTGAGGCAAAGCCTGTGTGGCTATTTGTTTGGACTTTTACTAAACCAGGGACTTAGGGACTAGGACAGCACTAGGCTGATCCCAGTTGTTAGTTTAGGAAACCTGCATGTTTAGTCAGAGGTCAAACTGACCAGGATTTATTTTGTTTGTTTCTTTTTGGCTTTGCTGTGTTTTTGTCACTGTACATAGAGAAATAAACCGCACCTTTTGATTTTGAAAACCACAACCTCCGTCTGCTGGCCCTGTTTTTGTGTGGGGAGCCCAACCAGGGGGTCACACACACCCGCTACCGAGTTAACCCCCTCACAGTTGGTGGAGAATGCGGGCAGTTTTTTTAAGCCAGCATGGAGGAGATACTGAAACAGCTGGCTCTAGCAAATGCCAATCAACAGCAGACAAATGCAGGTTTGCAAAGGAGCCTTGCAGCCCAGCAGCAAGCTCATCAACAAGCCCAGCAGCAATCTGAGGCCCGCTTCATAGACCTGTTACAGAAGCAAGAGCAGAGACTACAACAAATGGAAGCAGTAATGCAGCAACGTCCGCAGACCAGTGAGGAAAGCCGTCCCACTAATACCGCGTCCTTTGGGGTGAGTCGTTTATTGACAAAAATGACTGGAGAGGATGATCCAGAGGTATTTTTGACCACATTTGAAAGGACTGCTGAAAGAGAAAAGTGGCCTGAGGAGCAGTGGGCTGGACTGGTGGCTCCTCTGTTAACTGGTGAATCGCAGAAGGCTTACTATGACCTAGAGCCTGACCAAGCAAAAGACTATGTGATGCTAAAAGCTGAAATATTGGCAAGGCTGGGTGTCACCCTGGCTGTCCGGGCTCAGCGTGTGCATAACTGGACTTTCCAGCTTGGAAAACCCCCCAGGTCTCAAATGTATGATCTCATTCACCTGAGCAGGAAGTGGCTACAGCCAGAGACTTTGTCCGCACCGGAGATTGTGGAACGTGTTGTGATGGATCGTTTCTTGAGAGCTCTTCCTACCGCCATTCAAAAGTGGGTAAGCCACGGAGACCCAGAAACGGCCGGTAAACTTGTGGATCGTGTAGAGAGATACTTGGCTACAGAGAACCTGACGGCCTCTTCCAGAGACTCTCGGACTTTCCACCCTAAGACCAGACCATCCCCAGGGGCGGATAAGAGGATTCCAAGGGGTGAGGGTGGAGAGAGTGAGAGGGTGGGAGCTCTACCCCAAGTTTGGCGAGAACAGCCTGGGAAATCAGCGGCTCAAGAGGCCGCAAGAAGGATCGTTTGCTACCGCTGCCGGCAAGCGGGACATATTGCAGCCAATTGCCCGGTTGTGGAGGAACCCATGCAGTGTGACTTTCTGACGGGCAGACGTCAGTCGCTGTGTGCGACAGTCGCATGCACTGCCATTCGAGGAACTGAGAAACATTTATGCAAAATGTGTGTTAATGGTAGAAATGTTGTGGTATTGTTGGATTCAGGTAGCCTTGTGACCCTGATAAAGGCTGAGTTAGTTAAAACAGAGGTCTCTGGGAATAGCAAGGTAGCTGTTATTTGTGTGCATGGGGACACCCGAGAGTATCCAGTGACTACAGTGTGTTTCGAGACCCCCAAAGGTACCCTCTCTCATCCAGTGGGCTTAGTATCTCAGTTACCGCATGACGCCATTGTGGGAAGGGATTTTCCGAAGTTCTGGGAACTGTGGGATGATCCTGAGCCCCCCACTGGTGCCCCTATGTACCAGGAATGTGATAGCCAGAACTCCTCTGAGAGTGGTGAGGACTCTCCAGAATTTCCCTTGTCAGTATTGGCAGGGGAGACTCAAGAAACTGGAGAGGAGCCCACCTCCTCAGACGAAAACCTACCGTCTGTGGAGTTTTCTGATCTGGAGGTTCACAGGGAAAATTTTGCCACAGAACAGTTAAAAGACCCCGCCCTAATAAAGGCACGGGAAAACGTAGTGGAAATAGATGGCGAGTTAGTGAACCCAGATAATACCTGCACTTACCCATACTTCAGCGTAGAGAAGGACCTACTGTACCGGGTGGCAAAAAGGGCAGAAGAAACCGTTGAGCAGCTGGTGGTGCCCAAACCTTACAGGAAGTTGGTGTTGGAGTTGGCCCATGGGCACATTCTTGGAGGTCATCTGGGGACAGAGAAAACCCGAGAGAGGGTATTACAGAGATTCTATTGGCCTGGGGTGATGAAGGACATAGAAAATTATTGTTCCTCCTGCCCTGTGTGTCAGAGGTCGGCCCCGATGCCACATTTCCGTAGCCCGCTGGTCCCTCTACCCATCATTGAGGTCCCGTTTGAGAGAATCGCAATGGATTTGGTAGGTCCTATAATCAAGTCCGCTAGGGGGCACCAGTACATATTGGTTATAATGGACTATGCCACCCGTTATCCAGAAGCGATCCCTCTCAGAAATACCTCGGCCAAAACCATAGCCAAAGAGCTATCTCTTGTTTTTAGCCGGGTGGGTATTTGTAAAGAACTGCTTACGGACCAAGGTACACCCTTTATGTCCCGGGTTATGAAAGAGCTGTGTAAATTGTTCAAAGTGACGCAATTGCGTACATCTGTGTATCACCCCCAAACCGATGGGCTGGTTGAAAGATTCAACAAAACCCTAAAACAAATGTTGAAGAAAGTGGTGGATAGAGATGGAAAGGATTGGGACTGTCTACTTCCTTATTTGATGTTTGCTATTAGGGAGGTGCCCCAATCCTCTACGGGATTCTCCCCCTTTGAGTTACTGTATGGGAGACACCCAAGAGGGCTGTTGGATATTGCCAAGGAAACTTGGGAAAGTGAGAGTTCTCCCCACAGGAGTGTGATTGAGCATGTCGCCCTGATGCAAGATCGAATTGCACAGGTAATGCCCATCGTGAAGGAACATTTGGCCCAAGCGCAGTTGGCACAGCAGAGAGTGTACAACCGTGGAGCAAAGACCCGTACCTTTTCCCCGGGGGATAGGATATTGGTACTTGTCCCTACGGTTGAAAGTAAATTCCTTGCCAAATGGCAAGGCCCCTACGAGATAATGGGAAAAGTGAGCGAAGTGAATTACAAGGTCAGACAACCAGGAAGGCGAAAGCCCGAACAGATATATCACGTTAATCTGTTGAAAGCCTGGAGGGATAGAGAGTCCCTAGTCGCAGAAACTTGGTCACCAGCTCAAACTGGTTGCGTGATTCCGGAGGTTGGAATAGCAGCCACCTTGTCACAACCCCAACAACAGGAGGTTAAGGAGTTTGTGCTTCGCAACAAGGAGGTGTTCTCTGAGCTGCCGGGACAAACATCTGGGGTAGAGCATGATATTATTACCCCGCCCGGTGAAAGGGTGAAGTTAAAACCCTATCGGATCCCAGAGGCCCGACGGGAGGCAATACGGGAGGAAGTACAGAAAATGCTGAACTTAGGGGTGATAGAGGAGTCCCAAAGTGATTGGTCTAGTCCCATTGTGTTGGTGCCTAAACCGGATGGGAGCTGGCGATTTTGTAACGATTTTCGTCAGTTGAACAAAGTTACAAAATTTGACACCTACCCCATGCCACGTATAGATGAGTTGATCGACCGGCTGGGAACAGCCCGATACATGACGACTCTTGACCTCACAAAAGGGTATTGGCAAATTCCCCTGGCCAAGTCGGCCAAAGAGAAAACCGCATTTGTAACCCCAGACGGGGCGTTCCAATATAAGAGAATGCCGTTCGGGTTACAGAATGCGCCGGCCACATTCCAGCGGAAAATGGACCAGATGCTGAGGCCCCATCGGAAGTATGCTGCGGCTTACCTGGATGACGTAATTGTCCATAGCACAGATTGGGCCTCACATCTGCCAAAAGTGCAAGCAGTCCTGGACTCTGTTCGGGAAGCGGGGTTTACGGCTAACCCCAAGAAGTGTACCATTGGGCAGGAGGAGGCCAAATATCTTGGGTACACCATTGGCAGGGGAGTAATAAAACCCCAACTCAACAAAGTCGAGGCCATCCAGAGTTGGCCACGTCCCAACAGCAAGAAGCAGGTACGAGCCTTTCTGGGAATCGCGGGTTATTATCGGCGCTTCATTCCCCACTTTGCTTCTAAGGCTGTGCCCCTAACCAACCTGACGAAAGGGAAAGGGTCGGTCATGATTAAATGGACCCCCGAGGCTGAGGCAGCATTCCAATTCTTGAAACAAGCCTTATGTAGCCAGCCAGTGTTGTACTCACCCGACTTCTCTAAAGACTTTGTCGTACAAAGTGATGCGTCAGATGTGGGGTTAGGAGCAGTATTGTCCCAGGTCTGGAACGGGGAAGAGCACCCAGTCATTTACCTCAGCAGGAAGTTGAAGTCCCATGAGGTAAATTACGCCACGGTTGAAAAGGAGTGTTTAGCGGTGAAGTGGGCTCTAGATTCCCTTCGGTACTATCTGCTAGGTAGGCACTTTGACATGGTTACGGATCACGCTCCGTTAAAGTGGATGGCTCAAAACAAGGAAACAAATAGAAGAGTGAATAGGTGGTTCCTGGCCCTCCAGGAATTCAACTTCACAGTAAAGCATCGCCCTGGCGTTCAAATGGGGAATGTGGATGCTTTGTCTCGAGTACATGAATGCCTGATTGCTGGTGTTCCAACCCCGAGGTTAAAACAAGAGGGGGGGGGTATGTGACAGCAGGAAGGTAAAGTCACCTGGTTGCATCCAGGGGGGTAGATATATTTCGCCCAGATTCAGGCTTTACGCCGATTTGTACAACTAGGTGGAGAGTTGTATAAGGCTAGTGTGCTCATGGATGACTCATACCTCTAGGGAGAGGGCTGGGCGTCGTGCAGACAGGGAGTTGATGAGACCAGCTGAACCTTGTCAGCTCATTTAGGCCTCTATAAGAAAGCCCAGCTTCATTAGATGTTAGCTCATGCCTGGAACCAGACCTGTGTGGACTGTCTAGGGAGAGTGAACCCCTGTGCGGTGAGGCAAAGCCTGTGTGGCTATTTGTTTGGACTTTTACTAAACCAGGGACTTAGGGACTAGGACAGCACTAGGCTGATCCCAGTTGTTAGTTTAGGAAACCTGCATGTTTAGTCAGAGGTCAAACTGACCAGGATTTATTTTGTTTGTTTCTTTTTGGCTTTGCTGTGTTTTTGTCACTGTACATAGAGAAATAAACCGCACCTTTTGATTTTGAAAACCACAACCTCCGTCTGCTGGCCCTGTTTTTGTGTGGGGAGCCCAACCAGGGGGTCACACACACCCGCTACCGAGTTAACCCCCTCACAATATATATATATATATTTTTTTTTTTTTTTTAACTGTCTACTATAAAACATATCCAATAAAAAAAATTGACTTTCTTCATCAATTTAGGCCAATATCTATCCCAATAAGCGTATATTAATTGGTTTACGCAAATGTTATAGCGTCTACAAACTATGGGATAGATTTTTTTTTTCTTTTTACTAGTAATGGAGGTGATCAGCGACTTATAGCAGGACTGCGCAATTGCGGCAGACAAATCGGACACCAAGTGGCACTTTTTGGGGACCAGTGACACCCATACAGTGATCAGTGCTAAAAATATGCACTGTCACTGTACTAATGACACTGGCAGAAAAGGGGTTAACATAAGGAGTGCTTACTAACTGTGTGGGGGGTGCTTGTACTATAGAAAGAGATCCATGTTCCTGCTTTGTAGGAACACAGGATCACAACTTTCCCTTCTTACAGAATGGCGATCTGCCTTCTTTACATAGGTAGACTGCCGTTCTGCCTGTTTCCTGAAAGCCGGACTCGCTCATTGGGATTGGGTTGCCGGCGGCATGCCCCAGACCCGGAAGTGCAGGATCACGTACAGGTACGCGATCCTACCCAGAAGAAGCTGCCTTATAATAAAAACACACACACACACACACTATGCTCTGCAAGCAGTTAAAGCCGAATAGCAAAAAATGGCCTGGTCATGAACTAGGTAAAAAATAGGATTTTTGTACTAACCGTAAAATCCTTTTCTCTGAAGTTCATTGACAGACACAGCAGCTTAAATTTGACCTTAGGGTTATATCGCCACCTTCAGGAGAGGACTAGGCAGAACATGTTAAGAACAACAAAACTGCACAGTACCGCCCAGGTCCTACAGGCTATAACCCCTCACATTGCATCCAGCAGCTCAGTTCGTCAAAAAGCAGTACAAACAGAAAAAAGGAGGGGTGGGTGCTGTGTCTGTCAATGAACTTCAGAGAAAAGGACTTTACTGTGAGTACAAAAATCCTATTTTCTCTTTCGTTCATTGACGGACACAGCAGCTTAAATCTTAACCTTAGGGACGTCTCCAAGTAGTGTAAAAAAAATGAGGGGTGGGAACAGCAAGTAAACAAACTCCACCCATAACAACCAGAGCTCCTCAATGGAGGAGTTGCAACCTTAAATAGCCGCCTGAAAAACCTTGCGGCCGAAGGAAGCATCCGCAGATGTACTCACATGAACCTTGTAACACTTATTGAAAGTGTGAACGGACGACCAGGTTGCCGCCTTACACACCTGGGAAACGGACGCTTGATGTCGGAAAGCCCAGGAGGCACTAATTGCCCTGGTCGAATGTGCCGTGACAGGAAAGGGAGGCGCCCGCCCTTTTAAGGCATAGGCCTGGATCACGATCTGTCTAATCCACCGAGAAATGGTGGCCAACGAGACCGCCAGGCCCTTCTTCGGACCAGTTACCGACACAAAGAGTGAGTCTGACCTCCGAAACTGAGCCGTAGCAGACAGATACACCCGCAAAGCCGATAATGCCCCCATGGAGCCACCAACGCATCTACCGCGTACGCCCATGGGTCCCTGGACCTGGCCACAAACCTCTATACCTTCCGATTGAGTCGAGAGGCCAGGAGATCCACATCTGGCGTGCCCCATCTCAGGCAAAGGAGTCGAAAGACCTCCGGATGTAGCGACCATTCCCCTTGGTCCAGCATCTGGTGACTTAGATAGTCTGCCTGCCAGTTTTCTACGCTCGGAATGTACACGGCCGATAGAGCCGGCACGCGCTGCTCTGCCCACCGTAGGATGTGAGCGACCTCCATGCTGCAGCCGAACTCCTTGTTCCTCCTTGATGATTGACATACGCCACCGCCGTGGCGTTGTCCGACTGGATCCTGACTGGGCGTCCCTGCAGCCTCTGTGACCATGTGGACTGGCATGCAAAAACGCAGCGACGACCACTTGCGGGACGTCAACAGCTTCACCGCAGCCTGAAGAGTCTGCAGCTTGTCCGAAGGGAGAAAGACCAGAATCAAGCCCAGGTACTCCGGGCGTTGAGTCGGTACTAGCGCGGACTTCTGGAGGTTGAGAACCCAACCGAACTCCCAAAGAGTCTGACAGGCTATCTCCACATCCTCCTCTAATTCTGAGGCGAAAGCTGCTCTCAGAAGGAGGTCGTCCAGGTAGCCCACGATTGCGATTCCTCGCTGTCTGAGCAAAGCCAGAATCGGGACGAGCACCTTGGTGAAAACCCTTGGTGCCGACGCCAGGCCCAAAAGGGAGAGCTACAAATTGATATTGTTCATCCCCGATCGCAAACCGCAGAAACCTCTGATGCCTGACGAATATGGGGACATGCAAGTATGGGTACTTGATGTCCAGGGACGCCAGAAAATCCCCCGAATAGAGTGCAGCGACCACAGAGTGAACTGATTCCATCCTGAATATTTTCACCTTCACAAATCTGTTGAGGGCCTTGAGGTCCAGAATCGGACGGACCCCTTCCTTCCTTTGGGACTACAAACAAATTGGAGTAGAATCCCTGATACCTTTCCTGCGACGGTACCGGCACTATCACCCTGCGCAGCAACAGGTCCTGCACTGTCCCCAACAAAGCTTCCAGACGAGCCAGGAGAAGATGAAGGTTTGGAGGGAAAAAATAGGATTTTTGTACTCACTGTAAAATCCGTCTCTCTGACGTCCATAGACTGACACAGCTCTCATAATGTTTACGTGTGGGTATATGTCCCTGCTTGCAGGAGAAGGCCTAGGCAGAATGTTAGATGTTAGAAACATTCTAGAACAAAACCAGAGCTGAACAGCCCCGCCCAGGGGGGCGGTCTCTCCGGACATAACCCTCCTACCTGCAGCTAGCAGCCTCAGTTCGTAACAATGCAGTACAAACCTTAAAAGAAGGGTGGGTGCTGTGTCAGTCCATGGACGTCAGAGAAACAGATTTTACGGTGAGTACAAAAATCCTATTTTCTCTTATCGTCCATGGACTGACACAGCTCTCATACTGTTTACGTGTGGGACGTCCCAAAGCAGTATAAGAAAAGGGTGGGAGCAAATAGTAAAAGGAACAACCAAAACTTCACTCCAAACCAGCAGAGCTCCTCAACAGAGAAGTTGCAACATTAAGCAGCGGCCTGCAACACTTTGCGGCCAAAGGAAGCATCCGAAGATGCAGCCACATCAACCTTATAGAATTTTGAAAAGGCATGAACGAACGACCAGGTCGCCGCCTTGCACACTTGTGCAACCGACGCTTGATGTTGGAAAGCCCAGGAAGCACCAATTGCCCTGGTTGCATGCACCGTAACCGGAAAGGGAGGGGCCACCCCCTTAATGGCATAGGCCTGTATAACAGTCTGTCTGATCCATCTAGAAAATGTGGCAGACGACACCGCTCGGCCCTGTTTCGGACCAGAGACAGACACAACTAGTGAGTCATATCAAGTACCACATAAAATGTGTGAAGCGCAAACCCGTCTGACAGAAGTAATGGCCACTAAGAAGGCCACCTCCTGAGACAAGGTCAAGAGGGGAATATCTGATATTTTCAAAGTGAGGTTCCTGGAGAACCGAGAGCACCAAATTTAAATCCTGAGGAGGGAGAGGAGGTTTAACAGGAGGGAGCACATGGCGAACCCCCTGCAAAAAGGTGCTACCAAGGAATGAACCGCTAGCGGTTGCTGAAGGAAGACGGCCAAGGCCGAAAACTGACCCCTAATGGTACTCAAAGCAAGCATTTGGGTCACACCACGCTGCAAGGACCGCAGGATACTGGGGACGGAATACGTCCGTGGACGCTAGTCCAGCTCTTCGCACATAGCGATGTAAGCTTCCCAGGTACGGTGATATATCTTTCCAACGGAAGACTTCCGTGCCCTGTACATGGTCAAAATGACCGAATCTGAGAGACCTCGGACTCTCAGCACCTGGCTTTCAATAGCTATGCCGTTAAGCCAGAGACTGTAAAACAGGATGAAAAATAGGACCTTTTAAACAGAAGGTCCTCCCTTATTGGCAACCACCAAGGAACGTCCGCGATGAGACGTACCAGATCAGTGTACCAATGATGCAGAGACCCACCCAGCGCAAAGAGGATCACCGGAATCCCCTCGGCTACAACCCTGCGCAGCAGGCGAGGAAGCAGCTGCAGCGGAGGATAACAGATATCAGGTGATAATGACCCCATGGGGCCACCAACGGATCCGAGGCATCCGCCCAAGGATCCCTGGACCTGGCCACAAACCTTGACACCTTACGATTGAGTCGAGAGGCCCTCAGGTCCACATCCGGCATGCCCCATCGCCGGCACAGAATTTGAAAGACCTCCATGTGTAAGGACCACTCTTCCTGGTCCAGCGTCTGGCGACTCCGATAGTCCGCCTGCCAATTGTCTACGCTTGAATGTAGACGGCCGATAGAGACCACGTGGGGAGGCATAGTCTGATTAAATATAAATTGTGATAAGCGCAAATCCCTCTATTTTTAAAATAAATAAATCAAAAATTCATATGTGCATCTATTGTGTGCAAATAGCTAAACAAAGTGCAAAAAATGATTTAAAAAATGTAAATGCATAAAAAGTAAATGCATAAAATGTGCACTGAGGGCTGTACCATATACAAATAAGTACAACCATATATGTGCATGAAAAAAGATGAAAAAACGTCCAAGTAAATGAATAAATGAATGAGGGGAGTGCCCAAAAAAAATGTCCTATAATAATACAGTCTATCTGGCTCCAATCATATGATTTATGTGCATGGACAAATCTTGTAATAAAAGATGATCTTCTAATTAACCAATCCTTGTATGCTAAATGCTCACAGAGCCCTTACCGCAATCCAGTTAGTAAAAAGCCTTCAGAAATGCTCCCGATGCTCGTATCGTCGTCTCCCCCTGACTCCACTCAGATCTGGTGATTCAATGGGTGACTGGAAACATCCAATAACGGCTCTCTCAATGCGGAAATATTAAAAAGAAAGGTGCTCCTCATCGTGTAGTATGGTCAATAACTTCCAATTTATTAAAATATTAGCATATGGTTGGTACAGGATAATTAAAAGAAAAGAATAAAATGCGCGTTTGCCGAGAGACAAGGAATACGAACATCGGGGAGCATTTCTGAAGGCTTTTTACTAACTGGATTGCGGTAAGGGCTCTGTGAGCATTTAGCATACGAGGATTGCTTAATTAGAAGATCATCTTTTGTTACAAGAAGATTTGTCCATGCACATAAATCATATGATTGGAGCCAGATTGACTGTATTATTATAGGACATTTTTTTTGGGCACTCCCCTCATTCATTTACTTGGACGTTTTTTCATCTTTTTTCATGCACATATATGAACACAGGAATATATGGTTGCACTTATTTGTATATGGTACAGCCCTCAATGCACATTTTATGCATTTACTTTTTATGCATTTACTTTTTTTAGATCATTTTTTGCACGTTATTCCATGCACTTTGCTTAGCTATTTGCACACAATAGATGCACATATGAATTTTTGAATTTTTTTAAAAATAGAGGGATTTGCGCTTATCACAATTTATATTTATTCCTTTTGGTGTTTTTGTGTTGCACTTTAGATTGAGCAGCAATCCCAAACACTAGTATAGTATTCACTATGCAGGCGCAGTAGATTTCACTTTATTATAGGCATAGTCTGATTGCCCGTATTTCCAGAACATTGATCGGTAAACGGTCTTCGTCCGGAGTCCAAAGCCCTGGGGCTGACAAGACTCCCCAGACTCTACCCCAGCCCGTTAGGCTGGTGTCCATCATGAACAACGTCCACTGGATGGGGAGGAACGACTACCCGGACCGAAGAGCCGGGGACCCCAACCACCACGCCAGGGATGCCCTGAGTGGGTGACTCATCTGAATCTGAAGATCCAAGGACAACGGGGATTTGTCCCAAGTGGACAGGATCTCTTACTGTAATGCCCGTGTGTGTGATTGGGCATATGGAACAGCCTCGAACGAGGCCCTCAAGAGTCCCAGGACTCTCATGCAAAAAACGGGTTGACGACCATTTCCGAGACGTCAGGACCCGCACTACAGACTGAAAAGTCATTAACTTCTCCAGGGTTAGGAATACCTACGCCTCCATGGAGTCCAGGATCAGACCGAGATACTCCGAATGCTGAGCCGGACTTCTGAATGTTCGGGAGCCACCCGAAGTCCCTAAGGGTCTGACTGACAATAGTCACACTTCTAATACTGAGCCATTGTCTGCTCTTAGAAGAAAATCGTCCAGATAGCCCATGATAGCAATGCCTCACTGTCTCAGCAAAGCTAGAACTGGAGCAAGCACTTTGGTAAAAAACCTTTGGTGCCGAGGCTAGGCCGAAGGGAAGAGCCACAAATTGATAGTGGACTTCGCCGATCACAAAGCGCAGAAACTACTGGTGACGTGCGCAGACCGGAACATGCAAGTAGGCGTCCTTGATGTCCAAGGATGCCAGAAAATCCCCTTGATGGAGTGTAGCGAACACCGTGCGAATGGATTCCATGCGGAACTTTTGCACCATCACAAAGGCATTCAGGCCTTGAGGCCCAGGATTGGCCGAACTCCCGTCCACTTTTTGGGACTACAAACAGATTCGAGTAGAAACCCTGAAAAACCTCTCCTGTGACAAAACCGGCACAATCACTCTGGACCTGATCAATCCTGTACGGCCCTTAAGAGGGCCGCCCGACGGGCAGGAAGGAGAGGGAGAATTGAGGGAAAGAATCTGTCTAGGGGACAGGAACGGAATTCTATCCTGTATCCTGAGGTGACCACCTCGCACACCCACCGGTCGGAGATCCGGGAGGTCCACCGAACCGTGAACCTGCAAGGACGCCCCCCCACCCCAGAGTCGGGCAGGGGCAAGACTTTATGCGGCGGCGGGCTTGGGAGCTTGCTTGGTAGGCTTACACACCCAGGGACACTTATGTCCCCCAGCCGCACTTTTTCCAGTGTGGGAGGGCTTACCCGTGGATTCAGACTGACGAAAAAAACTCCTCCTTTGCCAGAAAGGAAGGGCCCGGCCTACGGTGGGGCTCCTTTTTCCGTAACAGACTGAGGAAGGAAGGTGCTCTTACCCCTTGTGACATCCATAATAATGGCATCCAGGGCGGCCCCAAACAGTCTACCGACCCTTTAAGGGCAAGTCAGCCAGGAGCTATTTGGAAGCTAGGTCGGCCGACCAGCATTTCAGCCAGATAAGGCGACGCAGCACCACAGCAGATAGAGGCCCCAGAAATTAAAGGGGCCGCATCCAAAGTGGCATCGCACACAGAGACTAAACCCTGCGCCAGTTGGTGAGCCATGGTAATGGTCTCAGGAGGGAGATTATGCTCCTGCACTGTCTGGTGCAAAATCTTTGCCCATCCTGTGAGTGTCTTGAGACACAAGTGTCGCCGCCCCTATAGGGCGCAAGGTAGACCCCAAATAAGGTAAACATAGTTCTACTCACCACTTCTGACCTCCTGTCAGTGGGATCCTTAAATGCAGGAGTCCCTTCCATTGGGAGCGTGGTAGCCTTATTCAAACGGGCGACCGGGGGGTCGACCACTGGGGGGAGAGCCCACTTCATAACCAGGTTCTCCTAAAGGGTTACCTCATGGCTAGGCGCCGCGGGACGGTCAAAGTCTTCTGCGGCTTATCCCAGACTTAGTCAATGAATGTATCAAAAAAAGGCACATATGGAAAAACCTTTTTTGAATAAACGGCTTTAAAGGAACCAAAGGAGACAGCTTCCACCTGAGGTTCCTCAGCCTCCACATTCAGCTTGAGAGTGTTCCTCACAGCATCAATGAGTTCACTTACAAGCACCCTGTCAGTTTTTCAGAACTGGGGTCTTCCTCACAGGGAATATCCTGTTCAAAAACATGAAAATCCTCAGAGCTAGGGTCCTGAGCAGCAATAGCTAGGCCCATATCTGAGACAGAGCACTCCCCTACAGGAAGATGTGTGGGGAGGGGCACTTTAGAGCTCCCTTGCGCTCACACACCGCTTCCATCCTGACAAGGATGATTCCAGGACTGCCGACAACTAGTCGCTAGGGACCGCAGGTGCAGGAGAACTGCCAGTTGCCTCAGACAGTGTGGAGAAGCAGGTGAACTAGACTCCATACTGTCACCCTCTGAGACTAAACACTATTATAGTGAGTAACACAGTCCACCCACTGGCTATGCTGAAGCCGAGGAGGGGATACCCAGAGTACTCACCAACCCTTGTAAGGACCGCTCATTCCGCTGTATGAAACCGCGATGCCACGCGGGTGAAGCCTGAGGAGAGTGAGGAGACCGAGGAGACTGCGAGGAGATTGTGAGATTCGCGTCGCAGCAGCGCCGATAGAGGCCGAAACCGAAAGCAAACGCGCCGCGGCTTCAAGAAAATGGCCGCCGGCCGCATACATTACTGCACCATCGATCCACGGCAAGATGGCCGCCGAGCGCGGGTTTTCAAATCACCTCACAGCGCTAATGGCGCACACAGTTAATGCATAACACACACACCAGAACACTGCTCCTCTCCCAGGGCCATTAAAACAGACATGAGCGCCCCCAGCCAGGCCAGAGTGACCCCCAAGCACCCCCACACAGCACAGCACCAGTACAGGGGGCAGAGAGCAGCATAACAGGGGGGGAGACAGGGAGAAACCCCCATATAAAAGAAACACAGCCAGCATGTACGCACCTGTAGCAGGAGAGACTACTTACCTGTCCCAGAGGGACCCACTGGCTTGTTTCAGACAGACCGATCAGAGCAGTACTGCGTAGCTGTCGGCCCGGTCCACCGCAAAAGATACAGACAGGTACTGTTCAATCTTGAGAGGACCGCGGGAGCTAAAAGCAACCTGGCCACCCCTGGAGTCATGGGGCATGTCGTGATCTGAGTCTCACGCACACAAGGCGAGGATCAGCACGCTCAATGGTCGGACAGGGAAGACTACGAGGATACCAGTGTACCCAACCTGTTGCCCAGCCGACAGTTGATTGAAGGTCTCAAAAATAAAATAAAATTCCCCAAGGAAAAAAAGTTAAAAGTAAAATCTTCCAGGAGACTGGCTCCTGAGAGAGCCACGTCTTCTCCTTCTGCTAGGCAGAAAAAAACTGAGGCTGCTAGCTGCAGGTAGGAGGGTTATGTCCGGAGGGACCGCCCCCCCTGGGCGGGGCTGTTCAGCTCTGGTTTTGTTCTAGAATGTTTCTAACATCTAACATTCTTCCTAGGTCTTCTCCTGCAAGCAGGGACATATACCCACACGTAAACAGTATGAGAGCTGTGTCAGTCCATGGACGATAAGAGAAAACCTATTTGGTGGACAAGAGAGAAAATTTATCTTGTACCCAGATGAAACCACTTTGCATACCCACTGGTCGGAAAGCAGGGAGGTCCACCGAGCTGCAAACTCCCGAAGGCGACCCCCCACCCGAGGGTCGGGCGGGGGCAAACCTTCATGCTGTCGCAGATTTGTTCGCAGGCTTGTTTGGCTTGGGAAACCAGGGACGCTTCTGTCCCTCAGATGGACACCTTGTCGGTCTGGATTCAGTGTGAGGGGTTATAGCCAGTAGGACCGCCCCCTGGGCGGTACTGTGCAGTTTTGCTGTTTTTAACATGTTCTGCCTAGTCCTCTCCTGAAGGTGGCGATATAACCCTAAGGTCAAGATTTAAGCTGCTGTGTCCGTCAATGAACGAAAGAGAAATCTTCCGGTGCTCAAGTGGTTAGGGAGCCAGCACATGCTGATTTCCGATCAGTGACTGATCCCTGCTATTAGCTGGAGATTCCCGCCTGACAGCTAACAAACTCATTGACTATTTATACACAGACAATAAATGCGATTTAAAAAAACATAAATGTGGGAAATTAACCTTTAATAGCCATTTTACCTGTGTGTGCCACCTTCTGTGTCTGTACCAAGGCCAAACATTCCAGGGTATGTAAACTTTTTATCAGGGCCATTTGGGTGATTTCTGTTATTATGATTTTAAAAGGATCCCAAAAAACTATGTGATATTTCAATATAAATGCCAAAATGACACAATTTCTGCCAGGGTATGCAAACTTTTGAGCACAAGTGTGTGTCTGTTAAAAACAAGTTAAAATCTGTATTTTTTGCTATAAAATTACTAAGAAACCCCCCCACCAAAAAAAAAATGTGTGTGTGAATTTTATACACATGTACACTTTTTTTTTTTTGAGGGGGGGGGGGGGTTTCTTAGTAATTTTTCTAGCAAAAAAATAAGATTTATGTACTCACCGTAAAATCGGTTTCTCTGACGTCCATGGACGTCCAGGCAGCGGTCCTTCCGGACATAACCCCCCCACCTGCAGCCCTCAGTTCGTAACAATGCAGTACAAATCTTAAAGGAAGGGTGGGTGCTGTGTCAGTCCATGGACATCAGAGAAACAGATTTTTATGGTGAGTACAAAAATCTTATTTTCTCTTACCGTCCATGGACTGACACAGCCTCTTAATATTTGACAAGTGGGATGTCCCAAAGCAGTGTCAAAAAGAGGGGTGGGAGCAAAGAGAAAGGAAAACCAAACTTCACTCCAAACAAGCAGAGCTCCTCAACTTAAACAGCGGCCTGCAACACCTTGCGGCCGAAGGAAGCATCAGAAGATGCAGCCACATCAACCTTGTAAAACTTAGAAAAAGGTATGTACGGACAACCAGGTCGCCGCCTTGCACACTTGTTCAACTGACACTTGATGTCGGAAAGCCCAGGAAGCATCAATTGCTCTGGTGGAATGCGCCGTAACCGGAAAGGGAGGCGCCCGCCCCTTAAGGGCATAGGCCTGTATGACGGTCTGCCTGATCCACCTAGAAATAGTGGCAGGGGAAACCGCTTGGCCCTGTTGTGGGCCTGACACAGCTACAAACAGCGAGTCAGACTTCCGAATGGGAGCAGTAACGGACAGGTACACCCGCAAGGCACGTACCACTTCTAGCGAGTGAAGCGCAAACTCTCTGGGATGCGACGGATGAGGACACAAGGACGGCAGGACAATGACCTCATTAAGGTGAAAGGCCGAGACCACCTTTGGTAGAAAAGAAGGTCGCGGACGCAATACAGCCTTATCCTTATGGATGACCAAGTAAGGCGGCTTGCAAGACAATGCCACCAATTCAGACACCCGTCTGACAGAAGTAATGGCTACCAGGAAAGCCACCTCCTGAGACAACGTCAAGAGAGGGATATCTGATGTTTTCAAAAGGAGGTTCTTGAAGAACCGAGAGCACCAAATTCAGATTCCAAGGAGGGAGAGGAGGTTTGACAGGGGGAGCACATGGCGAATCCCCTGCACAAAGGTGCTAAATCAAGGAATGGCCCGCTAGCGGTCATTGAAAGAAGACAGCCAGGGCCGAAATTTGACCCTTGATAGTACTCAAAGCCAGCTTTTGGGTCACACCACGCTGTAAGAACAGCAGAATCCTGGGAACGGAATACGTCCGTGGACGCCAATCTAGCTCCTCGCACATAGCGATGTAAGCTTTCCAGGTACGGTGAGATATATATATATATTTCTAGAGGAAGATTTCCGGGCCCTCAACATGGTTGAGATGACCGAATCTGAGAGATCTCGGTCCCTCAGCACCTGGCTTTTAATAGCCATGCCGTTAAAGCCAAGCACTGTAAAGCAGGATGTGTCAGGTCACCTATGGCCAGGTGACAGATGCACACCGTAGGGGGACAGGAGTGCACCGCAAGGTAGTGAACCCTATGGATGACTGCTGTGGATAGGAAACTGGGTGGTTGTGGAAAGCAGGACAAGAGGAGCACAACCGGGATCCTATAGGAAGCTAGAGCCAAGATTCCCCAGGGCGCGGAGTCTAAGACCCAGCAGGTCTTCTCCAGAGCCTCTAGTGGTGAGGATGTTATGCTGCAGGCTGGGTCCAGGTCGCGGCCCCTAGAGTCTCCTAGCTCACGCCCCATAGGATAAGGGGAAAAGAGGGGAAGCAGCAGCACAAGATATAAGAGTAACGAATAACAAGCTGAAGGTCAAGGGCCACAAGAAGACAAGGATAACGAAGGACAAGCCGAAGGTCAAGGGTCACGAGCAGACAGGGATAGTCGGGGCCAAGCCAAATATGTAACAGAGAGACAGACGTAGCACACGGCAGGCAGGAACCCAAACACACAATGCCTAACAAACACGTTGATCAGCAAAGCAGGCTTGCAGTGCACAGGTTAATATAGTGTTCTGTGATAGGGCCTGGGGTGGAGTCTGGCTGGGAGGAGATTATAAAGGAAGCCAGGTGAAGGGGGTCTGGTCTCTAAGATGAACACATGAGGAGGAAAGGTAAGATGGCAGACAGACATTAATGCATATCCATGACAGTACCCTCCCTCTTACGAGGCCTCCCCCTTCCCCGCCTGGGCCCAGGTTTGGAGGGATACTTCAGATGAAACTTCTTTAACAGACGAGGTGCAAAGACCTCAGATGCAGCGATCCAAGACCTCTCCTCAGGACCAAACCCCTTCCAATGAACGAGGTACTGAAGAACGCCTTTACAAAGTCGGGAGTCCAGAATTTGACTGACCTCGTACTCCTGATTATCCTCAGGGACAGGCGCCACGGTAGGGAGAGGACGAGAAAATGTATTGAGGACTAAAGGCTTCAGAAGGGCAACATGGAAGGAGTTAGTGATTTTAAGGCTCTTAGGAATCTGGAGTTTGAAACAAACTGGATTCAGTTTAGCAGTTACAGTGTATGGACCAATGAATCGTGGAGCAAACTTCAGAGAAGGAACTCGGAGCTTGATGTTCCTGGTGGAGAGCCAGACTTTGTCCCCTGGCTGAAGAGAAGGCGGTTTACGCCTGCGGCGGTCGGCAAAGCATTTGAATTTTTCAGCAGCTGCCCGGAGGGAATCATGAACGTCACCCCAAACAGAATTGAGAGACTCCTGAACCGAAGCCAAAGCTGGAATATCTGGAGAACAGGTCATGGGAAGAGGAAGTTGAGGGTGTTTTCCATAAACAGTGAAAAAGGGTGTCTTCTGCGAGCTGGTATTCACATGATTGTTATGGGAGAATTCTGCCCACGGAAGTAGAGAGGACCAATCGTCATGATGAGAAGACACAAAGGTGCGAAGAAAGACCTCGAACTCCTGATTAACCCTCTCAGTCTGTCCATTGGATTGAGGGTGGTAGGAAGAGGAAAAATCCAAGACAATATTGAGGGATTTGCAAAAGGCTCTTCAAAAACGAGACGTAAATTGGACTCCCCTGTCGGAAACAATATGAGAGGGAACCCCATGGAGGCGGAAAATTTCTCGAATAAAAATGGGAACCAAGGCAGGAGCAGAAGGAAGACCAGGAAGAGGAACAAAATGAGCCATCTTGGAGAACCGATCGATTACCACCCAAATGACTGTATTATTCTCAGACAGTGGGAGGTCAGTGATAAAATCCATGGCAATATGAGCCCAGGGCTCCTTAGGGATGGGCAAGGGCATGAGGAAACCAGCAGGAGCTTGTGTGGAGGATTTAGACTGAGCACAGACATGACAAGCCTTAACGTAGTCTTTGACATCTGAGCGGAGATTAGGCCACCAGTAGTGACGACTAATGAGTAAGAAGGATCGGAGGAATCCAGAATGACCTGCCACCTTGGAATCATGTCCCCAACGAAGGATCTTAGCTCTTAGCTCAGTGGGGACAAAGGTCTTACCAGGCGGAATCTTTGACTTCAGGGTGGTAGAGTGGGCAGCAATGCATGAGGTTGGAATGATCGGCTCAGGTTCAGGGGCGGACTCCTCGTCAAAAGTGTCAAATGACCTAGAGAGCGCATCAGCCCGACCGTTGCAGGAACCAGGTTTGTAAGTAATCGTGAAATTAAAACAGGCAAAGAAGAGACTCCATCTGGCCTGTCTAGGATTCAGACGTTTAGCATTCTGTAGATACTGTAAATTCTTGTGGTCAGTAAAGATTGTTATGGAGTGAGGGGAACCCTCCAAGAGATTACGCCACTCCTCTAACGCCAATTTAATCGCAAGAAGTTCCCGATCACCGATGGCATAATTCCTCTCTGCCTGAGAATTTTTTTTGGAGAAGAACGCACATGGTTGACGTCTCTTCTCAAAGAATTGAAGAAGCACAGCTCCCACCACCATTGAGGAAGCGTCCACTTCAATAAAAAATGCATCCCCAGGATTTGGTCTCCTCAAGAGAGGTCCAGAAACAAAGGCCTGTTTCAGGTCGTGAAATGCAGAGACAGCTTCGGGAGGCCAGTCTTTGGCATTCGCACCCTTCTTGGTTAAAGCGATAATAGGCGCGGCAATGGAATAGTAATTCCTCATGAACTGCCTATAATAATTTGTGAAGCCAAGAAAGCGCTGTGTGGCCTTGAGGCTAGCAGGAAGAGGCCAGTTGGTAATAGCCAAGACCTTTGCAGGATCCATACGAAGACCCGAACATGAGACAAAGCACCCCAAAAACAGGACCTCAGAACATTCAAAGGAACATTTCTCCAGCTTGGCATAGAGATTGTTCTCTCTAAGACGCTGAAGTACAGTGCGGACATGGTTTCTGTGGACGAGCAGATTCAGAAAAGATCAGAATGTCATCCAGATAGATGACAACAAACTGGTACAGCAGATCTCTGAAGATTTCATTGACGAAGTTTTGAAACACAGCTGGGGCATTACACAAACCAAAAGGCATCACCAGGTATTCGTAATGCCCGTCTCTAGTGTTGAATGCAGTCTTCCATTCGTCACCCTCCCGTATTCTAATGAGATTGTACGCGCCTCTGAGATCCAACTTGGTGAAAATGGAGGCACCCTTCAACCTATCGAATAGTTCAGATATTAAGGGTAAGGGGTATCGATTTTTAATAGTAACCGCGTTTAAACCTCGATAGTCGATACAGGGTCTTAGGGTACCATCCTTTTTGGCAACGAAAAAGAACCCTGCCCCTGCAGGTGATGCGGATTTCCGGATGAAACCTCTCTCCAGATTCTCTGCAACATACTCAGACATGGCCTGGGTCTCTGGGATGGACAGAGGGTAGGTACGACCCCTGAGCAGAGTTGCTCCGGGGACAAGATCAATAGCACAGTCAAAAGACCTGTGGGGAGGAAGCACCTCAGCTGATTTCTTACAGAACACATCCCGGTAATCGCTGTATGCAGCGGGAAGATCAGAAGAAACAGAAGTGGTAGCAACCGGAAGTCTCTCTTTGGGGGCTACCTTGAGAAGACATGACGAGAAACATGAGGGACCCCAAGCCAGGACCTGCCCAGAGGCCCAGTCCACATGTGGAGAGTGGAGCTGCAGCCAAGGAAGGCCCAATACAATGGGGGTAGAGGCCTTGGGTAGAACGAGAAAGGATATCCACTCCTGGTGGAGAATCCCTACCGACATCCTAATGGGTAGCGTCTGGAAGCGAATAGGGCCCCCTGGGAGAACAGTGCCATCAATTGCCGAGACTACCAATGGGGTAGCGAGAGGTGAAAGGGTAAGCTTCATAGAAGAAGCAGTTCCCCAATCCATAAAATTGCCGGCTGCCCCGGAATCCAGATATGCAAGGGTTGATTGAGGAGAAGTGCCTACATGAAGGAACACCGGCAGGAGAAGGCGAGAAGGTGATGTTTCAGGGTCCAATACGCCACCTTCCAAATGTATTAGGCCCGAGTGTTTCCCAGACAGAAGCGAGCAAAAGTCACGAAAATGACCCTTGCCTCCACAATAGAGGCACAAGCCCAGAGTTCTGCGCCTAGCATGTTCTTCGGGGGTTAGTCTGGTCCGGCCCAGCTGCATAGGTCCCTCAGCAGGCAGAAGATGCTCCACGGGACGAAGGGAGGGGAGCTCAGACTGGCTAGGACCCAGAGAGTGCTAGCGTCTTTTTTCTAGCGACCTCTCCTGAAAACGAATGTCGATCTGGTTGCACAAAGAAATTACATCGTCCAGACCGACGGGAATGGCTCTTCCCGCTAATTCGTCTTTCACTCGGTCAGAGAGGCCATGTAAAAAGGTAGCGACCAGGGCCTCATTATTCCAGCTCAATTCAGCTGTGTGGATACGGAACTGAAGAGCGTACTGTCCCACTGAACTAGATTCTTGGCGAAGACGCAAGACAGCACTAGCCGCTGAAGAAGCCCGAGCCGGCTCCTCAAAGATGTTCCGAAACCACCAAATCATTCCTTTCCCACAGGGGGGCAGCCCAGGCTAAAGCTTCACCGGAGAGGAGGGAGATGATATAGGCTACCTTAGCCCAATCAGAAAGGAAGTTTTGAGGCTGAAGCTCAAAATGAATCATACATTGGCTGAGAAACCCCCTGCAGGCCTTGGAGTCCCCAGAGAAACGGAACGGAGCTGGCAGTTCTAGTGAGTATGTGGCTGCGACTGATGCGAAAGGCGCAGCCGCTGGTTGTACTTGAGGTTGCAGATTTGGGGTTCCCAAGGAGGTCTGAAGCTGCTCGAAGCAAGAAGCCAGATCCTGGAGGAATCGCATCACCTGAGTCTGATCTGATTCTTGGGTCTCAAGTCTACGGACTATGCCCTGTAATGGATCATCCACGGGGAGCGGCCTGTCAGCCGGGTCCATGGCTGATCAAACTGTCAGGTCACCTATGGCCAGGTGACAGATGCACACCGTAGGGGGACAGGAGTGCACCGCAAGGTAGTGAACCCTATGGCTGACTGCTGTGGATAGGAAACTGGGTGGTTGTGGAAAGCGGGACCAGAGGAGCACAACCGGGATCCTATAGGAAGCTAGAGCCAAGATTCCCCAGGGCGCGGAGTCTAAGACCCAGCAGGTCTTCTCCAGAGCCTCTAGTGGTGAGGATGTTATGCTGCAGGCTGGGTCCAGGTCGCGGCCCCTAGTATCTCCTAGCTCACGCCCCGTAGGATAAGGGGAAAAGAGGGGAAGCAGCAGCACAAGATATAAGAGTAACGAATAACAAGCTGAAGGTCAAGGGCCACAAGCAGACAAGGATAACGAAGGACAAGCCGAAGGTCAAGGGTCACGAGCAGACAGGGATAGTCGGGGACAAGCCAAATATGTAACAGAGAGACAGACATAGCACACGGCAGGCAGAAACACAAACACACAATGCCTAACAAACACGTTGATCAGCAAAGCAGGCTTGCAGTGCACAGGTTAATATAGTGTTCTGTGATAGGGCCTAGGGTGGAGTCTGGCTGGGAGGAGATTATAAAGGAAGCCAGGTGAAGGGGGTCTGGTCTCTAAGATGAACACATGAGGAGGAAAGGTAAGATGGCAGACAGACATTAATGCATATCCATGACAGGATGAAGTATGGGACCTTGAGACAGAAGGTCCTCCCGCAGAGGCAGTCGCCAAGGAACGTCCGCAACAAGACACACAAGATTGGCGTACCAATGACGCCGTGGCCAATCCGGAGCAATGAGGATCACCGGAATGCCCTCGGCCTCCACTCTGCGAAGCAGGCGAGGCAGCAGCTGCAGGAGGGTAAGCATATAGTAGGCGATACTGACCCCACGGGGCCACCAACGCATCTGAGGCGTCTGCCCAGGGGTCCCTGGACCTGGCCACAAACCTCGACACCTTGCGATTGAGTGGAGAGGCCAAGAGGTCCACGTCCGGCGTGCCCCACCGCCGGCAAAGGAGTTGGAACACCTCCGAATGCAAGGACCATTCCGCCTGGTCCAACGTCTGCCGGCTCAGATAGTCTGCATTCCAGTTGTCTATTCCTGGAATATAAACGGCCGACAGGGACAGCACGCTTCTTTCCGCCCACCGTAGGATGTGAGCGACCTCGGATGCCGCTGTGATCTCCGAGTTCCCCCCTGATGGTTGACATACGCCACCGCTGTGGCGTTGTCCGACTGGATCCTGACCGAGTGGCCCTGTAGCCTCTCCGACCACGAGGAGAGGCACAGTCGGATCGCTCGGAGTTCTAGGACATTGATCGGTAGACGGGATTTGGCCGGGGTCCACAGCCCTTGAGCTGAGAGGACTCCCCAAACACCCCCCAGCCCGTAAGGCTGGCGTCTGTCGTGATCACCGTCCACTGTATAGGAAGGAACGACTTCCCTGACCGAAGAGACAGGGATCTCAACCACCACGTCAGGGACGCCCTGACCGGGTGACTCACCTGGATCTGACGATCTAGTGATAATGGGGACTTGTCCCAGGTGGACAGGATCTCCTTCTGTAAGGCCCGAGTGTGTGATTGGGCATACGGAACGGCCTCGAAGGAAGACACCATGAGTCCCAGGACCCTCATGCAGAAACGGATCGACGACCATTTTCTGGACGTCAGAACTTGAACCGCAGATTGAAGAGTCTGCAATTTCTCAGAGGGAAGGAATACCTTTGTTTCCGAGGAGTCCAGGATCAAACCGAGATACTCCAGACGCTGAGTCGGAACCAGGACCGGCTTCTGAGTGTTCCGTAGCCAACCGAAGTCCCGGAGGGTCTGACTGACTATTGCCACATTTTCTTCCAATTCTGAGCCAGTGTCTGCTCTCAGAAGATCATCCAGATAGCCCACGATAGCAATGCCTCGCTGTCTCAGCAAAGCCAGAATCGGGGCAAGCACTTTGGTGAAAACCCGCGGTGCCGACGCAAAACCGCAGGGAAGTGCCACAAATAGATAGTGGACTTCGTCTATCGCAAAGCGCAGAAACTTCTGGTGACTTGCGCAAATTGGGACATGCAAGTAAGCATCCTTGATGTCCAAGGATGCCAGAAAGTCCCCTGGGTGGACCGCAAGAAATCACCGTGCGAATGGATTCCATGCGGAATTTCTGAACCTTCACAAAGGCATTTAAGGCCTTGAGGTCCAGGATTGGACGTACTCCGTCCTTCTTTGGGACCACAAACAGAATCGAGTAAAACCCCCGAAACCTCTCTTGTAACGGAACCGGCACAATTACCCGAACCTGAGCAAGTCCTGCACTGCCCCCAAGAGGGCCGCCCGACGCGCTGGAAGGAGAGGGAGATTTGAGGGAAAGAATCTGTCTGGAGGCCAGGAATGGAACTCTATCCTGTACCCTGAAGTGACCACGTCGCACACCCACCGGTCGGAGATCCGGGAGGTTCACCGATCCGTGAACCTGCAAAGTCGTCTCCCCCGCCCCCCCCCCCCCCACGAGCCGGGCGGGGGAAAGACTTCATGCGGTGGCGGGTTTGGGAGCCGGCTTGGTCGACTTACACACCCAGGGACGCTTCTGTCCACCAGCCGCAGTTTTTTCAGTCTGGGAGGGCTTACCCGTGGACTCTGACTGACGAAAAAACCTCTTCTGAGCTGGAAAGGAGGGGCCCGGCTTACGGTGGGGCTCCTTACCCTTAGTAGTCTGAGGAAGCAGAGTGCTCTTACCCCCCGTGACATCTTTAATAATGTCATCCAGGGCACCACCGAACAGCCTACCGCCCTTAAAGGGCAAGTCAGTCAGGAGTTTCTTAGAAGCCAGGTCAGCATTTCAACCAGATAAAACGACGCAACACCACAGCATACACTGAGACCCTAGAGATCAAGGGAGCAGTGTCCAAAGTGGCATCGCACACATACACTATACCCTGCACCAGTTGGTGGGCCAGTGCAATGGTTTCTGGAGGAAGATTATGCTCCTGCACAGTCTGGTGAAAAATCGTTGCCCAGTCCGTGAGTGTCTGAGACACTAGGGTCGCGGATACAATAGGACGTCAGGCAGATCCCAGCAAGGCGAACATAGCTCTGCTCACCACTTCTGACCTCATGTCAGTGGGGTCCTTAAAAGGCAGGAGTTCCCTCCATCTGGAGAGTTGTGGCTTTATTCAACCGGGCAACCGGAGGGTCGACCACTGGAAGAGAGGCCCATTTCTTAACCAGGGCCTCCTCAAACGGGTACCTAGTAGACAGACGCCGCGGAAGCGCGAAAGTCTTCTGCGGCTTTTCCCAAACCTGATCTATGAATCTGTCAAAGAAAGGCATGCAAGGAAAAAAACGTTCTTAGAAGGCTTAGCTTTAAAAGAACCAAAAGGAGACAGCGTCCGCCTGAGGTTCCTCAGCCGCAGCATCCAGCTTGAGAGTGTCCCTCACAGCATCAATGAGTTCACATACAAGCGCCCTGTCCTTTGCTGACTCAAAACCGGAGTTTTCCTCACTAGGAATGTCCAGTTCAAAAATATCAAACAATTCAGAGCTAGGGTCCTGAGCTGCAGCTAGGCCATATCTGAAACAGAGCACTCCTCCATTAAAGATTGTGTGGGGAGAGGGCGCTTCATAGCTCCCGTGCGCTCGCACACCGCTTCCATCCTGACAAGAAATGATTCCAGGACTGCCGACAACTGGTCCATAGGGACCGCAGGTGCTGAAGCACTGCCTGTTGCCTCTGACATGAATGGGGAAGCAGGTGAACCAGACTCCATATCGCTTTTGTTTTTTTGTTTTTGTTTTTCTAAAACCACAAACAAATCCTCCCTCTGGCTGTGCTGGCTGCGGGGGGTTACCCAGGGGACTCACGGACCCAGTGGGGACCGCTCGGTTCCGCTGCCTGTGCCGCGCTGTACATCGCGAATAAACAGTGAGGAGAATGTGAGGAGAACCGCGGCGTTCCAGCCGCGATAGAGGCCAAACACAGAAAAAAACGCGCGCGGCTCCAAGGAAATGGGCGCCGCAATTGTAACTGCGCCATCGCGAACCGCAGCAAGATGGCCGCCATGCGAGCAGTGTAAAAAACAGAGACACAGTAAAACATGGCGCTGACCGGCGCCAGGCCCAACACAACACATTCCTCAGTGCAGATACCCATGAGCCCCCCCCCCTCCCCAGGGCGAGTGACCCCTCAGGCACCCCCAGACAGCACAACGCCAGCAAGGTGACCGAGAGCAACAAAACAACAGGGGGAGACAGGAAAAATCCCCCACGCATAGGAACACACAGCATGTACTCACCTGCAGAGGCAGGAGATACTACTTACCCAGTCCGGAAGGACCTACTGGTGTGTTCCTGACAGACCTATCACAGCTCGGTACTGAGTAGCTGTCGGCCCGGTCCACCGCGAAAAAAAGAGACAGCAGGTACTGTTCAATCTTAGCAGACCGCGGAGCATAAAAGCCCACCGGCCACCCCTGGAGTCATGGGGCATGTCGTGAACTGAGTCGTACGCCGGAGCGAGGATTCAGCACGCTCGATGGTCGGACTGGGAAGACTACGAGGATATCCAATGTACCCAACCTGTTGCCCAGCCGACAGTTGATGGAAGATCTAAAAATAAAATAAAATTCCAAAAAAGGAATGAAAAATTCTTCAGGAGACTGGATCCAAAGCGAGCCACATCCTCTCCTTCTACTAGGCAGAAAAAAACTGAGGGCTGCTGGCTGCAGGTGGGTGGGTTATGTCCGGAGGAACCACCCCCTGGGCGGGGCTGTTCAGCTCTGGTCTTTAGAATGTAGGTTATAACAGGGCTAGACAATCCCCGGGCGCCAGGTTGCCATTGCGACTAGAATTAGCGATCTGGCGCCTGGGGCAGCACAGCTGGGGTATCCTGTGTCTCCGTGGGTATATGTCCCTGCTTGCAGGAGAAGACCTAGGCAGAATGTTAGATGTTAAAACATTCTAGAACAAGCCAGAGCTGAACAGCCCCGCCCAGGGGGGCGGTCCCTCCGGACATTACCCTCCAACCTGCAGCCTCAGTTCGTAACAAAGCAGTACAAACTTAAAAAGGAAGGGTGGGTGCCGTGTCGGTCCATGGACGTCAGAGAAACTGATTTTACGGTGAGTACAAAAATCCTATTTTCTCTTATCGTCCATGGACCGACACAGCTCTCATACTGATTACGTGTGGGACGTCCCAAAGCAGTATACGAAAAGGGTGGGAGCAAAAAAGTAAGGAACAACCAAAACTTCACTCCAAACCAGCAGAGCTCCTCAACGGAGGAGTTGCAACATTAGACAGCAGCCTGCAACACTTTGCGGCCGAAGGAAGCATCCGAAGATGCAGCCACATCAACCTTGTAGAACTTTGAAAAGGTATGAATGGACGACCAGGTCGCCGTCATGCACACTTGTGCAACCGACGCTTGATGTCGGAAAGCCCAGGAAGCACCGATTGCCCTGGTGGAATGCGCCGTGACCGGGAACTAAAAGCGTCGCGGCTACAAGAAAATGGCCGCCGGGCGCCTGTATAATTGTGCTTGAGCCGCGGCAAAATGGCCGCCAATGCCGCACTTTTTACATTTAAAACACCGCGCCAATGGCACACGCAAAAACGAATGCACATTCCTCCAGAACACTTCCCAAGCCACTAAAACAGCCATGGAGCGGCCCCCCCAGGGCAGAACGACCCCCCAAGTATCCCCACACAGCACAGCACTAGAGCAAGGTGCAGAGAGCAATATAACAGGGGGGAGACAGGGAGAACCCCCCACACACAGAAACACAGCCAGCATGTACTCACCTTGCAGTAGGAGAGACTACTTACCCGTCCCGCAAGCACCTTGGAGAACACACACGGTGCCAATAGAGGGACCCACTGGCTTGTTTCAGACAGACCCATCACAGAGTCGTACTGCGTAGCTGTCGGCCCGGTCCACCGCGAAAGATACAGTAGGTACTGTTCAATCTTGAGAGGACCGCGGGAGCATGAAAGCAACCCGGCCACCACTGGAGCCATGGGGTATGTCGTGAACTGAGTCTCACGCACACAAGGCGAGGATCAGCACGCTCGATGGTCGGACAGGGAAGACTACGAGGATACTAGTGTACCCAACCTGTTGCCCAGCCGACAGTTGATTGAAGGTCTCAAAAATAAAATAATAAAATTCCCAAAGGAATAAAATTTAAAAGTAAAAATCTTCCAGGAGACTGGCTCCTGAGAGAGCCACGTCTTCTCCTTCTGCTAGGTAGAAAAAAACTGAGGCTGCTGGCTGCAGGTGGGAGGGTAATGTCCGGAGGGACCGCCCCCCTGGGCGGGGCTGTTCAGCTCTGGCTTGTTCTAGAATGTTTTAACATCTAACATTCTGCCTAGGTCTTCTCCTGCAAGCAGGGACATATACCCACACGTAATCAGTATGAGAGCTGTGTCGGTCCATGGACGATAAGAGAAATACAGATTTTAACTTGTAACAGCAAATCTCAGAAATAGGCTAAGTCCTTAAAGAGGAGGTCCCGCCTGGGTGAAAAAAAATTAACGTCAGCAGCTACAAATACTGTAGCTGCTGACTTAAAATTAGGGCACTTACCTGTCCAGGGAGCACGCGATGACAGCACCCCAGCCGATCTTTGGATCGACTCCCGGATGCTGCAGCCGCCATTCCTGATAAGAGAACCAGGCAGTGAAAACTTTCAGCTTCACTCCTGGTTCCCTAATGCGCATGCGCGAAGCGCGCTTCGCTTTCTAATTGGCCTGGAAGCGGGGGAAGGAGGGGGGCCGAACTTCCAGGAGATCGGGCCGTGACCCATCTCCAGAAGTGGGGAAGGGGACCTGTCAAAAATGGGTCCTGTTCCCCCCTCCCCCCTGAAAACGTGCCAAATGTGGCACCAGAGGGGGGGGGGCATATAAGCGAGAGTTCCACTTTTGAGTGGAACTCCGCTTTAAGTGGTTAACCACTTAGAGACGGCTGGGCGGTGGTTCTGTTATCCTGACTGGATGTCAGCATAACAGTCGGCGTGCGCCCATGTCAGTCTGACACACCACAACACCGGTAAAGAGCCTAGACAAGAAAAGCCGCGTTCCGGCTTTTCCTCACTCGCGTCTGACAGACGCGAGGAGAGCCGATCGACTGCTCTGACAGGGGGGTCTGCGCCGATTAGGAGCGCAGCCCCCACGAAGATGCTCACTTCAGACCACCAGGGATTGCCACCACTGATGACCACTAGGTATGTCACCCATGGCCACCAGGGATGCCAATCTGTGCCCAAAATCGATGCCAGTGCCCACAAATGGTGCCAGTCAGTGCCCAGTAATAATGCCTGCCAGTGCCTCCTTATCAGTGATTCCCATCAGTGCCAATCTGTGCCACCCATAAATACCCATCAGTGCAGCCTTTCAGTGCCGATCAGTTCCGCCTATCAATGTCCATCAGTGGTGCATACCAGTGCCACCTATCAGTGCTGCATATTAGTGCCCATCATCAGTGCCCATCAGTGAAGCAGAAAACATACTTATTAAAAAAAAAATAACAGAAACAAAAAGAAAACTTTATTTTGTATTCAAAATTTTGTCTGTCTTTTTTTTTTATCTCTTGCGCAAAAAATAAAAACCCCAGCAGTGATCAAATACCACCAAAAGAAAGGTCTCTGTTTGGGTACAGTGTAGCATGACCGGGCAATTGTTATTCAAAGTGCGACAGTGCTGAAAGCTGAAAATTGGCTTGGGCAGAAAGGGGTGAAAGTGCCTGGTATTGAAGTGGTTAAACAATGACAGAGGTGCTTACAATAGACAGCTTTTATTCATGTGACACCTTTTTAAAGGCCAAGTTTACATTTTTCCATAAAATAGCCTATGCAGTCAAGGGGCCCTAATAGATATAAAAAATTGGAGCAACTTTATAAAATGATCATTAAAGGAGGAACTGCAGTCTGCTCACATATTTTGTAATAAAAACATCTTTGCCATTCTGAAGCTTCCCTACAACCACTTTGCATGTTATTTTATATATACTGTGATTCTGTACTTGCCAAATATGCTGCAGAAGTCTCCCTCCACTAAGTCTGGCTGCAACCATTTTAACTGTGGGCAGCTGAAGCTGCTGCCTGTTCACTTTCTGGATTTACACAGGAACACCTCAAGCTATGCAGCTCTGATTGGCACTCTTAAGACTCATCCCCCCTCCCTTCCTGGCAAACTCTCACAAGAGTGAGAGAGAGCTGTGCATGATGCCTAGGCTTTTTACCAGACAGGAAGTGGGCTGTATACAGTATTTACTGGCAAAAAAATAGGATTTTTGTACTCATCGTAAAATCCGTTTCTCTGATGTCCATGGACTGACACAGCCTCTCTTACACTTTACACGTGGGTTATGTCCCTGCTTGCAGGAGAAGACCTAGGAAGAATGTGAAATGTTATACATACATTCTAAAAAGCCAGAGCTTTACAGCCCGCCCAGGGGGGCGGTCCCTCCGGACATAACCCTCCCACTGCAGTCAGCAGACCTCAGTTCGTAACATAGCAGTACAAACCTTGAAAAGAAGGGTGGGTGCTGTGTCAGTCCATGGACGTCAGAGAAACTGATTTTACGGTGAATACAAAAATCCTATTTTCTCTTATCGTCCATGGACTGACACAGCCTCTCTTACACTTTACACGTGGGATGTCCCAAAGCAGTGTCAAGAGGGATGGGAGCAGTATAAATGGAAAACCAAAAACTTCACTCCAAACAAGGCAGAGCTCCTCAATGGAAGAGTTGCAACATTAAACAGCGGCCTGCAATACCTTGCGGCCGAAGGAAGCATCCGAAGATGCAGCCACATCAACCTCATAGAACTTAGAACAGGTATGAACGGACGACCAGGTCGCCGCCTTGCACACTTGTGCAACCGACGCTTGATGCCGGAAACCCCAGGAAGCACCAATTGCCCTGGTGGAATGCACCGTAACCGGAAGGGGAGGTGCCTGCCCCTTGAGGGCATAGGCCAGTATAACGGTGTGTCTGATTCACCTAAAAATGGTGGCAGACGAAACCGCTTGGCCCTGTTTTGGACCAGAGACAGACACAAACAGTGAGTCATACGTCCGAATAGAAGCAGTAGCAGACAGGTACACCCGCAAGGCACGTACCACATCCAATGTGTGAAGCGCAAACCCTCTGGGATGCGATGGGTGAGGACACAAGGACGGGAGGACAATGTCCTCATTTAGGTGAAAGGCCGAGACCACCTTTGGCAAAAAAGAAGGTCACGGACGCAACACCGCCGTATCCATATGGATGACCAAAGAGGGCGACTTGCAGGACAAGGCCGCCAACTCAGACCCCCGTCTAGCAAAAGTAATGGCCACTAAGAATGCCACCTTCTGAGACAAAGTCAAGAGGGGAATATCTGATATTTTCAAAAGGGAGGTTCCTGGAGAACCGAGAGCACCAAATTCAGATCCCAAGGAGGGGAGAGGAGGTTTAACAGGAGGGAGCACATGGAGAACCCCCTGCACAAGGTGATAACCAAGGAAAGACCCGCTAGCGGTTGCTGAAAGAAGACAGCCAAGGCCGAAATCTGACCCCTAAGGGTACTCAAAAGCAAGCTTTGGGTCACACCATGCTGCAAGAACCCGCAGGATTCTAGGGACGGAATACGTTCCGTGGACGCCCATCCAGCTCTACGCACATAGCGATGTAAGCTTCCCAGGCACGGTGATACATCTTTCTGGCGGAAGACTTCCGTGCCCTGAACATGGTCGAAATGACCGAATCCGAGAGACCTCGGTCTCTCAGCACCTGGCTTTCAATAGCCACGCCAAGCCAGAGACTGTAAAACAGGATGAAAAAATAGGACCTTGAGACAGAAGGTCCTCCCTCATTGGCAACCGCCAAGGAATGTCCGCGATGAGACGTACCAGATCGGCGTACCAATGACGCAGAGGCCAATCCGGCGCAAAGAGGATCACTGGAATCCGCAGCAGGCGAGGAAGCAGCTGCAGCGGAGGATAACATATATCAGGTGATAATGACCCCATGGGGCCACCAACGGATCCGAAGCATCCACCCAAGGATACCTGGATCTGGCCAAAAACATCGACACCTTGCGATTGAGTCGAGAGGCCAGCAGGTCCACATCCCAATTGTCTACGCCCGGAATGTAGATGGACGACAGAGCCGGCACGCTTCTTTTGGCCCACCTTAGGATGCGGGCGACCTCTGAAGTCACAGTTGAGCTCCGAGTCCCCCTTTGATGGTTGACATACGCCACCACCGTGGCGTCGTCCGACTGGATCCTGAGGGAGCGATCCTGTAGTCTCTCCGACCATGGGGAGAGGCACAGTCTGATTGCCTGTATTTCCAGGACATCGATCGTAAACGGGCTTCGTCCAGAGTCCAAAGCCCTTGGGCTGACAGGACTCCCCAGACTCCACCCCAGCCCGTCACGCTGGCATCCGTCGTGATCACCGTCCACTGGATGGGGAGGAACGACTTCCCGGAACGAAGAGCCAGGGACCTCAACCACCACGCCAGGGACGCCCTGACTAGGTGACTCATCTGGATCTGAAGATCCAAGGACAACGGGGATCTGTCCCAAGTGGACAGGATCTCTTACTGTAGTGCCCGTGTGTGTGATTGGGCATACTGAATGGCCTCGAACGAGGCCACCATGAGTCCCAGGACTCTCAGGCAAAAACGGATTGACGACCATTTTCGAGACGTCAGGACCCGCACTGCAGACTGAAATGTCAGTAACTTCTCCAGGGGTAGGAATACCTTTGCCTCCAAGGAGTCCAGGATCAAACCGAGATACTCCAAATGCTGAGTCGGGACCAGGACCGACTTCTGAATGATCAGGAGCCACCCAAAGTCCCTGAGGGTCTGACTGACAATAGTCACACTTTCTTCTAATTCTGAGCCATTGTCTGCTCTTAGAAGATCGTCCAGATAGCCCACGATAGCAATGCCTCGCTGTCTCCGTAAAGCTAGAACGTCCAAGGACGCCAGAAAATCCCCTTGGAGTGTAGCGATCACCGTGCGAATGGATTCCATGCGGAAAGGCATTCAGGCCTTGAGGCCCAGGATTGGCCGAACCCCGTCCTTTTTTGGGACTACAAACAGATTCGAGTAGAACCACTGAAAACTCTCCTGTGACAAAACCGGCACAATCACTCCAGACCTGATCAAACCTGTACAGCCCCTAAGAGGGCCGCCCGACGTGCAGGAAGGAGAGGGCGATTTGAGGGAAAAAATCTGTCTGGGGGCCAGGAACGGAACTCTATCCTGTATCCTGAGGTGACCACCTCGCACACCCACCGGTCGGAGATCCGGGAGGTCCACAGAACCATGAACCTGCAAAGACGTCCCCCCACCCGCAGAGTCGGGCAGGGGCAAGACTTCATGCGGCAGCGGGCTTGGGAGCATGCTTGGTAGGCTTAGGCACCCAGGGATGCTTATGTTCCCCAGCCGCACTTTTCTCAGTCTGGGCGGGCTTACCCGTGGATTCTGACTGACGAAAAAACGTCTTCTTCGCCGGAAAGGAAGGGCCCGGCCTACGATGGGGCTCCTTTTCCTCAACTGACTGAGGAAGGAAGGTGCTCTTACCCCCTGTGACATCCATAATAATGTCATCCAGGGCGGCCCCAAACTGTCTACCGCCCTTAAAGGGCAAGTCAGCCAGGAGCTTTTTTGGAAGCTAGGTCGGCCGACCAGTATTTCAGCCAGATAAGGCGACGCAGGACCACAGCAGAGATAGAGGCCCCAGATATTAAAGGGGCCGCATCCAAAGTGGCATCGCACACAGAGACTAAACCCTGCGCAAGTTGGTGAGCCAGGGCAATGGTCTCAGGAGGGAGATTATGCTCCTGTACTGTCTGGTGCAAAATCTTTGCCCATCCTGTGAGTGTCTGAGACACAAGTGTCGCCACCACTATAGGGCGTAAGGCAGACCCCAATAAGGTAAACATAGTTCTACTCACCACCTTTGACCTCCTGTCAGTGGGATCCTTAAATGCAGGAGTCCCTTTCATAGGGAGCGTGGTAGCCTTATTCAAACGGGCGACCGGGGGGGGTCGACCACTGGGGGGAGAGCCCACTCCTTAACCAGGTCCTCCTCAAAAGGGGTGCCTTAAGGCTAGGCACCGCGGAACCTTCAAAGTCTTCTGCGGCTTATCCCAGACTTGGTCAATGAATGTATCAAAATAGGCACCTATGGAAAGACCTTTTTTGAAGAAACGGCTTTAGAGGAACCAAAAGGAGACAGCTTCCACCTGAGGTTCCTCAGCTTCAACATTCAGCTTGAGAGGTGTCCCTCACAGCATCAATGAGTTCACTTACAAGCACCCTGTCAGTTATTCAGAACTAGGGTCTTCCTCACAGGGAATATCCTGTTCAAAAACATGAAAATCCTCAGAGCTAGGGTCCTGAGCAGCAGTAGCTAGGCCCATATCTGAGACAGAGCACTCCCCTACAGGACAATGTGTGGGGAGGGGCGCTTTTACAGCTCCCATGAGCTCTCACACCGCTTCCATCCTGACAAGGATGATTCCAGGACTGCTGACAACTAGTCCATAGGGACCGCAGGTGCAGGAGCACTGCCAGTTGCCTCTGACAAGTGTGGAGAAGCAGGTGAACTAGACTCCATACTGCCACCCTCTGAGACCAAATACACTATTACAGTGCATAATACAGTCCACCCACTGGCTGCGCTGAGGCTGAGGAGGGGATACCCAGAGGACTCACCAACCCTTAAGGACCGCTCAGTTCCGCTGTATGAAACCGCGCTGCAGCGCGAGTGAAGCCTGAGGAGAGTGTGAGGAGATTGTGAAAAGATGTGAGGAGATTGTGAGGAGATTCGCTCCACAGCACCGCCGATAGAGGCCGAAAACCGAAAGTGAAAGCGCCGCGGCTTCAAGAAAATGGCCGCCGGCCGCATGCATTACTGCGCCATTGGTCCACGGCAAGATGGCCGCCGAGCGCGTTTTTTCAAAATCACCACACCGCGCTAATGGCGCACACAATAAAGTCACCAAACACACACACCCGAACACTGCTCCCCAGAGTCACTACACAGACATGAGCGCCCCCCGCCAGGCCAGAGCGACCCCCAAGTACCCCCACACAGCACAGCACCAGTACAGGGTGCAGAGAGCAGCATAACAGGGGGGGGAGACAGGGAGAAACCCCCCATATAAAGAAACACAGCCAGCATGTACTCACCTGCAGCAGGAGAGACTACTTACCCGTCCCAGAGGGACCCACTGGCTTGTTTCAGACAGACCTATCCCAGAGTAGTACTGAGTAGCTGTCGGCCCGGTCCACCGCGAAAGATAGACAGGTACTGTTCAATCAAGGCCACCCCTGGAGTCATGGGGCATGTCGTGAACTGAGACTCACGCACACAAGGCGAGGATCAGCACGCTCGATGGTCAGACAGGGAAGACTACGAGGATACCAGTGTATCCAACCTGTTGCCCAGCCGACAGTTGATTGAAGGTCTCAAAAATAAAATAATAAAATTCCCAAAGGAATAAAATTTAAAAAATAAAATCTTCCAGGAGACTGGCTCCTGAGAGAGCCACGTCTTCTCCTTCTGCTAGGCAGAAAAAAACTGAGGTCTGCTGACGGCAGTGGGAGGGTTATGTCCGGAGGGACCGCCCCCCCCCTGGGCGGGGCTGTTCAGTTCTGGCTTTTTAGAATGTATGTATAACATTTCACATTCTGCCTAGGTCTTCTCCTGCAAGCAGAGACATAACCCACGTGTAAAGTGTAAGAGAGGCTGTGTCAGTCCATGGACGATAAGAGAAAAAAGCGTTTTACTATCCAAAGTTAAAACAAGGGCCGAGGATTTAATAGATGGAAAGATGAAAAAACGACTGAAGTTCCGCTTTAATGCTATTGTTTTACCTGTAGATCATTTGGGTACCCTCAGAAGCCTGGCTAAAAAACCTTCTAGTCAACAACCCTCCGCATCCTGACTTGTTGCTATGAAGTAAAAACTGTTGGATGCTCACTCCCAGCATTGCAGGAGTAAAACGTTTTCTCATCCTAGCAAAAAGGCAGGGGGATACTAACTAGGACATTTTAGACAGGCTTCTGATGACAACCAAATGGCCTACAGGTAAAAATAAAATTAAATGATAATTTTTCAAAGCTGCACTCATTTTTAATATCTACTAGGGTTCCTTGACTACACCAGCTGTTTTCTGGGAAAGGTAAGCTCAGCCTTTAACCGAAAGGAAAAAAACTGTTGCTGTAATCGTTTAAAAAGTGTTTGAGTTCAGCTCCAGTCAAGTTCATCTAAATCTGCATCCAACACTACCCCCTCCCCAGACTGACAATGCGGCTCTCCAAATGTGTCCCTGTTGCTCCTCCAGTGCACTAGTGAAGTAGAGACACCCTAAAGCCCCGTACACACGATCGGTTTGACTGATGAAAACCGTCCGATGGATGGTTTTCATCAGACCAACCGATCGTGTATGGGACTCATCGGTCTTTTTTCCATCGGTTTTAAAAAATAGAACATGTTTTAAATTTTTCCAATGGATAAAAAACCGATCAAAAACTCTGATCGTCTATGGGCAAGTCCATCAGATCAAAAACCCACGCATGCTCAGAATCAAGTCGACGCATGCTCAGAAGCATTAAACTTCATTTTTCTCAGCTCATCGGAGTGTTTTACGTCACCGCGTTTGGAACGGTCGGTTTTTTGACTGATGGTGTGTGGGCAAGACTGATGAAAAACAGTTTAATCGGATTTCCGATGGACAAATCCATCGGACGAAAATCCATAGGTTATCCGATCGTGTGTACAGGGCTTAAGACAAGAAGTTTGTTACTGGCAGGATCCCCAGGATCCCCAGGTGATAATAGAGCCACCACATTTAAAGTGGAGTGCCGTCTGAGAATTTTTCTTTTTTTAAAGTCAACAGCTACAAATACTGTAGCTGCTGACTTACTTAATAGGACACTTACCTGTCCAGAGATCATAGGTTGTCGGTACCCCAAGCCGATTCGTCCATCAGCTTTGGATGCAGGCGCCGGCATTGCAAGTTAGGATAACCGGCAGTGAAGCGTTCAGGCTTCACAGCCAGTTTCCTACTGCGCATACGCGAGTCGCACTGCGCTTTCTGAATGGTCACACGCAGGCCCAGAAGGCAACGGGGGGGTGGGGCGGATATGTCGTAGACTACCATGCTGCGATTTTACCCATAAGTGGGAGCGAGTACCTGTCAAAACCAGGTACCCGCTCCACCCAAAAAGTGCCAAATGTGGCAGTAGAGGGTGCGAACAAGCAGAGCTTCCCCTTTTTTTTGGGTGGAGCTCCGCTTTAAGAAATGGCAAGCTTCAATGGAAGAAAAAATAAATAAAAATGACCTCTACTTCAAAGAACTCATAGAAAATCTTAATAATGTACCACAAATATTACAACCTTTATTTATTAAAGAACCATTCAAGCGTTACCTACCAAGGGGGGTCATTTACGTTATTCATTGTAATCAGTCCAATCTAGAAGAAAAAAATGAAAAAGATAGATGTAAAAAGCATTAAACAATTTTTATAAGAGACAATACGTTTGAGAACAACATTTTCATATTCAGATTTAACTGGGGCAGGAAGGAACAGTGTTAAAAAAACAAAAAAAAACAAACAAACAACACACACACACACCCTTTCTAAAGCCTCGTACACACGATTCGATTTTGGCCCCTTTCACACTGAGGCGTTGAAAAAACGCAAAAAAATAATGACATTTTTTACCGCGATCGCGGTAAAAATAGCGCTACCGCCTATGCGTTTTTACCGCGATTTTACCGCGTTCGCGCTAAAATTAGCGCAAACGCGGTAAAACGCATAGGCGTTAGCGCTATTTTTTAACATAACGCTTATGCCTATGCGTTTTTACCGCATTTTTACCGCGAATCCCATTAATTTCAGTGGGGATAGGCGTTTTTACAGCGCTATTTTATGCGCCCTAAAGTTGCTCTAAAAAAGCGGTTTGCAGGATTTTTTTATTTGACAGGTAGCAACTCCCATCTAGAACAAAATGTGCGGATTTTACTTAAAGTGGGTGTAAACCCACTTTAAAAAACAAACAAAAAAAAACTGCAAGACAAAGACATAATGAGCTAGTATGCATAGCATACTAGCTCATCATGTAATACTCACCTGGGATCGAAAGCCCCCACTGCGGTGCCCCAGACAGCACCGGTCGGCGACATGTCGTCCCAGAATTACTTCCGGGTATCGCGGCTCCGGCGCTGTAATTGGCCAGAGCCCCAATGACGTCACTCCCGCACATGCGCGCGGGAGCCACCAGTCACGGCATGACCTCCTTTAGAAACGGCACAATCGCCGTTTCTAAAGTGCGCCTGCGCTATTGTCTACGCACGGCTCTTTTGAAAATATCTCCTATACCGTGGAGGTTTATGAGATATTTCCAGCACCTACAGGTAAGCCTTAATCTAGGCTTACCTGTAGGTAAAAGTGGGTGTACAGGGTGTACACCCACTTTAAGGCTTGGTTCACACTAGTGTGACTCGAAAATTGCACAAAATTTCCTGGGCGACTTTCAAGTGTGACTTTACGCCCTCTAGCACTCAAGTCGCATTAAAGTAGTGCAGGAACATTTTCAAAGTCGCTGTGACTTTATGGCCCCCTTTCACACTGGGGCGTCGGCGGTAAAGCGCCGCTATTTTTTTTTTTAGCAAAACAAGACTTTACAATCACTTTAACCACCCAGCCCAGGTCAATTTGGCATTTCTCTCCTATATGTAAAAATCATAATTTTGGCAGGGATGGCCATATGCCTCTTCCCAGTGGCACCGCTACGGGTATGTCTGCAGTCTGACCGTCTCCTTTACCATGTCTGCAGTTACACTGTGGCAGGGTGGCTCTATTGCGTAAATTGCCTTACCGGTACGGCGCTTCGTGTAACAGATATAGTGGGCGCGTGCACGGCGCCAAAGCCGATACACGTGGCTGCCACCCACGATCTCTCCACAGAGGCAGAACGGGGATCTGTCAATGTAAACAAAGCAGATCAGTGTGATAATCTGTTCCTAGTGATTAGGAACAGCGATCTCTCTGTACGCCCAGCCAGTCCCCTCCCCCCCCCCCCAGTTAGAAATACCTCCCTGGGACACAATTAACCCATTGATCTTTTGATATTGGTAGGCATGTTGTTTGTTTAAATGTGATTATAAACAAGAGTCATCAACCCAATAGGATTCCTTGGCCGCAATGACCAGATTCCCAACACAGTATAGGTTTTGCTGATCGCTGTATAAAATGTCACTGGTCCCAAAAAACTCAAAAGTGTCTGATCTGTCCGCCACAATGTCGCAGTCGCAGTCCCACAAACAAAAAATAAATAAAAATCACTGATCACCGGCAATTACTAGTAAAATAATAAATAACAAAAATGTGCAATTGTCAGTTAAAGTGACGCAGTGCCGTATCCTAAAAAAAACTGCCTTTTTAACCACTTCAATACAGGGCATTTTCACCCCCTTGCTGCCCAGGCCAATTTTTAGTTTTCAGCACTATCACACTTTGAAAGACAATTGTGCGGTCATCCAACACTATACCCAAATGAAAGTTTAATGATTTTTTTTTTCCCCCCACAAGAGCTTTTGGTGGTATTTGATCATCTCTGTGGTTCTTATTTTTTGCGCTATAAACAAAAGAAAAGCGATAATAATAAAAAAATTAATAAAAAAAAAACACACATTTTTTACTTTTTGCTATAATAAATATCCCTTTTTTTAAAAAATCTATTTTTTTTCCTCCGGTTTAGGCCGATATGTATTCTTCGACATTTTTTTTATTTATTTTTTTACCAAAAATAATCGCAATAAGTGTATATTGATTTATGGCATTTTTATTTTTTATTTAAGAGTAATGGCGGCGATCTGCGATTTTTATCATGATTGTGACATTGCAGCGGACATATCGGACACTTTTGCTATAAAAAATGCACTGTTACTGTATATAATGTGACTGGCAGGGTTTACACTAGTGGGCAATCAAGGGGTTAAATGTGTTTCCTAGGGAGTGATTCTAACTGTGGGAGGAGGGGACTCACAAGGGGAGGAGACCGATCAGTGTTCCTTTGTACTGGGAACAAACCATTGGTCTCCTCTCACCTGACAGGATGTGGATCTGTGCGTTTACACACACAGATCCACGTCCCTGGCTCTGTTGCCGGTAATTGTGGGTGCCCGGCGGACATCGCGGCCGATGGGCACGCACTCTGGCTCCCGAGTGATGCAGCGGGCGCGCGCCCTTTAGACAGCCGGGTTGCCCAGGACGTCATATGACGCCCGCCCAGGATGGGAGATCCCTCCTGCGGACGTCGTATGACTATGGCTGGGATGGGAAGTGGTTAATAAGGGGGTAAATCCTTCCTGGGCTGAAGTGGTTAACGTGCTCCTATAGGCAGAAGGTTTTGCAGACCCCCCATACTTACCTGAGCTTCCTCTCGATCCAGCGATATTGCACGAGAGCCACAAAGTCCGGGGACTCTCCCACTTGATTGACTGAGACATAGCAGCGGGCGCTGCTCTCAATCACAGCCAGTGAGCCAATAAGGGAGAGAAAGGGGGCGGGCCAAGTCGCAGCACCATGTCTGAATGAACACAGAGCAGCAGCTCGGCTCAGGTGCCCCCACAGCAAGCTGCTTTCTGTCGGGGCACTCAGCAGGAGCACAGTCAAAGGACCCAAAAAGGAGGATCTGGGCTGCTCTGTGCAAAGCCACTGTACAAAGCAGGTAAGTAAAACATGTTTTTTTTATTTTTAACCCCAAAAAAAAAAAAAAAGGACTTTAGTATCACTTTAACCACTTAACGACCGCTCACTGTATATGTACGTCGGCAGAATGGCACCGACAGGCACAATCACGTACAGTGTACGTGATTGCCTTTGTATAGTTGGGGGGTCCGATCGAACCCCCTCCTATACAATGAGCGGTCGGTATTCGTTGGGGAGCGATCCGAGATGAGGGGGCGGCCATTCGTTTCCGGCCACCCCCCCGCGATCGCTCCCGTCGAATGAAAATGCTCCCTCTGCTGTGTAATGTAAACACAGGCAGAGGAAGCAGGAGGAAGTGATGTCATCTCTCATGCGGCGCTCACATATACCGAGCGCCGTACAAGAGAAGACACACAGGTCAGTGCACTAACACTACACTGACACCAAGACACATAGGCACACAAATCGCCCCCCAGGCCCCCCCAGTCACAGTGTCACTGATTGCAGTGACCATTTATTTACTGATCACTGCAATCAGTGACATTTGTGACTGTAAAAGTGTCACTAAAGTTAGTTTTAGGTCCAGTGTAGCCCCCTAACTCCCCCTAATAAAGGTTTAACCCCCTGATCAAACCCCAGATAACCCTTTCACCCCCAAGCACCGCCGTCGCTAAGCGATCATTTTTCTGATCGCTATCTTAGCGTCGGTGATGCAGATCGGTAGCCAGTAATTATTTTTAGGTTCGCCGCAGGTTTTTATAGCGTCGGGTACCCCCATAAATTATCTAATAAAGGTTTAACCCCCTTAATCGCCCCCCAGGTAACCCTTTCACCCCTATCACCACTATCGCTAAGCGATAATTTTTCTGATCGCTGTCTTAGCGTCGGTGATGCAGATCGGTAGCCAGTAATTTTTTTTAGGTTCGCCGCAGGTTTTTATAGCGTCAGGTACCCCCATAAATTATCTAATAAAGGTTTAACCCCCTTGATCGCCCCCAGGTAACCCTTTCACCCCCTATCACCACTGTCGCTAAGCGATCATTTTTCTGATCACTGTCTTAGCGTCAGTGATGCAGATCGGTAGCCAGTAATTTTTTTTAGGTTCGCCGCACGTTTTTATAGCGTCAGGTACCCCCAAATATTATCTAATAAAGGTTTTAACCCCCTAATTGCCCCTAGTTAACCCTTTCACCAGTGATCACCATATAAGTGTTACGGGTGACACTGGTTAGTTAGTTTGCTTTTTATAGTGTCAGGGCACCCGCCGTATATATAACCCAATAAAGGTTTAACCCCCTGATCGCCTGGCGGGTGATATCAATTAGGTTTTAGCATCAGAGAGGGTCTGCGTCACACCCCAGGCAGCGTCAGGTTAGTGCCAGTAACGCTAACACCCACGCGTGAAGCATACACCTCCCTTAGTGGTACAGTATCTGATCTGATCTATACTAGCGTCCCCAGGAGTTTAGGGTTCCCAAAAACGCAGTGTTAGCGGGATCAGCCCAGATACCTGCTGGCACCTGCGTTTTGCCCCTCCGTCCAGCCCAGGCCACCCAAGTGCAGTATCGATCGATCACTGTCACTTACAAAACACAACACACATAACTGCAGCGTTCGCAGAGACAGGCCTGATCCCTGCGACTCCAGTGCTGTAGGAGGTGATTTCACCACCACAGTTAAAAAAAAAAAAGCATATATGCCGAAGCATTGGGGCAGCAGGGGAGGAGAAGTGATTTTGCTCCTAATGCCGCGTACATACGGTCGAAATTCCGACGGAGGCTTGCCCGTGGAAAAGTCTGACCATGTGTACGCGGCATAACTTTTGCGGGAGGATGCCCCCATGCTTCAGCATATATAAATGGTGCATGTATGCCCACCATTAGAAGTGGGTGGATGAAGGGCGGTATTCTAATGGTGGGCATACCCACCGATCAATCTCTTTTTTCGTTCAGCCACCTGGCTGCATGAAAAAAAAAGATTACAATACATGTCCAACAAGGACCAGCAACGTACTGGTATGTTGCTGGACTTTGAATGTTTATACCAGATTGATGCCTGCGGGTTTAGGTATCATCTTGGTATCATTCTTTTCAGCCAGCGGCTGGCTTTCATATGAAAGCAATCCTAGTGGCTAATTAGCCTCTGGACTGCTTTTACAAGCAGTGGGAGGGAATGACCCCCCCCCCCCCGGATATAAAAAGCGCCATTGGGAAATTGGGAAAGCATTTTATCACACCGATCTTGGTGTGGTCAGATGCTTTGAGGGCAGAGGAAAGATCTAGGGTCTAGAGAACCCCAGTTTTTTCAAAAAAAGAGTACCTGTCACTACCTATTGCTATCATAGGGGATATTTACACTCCCTGAGATAACAATAAAAATGATGAAAATAAAAAAAATATGGAAGGAACAATTTAAAAATAAAATAGCAAAATTAATAATAAAAAAACAAAAAAAAGCACCCCTGTCCTGCCCTGCTCTTGCCCAATGGCGAACGCAAGCGTCGGTCTGGCGTCATATGTAAACAGCAATTGCACCATGCATGTGAGGTATCACCGCGAAGGTCAGATCGAGGGCAGTAATTTTAGCAGTAGACCTCCTCTGTAAATCTAACGGGGTAACCTGTAAAGGCTTTTAAAGGCTTTTAAAAATGTATGTAGTTTGTCGCCAATGCGCGTTTGTGCGAAATTTTAAAGCATGTCATGTTTGGTATCTATTTACTCGGCCTAAGATCATCTTTTTTATTTCATCAAACATTTGGGCAATATAGTGTGTTTTAGTGCATTAAAATTTAAAAAAGTGTATTTTTTCCCCAAAAAATGTGTTTGAAAAATCGCTGCGCAAATACTGTGTAGAAAAAAAAATGCAACACCCACCATTTTAATCTGTAGGGCCTTTGCTTTAAAAATATATATAATGTTTGGGGGTTCAACATAATCTTCTTGCAAAAAAATATATGTTTTCATGTAAACAAAAAGTGTCAAAAAGGGCTTTGTCTTCAAGTGGTTAGAAGAGTGGATGTAAGCTTCCTAATGTTGTGTATAAAATGCCAGAACAGTTCAAAACCCCCCCCAAATGACCCCATTTTGGAAAGTAGACACCCCAAGCTATATACTGAGAGGCATGTCGAGTCCATGGAATATTTTATATGTTGACACAGGTTGCGGAAAAAAAGAAATTTTTTATTTTTTTTTGCACAAAGTTGTCACTAAATGATATATTGCTCAAACATGCCATAGGCATATGTGGAATTACACCCCAAAATACATTCTGTTGCTTCTCCTGAGTACGAGGATACCACATGTGTGAGACTTTTTGGGAGCCTAGCCGCGTACGGGACCCCAAAAACCAAGCACCGCCTTCAGGCTTTCCAAGGGTGTAAATTTTTGATTTCACTTCTCACTGCCTATCACAGTTTCGGAGGCCATGGAATGCCCAGATGGCACAAAACCCCCCCAAATGACCCCATTTTGGAAATTAGACACCCCAAGCTATTTGCTGAGAGGTATTGTGAGTATTTTGCAGATCTCGCTTTTTGTCACAAAGTTTTGAAAATTGAAAAAATTAAATAAAAATAATATTTTCTTTCTTCATTTTCAAAAACAAATGAGAGCTGTAAAATACTCACCATGCCTCTCAGCAAATAGCTTGGGGTGTCTACTTTCCAAAATGGGGTCATTTTGGGGGGTTTTGTGCTATTTTGGCATTTTATGGCCTTCGAAACTGTGATAGGTAGTGAGGAGTGAAATCAAAAATTTGTGACTAGAAATCCTGAAGGCGGTGCTTGGTTTTCGGGGTCCCGTACGCGGCTAGGCTCCTAAAAAGTCCCACACAGGTGGTATTCCCGTACTCAGGAGAAGCAGCAAAATGTATTTTGGGGTGTAATTCCACATATAACCATGGCATGTGTGAGCAATATATCATTTATTGACAACTTTTTGTAATTTTTAATTTTTTTTTGTCATTATTCAATCACTTGGGACAAAAAAAAAATATTCAATGGGCTCAACAGGCCTCTCAGCAATTTCCTTGGGGTGTCTACTTTCTAAAATGGGGTCATTTGGGGGGGGTTTTGTGCTATTTTGGCATTTTATGGCCTTCAAAACTGTGATAGGTAGTGAGGAGTGAAATCAAAAATTTGCGCCCTTAAAAATCCTGAAGGCGGTGCTTGGTTTCCGGAGGCCCGTACGCGGCTAGGCTCCCAAAAAGTCCCACACGTATCCCTGTACTCAGGAGAAGCAGCAAAATGTATTTTGGGGTGCAATTCCACATATAACCATGGCATGTGTGAGCAATATATCATTTAGTGACAACTTTTTGTAATTTTTTTTTTCTTTTTTTTTTGTCATTATTCAATCACTTGAGACAAAAAAATATATATATTCAATGGGCTCAACATGCCTCTCATCAATTTCCTTGGGATGTCTACTTTCCAAAATGGGGTCATTTGGGGGGGGGGGGTTTGTACTGCCCTGCCATTTTAGCACCTCAAGAAATGATAGGCAGTCAAACTAAAAGCTGTGTAAATTCCAGAAAATGTACCCTAGTTTGTAGACGCTATAACTTTTGCGCAAACCAATAAATATACGCTTATTGACATTTTTTTTACTAAAGACATGTGGCTGAATACATTTTGGCCTAAATGTATGACTAAAATTGAGTTTATTCGATTTTTCTTATAACAAAAAGTAGAATTTTTTTTTTTTTTTCAAAATTTTCGGTCTATTTCCGTTTATATCGCAAAAAATAAAAATCGCAGAGGCAATCAAATACCATTAAAAGAAAGCTCTATTTGTGGGAAGAAAAGGACGCAAATTTCGTTTGGGTACAACATTGCATGTCCGCACAATTTACAGTTAAAGCAGCGTAGTGCAAAATTCTGAAATCACCTCTGGTCCTTTAGCTACAAAATGGTCCGGGGCTTAAGTGGTTAAATTGCTTAACAGTCTGAGTTTAGATAAAGATAGCTTGATTAACTACTTGCCTACTGAGCACTTTCACCCCCTTCCTGCTCAGACCAATTCTCAGCTTTCGCCCTGTTGCACAACACTGTACCCATATCAAATTTTTATATATACAGTGGGGATCGAAAGTTTGGGCACCCCAGGTAAAAATGTGTATTAATGTGCATAACGAAGCCAAGAAAAGATGGAAAAATCTCCAAATGGCATCAAATTACAGATTAGACATTCTTATAATATGTCAAAAAAAGTTAGATTTTATTTCCATCATTTACACTTTCAAGATTACAGAAAACAAAAAAAATTTTGGGCACCCTGCAGAGTTAATATCTTGTACTGCCCCCTTTGGCAAGTATCACAGCTTGTAAACACTTTTTGTAGCCAGCCAAGAGTCTTTCAATTCTTGTTTGAGGTATCTTTGCCCATTCTTCCTTACAAAAGTCTTCCAGTTCTTTGAGATTTCTGGGCTGTCTGTCACGCACTGCTCTTTTAAGGTCTATCCATAGGTTTTCAATAATGTTGAGGTCAGGAGATTGTGAAGGCCATGGCAAAACCTTCAGTTTACGCCTCTTGATGTAATCCCCCGTGGATTTTGAGGTGTATTTAGGATCATTATCCATTTGTAGAAGCCATCCTCTCTTTAACTTCAGCTGTTTCACAGATGGCATCAAGTTACCATCCAAAATTTGCTGAAATTTTATTGAATCCATTTTTCCTTCTACTCGTGAAATGTTCCCTGTGCCACTGGCTGCAATACAACCCCAAAGCATGATTGATCCACCCCCATGCTTAACAGTTGGACAGAGGTTCTTTTCATTAAATTCTGAGCCCTTTCTTCTCCAAACGTACCTTTGCTCATCGGCCAAAAAGTTCTATTTTAACCTCATCGGTCCACAGAACTTGTTTCCAAAATGCCTCAGGCTTGTGTTAGAAAAGTTTAGTATTGTGCGTCTATTAGACAGCTTTACTGATTCTTTAAGATGGCTTCTGAGCACATGTTCTAACCTTGTTGTATTCTTTTGTTCTTACTAACCCCATACGTAATACATGTATAGAAAGCAGATTGTACGGGACGCTTTGCTTGTGAATAAAGGTACTAACTTGTACCATGTACCAGTGGAGCCTCCTTAGCAAATTAGCCAATAAGAAGTGTTATTGTCTTTTCAGTGTAAGGATGAGAAGGTGGGGGCCCCCTGCTTCTCTCTCACTTTTGCTATGATTTTCATCTTGTAAGCTTCACACAAAGTGTACCGGTGCATTTTGAATAAATTGTCTTCACTTTCAAACACCTGGAATTCGATTGATTACAAGAAAATACTAACACTTGTCTATATGTTCATTTGCAAAGTTCAAACGCTGATTTTTGTGGTGAGGACGTAGAAGAGGTTTTCTTCTGATGACTCTTCCATGAAGACCATATTTGTACAAGTATCTCTTTATAGTGGAATAGTGTACCACAACTCGTGTCTGCCAGATCTTTCTGGAGGGATTGTGCAGTCAAACGTGGGTTTTGAATTGCTTTTCTCACAATCCTGCGAGCTGTTCTGTCTGATATTTTTCTTGGTCTTCCAGATCTTGCTTTAACTTCCACTGTTCCTGATGACTGCCATTTCTTAATTACATTCCGAACAGAGGATATTGACATCTGAAAACGCTTTGCTATCTTCTTCTAGCCTTCTCCAGCTTTGTGAGCGTCAACTATTTTCAGTTTCAGTTTTCTAGACAACTGCTTAGAAGAACCCATGGTGCTGATTGTTGGGGCAAGGTCAGATGAGTCTGGCCATTTAAAACCTTTGAGATTGACATCACCTGGTCTTCCCAGACGATGATTGAGAACAATCCATGACACTGGCAGGTCTCAGCTTTGCAAAGGGGGCAGTGCATGCTATAAATTCTGCAGGGTGCCCAAACTTTTGCAGACACCATTTTTTTGTTTTCTGTAATTTTGAAAGTGTAAATGATGGAAATAAAATCTAACTTTTTTTGACATATTATAAGAATGTCTAATCTGTAATTTGATGCTATTTGGAGATTTTTCCATCTTTCCTTGGCTTCGTTATGCACATTAATACACATTTTTACCTGGGGTGCCCAAACTTTCGATCCCCACTGTAATATATATATATATATTGTGACAGCAGGAAGGTAAAGTCACCTGGTTGCATCCAGGGGGGTAGATATATTTCGCCCAGATTCAGGCTTTACGCCGACTTATACAACTAGGTGGAAAGTTGTATAAGGCTAGTGGGCTCATGGATGACTCATACCTCTAGGGAGAGGGCTGGGCGTCGTACAGACAGGGAGTTGATGAGGCCAGCTGAAGCTTGTCAGCTCATTTAGGCCTCTATAAGAACTCCCAGCTTCATTAGATGTTAGCTCATGCCTGGAACCAGACCTGTGTGGACTGTCTAGGGAGAGTGAACCCCTGTGCGGTGAGAAAAAGCCTGTGTGGCTATTTGCTTGGACGTTTAAAACCAGGGACTTAGGGACTAGGACAGCACTAGGCTGATCCCAGTTGTTAGTTAGGAAACCTGTATGTTTAGTCAGAGGTCAAGTTGACCAGGATTTATTTTGTTTATATGTTTCTTTTGGCTTTGCTGTGTTTTGTCACCGTAAATAGAAAATAAACCGCACCTTTTTTTTGATTTTGAAAACCACAACCTCCGTTTGCTGGGCCTGTTTTTGTGTGGGGAGCCCATCCCGGGGGTCACACACACCCGCTGCCGAGCTAACCCCCTCACAGTTGGTGGAGAACCAGTGGCAGTTTTTTTTAAGCCAGCATGGAGGAGATACTGAAGCAGCTGGCTCTAGCAAATGCCAATCAACAGCAGACAAATGCAGGTTTGCAAAAGAGCCTTGCAGCTCATCAACAGAGCCTTGCAGCCCAGCAGCAAGCTCACCAACAGAGTCTGGAAGCTCAGCAACAAGCCCAGCAGCAATCTGAGGCCCGCTTCATAGACCTGTTACAGAAGCAAGAGCAGAGACTACAACAAATGGAAGCAGTAATGCAGCAACGTCCGCAGACCAGTGAGGAAAGCCGTCCCACTAATACCGCGTCCTTTGGGGTGAGTCGTTTATTGACAAAAATGACTGGAGAGGATGATCCAGAGGTATTTTTGACCACATTTGAAAGGACTGCTGAAAGAGAAAAGTGGCCTGAGGAGCAGTGGGCTGGACTGGTGGCTCCTCTGTTAACTGGTGAATCGCAGAAAGCTTACTATGACCTAGAGCCTAACCAAGCAAAAGACTATGTGATGCTAAAAGCTGAAATATTGGCAAGGCTGGGTGTCACCCAGGCTGTCCGGGCTCAGCGTGTGCATAACTGGACTTTCCAGCTTGGAAAACCCCCCAGGTCTCAAATGTATGATCTCATTCACCTGAGCAGAAAGTGGCTACAGCCAGAGACTTTGTCCGCACCAAAGATTGTGGAACGTGTTGTAATGGATCGGTTTTTGAGAGCTCTTCCTACTGCCATCCAAAACTGGGTAAGCCATGGAGACCCAGAGACGGCCGATGGTCTTGTGGATCGTGTGGAGAAATACTTGGCTACAGAGAACCTGACGGCCTCTTCCAGAGACACTCGGACTTTCCACCCTAAGACCAGACCATCCCCAGGGGCGGATAAGAGGATTCCAAGGGGTAAGGGTGGAGAGAGTGAGAGGGTGGGAGCTCTACCCCAAGTTTGGCGAGAACAGCCTGGGAAATCAGCGGCTCAAGAGGCGGCAAGAAGGATCGTTTGCTACCGCTGCCGGCAAGCGGGACATATTGCAGCCAATTGCCCGGTTGTGGAGGAACCCATGCAGTGTGACTTTCTGACGGGCAGACGTCAGTCGCTGTGTGCGACAGTCGCATGCACTGCCATTCGAGGAATTGAGAAACATTTATGCAAAATGTGTGTTAATGGTAGAAATGTTGTGGTATTGCTGGATTCAGGTAGCCTTGTGACCCTGATAAAGGCTGAGTTAGTTAAAACAGAGGTCTCTGGGAATAGCAAGGTAGCTGTTATTTGTGTGCATGGGGACACCCGAGAGTATCCAGTGACTACAGTGTGTTTCGAGACCCCCAAAGGTACCCTCTCTCATCCAGTGGGCTTAGTATCTCAGTTACCGTATGACGCCATTGTGGGAAGGGATTTTCCGAAGTTCTGGGAACTGTGGGATGATCCTGAGCCCCCCACTGGTGCCCCTATGTACCAGGAATGTGATAGCCAGAACTCCCCTGAGAGTGGTGAGGACTCTCCGGAATTTCCCTTATCAGTATTGGCAGGGGAGACTCAAGAAACTGGAGAGGAGCCCACCTCCTCAGACGAAAACCTACCGTCTGTGGAGTTTTCTGATCTTGAGGTTCACAGGGAAAACTTTGCCACAGAACAGTTGAAAGACCCCGCCCTAATAAAGGCACGCGAAAACGTAGTGAAAATAGATGGCGAGTTAGTGAACCCAGATAATACCTGCACTTACCCATACTTCAGCGTAGAGAAGGACCTACTGTATCGGGTGGCAAAAAGGGCAGAAGAAACCGTTGAGCAGCTTGTGGTGCCCAAACCTTACAGGAAGTTGGTGTTGGAGTTGGCCCATGGGCACATTCTTGGAGGTCATCTGGGGACAGAGAAAACCCGAGAGAGGGTATTACAGAGATTCTATTGGCCGGGGGTGATGAAGGACATAGAAAATTATTGTTCCTCCTGCCCTGTGTGTCAGAGGTCGGCCCCGATGCCACATTTCCGTAGCCCGCTGGTCCCTCTACCCATCATTGAGGTCCCGTTTGAGAGGATCGCCATGGATTTGGTAGGTCCTATAATCAAGTCCGCTAGGGGGCACCAGTACATATTAGTTATAATGGACTATGCCACCCGTTATCCAGAAGCGATCCCTCTCCGAAATACCTCGGCCAAAACCATAGCCAAAGAGCTATCTCTTGTGTTTAGCCGGGTGGGTATTTGTAAAGAACTGCTTACGGACCAAGGTACACCCTTTATGTCCCGGGTTATGAAGGAGCTGTGTAAATTGTTCAAAGTGACGCAATTACGTACATCTGTGTATCACCCCCAAACCGATGGGCTGGTTGAAAGATTCAACAAAACCCTAAAACAAATGTTGAAGAAAGTGGTGGATAGAGATGGAAAGGATTGGGACTGTCTACTTCCTTATTTGATGTTTGCTATTAGGGAGGTGCCCCAATCCTCTACGGGATTCTCCCCCTTTGAGTTACTGTATGGGAGACACCCAAGAGGGCTGTTGGATATTGCCAAGGAAACTTGGGAAAGTGAGAGTTCTCCCCACAGGAGTGTGATTGAGCATGTCGCCCTGATGCAAGACCGAATTGCACAGGTAATGCCCATCGTGAAGGAACATTTGGCCCAAGCGCAGTTAGCACAGCAGAGAGTGTACAACCGTGGAGCCAAGACCCGTACCTTTTCCCCGGGGGATAGGATATTGGTACTTGTCCCTACGGTTGAAAGTAAATTCCTTGCCAAATGGCAAGGCCCCTACGAGATAATGGAAAAAGTGAGCGAAGTGAATTACAAGGTCAGACAACCAGGAAGGCGAAAGCCCGAACAGATCTATCACGTTAATCTGTTGAAAGCCTGGAGGGATAGAGAGTCCCTAGTCGCAGACACTTGGTCACCAGCTCAAACTGGTTGCGTGATTCCTGAGGTTGGAATAGCAGCCACCTTGTCACAACCCCAACAACAGGAGGTTAAGGAGTTTGTGCTTCGCAACAAGGAGGTATTCTCTGAGCTGCCGGGACAAACATTTGGGGTAGAGCATGACATCATTACCCCGCCCGGTGAAAGGGTGAAGTTAAAACCCTATCGGATCCCAGAGGCCCGACGGGAGGCAATACGGGAGGAAGTACAGAAAATGCTGAACTTAGGGGTGATAGAGGAGTCCCAAAGTGATTGGTCTAGTCCCATTGTGTTGGTGCCTAAACCGGATGGGAGCTGGCGATTTTGTAACGATTTTCGTCAGTTGAACAAAGTTACAAAATTTGACACCTACCCCATGCCACGTATAGATGAGTTGATCGACCGGCTGGGAACAGCCCGATACATGACGACTCTTGACCTCACAAAAGGGTATTGGCAAATCCCCCTGGCCAAATTGGCCAAAGAGAAAACCGCATTTGTAACCCCAGACGGGGCGTTCCAATATAAAAGAATGCCGTTCGGGTTACAGAATGCGCCGGCCACATTCCAGCGGAAAATGGACCAGATGCTGAGGCCCCATTGGAAGTATGCTGCGGCTTACCTGGATGACGTAATTGTCCATAGCACAGATTGGGCCTCACATCTGCCAAAAGTGCAAGCAGTCCTGGACTCTGTTCGGGAAGCGGGGTTTACGGCTAACCCCAAGAAGTGTACCATTGGGCAGGAGGAGGCCAAATATCTTGGGTACACCATTGGGAGGGGAGTAATAAAACCCCAACTCAACAAAGTCGAGGCCATCCAGAGTTGGCCACGTCCCAACAGCAAGAAGCAGGTACGAGCCTTTCTGGGAATCGCTGGGTATTATCGGCGATTCATTCCCCACTTTGCTTCTAAGGCTGTGCCCCTAACCAACCTAACGAAGGGGAAAGGGTCGGTCATGATTAAATGGACCCCCGAGGCTGAGGCAGCATTCCAATTCTTGAAACAAGCCTTATGTAGCCAGCCAGTGTTGTACTCACCCGACTTCTCTAAAGACTTTGTCGTACAAAGTGATGCGTCAGATGTGGGGTTAGGAGCAGTATTGTCCCAGGTCTGGAACGGGGAAGAGCACCCAGTCATTTACCTCAGCAGGAAGTTGAAGTCCCATGAGGTAAATTACGCCACCGTTGAAAAGGAGTGTTTAGCGGTGAAGTGGGCTCTAGATTCCCTTCGGTACTACCTGCTAGGTAGGCACTTTGACATGGTTACGGATCACGCTCCGTTAAAGTGGATGGCTCAAAACAAGGAAACAAATAGAAGAGTGAATAGGTGGTTCCTGGCCCTCCAGGAATTCAACTTCACAGTAAAGCATCGCCCTGGCGTTCAAATGGGGAATGTGGATGCTTTGTCTCGAGTACATGAATGCCTGATTGCTGGTGTTCCAACCCCGAGGTTAAAACAAGAGGGGGGGGTATGTGACAGCAGGAAGGTAAAGTCACCTGGTTGCATCCAGGGGGGTAGATATATTTCGCCCAGATTCAGGCTTTACGCCGACTTATACAACTAGGTGGAAAGTTGTATAAGGCTAGTGGGCTCATGGATGACTCATACCTCTAGGGAGAGGGCCGGGCGTCGTACAGACAGGGAGTTGATGAGGCCAGCTGAAGCTTGTCAGCTCATTTAGGCCTCTATAAGAACTCCCAGCTTCATTAGATGTTAGCTCATGCCTGGAACCAGACCTGTGTGGACTGTCTAGGGAGAGTGAACCCCTGTGCGGTGAGAAAAAGCCTGTGTGGCTATTTGCTTGGACGTTTAAAACCAGGGACTTAGGGACTAGGACAGCACTAGGCTGATCCCAGTTGTTAGTTAGGAAACCTGTATGTTTAGTCAGAGGTCAAGTTGACCAGGATTTATTTTGTTTATATGTTTCTTTTGGCTTTGCTGTGTTTTGTCACCGTAAATAGAAAATAAACCGCACCTTTTTTTTGATTTTGAAAACCACAACCTCCGTTTGCTGGGCCTGTTTTTGTGTGGGGAGCCCATCCCGGGGGTCACACACACCCGCTGCCGAGCTAACCCCCTCACAATATATATATATATATATATATATATATATATATATATATATATATATATATATATATATATATATATATATATATATAAACCACTTTCTTTTGTTTGTATTTAATCACCACTGGGTTTTAAAATGTATTTATTTTTTTTAATTGTTGGGCAAAAAAAGTTTTACTAATCCTAGGTTTTAAAATTTTGCATTAAAGTTTTTTCTATTCAATGATGTGTGTTGATGCAACTGCACTCATAGGCACTGACAAGGCTACACGAATTTGCACTGAATTGCAATGTTGGGACTGCACTGATGATCAGGGCCCCGATTAGAAGTGTAAATGTGCCCTGTCAGACTTGCCAGTTACCGACTCTCTTCTCCTCACACTGTCAGCACTTAAGGAAAGGAATGCCGATAACCGGCAAGTTTGTTTATATGTGATCAGCTGTAAACACATTGTAAAAGGGCCGCTGTGATTTACCTCGATCTGTGATCAGCTATGTCCTAATGACACAGAGATCTAAGAGCACACCCGACGCGTGTTCTAAGAGGATGCCCATGGACACCCTCCCAGTACAACAGAGTGAAGCTTTAGCCATCTTTCGGCTATGGTACGGTACAGAAGTGGTTAAAGTACTCATAACTAACAAGATTTTGAATACACTTCTTAATAGTACTGTTGGTTGTCCCTTTAAAGGTGACCCCAAATCAAAAAATGGCAAAAGCACTAACCTGTGAAGTAAGCAACATTGTACATACCAGTCCATCGGCCCTTTTGCTGAAAATTTTCTGTGTGGCAGAGCTCCCAGTACCAATCCTACCTCTGGGTTAGTGGAATAGTGCATCTCCCACTGCCTGATGTGTTTCCTCCTGCTGATCCCTATATCACTACTTTGTCCTACAGTGACTAGGGATCCGCAAGAGGAACAACAGAAGCCAGCAGGGTCCCCATTATTTAAACACACCAGAGTAGTCGAATAGGATTGGTCCTGGGAGCTTTGCAACGCAGCAAAGTTTCAGAAAACTTGCTGACAGACTGGTAAACAATGCTGCTTTCTTCACAGATTAATGCTTTAGATGGTTGGAGGCAATCAACTAAGTGATTACCAGCACATTCATTTGAATGGGCCGAAATCGCACTGAACCGCAGCAAAAGTAGTGCATGCACCAGGATCGCATAGTATTGTGGTACCACAAGATCCGGTGCAGGCAAACACTGCGTTTGGGGTGTCATTAGGAACGCATCAACACCTGCAGCAAATCGTACACCCAGTGCATTATGAACGCAGTGCAAGGAAACGCACGGAACGCAGGTTTCCTGCATCATGTTCTGGTGTCAACAAGCCCTTACACAGACACAGCTACTGAAGAAGAATAACTCGTAGCTAGTTACACAAATATCTTAGGAAAGCAGCACAGTATAATCCCAAATGTAATCAACTCTACTGGGACATTTTTTCATGCCAATTATCACTTAATTATCACATAATTACATAAACACAAAAGCAGTAGGTAAACATTGGAACCAAAAACAGAAAAAAATCCTAAAATACAGAACAGCTTGCAAAAACTTTTATTTTCTGTAAGCAAGTCGTCATACAGACTACTACTGCAACTATTACACATACTTTAAATAATATAAAATCAAGATATACCTTATATGGTTAATGCAATTAGTGTTAAAACAGGCATAATACCTCTCTACCTGTCCCACAACAGGATCCAGCAGTATTGCAGCGATTCTTCTTTTCTTTCCAGTTACAATCTAACCATTTCCTTGTTGGCAAAGCTATATAAACCCTTCGCACCGTTTCCGTCTTCTGATGTCAAACAAGGGAAAAGAAGGCTGAGTTTCGGTTACATTTTTTCATAAACAAAACCTGTCAGCTGCTTGTGCCACATCTACATCACAAAGCGGATTAATATTTCACCCTTTCCGTGCATATACACTGAATTCAGTTTGAAAAATGTATATCAAACATAACTGCTGCGAAAGGGAAAACTTTTCACCCGCATGATTAAGTCTGCATCCACACCTGAGCAATTTTTAGGGGACTGTAGAGGTTTTGGCTCCATCCACACTAGCTTAACCATTTGAAGACCAAGCCTTTTCTGGCACTTTTTGTTTACAAGTTTAATCATAATTTTTTTGCTAGAAAAACTACTTAGAACCCCCAAACATATTTTTTTTTTTAGAACAGACCCAGGGGAATAAAATGGCGATCATTGCAAGTTTATATATCACAGGGTATTTTTCAAACGCAATTGTTTTGGAAAAAACATACTTTAAAGAGGGTAACTACTTTCGTGGGGAAAAAAAATAGCAAATAAAAAACCAAATAATATAAGATATACAATTGAGACAGAAGTCAAGGGCTGTAGTTTTCTGTGAAATGCAATGCGGCTACCTGAAGGTATTCTACACACAGGTGTACAGAACTCCCTCCAGAAATGTAATTTCCTGCTTGCGTGATTGGCTCACTAATTTTCCCAGAAGTCTGCACTAAGATACAATTCAGATTTCAGGCAACCCCTGCAACAAAAATTTCATTTTTGGTGAGACACTCCAATAGGAAATGACATCTAAAGGCACGCAGACCCCACAATTTTTCTCAGAGCTTTGCAGCAGCCGATTAATAATTATGAAACCGCTCCCATTAGATTACCTTACCACATGGAAACAGACAGACACACAGGGATTTCTTCAGAACAACAAAAGGTAGGAATCTTCAACCAGGGCCGGTGCTACCACTAGGCAAACTAGGCAGCCACCTAGGGCGCACTGCTGCCTAGGGGCTCCCGGCCGCTGGTTTCCCTCTGCGTCTGTATGCTCTGCAGGCCACAGCATGTAACTAACTTAGCCTTAGGCAGCTGCTCCGTCCGACCGGTAGTGTAATTAGAGGCACAGCGCAGCATTGGAGCTAGAGGAAACAAAGCTGATGCTTCCTGTATAGCGCTGCCTCCTGTCCCATGGGCAGGGCAAAGGGAATGAAGTCAAGGGTGGAGCCATTGGGGTGGAAAAAAATAGGATTTTTGTACTCACCGTAAAATCTGTTTCTCTGGCATCCATGGACTGACACAGCGTGTCTTTACACCTTTACACGTGGGTTATGTCCCTGCTTGCAGGAGAAGACCTAGGCAGAATGTGAGATGTTATACATACATTCTAAACAGCCAGAGCTGAACAGCCCCGCCCAGGGGGGCGGTCCCTCCGGACATAACCCTCCCACTGCAGTCAGCAGACCTCAGTTCGTAACAAAGCAGTACAAACTTAAAAAGAAGGGTGGGTGCTGTGTCAGTCCATGGATGCCAGAGAAACTGATTTTTACGGTGAGTACAAAAATCCTATTTTCTCTTGTCATCCATGGACTGACACAGCGTGTCTTTACACCTTTACACGTGGGATGTCCCAAAGCAGTGTCAAGAGGGATGGGAGCAGTATAAATGGAAAACCAAAAACTTCACTCCAAACAAGCAGAACTCCTCAACAGAGGAGTTGCAACTTCAAACAGCGGCCTGCAGAACCTTGCGGCCAAAGGAAGCATCCGAAGATGCAGCCACATCAACCTTATAAAACTTAGAAAAGGTATGAACAGACGACCAGGTCGCCGCCTTGCACACTTGTGCAACCGACGCTTGATGTCGGAAAGGCCAGGAAGCACCAATTGCCCTGGTGGAATGCGCCGTAACCGGAAAGGGAGGTGCCCGCCCCTTGAGAGCATAAGCTTGAATGACGGTTTGTCTGATCCACCTAGAAATGGTGGCAGACGAAACCGCTTGGCCCTGTTTTGGACCAGAGACAGCCACAAACAGTGAGTCAGACTTCCGAATAGAAGCAGTAGCAGACAGGTACACCCACAAGGCTCGTACCACATCCAAAGTGTGAAGCGCAAACTCTCTGGGATGCGATGGGTGAGGACACAAGGACGGGAGGACAATGTCCTCATTCAAGTGGAAGGCCGAGACCACCTTTGGCAGAAAAGAAGGTCGCGGACGTAACACCGCCTTATCCTTATGGATGACCAAAAAGGGTGACTTGCAGGACAAGGCCGCCAACTCAGACACTCGTCTAACGGAAGTAATGGCCACCTTCTGAGACAGTCAGGAGGGGAATATCTCTAATATTTTCAAAGGGGGGTTCCTGGAGAACCGAGAGCACCAAATTCAGATCCCACGGGGGGAGAGGAGGCTTGACAGGGGGGAGCACATGGCGAACCCCCTGCACAAAGGTGCTAACCAAGGGATGACCCGCCAGCGGTCGCTGAAAAAAGATGGCCAAGGCCGAAATCTGACCCTTAATGGTACTCAAAGCGAGCTTTTGGGTCACGCCACGCTGCAGAAACTGCAGGATTCTGGGAACGGAATACGTTCATGGGCGCCAGTCCAGCTCTTCGCACATGGCGATGTAAGCGCTCCAAGTACGGTGATAGATCTTTCTGGAGGAAGACTTCCGTGCCCTCAACATGGTCGAAATGACCGAATCCGAGAGACCTCGGTCTCTCAGCACCTGGCTTTCAATAACCATGCCGTTAAAGCCAGAGACTGTAAAGCAGGATGAAATATAGGACCTTGAGACAGAAGGTCCCCCCGCATTGGTAACTGCCAGGGAACGTCCGCGACGAGACGTACTGGGATCGGCGTACCAGTGACGCCGAGGCCAATCCGGAGCAATGAGGATCACCGGAATTCCCTCGGCGCTTCTTTCGGCCCACCTCAGGATGCGGGCGACCTCGGAAGCCGCAGCTGAGCTCCGAGTCCCCCCTTGATGGTTGACATATGCCACCGCTGTGGCGTTGTCCGATTGGATCCTGATGGAGTGACCCTGTAATTTCTCCGACCATGAGGAGAGGCACAGTCTGATTGCCCGTATCTCCAGCACATTGATCAGTAAGAGGGCTTCGTCCGGAGTCCAAAGCCCTTGGGCCGACAGGACTCCCCAGACTCCCCCCCAGCCCGTCAGGCTGGCGTCCGTCGTGATCACCGTCCATTGGATGAGGAGGAACGACTTCCCGGACCGAAGAGCCGGGGACCTCAACCACCACGTCAGGGATGCCCTGACCAGGTGACTCACCTGGATCTGAAGATCCAAGGACAACAGGGATTTGTTCCAAGTGGACAAGATCTCTTTCTGTAAAGCCCTGGTGTGCGATTGGGCATAAGGAACGGCCTCGAAGGAGGCCACCATGAGTCCCAGGACTCTCATGCAAAAGAGGATCGACGACCATTTTCGGGACGTCAGCACCCGTACTGCAGACTGAAGTGTCAGTAGTGTCTCTGGAGGTAGGAATACCTTTGCCTCCAAGGAGTCCAGAATCAGACCTAGATACTCCAGACGCTGAGTCGGGACCAGAACCGACTTCTGAACGTTCAGGAGCCACCCGAAGTCCCTGAGGGTCTGACTGACGATAGTCACACTTTCTTCTAATTCCGAGCCACTGTCTGCTCTTAGAAGAAGATCGTCCAGATAGCCCACGATAGCAATGCCTTGCTGTCTCAGCAAAGCTAGGATAGGTGCAAGCACCTTGGTGAACACCCTTGGTGCCGAGGCTAGGCCGAAGGGAAGAGCCACAAATTCATAGTGGACTTCGCCGACCGCAAAGCGCAGAAACTTCTGGTGGCTTGCGCAGATCGGAACATGCAAGTAGGCATCCTTGATATCCAAGGACGCTAGAAAATCCCCTTGGAGTGTAGCGATCACCGTGCGAATGGATTCCATGTGGAATTTTTGCACCTTCACGAAGGCATTCAGGGCCTTGAGGTCCAGGATAGGCCGAACCCCGTCCTTTTTTGGAACAACAAACAGATTCGAGTAGAACCCCTGAAACTTCTCCTGGGACGGAACCGGCACAATCACTCCGGACCCGATCAAATCCTGTACAGCCCCCCAAGAGGGCTGCCCGACGGGCAGGAAGGAGAGGGAGATTTGAGGGAAAGAATCTGTCTGGGGGCCAGGAGCGGAACTCTATTCTGTATCCTGAGGTGACCACCTCGCACACCCACCGGTCGGAGATCCGGGAGATCCACCGATCCGTGAACCTGTGAAGTCGTCCCCCCACCCCAGAGACGGGCGGGGGCAAGACTTCACGCGGAGGCGGGCTTGGGAGCCGGCTTGTTTGACTTACGCACCCAGGGGCGCTTGTGCCCACCAGCCGCACTGTTGTCAGTCTGGGATGGCTTACCCGTGGACTCTGACGGATGAAAAAAAAAACTTTTTTGCTGGAAAGGAAGGACCCGGTTTACGTCGGGCCTCCTTACCCTTGATAGTTTGAGGAAGGAGAGTGCTTTTACCTCCCGTGACATCCTTGATAATGTCATCCAGAGCAGCACCAAAAAGTCTACCACCCTTAAAAGGTAGATCCGTCAGGAGCTTCTTAGAGGCTAGGTCAGCAGACCAGCATTTCAACTAGATAAGACGACGCAATACCACCGCCGAGACAGAGGCCCTGGATATTAAAGGGGCCGCGTCCAACGTGGCGTCGCACACATATATCAGACCCTGCACCATCTGGTGGGCCAGAGCAATAGTGTCTGGAGGAAGGATATGCTCCTGCACAGTTTGGTACAAAATTTTTGCCCATTCCGTGAGTGTCTGAGACACAAGGGTCGCCGCTACTCCGGGCCGTAGGGCGGATCCCAACAAGGCGAACATGGCTCTACTCACCACTTCTGACCTCCTGTCAGTGGGGTGCTTAAACGCAGGAGTCCCCTCCATCGGGAGAGTGGTGGCCTTGTTTAAACGGGCGACTGGAGGGTCGACCACCGGGGGGAGAAGCCCACTTTTTAAGCAGGGCGTCTTCAAAAGGGGTATCTAATAGACAAACGCCGCGGGACCATGAAAGTCTTCTGCGGCTTTTCCCAGACCTGGTCAATGAGCTGGTCAAAGAAAGGTACATATGGAAAAACCTTTTTAGAAGGCTTGGCCTTAAAAGAACCAAAGGAGACTGCCTCCGCCTGAGGTTCTGCATCCGCAGCATTCAGCCTGAGAGTGTCCCTCACAGCATCAATGAGTTCACTAACAAGCGCCCTGTCATTTACTGACTCAGAACTGGAGTCTTCCTCACCAGGAATGTCCTGTTCAAAACCATCCAAATATTCAGAGCTAGGGTCCTGAGCAGCAACAGCTAGGCCCATATCTGAATCAGAGCACTCCCCTTGTGGAGATAAAGTGGGGAGAGGGCGCTTTTTTGCTCCCTTGTGCTCACACACAGCTTCCATCCTGGTCAGAAATGATTCCAGGACTGCCGACAACTGGTCCATAGGGACCGCAGGTGCTGGAGCACTGCCTCTGGCATGTGAGGGGAAGCTGGTGACTCTGACTCCATAATGTCCCTCTCTGAGACCACCCACAGGCCGTGCTGACTGAGTAGGGGAATGCCCAGGGGACCCACCAACCTGACCAGGACCGCTCGGTTCCGCTGCCCTGTCTCTCTGCGCCGCTCAGCGTAAGTGAGCTGAGAGGAGAGAGTGTGAGGAGATTTGCGCCGTTCCCAGCGGCGATAGATGCCAAACTAGTGCTTGAAAAACGTGCGGCTACAAGAAAATGGCCGCCGCAATGTGCTCCGGCGGACCACGGCAAGATGGTCGCCAATGTAAAAAACAGCACACACACCAAACATGGCGCCGAACGGCGCCCAGGCCCCTCACATCAAAAAAACAGCCCCAGCAAAATGCAGAGCAGCATGAGCCCCCCCCAGGACAGTATGGCCCCCAGGCACCCCACACAGCACAGCGCCAGCAATGGTGAACAGAGAGTGACATTAAAAACACAGGGGGAGACAGGGAAATCCCCCACACAAGAAACACACAGCATGTACTCACCTGCAGCCAGGAGAGACTACTTACCCGTCCCCTGAGGGACCCACTGGTGTGTTTCTGACAGAACTATCACAGTGCGGTACTGAGTAGCTGTCGGCCCGGTCCACCGCGAAAGATACAGCCGGACTGTTCACTCTTGAGAGGACCGCGGAGCTGGAAGCCCACCGGCCACCCCTGGAGTCGTGGGGCATGTCGTGAACTGAGTCTCACGCACACAAGGCGAGGATCAGCACGCTCGATGGTCGGACAGGGAAGACTACGAGGATATCTTGTACCCAACCTGTTGCCCAGCCGACAGTTGATAGAAGATCTCAAAAAATAAAATAAGAAAAAATTCCAAAAGGAATAAAAATAGGTCAGGAGACTGGCTTCTGAGAGAGCCATGTCTTCTCCTTCTGCTAGGCAGAAAAAAACTGAGGTCTGCTGACTGCAGTGGGAGGGTTATGTCCGGAGGGACCGCCCCCCTGGGTGGGGCTGTTCAGCTCTGGCTGTTTAGAATGTATGTATAACATCTCACATTCTGCCTAGGTCTTCTCCTGCAAGCAGGGACATAACCCACGTGTAATGGTGTAAAGACACGCTGTGTCAGTCCATGGATGACAAGAGAAATAGGATTTTTGTACTCGCCGTAAAATCCTTTTCTCTGTCATCCATGGGCGGACACAGCTCCTTAATTGATGAGCATTGGGTTATGTTCCTGTTCTATAGGAGAGGACTAGGCAGAACATGTTAGACATTTAATACATGTTACTTTAACAGAGTTGAAACAGCCCCGCCCAGGGGGCGGTCCCTCCGTACATAACCCTCCGCCCTGCAGCAGCAGCCTCAGTTCGTAACAAAGCAGTACCAACTAAAAAAGGAGGGGTTCTGTGTCAGTCCATGGACGACAGAGAAAAGGATTTTACGGTGAGTAGTGATGAGCCGAACACCCCCGGGTTCGGTTCGCACCAGAACCCGCGAACGGACCGAAAGTTCGTACGAACATTAGAACCCTATTAAATACAATGGATGCGAACGTTCGAATTCTAAAGTGCTAATTATAACAACTATTATGCATGTTATTGTCCTAAAAAGGGTTTGGGAACCCGGGTTCTGCACCAGGGGACATGTATCAATGCAAAAAGAAGTTTTAAAAACGGTCGTTTTTCGAGAGCAGTCATTTTAATGATGCATAAAGTGAAAAAAAAAAAGTCAAATATTCCTTTAAATATCGTACCTGGGGGGTGTCTAAAGTATGCCTGTGAAGTGCCACGTGTTTCCCGTGTTTAGAACTGTCCCTGCACAAAATGACACTTCTAAAGGAAAAAAAAGCCATTTAAAACTGCTTGCGGCTTTAATGTAATGTCTGGTCCCGGTAATATGGATGAAAATCTTTAAGAAAAATGGCATAGCTACCCCATGACCCCCCCCCCCCCTACCCCAGCCCATTACCAGCCCCTTTGGGTCTTGTATGGATATTAAGGGGAACCCCGCACATAAAATAAAAAAGGCCCTATATACTCTGAACAGCCGTATACAGGCGGTGCATACAAGACAGGGACTGTAGGTTTGTTCTTATGTAGAATGTGTTTGTAATTTTGAACAGGTACATTGTTGAAGTGTAGCTCCAGCCCAAAAATCTATTTTTAAACTTTTTGGAAAACATAGGTAAGGGTTATCACCCCTGTAACATTTGTTTTGCTGTCTGTGCCCCTGTTCAGAACATTTCACCTCACTTTCCGTCCCAATGACAACTGTTTTTGAAATGTGGTGTTTTTCTTGAAACAAGGATTGCTGATAAAGCATCAGTACAGAGGAGACACCTTTCTCCCATATTTATTCTTACAGGAGAGAATTTTCCTTCCTAGTGGTAGATTTCCTCTCACTTCCTGTTGTCTTCTTGCGTTTGCAAGTAGGAGTCGTTTGTAAGTTGGATGTTTGAAAGTAGGGACCTGCCGTATATACTCTGCAGAAATAGGCCCCTTAGTTGTTGGTGTTGGCACAACACTGTAAGCACTCACAGTTACTCTTGGTTGGTGCTGGAACGCCCTGCTGTCAACTATTATATCAGGAATTTTAATTACATATAATTGTTGAACAGTGGTAGTAAAAATTGGGCCTTTGATGGTGGTGCTAGTGCCACAACACTGTAAGCCCTGACAGTTACTCTTGGTGGGTGCAGCAATGGGCCCTGCTGTGAATTATTAGATCAAGAATTGTAATTACATGCCCCTTTTGAACAGGGGCTGAAAAATTGGGCCTTTCGTGGTGGTGGTGGTGGTGGCGTTGCCACAACACTGTAAGCCCTCAGAGTTACTCTTGGTGGGTGCAGCAATGGGCCCTGCTGTGAATTATTAGATCAAGAATTGTAATTGCATGCCCCTGTTGAACAGGGGCTGAAAAATTGGGCCTTAGGCACTGGTGGCACAACACTACAACCCCTCACAGATACTGTACTTGGAGCACAGCAATGAGCCCTGTTGCAAAGTATTGCTTCAAAAATTGTAATGACACGCCCCTGTTAAACAGGGGCTGAAAAATTGGGCCTTAGGCACTGGTGGCACAACACTACAACCCATCACAGATACTGTACTTGGAGCACAGCAATGAGCCCTGTTGCAAAGTATTGCTTCAAAAATTGTAATGACACGCCCCTTTTAAACAGGGGCTGAAAAATTGGGCCTTAGGCACTGGTGCCACAACACTCCAACCCCTCACAGATACTGTACTTGGAGCACAGCAATGAGCCCTATGGCAAATTATTGCTAAAAAAAATTGTAATTACACGCCCCTGTAAAACAGGGGCTGAAAAATTGGGCCTTAGCCACTGGTGGCGGCACCCATAAACAAAAATGATCTTCCAAGCTATCATCATCAATCGTATCATTGAGGACTCGGAGGAGGAGGATAGCCAGTCAACATAACAGCACAGGCACTCAGCATCAGCATCAGTCTTGAAGGGATGTGACATGTTAAAATCAATTAGTCTGTTATATCAGCATCAGGTGTGTGGTAGCTGGTGGTGATCCAAGACTGGTTCATCTTGATGAAAGTCAGTCGATCAACCGAGTCGGTGGACAGGCGCACCCTGTGATCCGTGACAAATCCTCCAGCAGCACTGAATGTGCGTTCCGAAAGAACGCTGGATGCAGGACAGGCCAGTAGCTCAATTGCATACTGTGCAAGCTCTGGCCAGTGATCCATCCTCAAGACCCAGTAAGCCAGAGGATTTTCGGTGGGGAAGGTGTCCAAGTCTGACCTTGCCCCTAGATATTCCTGCACCATGTTTATCAGACGCTGGCGATGGTTGCTGGAACCGATCATACTTTGGGGCTGCGGACTAAAGAATTGTCTGAACGCATCGGTCAGACGGCCACCATCCCCACCGCTCCTTCTTTGACTGGCCGAAGCCTCAGCAACTCGTTGTCCAGGACCAGGAGTTTGTAACCTCCCAGTCTCTGGGAACGCGTTGCACAGACCTTTCTGCAAGGCCTCCCGGAGTTGTCTCATCCTCTGCTCCCTCTGCGAAGGTAACATAAGGTCCGCAACCTTACCCTTGTACCGTGGATCAAGGAGAGTGGCCAGCCAGTAATGGTCCCTCTCCTTGATCCGAAGAATACGAGGATCCTTCCGCAGACTTTGCAGGATCAGGGAGGCCATGCAGCGTAGGTTTGCTGAGGCATTCGCTCCGGAGTCCTCTGGGTCACTAAGGACGACATGATCCGCAGCCACCTCCTCCCAGCCACGTACAAGTCCACTGGTTTCTTGGGACTGTAAATCATCCCTAAAAGACTGCTGCTGATGATGCTGAGTGCCAGCCTCCACCTCCATGCTGACACAATCCTCCTCCTCCTCCTCCTCCTCTTCCTGTGCGATGGGTGGGACAGAAGGAACACTGTCTGGGTAAAGGGGGCCTTGAGAGGCAAGGAAGTCCTCCTCTTCCTGCCTCTGTTCTGCCTCAAGTGCCCTGTCCATTATTCCACGCAGCGTGTGCTCCAACAGGTGGACAAGAGGTACAGTGTCACTGATGCATGCACTGTCACTGCTCACCATCCTCGTGGCCTCCTCAAATGGTGCCAGGACAGTGCATGCATCCCTGATCATGCCCCACTGGCGTGGAGAAAAAAAAACAAGCTCCCCTGACCCTGTCCTGGTGCCGTAGTCGCACAGGTACTCATTGATGGCCCTCTGCTGCGTGTGCAGCCGCTGCAGCATGGCCAACGTTGAGTTCCACCTGGTGGGCATGTCACATATAAGGCGGTTCTTGGGCAGGTTCAACTCCTTTTGCAGCTCAGCCAGGCGAGCACTGGCATTATAAGATCTGCGGAAATGCACACAGACTTTCCTGGCCTGCCTCAGGACATCCTGTAAGCCCGGGTACCTGCCCAAGAACCGCTGCACCACCAGGTTAAGGACGTGAGCCACACAGGGCACATGGGTCAGTTGTCCCTGTCGGAGGGCGGAGAGGAGGTTGGTGCCATTGTCGCAAACCACCATTCCTGGCTTAAGCTGGCGTGGCGTCAACCACCTCTCGGCCTGGCCCTGCAGAGCAGACAGGACCTCTGCCCCAGTGTGGCTTCTGTCCCCCAAACACACCAGCGCAAGCACGGCATGGCATCTTTTTGCCTGCGTACTTGCGTAGCCCCGTGAACGGCTACGGAGCACCGCTGGTTCATAGGACAAACCACAGGAAGAGGCCATGGAGGAAGAAGAAGAGGAGGGGGTGGAGGAGAGAGGTGTGTCACAACCAGTAGTAGCATTTTGGAGGCGTGGCGGTGGAACAACCTCCAACACTACTGCACCTTGTCCTGCATCCTTCCCAGCTGCCAAAAGAGTGACCCAATGGGCCGTGAAAGAAAGGTAACGTCCCTGTCCATGCCTGCTGGACCATGAGTCAGCGGTAATATGCACCTTACCGCTGACCGCCCTGTCCAGCGAGGCCAAGACATTGCCTTCCACATGCCGGTAGAGAGCCGGAATAGCCTTCCGCGAGAAAAAGTGGCGTTTGGGAACCTGCCACTGAGGAACCGCACATTGCACAAACTCACGGAAGGGGGCCGAGTCTACCAACTGAAAAGGCAGCAGTTGAAGCGCTAGCAATTTAGCCAAGCTAGCATTCAACCGCTGGGCATGTGGATGGCTGGGAGTGAACTTCTTTCGACGGTCCAGCAGCTGGGGCAGGGAAATTTGCCTGCTAGAATCGGACGTCGGTGTACTGCTAGCAGAGTGGCCGCAAGTACTTGGCTGTGACACACCTAATTCTACACCTTCATTCCTCTCAGTGCATGTTTCAGAGAGGACTGAAGTTATAGTGGGGTTGGAGATCCCAGCTGATGCGGTGCAAGGAGAGGTCCGCTTTGTTTTTTGGTGTGGGTCTTTGAGGTAGGCTTGCCAACGAGCTGCATGGCAGGTCAACATATGTCTGGTCAGGCATGTGGTACCCAAGCGGCTGATGTTTTGGCCACGCGATATACGCTTGAGACATATGTTGCAAACAGCAGCTGTGCGATCTGATGCACTAGCCTCAAAAAAGGCCCACACCAAGGAACTTTTTGAATGACGGGCAGAGGCAGCGCCCTGCACAGGCGGAGCTCTGCGGTGTGATTCCGTCGGTGTACTGCCCTTACGCTGGCCACCAAAGGGCATCCTGCCTCGTTGGAGATGTGCCTCCTCCTCATCCTCCTCCTCCTCCTCTCTCCTATTAGGCACCCACGTGGAGTCAGTGACCTCATCATCCCCTCCCTCCTCATCACTGGAGCCAATCTGGCAGTATGTTGCAGCTGCTGGAACATGACTGCCAGATTGGTGTCCTTCTTGAGCATCCCCTCTGTCTGCTCTCACGCTACTGCCTTCCTGTAGCTGGGTTTCATCATCAGACCCTTCGAAACGCTGGGCATCCTCCTGGAGCATGTACCCAACACTGTGCTCAAACAGTTCGGGGGACTCCTCAGGAGGAGGACATGGTGGGTCTAGGGAAGGAGTGACTGATGATGAGTCTGACATTGATACCAGGGAAGAGGACGCTTTGGCAGCTGCTTTGCCAGTACCCTGAGCCTGGGTGAGAGAGGATGAGGAGGAGGAGGAGGAGGGCTTGGTCATCCACTCTACCAAGTCTTCGGCATGATGTGGCTCAACATGTCCAGCTGCCGAAAAGAAGGACAAGCGTGTCCCATGGCCATGTGCTGATGACAATGCACCGCGTCCACGACCAGCACTGTTGCCCCCAGACACAGAGCCTGCTTGCCCTCTTTTATTGCCTCCTGACTGTCTGCCTCTCCTTGTTTGCCTTCCAGACATTCTAATAGATGGCCTGCAGGGAGATGGGAAAAAAGCAATAAGGGCTACCTTCAGGTGTCCTTCTCTGTCCCTTTACTTAAGGATTTCTAAATATGGTTGAGGATGATTGCTTTTGCACAGAATAGCACAACGACAATTTCCCTGACTGTCCAAAAAACAAGGATTTCAAAGATGAGGAATGCTTTAGCACACTATAGCACAAGGAGAATTCCCCTCACTTTCCTTCCCAGTCCCTAGAAACAAGGACTCGCACAGTGAAAGAAACTGACACTCTCCCTACCTAGAGTTTTCTGTCCCTAGAAAAAATGTTTTTTTAAAGCACACTATAGCACAAGGAGAATTCCCCTCACTTTCCTTCTTTGTCCCTAGAAACAAGGACTCGCACAGTGAAAGACACTGACACTCTCCCTACCTAGAGTTTTCTGTCCCTAGAAAAAATTTTTTTTAAAGCACACTATAGCACAAGGAGAATTCCCCTCACTTTCCTTCTTTGTCCCTAGAAACAAGGACTCGCACAGTGAAAGAAACTGACACTCTCCCTACCTAGAGTTTTCTGTCCGTAGAAAAAATGTTTTTTTAAAGCACACTATAGCACAAGGAGAATTCCCCTCACTTTCCTTCTTTGTCCCTAGAAACAAGGACTCGCACAGTGAAAGACACTGACACTCTCCCTACCTAGAGTTTTCTGTCCCTAGAAAAAATGTTTTTTTAAAGCACACTATAGCACAAGGAGAATTCCCCTCACTTTCCTTCTTTGTCCCTAGAAACAAGGACTCGCACAGTGAAAGAAACTGACACTCTCCCTACCTAGAGTTTTCTGTCCCTAGAAAAAATGTTTTTTTAAAGCACACTATAGCACAAGGAGAATTCCCCTCACTTTCCTTCTTTGTCCCTAGAAACAAGGACTCGCACAGTGAAAGAAACTGACACTCTCCCTACCTAGAGTTTTCTGTCCCTAGAAAAAATGTTTTTTTAAAGCACACTATAGCACAAGGAGAATTCCCCTCACTTTCCTTCTTTGTCCCTAGAAACAAGGACTCGCACAGTGAAAGAAACTGACACTCTCCCTACCTAGAGTTTTCTGTCCCTAGAAAAAATAGGATTTTTATAACAGCTTACCTGTAAAATCCTTTTCTTGGAGTACATCACGGGACACAGAGCGACTAAGTCATTACTAATGGGTTATATAGATACCTTCAGGTGCTGGCACTGGCAACTTCCAAAACCGGAAGTACCCTCCCCTATATAAGCCCCTCCCATCCGGGAGCACCTCAGTTTTGTAGCAAAGCAATAAGTGTCCCTAAAGAGGGGTGGGAGCTCTGTGTCCCGTGATGTACTCCAAGAAAAGGATTTTACAGGTAAGCTGTTATAAAAATCCTATTTTCTTTCTCGTACATCACGGGACACAGAGCGACTAAGTCATTACTAATAGGATGTCCTAAAGCAATGCCCAACGAGGGGGGGGATACACCATACATAAGCTGAGCGCTATCAGACATGAGGATCTTTTGCGGCCTGCAACACACTGCGCCCAAAGGCGACATCCTCCTGACTTCTAACGTCCACCTGGTAGAACCTAGTAAACGTGTGTACTGAAGACCATGTTGCGGCCTCACAGATTTGAGCCAGGGAGGCCTGGTGATGCACTGCCCATGAAGTTCCAACTGCTCTCGTGGAGTGCGCTCTAACTTTGAACGGAGGCGGTCTCCTTCTCAAGCCATAGGCTTGCATTATGACCTGTCGAATCCACTTGGCTAAAGTAGATTTTGACGCTGCCTGACCCCTTCTGGGGCCTTCCGGCAGAATAAACAAAGTATCCGTTCTGCGAATCTGAGCAGTGGCTTTTAGATAAGCTTTAACTGCTCTTACTACATCCAAAGAATGCAATAACTTTTCCTCTACCGAAGTAGGTTTGGGGAAAAAAGAAGGAAGAACCACATCTTGGTTCAAATGAAACCTCGATACCACCTTAGGAAGAAAGGCTGGATGAGGGCGTAACACTACTCTATCCTTATGGATAACCAGATATGGCTCCTTACAGGACATAGCTGCTAATTCCGACACTCTTTTAGCCGAACAAACGGCTACTAGAAAAATCAATTTCCTGGTGAGAAGAACCAAAGAAATATGCTGTAATGGTTCAAATGGTTGTTTCTGTAGAACCGACAGAACCAAGTTTAGATCCCATGGACATATGGGAATATTAACCGGAGGACTAATACGCATCACTCCTTGTATAAAGGCTTTGACTAGTGAATGCGAAGCCAAGGGCCTTTGAAAAAATATTGACAAGGCCGAAATCTGACCCTTGATAGTACTCAAGGCAAGCTTCCTATCTACAGCCCATTGTAGGAAGTCCAGAATCCTACCTATTACGTATTTACGTGGATGCCATTTCTTGGCCTCACACCAGGCGATGTACGCCTTCCAGATTCTATAGTAGATCTGCCTGGATACCGGCTTCCTGGCATTGATCATGGTAGATACCACAGAATTAGAGAGCCCTCTCTTTTTTAGAATGTGGGCTTCAATAGCCAGGCCGTCAAACCTAGGGCTGGTAAGGAAGGGTGGTATATCGGTCCTTGCGAAAGCAGGTCCGGACGATGTGGGAGAGTCCAAGGACTCCCCACTGACATTTTACAATCTCCACGTACCACGCTCTTCGGGGCCACGCTGGAGCCACCAGAATCACTGGTTTCTTTTCTACCCTGATTCTGCGGAGTAATCGAGGTAACCATTGTGGCGGTGTGAATGCATATATCAGCTTGAACTGATCCCAAGGGAACACTAGGGCATCCGAGCCGCAAGCTAGGGGATCCCTTGTCCGAGAGACAAACCTGTCCACCTTTGCGTTGAATCTGGATGCTAGAAGATCTACATCCGATGTTCCCCACCGCTGACATATTGTCCAGAAAACCTCGGGGTGAAGGGACCCTTCCTCTGGGCATAATTGCTGGCGACTTAGAAAGTCCGCCTTCCAATTCTCCACTCCTGGAATGAATACCGCAGATATGGCTGGGAAATATCTTTCTGCCCATTTCAGGATGTAATTTACTTCCCTCTGGGCTGCACGACTCCTGGTGCCCCCCTGATGATTGATATATGCCACTGCTGTGGCATTGTCTGATTGAATTCTGACAGGGGACCCTTGGAGTTTGGATGTCCATGCTACTAGGGCATACCGGGCTGCTCGTATCTCTAAGAGATTGATGGGCAGGGCCTTTTCTGCATCCGTGTCAGGGTCACCTGTGGCCAGGTGACAGATGCACACCGTAGGGGGACAGGAGTGCACCGCGAGGTAGTGAACCCTATGGCTGGCTTCTGTGGATAGGGAACTGGGTGGTTGTGGAAAGCGGGACCAGGAGCACAACCGGGATCCCAACGGAAGCGAGAGCCAAGATTCCCCAGGGCGCGGAGTCTAAGACCCAGCTGGTCTTCTCCAGGGCCTCTAGTGGTGAGGATGTTACGCTGCAGGCTGGGACCAGGTCGCGGCCCCTGGAGTTTCCTAGCTCACGCCCCGTAGGATAAGGGGAAGCAGCAGCACACGATAGAGAGAACCGAATAACAAGCCGAAGGTCAGGGGCCACAAGCAGACAAGGATAACGAAGGACGAGCCGAAGGTCAAGGGTCACGAGCAGACAGGGATGGTCGGGAACAAGCCAATAACGTAACAGAGAGACAGACGTAGCACACGGCAGGCAGGAACCCAAACACACAATGCCTAACAAACACGTTGATCAGCAAAGCAGGCTTGCAGTGCACAGGTTAATATAGTGTTCAGTGATAGGGCCTGGGGTGGAGTCAGGCTGGGAGGAGATTATAAAGGAAGCCAGGTGAAGGAGGTCTGGTCTCTAGATGAACACATGAGGAGGAAGGTAAGATGGCAGACAGACATTAATGCATATCCATGACAGTACCCTCCCTCTTACGAGACCTCCCCCTTCCCCGCCTGGGCCCAGGTTTAGAGGGAAACTTCAGATGAAACTCCTTTAACAGACGAGGTGCAAAGACCTCAGATGCAGTGATCCAAGACCTCTCCTCAGGACCAAACCCTTTCCAATGAACGAGGTACTGAAGAACGCCTTTACAGAGTCGGGAGTCCAGAATTTGACTGATCTCGTACTCCTGATTATCCTCAGAGACAGGCGCCACGGTAGGAAGAGGACGAGAGAATTTATTGAGGACTAAAGGCTTTAGAAGAGCAACATGAAAGGAGTTAGTGATTTTAAGGCTCTTAGGAATCTGGAGTTTAAAACAAACCGGATTCAGTTTAGCAGTTACCGTGTATGGACCGATGAATCGTGGAGCAAACTTCAGAGAAGGAACTCGGAGCTTGATGTTCCTGGTAGAGAGCCAGACTTTGTCCCCTGGCTGAAGAGAAGGCGGTTTACGCCTGCGGCGGTCGGCAAAGCCTTTGAATTTTTCAGCAGCTGCCCGGAGGGAATCATGAACGTGACCCCAAACGGAATTGAGAGACTCCTGAACCGAAGCCAAAGCTGGAATGTCTGGAGAACAGATCATAGGAAGAGGAAGTTGAGGGTGTTTTCCATAAACTGTGAAAAAGGGTGTCTTCTGCGAACTGGTATTCACATGATTGTTATGGGAGAATTCTGCCCACGGGAGTAGAGAGGACCAATCGTCATGGTGAGAAGACACAAAGGTGCGAAGAAAGACCTCTAACTCCTGATTAACCCTCTCAGTCTGTCCATTGGATTGGGGATGGTAAGAAGAAGAAAAATCCAAGACAATATTGAGGGATTTGCAAAAGGCTCTCCAAAAACGAGACGTGAATTGGACTCCCCTGTCGGAAACAATATGAGAAGGGACCCCATGTAGGCGGAGAATTTCTCGAATGAAAATGGGAACCAAGGCAGGGGCAGAAGGAAGACCAGGAAGAGGAACAAAATGAGCCATCTTGGAGAATCGATCGATTACCACCCAAATGACTGTATTATTCTCAGACAGTGGGAGATCGGTGATAAAATCCATGGCAATATGGGCCCAGGGTTCCTTAGGAATAGGCAAGGGCATGAGGAGACCAGCAGGAGCTTGTGTGGAGGATTTGGACTGAGCACAGACATGACAAGCTTTAACGTAGTCTTTGACGTCTGAGCGGAGATTAGGCCACCAGTAGTGACGACTGATGAGTAGGAAGGATCGGAGGAATCCAGAATGCCCTGCCACCTTGGAATCATGTCCCCAACGAAGGATCTTAGCTCTTAGCTCAGTGGGGACAAAGGTCTTACCAGGCGGAATTTTAGACTTCAGGGTGGTAGAGTGGGCAACAATGCATGAGGTGGGAATGATCGGCTCAGGTTCAGGGGCGGACTCCTCGTCCAAAGTGTCAAATGACCTAGAGAGCGCATCAGCCCGACCGTTGCAGGAACCAGGTTTGTAGGTAATCGTGAAATTAAAACGGGCAAAGAAGAGACTCCACCTGGCCTGCCTAGGATTCAGACGTTTAGCATTCTGTAGATACTGTAAATTCTTGTGATCGGTAAAGATCGTTATGGAGTGAGGGGAACCCTCCAAGAGATGACGCCACTCCTCTAACGCCAATTTAATTGCGAGAAGTTCCCGATCACCGATGGCATAATTCCTCTCTGCCTGAGAAAATTTTTTGGAGAAGAACGCACATGGTTGGCGTCTCTTCTCAAAGATTTGAAGAAGCACAGCTCCCACCCCCATTGAGGAAGCGTCCACTTCAATAAAAAATGCATTCCCAGGATTTGGTCTCCTCAAGAGGGGGCCAGAAACAAAGGCCTGTTTCAGGTTGTGAAATGCAGAGACAGCTTCGGGAGGCCAGTCTCTGGCATTCACACCCTTCTTGGTCAAAGCGATAATAGGCGCGGCAATGGAAGAGTAATTCCTTATGAACTGCCTATAATAATTAGTGAAGCCAAGAAAGCGCTGTGTGGCCTTGAGGCTAGCAGGAAGAGGCCAGTTGGTGATAGCCAAGACCTTCCCAGGGTCCATACGAAGCCCCGAACATGAGACAAAGCACCCCAAAAACAGGACCTCAGAACATTCAAAGGAACATTTCTCCAGCTTGGCATAGAGATTGTTCTCTCTAAGACGTTGAAGTACAGTGCGGACATGGTTTCTGTGGACGAGCAGATTTTCAGAAAAGATCAGAATGTCATCCAGATAGATGACAACAAACTGGTACAGCAGATCTCTGAAGATTTCATTGACAAAGTTTTGAAACACGGCTGGAGCATTACACAGACCAAAAGGCATCACCAGATATTCGTAATGCCCGTCTCTAGTGTTAAATGCAGTCTTCCATTCGTCACCCTCCCGTATTCGAATGAGATTGTACGCGCCTCTGAGATCCAACTTGGTGAAAATGGAGGCACCCTTCAACCTATCGAATAGCTCAGATATTAAGGGTAAGGGGTATCGATTTTTAATAGTAACCGCATTTAAACCCCGATAATCGATGCAGGGTCTTAAGGTACCATCCTTTTTGGCAACAAAAAAGAACCCTGCCCCTGCAGGCGATGAGGATTTCCGGATGAACCCTCTCTCCAGATTCTCTGCTACATACTCCGACATGGCCTGGGTCTCTGGGATGGACAGAGGGTAGGTACGACCCCTGGGTAGAGTTGCTCCGGGGACAAGATCAATAGCACAGTCAAAAGACCTGTGGGGAGGAAGCACCTCAGCTGATTTTTTACAGAACACATCCCGGTAATCGCTGTATGCGGCGGGAAGATCAGAAGAAACAGAAGTGGCAGCAACCGGAAGACTCTCCTTGGGGGTCACCTTGAGAAGACACGACGAGAAACATGAGGAACCCCAGGCCAGGATCTGCCCAGAGACCCAGTCCACATGTGGAGAGTGGAGCTGTAGCCAAGGGAGGCCCAATACAACTGGGGTAGAGGCCTTGGGTAGAATAAGAAAGGATATCCACTCCTGGTGGAGAATCCCTACCGACATCCTAATGGGTAGCGTCTGGAAGCGAATAGGGCCCCCTGGGAGAACAGTGCCATCAATTGCCGAGACTACCAATGGGGTAGTGAGAGGTGAAAGGGTAAGCTTCATAGAAGAAGCAGTTCTCCAATCCATGAAATTGCCGGCAGCCCCGGAATCCAGGTATGCAAGGGTTGACTGAGGAGAAGTGCCTACATGAAGGGACACCGGCAAGAGCAGGCGAGAAGGTGATGTTTCTGGGTCCAATACTCCACCTTCCAAATGTATTAGACCCGAGCGTTTCCCGGACGAAGCGAGCAGGAGTCACGAAAATGACCCTTGCCCCCACAATAGAGGCACAAGCCCAGAGTTCTGCGCCTAGCACGTTCTTCGGGGGTTAGTCTGGTCCGGCCCAGCTGCATAGGTTCTTCAGCAGGTAGAGGATGCTCCACGGAATGAAGGGAGGGGAGCTCAGACTGGCTAGGACCCAGAGAGTGCTGGCATCTTTTTTCTAAGGACCTCTCTTGAAAACGAATGTCGATCTGGTTGCATAATGAAATTACATCGTCCAGACCGACGGGAATGGCTCTTCCCGCTAATTCGTCTTTCACTCGGTCAGAGAGACCATGTAAAAAGGTAGCGACCAGGGCCTCATTATTCCAGCTCAATTCAGCTGTGTGGATACGGAACTGAAGAGCATATTGCCCCACTGAACTAGACTCTTGGCGAAGACGTAAGACAGCACTAGCCGCTGAAGAAGCCCGAGCCGGCTCTTCGAAGATATTACGAAAGAGCTTCAAGAATTCGGACAGACTGGAAACCACCGGATCGTTCCTCTCCCACAGGGGGGCAGCCCAGGCCAAAGCTTCACCGGAGAGGAGGGAAATGATATAGGCTACCTTAGCCCGGTCAGATAGGAAGCTTTGAGGCTGAAGCTCAAAATGAATAGTGCATTGGCTGAGAAACCCCCTGCAGGCCTTGGAGTCCCCAGAGAAACGGAACGGAGCTGGCAATCTTAGTGAGTGTGAGGCTGCGACTGGTGCGATAGGTACAGCCGCTGGTTGTACTTGGGGTTGCGGATTCGGGGTTCCCAAGGAGACCTGAAGCTGCTCGAATCGAGAAGCCAGATCCTGGAGGAATCGCATCGCCTGGGTCTGATTTGATTCCTGGGTCTCAAGTCTGCGAACTATGCCCTGCAATGGATCATCCGCGGGAAGCGGGATGTCAGCCGGGTTCATGGCTGATCAAACTGTCAGGGTCACCTGTGGCCAGGTGACAGATGCACACCGTAGGGGGACAGGAGTGCACCGCGAGGTAGTGAACCCTATGGCTGGCTTCTGTGGATAGGGAACTGGGTGGTTGTGGAAAGCGGGACCAGGAGCACAACCGGGATCCCAACGGAAGCGAGAGCCAAGATTCCCCAGGGCGCGGAGTCTAAGACCCAGCTGGTCTTCTCCAGGGCCTCTAGTGGTGAGGATGTTACGCTGCAGGCTGGGACCAGGTCGCGGCCCCTGGAGTTTCCTAGCTCACGCCCCGTAGGATAAGGGGAAGCAGCAGCACACGATAGAGAGAACCGAATAACAAGCCGAAGGTCAGGGGCCACAAGCAGACAAGGATAACGAAGGACGAGCCGAAGGTCAAGGGTCACGAGCAGACAGGGATGGTCGGGAACAAGCCAATAACGTAACAGAGAGACAGACGTAGCACACGGCAGGCAGGAACCCAAACACACAATGCCTAACAAACACGTTGATCAGCAAAGCAGGCTTGCAGTGCACAGGTTAATATAGTGTTCAGTGATAGGGCCTGGGGTGGAGTCAGGCTGGGAGGAGATTATAAAGGAAGCCAGGTGAAGGAGGTCTGGTCTCTAGATGAACACATGAGGAGGAAGGTAAGATGGCAGACAGACATTAATGCATATCCATGACAATCCGACCATCTGCCCTGGAGAGACTATTGCTCCAGTACTGCTCCCCAGCCTATAAGGCTGGCATCTGTAGTGACCACCTTCCAAGAAATCGGACTGAAGGATTTCCCTTTTCCCAGATTCTGGGGAACCAACCACCAACGGAGGCTCTTGCGAACGGAAGGGGACAAGGACATTGTAAGTCTAGGGCCTGAACTTTTTTGTTCCAGGCTGACAGTATGGTCCCTTGCAAATTCCTTGAATGGAATTGACCGTAGGGTACTGCTTCGAATGATGCCACCATTTTTCCCAGCAGCCTCATGCACAGGCATATGGACGGCTGTCTTTTTTGTACCCACTAAGTGGATCAAATCTTTCAAAGACAACACCTTTCCTCGAGGCAAGAATATTTTTCTCTGGCCTGAATCCAACCTTAGCCCCAAGTATTCCAGACTTTTGACTGGTTTTTAGGGCTGACTTGTCTCGGTTGATAATCCAACCGTGAGATTCCAGATACTTGATTGTCTTGTGAACGACCACGTCTAGTTTTTTCACTGAGTGGTCTATCAGCAACAAGTCATCTAGATATGCCATTATCATTACACCTTGTGTTCTTAGATTGGCCAATAAAAGGGCCAGAATTTTTGTAAACACTCGTGGTGCTGTGGCCAAACCGAAGGGTAAGGCTCTGAACTGAAAATGGCGCCCTTCTACTGCAAAGCGTAGAAATTTTTGGTGGACTGGAAAGATGGGAATGTGCAAATAAGCATCTTTGATGTCGATCGCGGCTAACCAATCCTCCCCTTGTAGGGCAGTGGCCACCGATCGGATCGACTCCATCGGAAAGTCCTGATATACAGGAATTTGTATAGCCCTTTTAGATTTAATATGGGCCTCCCGTCCGCGTTTGCTTCGGGACTGTAAAGAGGTTTGAGTAAAACCCGAACCCTCATTCTTCCAGGGGAACCTCCATAATTACTCCTTGGAGCAATAGTTGTTCTAGTGCCAACAGGAGGGACTCTCTCTTCCGGGGATCCCTTGGCACGTTTGACCTCAAAAATGGGAAGGAGGAGAGTCTTTTAACTCCAAACTGTATCCCAAACATACTGCGGAGAGCACCTATCTGTCTTGATCGTGTCCCGCCAGGTCTCTTGCGAACAACTGGAGTCCTCCCCCCACCCGACTGAGTGGGGGCAACCCTTCAATGAATTTAACTTTGGGGGAGGTTTTGTACCTCCCCTGACCCAGGGTTTCTCATTACCCTGCTATTGTCCCTGTTTTTTACCCTCGGGAATTGACCGAGGAGGCCGTCGGAACTGTTACACAGCCGATGCCCCAGGGACTGGAGAAGCAGACCTCTTAAAGAGGGACCTCTAACTCTGTTTTTAACCGGCAAGAGCGTATTTTTACCGCTGGAAATTTTCTGGATATATTTGTCCAGGTTTTCCCTGAATAAGCGTTCACCATGAAATGGGACGCTAACCAGCCATTCTTTACAGGGAGCTTCAGCAGACCAGTTTTTGAGCCATAGAAGCCTACGCATATGTACTATAGACAGCGTAAGGCGGGAGGCCTGATGGACTGAATCCTTTATGGCGTCAACCGCAAAGCCTAAGGCTCTAGGTAGATCAGCTAGGGCAAGGCCTGCTGATCTGTCAAGTCCCTCAAGACCTGTTTCAACTGATCCTTCACTGCTTAGCAGACCTCACTGCTGGTTGTGTCACCAAGCTTGCTGTAGAAAGAAGCAGACTTTCATAAGGACTCCAATCTTTTATCTATTGGGTTCTTGACATTTGGACATTATCCATTGGACATGTCAGTGATTTATACATACAAGAGATGGCTGTGTCCACTGTAGGGACCTTCCATTTTTTGATGAACTTATCCTCCATGGGATAGACCACCGGAAATCTCTTGGGGGAATAAATATTTTCTCAGGACGTTCCCAATCCTGGTAAATGAGCCCTTTCAGTAAAGGGTGAAGTGGAAAAGAACAGACAGTCTGGGGGCTTCTAGCGACCCCAACGAGGATACAGTAGTGGTTGATGGTTCCGCAAGGTGCATTTTTAAATGCTGATCGGACCATGTTAGTCAGAGACTGAACCCCTAATCTTTCAGCTTGAGATGCTGAGAAAAGGTTCCCCCACTGTTGATTCCTCTATAACAGAATCAACCTTATCCTGATCCCCTTCAGGCAGGTCGATCCCTGTATGGGACTGTTGCTCTGCTAACAGGCACTCTGAAGGAGGAGATGGAGATCGGGCGTGCTTTCCCTGACAGGGAGGCAGCGATCAATGTTGACAATCTCTCTCTAATCCTCCCAGAGCGGAGGAAAAAACCTCCTCTGTTACATACACAGGAGCAGGTGAACTGAGGACAGCCACAGTACCAAGTACCCCTGCGGGGTCTCTACGGTCACTTACCTCTGAACTTCAGGGGAGACTGGTGCAGCAGAAGCATGCCCAAGATCCTCAGAGCCCGATGAGACCCCCTTCGCTTCCTGGAAGATTCAGTTCCGGAGCTTCTGGACGGCATATTCCTAAGCCTAAAGCTGAGGTATTCCAGCCGTAATACACCACTTTTACTGAGAATAGTCTAGCACAATTGCTGCTATATCACAGTTGGTGTCTACTAAAGTGCCTTTCTAGGGGATGCCTGCATCAACCGCCTCTGTGTGCCTTTATACTGTTGCTAGCTCTGTCTGTGCACTTCAATAGCCAGCTATAATGTGCTTTAAAACACGCTGGACGCCCGCACATGCGCAGTAGCGCCGCGGCGCACACCTGAGCGTCATCCACCCGCTCCGCCCCTTTTTCCAGATCGCCTCTATATATAGAGGCGCGTGCTCGCGCGCGGGCACGTGCGCCTTCGGCGCCTTTTTTGAAAACAATAAGGAGCTAGATGGGAGCCAGGGTCCCTTTGCTGCAGGGCCCGGGGATGGATGAGCGCAGCAACAGGGCAGAGGAGACAGCTTCCCAGCAGAGAACATACCAACTGCCTGGATTTGATTCTGGAAGAAAAAAATCCACATTACAAGAAAAAGAACCATAGCGGCCTCTAGTGTCTAACACAGGTACCGCGGTCTTACATTTTTTTATTTTATTTTTTCTTGCCTACTATTAAAATTTTTACATTTTCTCAGTAGTAACAGGCATACACAGAATATTAGCGGGAATACCTTAGGTAACAGGCAGAAAGACAAAATAGGCTTGGGGGTCCCTCAATAGAACCAAGTTCCCGAGGGCCCCCACTTACCTTTTCCTCGCCGCAGGACTCTGTTTGGTCCACAGAAGCCCAAACTTCACCTATCACGGCAGGCATTGTAATCAAACCTTCAGGGACCGGGTTCCCAAGGATTCCACTCCCCTGGACCTGTATAGCACCCTGCACAGAAAACATCTTGGTCGTGGGTATGACCAGAGCTCTGGATCCCAGGGTCCAGCCCTCCTAAGAGAGGCATTACAGGCAAAACCTTGCTCTTCTCTTGCAAGGCCCGGGTACCGACCGTTTAGCTATGAAGCTTTTTTGGTCGGATCCGGAATAGCTTACTGAGGCCCAAAAGAACCTGTACGCAAGCTCAGTGAAAAACACATGTTACTTCTTGGCCAACACCTTAGACACTGGCAAAAAACTGAGGTGCTCCCGGATGGGAGGGGCTTATATAGGGGAGGGTACTTCCGGTTTTGGAAGTTGCCAGTGCCAGCACCTGAAGGTATCTATATAACCCATTAGTAATGACTTAGTCGCTCTGTGTCCCGTGATGTACGAGAAAGAAAATGTTTTTTTAAAGCACACTATAGCACAAGGAGAATTCCCCTCACTTTCCTTCTTTGTCCCTAGAAACAAGGACTCGCACAGTGAAAGAAACTGACACTCTCCCTACCTAGAGTTTTCTGTCCCTAGAAAAAATGTTTTTTTAAAGCACACTATAGCACAAGGAGAATTCCCCTCACTTTCCTTCTTTGTCCCTAGAAACAAGGACTCGCACAGTGAAAGAAACTGACACTCTCCCTACCTAGAGTTTTCTGTCCCTAGAAAAAATGTTTTTTTAAAGCACACTATAGCACAAGGAGAATTCCCCTCACTTTCCTTCTTTGTCCCTAGAAACAAGGACTCGCACAGTGAAAGAAACTGACACTCTCCCTACCTAGAGTTTTCTGTCCCTAGAAAAAATGTTTTTTTTAAAGCACACTATAGCACAAGGAGAATTCCCCTCACTTTCCTTCTTTGTCCCTAGAAACAAGGACTCGCACAGTGAAAGAAACTGACACTCTCCCTACCTAGAGTTTTCTGTCCCTAGAAAAAATGTTTTTTTAAAGCACACTATAGCACAAGGAGAATTCCCCTCACTTTCCTTCTTTGTCCCTAGAAACAAGGATTCGCACAGTAAAACACACTGACACTCTCCCTACCTATCCTTCTCTTTCCCTAAACTAAAGGAATCCAGGTTAAGCAAGAAAGAAATAAATGTCACTGTCCCTGCCTATGCTTGTCTTTCCCTGCTCCGGAACACACTACACTAGGCCGCCGTGCTGGTGGCCTTTTATAGTGTGGGGCGTGTACTAAACACCCTCAGCAATAATTGGCCACAGGCATCCTGCCTGTGGCCAATCATTGCTCTCCTCGCTGCCGGCGCTGTGATTGGCCAAGCATGCGGGGTCACAGTGCATGCTTGGCCAATCACAGCGCCTGGATGACACTGCGATGGCGTAGTGCATTGTGGGCCGTTCGCGTCACTCGAATTTGGCGCGAACGGCCCAAATCGTTCGATCTTCGTCGAACGATCGAACTGCCGATGTTCGAGTCGAACGTATGTTCGACTCGAACACGAAGCTCATCCCTAACGGTGAGTACCAAAATCCTATTTTCTCTTTTCGTCCATGGACTGACACAGCTCCTTAATTCATGACCATTGGGACATCCCAAAGCAGTGTCAAAAAACGAGGGATGGGCACAGCAATCAAAAAACCAATTTCACCCCAAAGAAGCAGAGCTCCCCAACGGAGGAGGTGCAACCTCAAACAGCCGCCTGCAAAACTTTGCGGCCGAAACTAGCATCCGAAAATGCATTCACATCAACCTTGTAAGATTGTGAAAATTTTTTAGCGCGCGACCAGGTCGCCGCCTTACACCTCTGTGCTACAGATGCTTGATGTCGGAAAGCCCAAGAGGCACCAGAAGCCCTGGTCGAATGAGCCCTAATGGGAAAGAGGCGCCCGCCCTCCAAGGGCATAGGCCTGGATGACGGTCCACCTGATCCACCGAGAAATGGTGGCCAATGGACCGCCAGGCCCCAGACACCGACAGAAACAGTGAGTCAGACCTCCGGAACGGAGCCGATACAGACAGGTACACACGCAGGCACGTACCACATCTAAAGAAATAGCGCAATCCCCGTGGAATGCGATAGCCGAGGACACAACGTAGAAGTACCATGTCCTCATTCAGGTGAAAAGCCGAAACCACCTTCGGAAGAAAGGAAGGCTGCGGGCGTAGCACCGCTTGTCATAATGAAGGATCAAATACGGGGACTTGCAAGACAAGGTCGCCAAGTCAGAAACCCTCCTGACAGATGTGATGGCTACCAGGAAAGCCACCTTCTGAGAGAGTGTCAAAAGAGGAATTTCCCTAATGTCCTCAAAAGGAGGTTTCTGAAGCGCCAAGAGCACTAGATTCAAATCCCACGGAGGTAGTGGTGGTCGCACCGGAGGAGCCACATGCCGGACCCCAGAGACATAGACCCCAGAAAAATGGCGCCAGCGCTTCAAAATTCGGCGCACAACAGCAAGCGAGGTGGACGAGAAGGCCAGCAGCGGAGGCTGCTAAGAAAACACCCCCCACACAAAAAGCTGCCCTGGACAACCCCACAGCCCCTCGCCGGGGCAGGAGTAACTGTACTTACCCGTCCCTGCAAGGACCTGCTGGTGCGTTCCTGACAGACCTACAACCGAGCAGTACGGAGTAGCTGTTGGCCCGGTCCACTGTGACTGAGACAGCAAGCAGCTCGGTCATATGTGAACCCTGGAGCAAAGCTCACCGGCCACCCCTGGAGCCATGGGGTATGTCGTGACAGACCCGACGCCTATTTGCAAGGGACTGTAACACGCTCGCTGGCCGGACTGGGGGGACTACAAGGATCTATAATATCCTGCCTGTCATGCTCAGCCGGCAGTTGATAGAAGATTCTCAAAAATAAAATAAAAAGTAAAAATCTCCTCAGGACGCTGGGCCCAAAAGGGAGCCACGTCCTTCTCCTTTACTAGGCAGAATAAAACTGAGGCTGCTGCTGCAGGGCGGAGGGTTATGTACGGAGGGACCGCCCCCTGGGCGGGGCTATTTCAACTCTGTTAAAGTAACATGTCTAACATGTTCTGCCTAGTCCTCTCCTATAGAACAGGAACATAACCCAATGGTCATGAATTAAGGAGCTGTGTCTGTCCATGGACGAAAAGAGAAATGAGGTTTCGCCTAGGGCAGTGATGGCGAACCTTGGCACCCCAGATGTTTTGGAACTACATTTCCCATGATGCTCAACTACACTGCAGAGTGCATGAGCGTCATGGGAAATGTAGTTCCAAAACATCTGGGGTGCCAAGGTTCGCCATCACTGCCCTAGGCGAAACCTCATTTCTCTTTTCGTCCATGAACAGACACAGCTCCTTAATTCACTGGCCTAGGGTGTCAAAAATCCTTGCACCAGCCCTGTCTGCAACAAAGTTTGTTAAAATCCTTGCAATGTACATAGATCACCCAGAAGGGAATTCTTTTATTTTCCTCATCAAAAGTGGAGTTACTCTTCAATGATTAAGCAAAGGTTCGAAATCGCAAAAAGTAGTACAGAAACTACTTTTTGAAATCAGTGCAGCGCCGCAGATGCGGCGTCGCACCAATTAGGACGGTGCCATTGCCGCCGATTTGACATGTCAAATCGCATTTAAAAATGCACCACTCAAGGAATGGCGACAAACTACAATACTTAAAAATCTCCATAGATGCTTTAAATGTTTTACAGGTTACCTGTTTAAACGTCCAGCGCTAGAATTATTGCTCTCGCTCTAACAGTTGCAGCAATCCCTCACGTGTTGTGCGAACACCATTTACATATGCGTTCTGCACGCAAGCACAGAGGGATGGGAGCGCTTTCGATTTTTTTTATTATTATTTATGAAAATATATATTTTTACACTGTCCCTTACATTTTTTTGATCAGTTTTATTCCTATTACAAGGAATGTAAGCAGCACCATTTTATTTCTGTTGGGATAAAGGTTTTGCATGAATAAATAAAAGCTGATAACTGTAAGCACCCCTGTCAGGAAATAAAGCCTAAAAAAGAAAAACGAATGCAGCCATCACATCTAAGAATTGGTAAGAAGCAATATAATAAAATGCTTGCTTTTGAGTTTAATACTGCTTTAAGTGAATTTACTGCCTAGACAGTTTAGGTTTGTTTTGCATCCTTAGGGAAGGGTAAAAACTTCTGTAACTTACATTTTTTCCATCTGTGTCCTGTCCTAGAAAAGGAGCAGGAAATTTGAAAAAAATCCTATTTTCTCTTTTCGTCCATGGACGGACACAGCTCCATAAATCTTGACATGTGGGAGGTCCCCAAGCAGTGTCAGAAAAAACGAGGGGTGGGAACAGCAATCAAAAGAAGACTTAACTTCACCCCAAAGAAACAGAGCTCCTCAACGGAGGAGTTGCAACCTCAAACAGCCGCATGCAAAACCTTGTGGCCAAGGGAAGCATCCGAAGGTGCACTCACATCAACCTTGTAACACTTTGAGAAAGTGTGAACAGACAACCAGGTCGCCGTCTTACACACCAATTGCCCTGGTTAAATGGGTGTAGATGAAAGCCGAAACTACCTTAGGAAGGAATGAAGGCTGCGAGCGTAGTACTGCTTTATCCTTATGGAGGACCAAGTAAGGTGACTTGCAAGACAAGGCCGCCAATTCAGAAACCCTCCTGACCAATGTAATGGCAACTAGAAAGGCATCTTTCTGAGAAAGTGTTGAGAGGAATCTCCCTGATGCTCTCAAAGGGAGGCTCCTGGAGTACGTAGAGCGCCAGATTCAAGTCCCACGGAGGAAGCGATGGTCCAATCAGGGGAACCATGTGCCGGACCCCCTGTACAAACGTACTTACTAGTGAGTGAGCCACCAGGGATCGTTGGAAGAAGACAGCCAAGGCTGAAATCTGTCCCCTAATAGTGCTTAAGGCAAGTTTCAGATCCACTCCGCGCTGTAAGAACAGCAGGATCCGAGAAACTGAATATGCCCGTGGGCACCAAGCCATCTCTACACACAGAGATGTAAGCCTTCCAAGTGCGATGGTAGATCGTCCGGGAAGATTTCCGGGCCCTCAACATGGTGGAGATTAGCGAATCTGACAGACCACGGTCCATTTGTACCTGTCTTTCAATAGCCATTCCGCTAAAGCCAGCGACTGTAAAGCAGGGTGAAGTATAGGACCTTGACCGCATTGGCAGCCGCCAGGGAGCATCTGCTACCAGTCTCACGAGGTCCGCGTACCAGGGACGCTGGGGCAATTAGAATCACCAGAATCCCCTCAGCCTCCATTATTATGCTGAGCAGACGAGGAAGCAATTTCATTGGGAGAAAGGCATAAATTTACCCGATACTGACCCCATGGATCCACCAACGCCACCGACGCGTCTGCCCAGGGATCCCTGGACCTGGCCACAAACCTTGACACCTTGCGATTGAGTCGAGAGACCAGGAGATCCACATCTGGTGTGCCCCATTTCTGACAAAGGAGTTGAAACACCTCCGGGTGTAATGACCATTCCCCTTGGTCCAGCATCTGGTGACTCAGATCGTCTGCCTGCCAGTTTCTACGCCCGGAATGTAAACAGCCGATAGAGCCGGCACGCTCCTTTCGGCCCATCTTAGGATGTGAGTGACTTCCGACTATGCGGCCAAGCTCCTTGTTCCTCCCTGATGGTTGACAGAAGCCACCACCGTGGCGTTGTCTGACTGGATCCTGACCGGACGCCCTTGAAGTTTCTGTGACCACTTGGAGAGGCACAGTCTTCGAGGACACTGATCAGCAGGCGAAATTTGTCTGGAGTCCAGCAACCCTGGGCCGAGTGGACCCCCCAAACTCACCCCCAACCTGTGAGGCTGGCGTTCGTCGTGATCACAGTTCAATGGAAAGGAAGGAACGACATCCCGGACTGAAGAGCCGGGGATCTCAGCCACCCTCTCAGGGAAGCCTTGACCAGGTGACTGAATCCAGAGACAATGGAGATCTGTTCCATTTGGACAGGATCTCCTCCTGCAATACTCGAGTGGGGAATTGGGCATACGGTACTGCCTCAAAAGGAGGCCACCATGAGGCCCAGAACTTGCAAGCAAAAACGGAGAGACGACCATTTGCGGGATGCTAACAATTTCACCGCCGACCGGAGCGTCTGCAACTGCTCCAAAGGAAGGAAGACCTTCGCCTCCAAGGAGTCCAGGATTAAACCTAGATACTCCAGACGCCGAGTCGGTACTAGGGCCGAAACAACTAATTGATTAATCGACAACTAATCGATTATGAAATTAATCGATTACTATTTTCATAATCGATTAATCAGCCATCAACATAATGGGGTTAAAAAAAACTAAAATGAGCCCTTTACAGTACAAAGAGCAAATCGCTACTGTAAATATTACTTTCACTGTCCCACAGTAAAAAATGAACCCCTTACAGCGATTATTTTCTCTTTTTGTACTAATTTTAGTTTTTTTAACACCGTTATGTTACTAAACATCTCAGGCCTGGGTCACACCTCTGTGTTTTTTTGCTGCTTTTTGCAGAAACACACTACAGGTCATTTACATGGTTTCCTATGGGACACGTTCACATCCATGATTTTTTCAGCTGCTGCGTATTTGGAAAGGGCAAGTACTTTTTTTTAAACGCAAAACGGTGCTATTTTGTGTTTTTGCGGCAATTTGTGTTTTTTAGTCTGCCCAACAAAAAATTGGCCAAAAAAAATTTTTTGAAATGCAGCAAAATTACCTTTTTTTTTTTTCTTTACGGTTATTAACGGATTAGTCAAAACAATAATCGGCCAACTAATCAATTATGAATGTAGCGGGGTCTTCAAAGTTAGTGGGATACACCTGGGGGTAGAGAGACCCAGGTGTGTAATTATGTCAGGGATTAGACCCCTTTTCTTATTCGTGGAGGATTGGGTGGTGTAATATTCTCTTTGACCAGTGGGTGTCAGTGTACCTGCTGGCTCGAGGTAGAATCGCTATCACAGTGTTACCCTTTTTTTTGGTTCCTTCCTGGCGATGGTACGGCTGGGGCGGGGAACCCGCCGTGGTGTCGATGGGAGGATATAAAAGGGGGAGACGCCCACGCCACGAGGTCGTCGTCGCCTGTCTGTTGTTCTTGTGGGAGGGGGTCACCCCTTCACGCACCCAGGCACCTTAGGCCTGGGTGCGGGCGGTCCAAGGTTCCGGCCTAGGCGCCCAAGGCCTGGTCGGAACGAAGATGGAGTCCATCCCGGGCACCTTCAGCCTGGGGTGAGGTACTATTAAGGAGGCCTGGGACCCGGTGACTCCGACTGGGTCCCGCAAGGGTGAAGTTGCTCCAGGGCGCCCCTTGCGAGGGGACCCGCATCTGAGGTGAGGAGGCTGGGGGGGGGTCACCCGTCCGAAGACCCGGTGTAGCGTCAACCCGGTGACGGATGGGCCTTCAGTAACTCCCTTGGAGGACATCTTCCCCTGATATGGGCTACAGCGCAGCGGAGGAGCTTCCATCAAGACTCCTGCAACCCCTGGTCATAGCACAGGGAGTGTAGGGACTAGGAACCTGTACAGTGCCTCGACCTGCTTCCCCATCGTATCATGCCGTTGCATTTGACTGTATGTGGAGATACGCAATAAACCTGAGTTTGGACTTTGATGGGTGTATGGACTCTGTTGATGGGAACAAAGGGAGATTCCGGCACGGAAGGACTGACCCTCATAACCAGCACACATTTGGCCCGAGGAAAAGATTGATATTGGCCTTCACCTCACCCACATGTATAGGGAGGACATGGGCCGTAGCGCACCTCACTCTGTCGCTCGACATACCCCTAGCTAAAGAGGTCGGGGTGAGGAGATCGCTACACGTGGGGGCTCATCCGGGATACGAACGTGTGTTAACCCTGAGGTTTGGAACGGCTGTGTTTGAACTTTGCTGCCCGGAGGAGGTCCGAGCAGGTCGGCCATGTGATTGGCCAAAGTGCATCCCTGTGCTCGAAGTCGTGGAAATTTCCCTGAAAAACTGGGAGAGGCCCATGCAGAAAGAGCGGGAAGAGGGAGGAGTCCAGCCGTGTGACGAACTACATGTGGGGACTTTTGCTGCACTGCGCCACGAGGCACCCCATGACTACGCAATTCGTGGGAGGAGACTGAAGGAAGCCCGCGAAAACGTGCAAGTCGTGGGAGGAGTCTGGCCACGTGTGGAGATGCACGTGGAGACTCCGGCGCGAGGTCAGCGTGTGATGGAGCAGCAAGTGGTCGGAGTGAACTCAGGCTCCCCGTGGATGACGGTACCTTATCCTTTCAAGATGACTGCATTTGCTGCATCCATTACAGACACGGGGATAAGGCTCAGGCCCCGAGGACAGTTGGCTTTGTATTCATGCAGAGACACAGAGGCCCTCGGTGTGATCTGTCCCGGATGCTCGGGACTGGTGGTCCAACTAAAGCCATTCGGGCGATGCAAGGAGTTTCTTTTTGAGGTTGAACCACACACGGAAAGGCCCCGGGCCCTACGCCTCAACTGCATCACAGGAACCGCCACTCCGGAGGGAGAGATCAAAGCCTTTGCGGAGTTTCCCGTGCGCGCTGACCAGGGCGAAGTGACTGCCCAACCAGAGACTGAGAGAGAAAAATCCGAGGACACTGCTTCGGTCACTACAGACTCCCTGCTCCCACCTCCGAAGAGGAAAGTCGGTCTGGTACAGGCATCTTATGGCCGTGGTCGAGCTTCACCCCGCCGCTTGCCTGGCCTGGATGGCGCCGGTAGAGAAGAGAGTCCCGGACATCCCAGTTCTTCAGAAGGTCCAGGTGAGCCAGGGGCTGGGACTGTGGTGTTGGTTGGAGGTGTCGGGGGTCCCCAGTCGGTGGAGCCCGCAGGGGAGGGTAGCCTTCCGTCTACTAGAGACTACCTTCCCGCTGAGATGTATGACACCTCCGACTTAGAGTCATTGTTAGACTGTGGGGATGACGGAGAGATAGACGAACTGTTTCACCGGAAGGGCTGGGACAGACGCCCACTACCTATGCTGAGTAAACCGCAGGATTCCCCCATGTCCATAGAAGACAGTACACTCCGGGTGAAGGCCCCGGAGTTCCCGAGGAAATCTAGTCCTCCGACCAACTTTCCGCATTCAACTACATCACCCGCTCTAATGGTGGGGATGCAGCGTGCTTCATTGCGGGCACCAAAGACAAAGAAACCCGAGATGGTAAAGGTACCTCGGCACCCGGAGGCCATCGTACAGCCAGGAGAAGGTGAGCGAGATGTGATGCCGCCTCTAGCCAGGTTGCAGAGACTTTTCTCCCAGAGAGTCGCCCGTGAATATGGGTGGGAGTACCCCTACTTGCCTCGGGACCTATTGTATGAAGTCGAGGTCCTGCGACCAAGGTGGTATGACGAGTTTGTATGGGAAAAGCTTAAAGTACCCCATGCCAGGCGATACCTGTCATGTTCGCCGCCTGTGTCTAAAAAGTTCAAGGACTGCAGAGCTGATTGGAGACTTGGGCGCCATATTCATGCCGATAAGGTGCTCATCTGCAGGAAAGATGGAGAGGATGTTGAGTATTCGGTGGAAGTGTTTGACGGGCACCTGAAGCCCCTGTTTCTGCCGGATCCAAGGTTCTATTTATAGGAAAAGTGAGCTCCTATCTTGTTGCTATTGAAACTTTCTGGAAGAGACATTCCCAGACGCCTAGAACTGTGCCCTACTTTTGTTTTGATTTGGGCTTTTCTTTTACTCACTGGAGATTTGGGAGCTGTTGTTTTTTTCTCCCTTTTCTTCATGTGCCAAAGGCAGAGACTTTTGGGGTAGAGTTAGAGTAGGAAAGCAGGAAGAATGAAGATCTAACCAAGTGTCATTACCGCAGCGCTGTCACCAGGTGGCAGTGTTGTGCAACGGTTGTTTGAAAATGTTACACATGCATTACTTACTTATTGGAGTGAGTGGGTCTCTCGGCTGACGGACCCACTCATGCCAAGTTAACACAGAGTGTTAGGATGTTTTTTTTTTTTTTTTTCCCTTCTGCAGGAGATTCGTCGGTCAAGACTACTGAGTATGGGGTGGTTCTTAGACAGTGACGGGAGGGATTGTATATGTGTACATGACAGATGTTTTATACAAAAGTTTTAATGTTTTATAGGTTTTTTTTGAGCAGGTCTTGGCACATACAGTATCCAAAATATTAGGGATAGCCTCTGGGGCCCACTTCATGTCACCCCTCCTTGGGAGACATGGGTGTGCACCTGACGCTGGGGACCAGCGTCAAATCACCAGGGGGAGTGTGTAGCGGGGTCTTCAAAGTTAGTGGGATACACCTGGGGGTAGAGAGACCCAGGTGTGTAATTATGTCAGGGATTAGACCCCTTTTCTTATTCGTGGAGGATTGGGTGGTGTAATATTCTCTTTGACCAGTGGGTGTCAGTGTACCTGCTGGCTCGAGGTAGAATCGCTATCACAGTGTTACCCTTTTTTTTGGTTCCTTCCTGGCGATGGTACGGCTGGGGCGGGGAACCCGCCGTGGTGTCGATGGGAGGATATAAAAGGGGGAGACGCCCACGCCACGAGGTCGTCGTCGCCTGTCTGTTGTTCTTGTGGGAGGGGGTCACCCCTTCACGCACCCAGGCACCTTAGGCCTGGGTGCGGGCGGTCCAAGGTTCCGGCCTAGGCGCCCAAGGCCTGGTCGGAACGAAGATGGAGTCCATCCCGGGCACCTTCAGCCTGGGGTGAGGTACTATTAAGGAGGCCTGGGACCCGGTGACTCCGACTGGGTCCCGCAAGGGTGAAGTTGCTCCAGGGCGCCCCTTGCGAGGGGACCCGCATCTGAGGTGAGGAGGCTGGGGGGGGGTCACCCGTCCGAAGACCCGGTGTAGCGTCAACCCGGTGACGGATGGGCCTTCAGTAACTCCCTTGGAGGACATCTTCCCCTGATATGGGCTACAGCGCAGCGGAGGAGCTTCCATCAAGACTCCTGCAACCCCTGGTCATAGCACAGGGAGTGTAGGGACTAGGAACCTGTACAGTGCCTCGACCTGCTTCCCCATCGTATCATGCCGTTGCATTTGACTGTATGTGGAGATACGCAATAAACCTGAGTTTGGACTTTGATGGGTGTATGGACTCTGTTGATGGGAACAAAGGGAGATTCCGGCACGGAAGGACTGACCCTCATAACCAGCACACATTTGGCCCGAGGAAAAGATTGATATTGGCCTTCACCTCACCCACATGTATGGGGAGGACATGGGCCGTAGCGCACCTCACTCTGTCGCTCGACATACCCCTAGCTAAAGAGGTCGGGGTGAGGAGATCGCTACACGAAAATAATCGTTAGTTGCAGCCCCCAACCAATTTCCCAGAGGGTCTGACTGGCTATAGACATGTCCTCCTCAAATTCATTCCTTTCGAATAGAATCCCCGAAACCTTTCCTTTAGGGGCACAGGTAAAATTACTCTGCACCTGAGCAAGTCTCGTACTGCTCCCATCAAAGCAGACTGAAGGATAGGAAGATTTGAGGGAAAGATCCGTTTGGTGGACAAGAAAGAAACTCTATCTTGTACCCCAAAGTGACCACCTCGCAGACCCACTGGTCAGAGAATAGGGAGGTTCACCGAGCTGTAAACTCGCCAAGCCGCCCCCCCCCCCACCCTTGAGTCGGGCGGGGGCAAAATTTCATGCGGTAGCAGGTTTGTTAGCCGGCTTGTTCGGCTTCCGAACCCAGGGAAGCTTCTGTCCCCCAGCTGGAGCCTTGTCAGTCTGGGAGGATCTCTGACTGACGAAAAAACCGCTTCTGCGCGGAATAGGAGGGCCCCGGCCAATGGCGCGGCTCCTTTCCCTTAGAGGACTGCAGGAGAAGTGTGCTCTTACCTCCAGTGACATCCTTAACCACTTCAATACCATGCACTTATGCACCTTCCCGCCCAGACCAATTTTCAGCTTTCAGTACTCTCACACTTTGAATGACAATTACTTAGTCATGCTACACTGTATCCAAACAAAATTTTTATCATTTTCTTCTCACAAATAGAGCTTTCTTTTGGTGGTATTTAATCGCCACTGGGTTTTTTATTTTTTGCGATATAAGCAAAAAAACAGCAATTTTTTTTTTTAAAAAACACTTTTTTTTAGTTTCTATTGTAAAATTTTGCAAATAAGTAATTTTTCTTCATAAATTTGTGCCAAAATGTATACTGCTACATATCTTTGGTAAAATTAACCCAAATTAGTGTATATTATTTGGTCTTTGTGAAAGTTATAGAGTCTACAAACTATGGTGGCAATCACTGAAAATGTATCACATCTGATCACGCCTGATGTACTGAAGGGATATCTCATTTCTTGAGACACTAACAAGCGAGGAAAGTACAAATACCCCAAAATTACCCCTTTTTGGAAAGTAGACAGTCCAAGGTATTTACTAAGAGGCGTGGTGAGTTTTTTGAAGTTGTATTTTTTTCCCACAATTCTTGGGAAAATTTTTTTTTTTTTTATTTTTTTTTTTTTTTACACAAACTGGTCATATTAACAGTTTTTTTCTCTCACACAGCATATGCATAATTGCAACTACACCCCAAAATACATTCTGCTACTCCTCCTGAGTGTAGCGATACCACATGTGTGAGACTTTTACACAGCCTGGCCACATATGGAGGCCCAACATTGAAGTAGCACTTTCAGGCGTTCTACAAGCATAAATCGCACATATCCTTTCTGAACCACCTATTACACTTTTGAAGGCCCTGGAGCACCAGGACAATGGAATTTTCCACAAAATGACCCCATTTTGGAACGCACACACCCCAACGTATAATCTATGAAGCATTATGAGTCTTTTGAACGGTTCATTTTTTTCCAGAAGGTTTTGGAAAATGTGGAGAAAAAATTAAAATGCATTTTTTTTACACAAAGTTGTCCATTTATAAGATATTTCTAACGCATAGCATATACATAGCAAAAATGACACCCCAAAATGCATTCTGTTACTCCTCCTGAGTATAGCGATACCACATGTGTGAGACTTTTACACAGCCTGGCCATATACAGAGGCCCAACATTGAAGTAGCACTTTCAGGCGTTCTACAAGCATAAATCGCACATATCCTTTCTCAACCACCTATTACAATTTTGAAGGCCCTGGAGCACCAGGACAATAGAATTTTCCACAAAATGACCCCATTTTGGAAAGCACACACCCCAACGTATAATCTATGAAGCATTATGAGTCTTTTGAACGGTTCATTTTTTTCCAGAAGGTTTTGGAAAATGTGGAGAAAAAATGAAAATGCATTTTTTTTACACAAAGTTGTCCATTTATAAGATATTTCTAACGCATAGCATATACATAGCAAAAATAACACCCCAAAATGCATTCTTCTACTCCTCCTGAGTATAGCGATACCACATGTGTGAGACTTTTACACAGCCTGGCCATATACAGAGGCCCAACATTGAAGTAGCACTTTCAGGCGTTCTACAAGCATAAAATCGCACATATCCTTTCTCAACCACCTATTACAATTTTGAAGGCCCTGGAGCACCAGGACAATAGAATTTTCCACAAAATGACCCCATTTTGGAAAGCACACACCCCAACGTATAATCTATGAAGCATTATGAGTCTTTTGAACGGTTCATTTTTTTCCAGAAGGTTTTGGAAAATGTGGAGAAAAAATGAAAATGCATTTTTTTTACACAAAGTTGTCCATTTATAAGATATTTCTAACGCATAGCATATACATAGCAAAAATAACACCCCAAAATGCATTCTGCTACTCCTCCTGAGTATAGCGATACCACATGTGCGAGACTTTTACACAGCCTGGCCATATACAGAGGCCCAACATTGAAGTAGCACTTTCAGGCGTTCTACAAGCATAAATCGCACATATCCTTTCTCAACCACCTATTACAATTTTGAAGGCCCTGGAGCACCAGGACAATAGAATTTTCCACAAAATTACCCCATTTTTGAAAGCACACACCCCAACGTATAATCTATGAGGCATTATGAGTCTTTTGAACGGTTCATTTTTTTCCAGAAGGTTTTGGAAAATGTGGAGAAAAAATTAAAATGCATTTTTTTTACACAAAGTTGTCAATTTATAAGATATTTCTAACACATAATATGTACATAGCAAAAATTACACCCCAAAATGCATTCTGCTACTCCTCCTGAGTATGGCGATACCACATGTTTGAGACTTTTACACAGCCTGGCCACATACAGAGGCCCAACATCCAAGTAGCACCTCCAGGCATTCTAGCAGCATTAATTGCACATATCATTTTCTGACTACCGATCACATTTTTGAAGGCCCTTCATATATCTAACACATAGCAGGTACATACCAAATAACAAAAGATTACCTGTGGTTTTAGAAGTGCAGTGGTCCACAGAGGAGAGCATCGGTCCAGGCAGCAGGCAGGGATGAGGTCAGCGACAGCAAAAGCAATCATCCAGGCAGCAGGCAGGAATACTGTCCATAGTTCGCACAGGCAGAGATACTGTCAGCACAGCCAGAGCACAGCCAAAGCACAGCCAAAGCACAGGTCCAGGTAGCAGGCAGAGGTGTCCCGGCAGAAATGCTGTCCAAAGTCAGTAGAGGCAGCAGGCAGATATATGGTCAACACAGCCAAAGTATTGGTCCAAGCAGCAGGAAGAAACATGGTCCATAAGGTCATGGGTCATTACAGGCAGTAATATGGTCAGCACAGCCAAATTATTGGTCCAGGCAGCAGGAAGGACCATCAAGCTTAGGGCCAGGGGGACAGGGGTAGAGGCTTCTCCCACCCAAATCGCTTTGAAGCCTCCGGGCAACCAGACCCTGTTCTTGGAGCACAGAAAACGAAAAACTGGTTTTCTCTACTCAGAACGCTTTTCTGAAGCCCCTCACATATGTGAGACCCCTGTGTACTAAAAGTAGATGGCCAAAAGATCAGTCCAAGTGGCAGGCAAAAACATGGTCGATTAACAGGCCAAGGTCGGTACACGTGGAAGTCAGAAACGTGGTTTAAATCGGCAGGCAGAGGCATCGTCGGTAAACAGGCTGAGGTTGGTGCACGTGGAGGTCAGAAACGTGGTTTAAATCGGCAAGCAAAGACATCGTCGGTAAACAGGCCAGGGTCAGTTAATTAACATGGAAGGTAGTTAGTAACATGGTAGCAGGCAAATAGGGAAATGGCAGTCTGTTAATAATAAGGGGAACTAATGGATGTATGATAATTTTTGAAGCAATTTCCGATGCACAGGCCAGGTTGGGAGGGACAATCGGGACAATAATAGCTGGTGTCTCTTCTTACTCCTCCTCTGCTGCATACACGGCATTTCTTTTGGCGTCTTCTTCCAGATTCTGTGGGGGGATGCTAAAGGGATAGTGTCGCTCGTGAAGCCGACTCACACTATCAGAGCGAATGCTTCCTGGGGCGGGATCTTGTTGGTAAATGAGGGCATCGATGATATCTTCGATATATTGGAGGTAGTGGAGTCGGTGATTTTGAGTTGCTTTTTGGTAGCAGACAAACGAATTAAAAAGGGCCATGTGAAACAGGTGAAACGCAACTTTTTTGTGCCAATAATGGGACTTTCTGGTTGATAAGTAGGGCTGTAGCATCTGGTCGTTTAAATCCACCCCCCCCCCATGTACAAATTGTAGTCGTGGACACATTCAGGCTTTACAATGGAGCCGCGTCTTCTTGGGATCTCCACCATGGTGTCATTGTGGATCGTAGAGAGGATGTGGACATCTTTCTTGTCCCTCCACTTCATGGCCAACACCTCCTCGTTCCGATTCTCCAGGTCGCAATTTTTTTGTCAATAAATTTTGTGGGAATCCCTTCCGTTTTTTTTTGAAGGTACCGCAGGCCGGGGTTTGTTTACTGTAAAGGTGGCGAAAAAGGGGCAGGCTGGTATAATAATTATCAACATATAAATGGTAACCTTTTCCGAACAGGGGGTATGCCAACTCCCAGACAATTTTCCCACTGGTTCCAATATATGTGGGGCAATCACGGGGCTGGAGCTGGGAGTCTTTGCCTTCGTAGATCCTGAATTTGCAGACGTATCCAGTGGCTCGATCACATAATTTATTTAATTTTAACCCATACCTGGCTCTCTTGCTTGGTATGTACTGCTTGAACTGCAGTCGGCCGGTGAAATGTACGAGGGACTCGTCCACACAAATTTTTTGGTCTGGGATGAAAACTTCTTCAAATCGCTGGGAAAAGGCATTGATTAGGGGGCGTATCTTGTACAATTTGTCGTAGTTGGGATGATCTCGGGAAGGGCACTGTGAATTGTCATTGAAGTGGAGAAAGCGCATATTCATGTCGTATCTTTTCCTGGACATGACAGCGGAATATATGGGCATGTGTTGGATGGGGCGTTTGGACCAATATGAATGGACTTCGTTCTTTTTTGTAAGCCCCATATTGAACATAAGGCCCAAAAATAATTTAAATTCCTCCAATGTTAGACGCCGCCACTGGAACATGCGGGCGTAGGAAGAATCGGGGTTGGCAGCAATAAATTGGGATGCATACAGATTCGTTTGATCCACTATATTCTGCAGCAAATCTTGTGGGAAAAATAAACAAAAATAATCAAAATTTAGAAAAATTTGTAGTGTCGGGCTGCACACCTGGCTGTGCGGTGAAAGGGGGGATGATAGCGGATCCTGAGTTGGCAGGCAACCATAAGGGGTTTGCCAGGGCATCGGGAAGGTAGGATTGGGGCTGGATTCTTCGGGTTGGGCGTGCATTTCCATTGCTTGTACTGGGCTCCTCTTCCTGGGGTATGGCGCTGCTGGTGGTGGGCAGTTCTCCTGATCTTGGTGCTGATCTTGGTGCTGATCTTGGTGCCGATCGCATTCTTTTGGGAGGGACGGTTTCCTCCGGGGACTCGGACTCTGAACCACTATCCTCCACTGGCTCGTATTCCGAACCAGAATCGGATAATGGGAGCTCCCCGCTGCTCTCATCATCCGACATGGCAAGAATGGCATATGCCTCCTCAGGTGTGTAAACCCTTTGGGACATTATGGCAGTGCTTATTGGTGGGCCTGTGTAATGGTACTGCTGGTGGTAGTGGTGGCGGTCTGTGTGGTAGTACCGATGGAGGTATTAGTGGTGGGCCTGTGTGGTGGTACCGATGGCGGTATGGGTGGTGGTGGTACCAATGGCGGTACAGGTGGTGGTGGTACCGATGGCGGTACGGGTGGTGGTGGTGGCGGCGGTACCGATGGCGGTACAGGTGGCGGTACGGGTGGTGGTGGTAGCGATGGCGGTATGGGTGGTGGTGGTACCGATGGCGGTACAGGTGGTGGTGGTACCGATGGCGGTACAGGTGGTGGTGGTACCAATGGCGGTACGGGTGGTGATGGTACCGATGGCGGTACGGGTGGTGATGGTACCGATGGCGGTACAGGTGGTGGTGGCACTACCGACGGTGGTACGGGTGGTGGTACCGATGGCGGCACTAGTGGTGATACTGGTAGCGGGCCTGTGTGGCAGTATAGATGCTGGGCCTGGTGGCGGTACTGGTGGTGGTACTGGTACCGATGGCGGTACTGGTAGCCTGTGTGGCGGTGCCAATGGCGGTACCGATGGAGGTGGGCCTGTGACAGATGATTGACAGATGGGCTGATTGATTGACAGATGGGCTGATTGATTGATTGACAGATGGGTTGATTGACAGATGGGGTGATTGATTGACAGGTGGGGTGATTGATTGACAGATCGGCTGATTGATTGACAGATCGGCTGATTGATTGACAGATGGGCTGATTGATTGACAGATGGGCTGATTGACAGATGGGCTGATTGACAGATGGGCTGATTGACAGATGGGCTGATTGATGTGCTGGGCTGTGTGACAGGTCCTCTTTATGGGGGGGGGTGTGTTGTGCACTGTAAACTTATGTAGACAAACTACACTGAGCTAACTTACTGATCTCTTCTCTCTCCTCACAGATCGGTGTGTGAGGAGAGAGCAGAGATCAGGTAGTAACTCCTGTGGAGTTTGTTTACATTTGTGACCGGCTGTGATTGGACACAGCCGGTCACGTGGTAAACAGCCAATTCATTGGCTGTTTACTCTGATCGGGGACGCGCTGTGTCCAAGGGACACTCGCCTTCCCCGATCCCCGCTCTGCAAGCCTGTGGCGGTGCGCACGGAGCGCGCCGCCGAGTTTGTTTTGACAGGTGATCGGCTGTGACTTTGACACAGCCGATCACATGGTAAACAGCCAATGAAATTGGCTGTTTACCGTGATCGGGGAAGCGCTGTGTCCGAGGGACACATGCCGTCCCCGATCACCGCGCTGCGCGCCCCCGCGGGCGCGCGCAAGGCATTATCCTGCAGGACGTCATATGACGTCCAGTATCGATATTGCAACCACTTCCCGGACCTCAATTCACTATTGACTGGGCGGGAAGTGGTTAATGTCGTCCAGCGAGGTACCAAAAAGCCTCTAAAAGACAATCTGCCAGAGCTCTCTTGGATACTTGGTCAGCGGACCAGCATTCCAGCCAAATCAGGTGGCGCAGTACCACCGCAGATACAGAGGCTCTGGAAACCATTTTACATACACACACTGAGTATGTATTAGTGTATATGTTTTTACTGTGGCGCCGAAGGCACGCATGTCTTTAGATTGTGGGAGGAAACGAGAGTACCCAGAGGAAACCCACGCAGACACAGGGAGAACATACAAACTCCAGGCAGATGGTGACGGGGTCCGGGTGCGAACCAGTGACCCCCTTCCTGCCAGGTGAGGGAGATAACCACTACACCACTGTGCTGCCCTCCATCCAGTGAATGTCTGAGACACCAAAGCCAGCATGGTGAACCTGGAGCGGGTCACTGTTTCGGACCTCCTATCAGTAGGGTCCTTAAAAATAACGGACCGCCATGCGCTGGGGGACCACAAAAGGACCTCTGCGGCTGTTCCCATTCCTTATCTATGAACTTATCAAAGGAAGTAACAAAGAAAAAAACTGTCACAAAGCGGTCAGATTTATGTGACCCAAAGGAGACAGACTCCTCTGCGGAAGTCCCAGCTGCATCTACCAGCTGGAGAGTGTCCCACACAGCATCAGAAGTGCACTCATAAGTGCCCTGTCTAGCATTCCCCAGAAGATGGCGGGGGAGGGGGCGCTTTTTTAGCCCCCTTACGACCGCACGCAGTTTCTACCCTGGCAACAAATGATTCCAGGACTGTCTACAGCGTATCCATGGAAACCGCAGGTGCAGGGGCACCATTAGCTGCCTCTAGCAATTCAGGGGAAGAAAGAACACATACTGACTCCATGAACACCCACTGACAGCCCCAGGGACCGAGTGAAAAACACTTCAGTCCACCCTCCTTGCTGCACTGACCGGGGGGGTAACCTATAGGACTCACCACTCAGAGGGAGACCGCTCAGCACCGCTGCCCGCCTTGTATACACAGCGTGTGAAGAAAAAAAAACTGAGGAGAATGAGCTGTGCGCCGTTCAGAAAGCCAGTGCTAGAGGCCAAAACCCACTCCAAAATGGCCACCAGACGCCTCAGATAAAAAAAAGGCGCGGACCACAAGAAAATGGCCGCCCGCAATACCGACCTGCGCCACAGCGCGGCCACGTCAAAATGACCGCCAATGGGAATTTTAATAGAGAAAAAAAGCACACTAAAAATGGCGTCGGCGCAGCAAAAAATGGCGCCCGAGCCCCGGGATGTGGATGAGAAGGCCGTGCAGAGACTTCACAGGAGACAGACCCCCCCCTCACAGAAGCGGACCCCAGCGCCCCACGGTCCCACACAGGGACCCAGAGCACCCCCACAGGTACACCCCGGTTGCAGCGGGCCCTAGGGCAGGAGGGGAAAGGGCGACAGAGAGCAGGGAAAGGGAGGACAGGAGAACCCCTTAATCCCGGGAATGCCCAGCTGTTCCATCCTGCCGAGACAGGAGGAACTGTACTTACCCGTCCTTGCGAGGACATGCTGGCGCGTCCCTGACAGACCCACAACCGATGGTACGGAGTAGCTGTCGGCCCGGTCCACTGTTAGTGAGACAGCAAGCAGCCCAGTCATATGTGGACCCCCCGGAGCATGTGCTCACCGGCCACCCCTGGAGCCATGGGGTACGTCGTGGCAGAACCAGCGCAAAGCGAAGGACTGGCACGCTCCATGGCCGGAACTGGGAAGACTACAAGGATCTATAATATCCAGCCTGTCGCCCAGCCGGCAGTTGATAGAAGATATCACAAGAAAAAAAAATAAAAAATCTTCAGGACTCTGGGCCCAAAGGGAGCCACGTCCTTCTCCTCTGCTAGGCAGAAAAAAACTGAGGCTGCTGATGGCAGGGTGGAGGGTTATGTACGGAGGGACCGCCCCCTGGGCGGGGCTGTTCAACTCTGTTAAAGTTACATGTTTTAAGATAACTAACATGTTCTGCCTAGTCCTCTCCTATGAACAGGAACATAACCCACATGTCAAGATCACATTTGTTCGTGGTGGAAAGGGCACACAGAGTCCCACCCAGACCTGGAGAGCCTCCTAGGCTGTTCCTATTCAAAGTTCAAACTGCTGAATTTTAAAGACAGGGATGCCATACTGTATCAGGCCAGAACCAGAGGAGCCCTCATGAAGATGGATAACACCTACATATCATTTTATCCTGAGTTACAGCGCCGCAGGGCCAAGTTCACTGAAGTAAAGAAGCGTCTCCGCAAATTTGATGTCGTATACGCTATGTTGTATCCTGCCAAGCTTCGAATAGAAGCAAACGGTGAGACGCAATTTTTTTATACCTCTGCTAATGCATCCAACTGGCTGAATCGTGTGGAGCACATCCTTAAAGGAGTAGTAAAGTTACATGTTTTTTCACCTTAATGCATCCTATGCATTAAGGTGAAAAAACATTCGACAATACCGCCCCCCCCGAGCCCCCGTTTTTCTTACCTGGCCCCTCGAAAGTCCCATGCTCGTCCCCGTCATCCTCTTCGTTTTTCTGCCTGGCCGCCGATTGGCTACACTGGATAGATTGAAAGCAGCGCAGCCATTGGCTGGCGCTGCTGTCAATCACATCCAATGACGCGGCACGCCGGGGGGCAGGGCCGAGTGATACAGTCGGCGGCTATGGCCCCCGCTGTATCACGGGAGCGCGCCCGCAATCACTCCACACCATGCGAGCTCACTCGCATTAAGGTGTGGAGTCCTTGCGGGGAGGAGCCAAGACAGCCGCCGAGGGACCCCAGAAGACCAGGATCGGGGCCACTGTGTGCAAAACGAGCTGCACAGTGGAGGTAAGTATAACATGTTTGTTATTTTTAAGCAAAAAAAAAAAAGGTATAGTGCTCCTTTAAGAGAGCACCAGCACCCATGGCCTGATTGTGCTTTACCCTTTATTTCTTCCTACTGCTGAGTGCGGATGCCTTAGGAGGAGTGGATTTGAGCATGTTCTTTTTCTCGAACCTTCCTTTCAGGCCGAGAGGAAGACGCAAGTTGTTTGTACTACATTTCACCACTGACCTGGACTCACAGGTCCCTTTGAATCAGTATGAACTGAGACGTTGGGGGCCCCCCCTAACACCGTCCTGCGTGGACATGCAATGTTTTTGAGCTCCTTCAACGTTTAAAGGATGCAAAGACCTTTTTTTCTCCTTTTTGGGTTGCCTAAGGTTTTTCTTTCTTTTTTTTTCTACCACCACTGACACCTGCTGGTTGCAGGGTGAACATTTTGCTATTTTTTCTTGTTTGCCCAACTGGGAGTACTTTTTTTATGGCAGTCAATATCACCCACTCACCTGGACTTTGTCTGGGAAACCAAAATCACATTATTATTGCTCAAGGTTACTAAATGGAGATGTGGGGAGTCCCCTGATGACTCACTCCGTCTGAAAATGTTCCTACAAGTTGCTTACCAGTTTGTTGTCACATGTCTAATGTGTGCACTTTGATTTCATGGAATGTGAGGGGGCTGGGTGATAGAGTGAAACGGGTGGCATTTTTCTCCACGGTGAAGGCCCACAAACCAGCTGTGGTGTGCTTACAGGAAACGCACCTACAGGCCAATTCTATATCCACACTCAAAAGCCGCAGCTATCCCACCCAGTTCCACTCCACCCACACAGCTTATTCGAGAGGGGTCACAGCATACTTATTTTGCATGCGGTCTCCTTTCAGTTACCGTACTACACTCCCTGATCGATGATCAGGGATGGCACATTTTTTTACTATGCAAGCCAGCAGGGTTGACATGTATTGTTGCTAATATCTACGTCCCTCCACCCTTTTCCTCTGACAGCCTGAAATGTCTAGCACAATTTATAGCCTCACACTCAAACATCCCTATCTGGGTGTTGGGGGATTATAACAATGTGATGGATAAATTCTCATCCAGAGCTAGTGGCAACCTGCTTGATTCCTTGCAGAAATTGGCCTGCGAGACATGTGGAGGGACCAGAACCCAAAAGTGATATACCTTTTAAAAAAAATTAAGAACCCAAATGTGCGCTACTATTCCTGCTACTCAGCATCCTACAAATGCCTCTCCCCTATGTTCGGGCAACAATTTGGCATATCAACTAACTGACTCCGTGATGTATGCTCTGCAAAACATCTCGGATCATTCTCTCCTGTGCGCTCGCGTAGCGGTCCTCCCTAGCCGTCAGCCTAAATTATGGAATGTCAACCCCTTCTGGTTTCCCGATTTTTCCAGAATCTGATCCCATACCCAAAGCTCTCACTGAATTCCTAAATTTTAATCTGGGCACAGCTAAACCTGCGGTGGTTTGGGATGCAACATAGGCTCGTCTGAGGGGCTTGATTGTTACGCAGATAACTGCTATTAAAACTAAAACCAAAAAGAGTGGGGGAATCTGGTAATGAGTGAGGCCGCCAAGGCGGAGGAGTCATACATTGCTGCCCCCACACCGATCTCTGAGCGCAGATGGCAGGAAGCACAGGCCCTATACCAACAGGTCTCCACTACTACAGCAGAGAACAAAAAGATTCTTCCTGCAGCAAAAATATTTTAAATGAGGGGAAAACACTGGGCACTTGCAAGCAATGATAGCCAAAGCCCAGCAGGGTACGACCAACATAGGAGCCATTCAAAATGCTGAAGGGGACACAATAGCTGACCAGACCTGCATACCCAAAGTTTTCTCAACACCTTTCTGGGACCTGTACACGTCCAAGGTGCACCCTATACAGGAGGAGCTGGGTAACTTTCTGAACCAGTGCTCCCTTCCCCGTACATCACAACAGGGCCTAGCTGTACTTAATGGCCCAATAACACTGGAGGATCTTTCTTTAGCGGTGGCACAGGTGGCTAATAATAAATCACCGGGAGCTGGCAGCCTACCCACAGAAAGGGACGGGAAATATGAATGAGGCTATCATAGTAGTTATCCGAAAGTCAGGCAAGGATCCACTACAACCTGACTCTTATAGGCCCATCTTGCTGCTCAACGCGGATGTCAAATTAATAGCACGGGTGTTGGCCACTAGACTGTCAGGGATTGTGGCAGAACTGGTCCACTTTGACCAGTCTGGCTTCATTCCTGCTTGGTCTACCGCGTTATCCACTGGGATTTGAAGGTTTAGGAATAACCCGGGCAACAGAGCTATAATTTTCCCTCGACGCTGCCAAAGCTTTTGACAGCGTGGAGTGGGACTATTTGTGGGCGGTTCTGCGTCGTTTCGGGCTGTTAGAAAAGTTCATATCCTGGGTGCAACTTCTGTACGCTGCCCCTATGGCAAAGATAAGGATAAATGATACCTTGTCAGAGCCTTTTCCTCTGTTGCGGGGGACACGCCCATTGTCACCCCTGCTGTTCACCCTTGCAATGGAACCCCTGGCAGCCATGGTGCGGGCCTCCCCCAACATAGTGGGCTTCCGTAGGGGGCAGAGAGAGGACAAGATCTCCCTATACACAGACGATACTCTGTTGTACCTGGGTGATACCCAGGACTCCTTGAGGGCAGTGGTGCACCTAATTGATCAGTTCGGGCAGCTGTCAGGCTTTGCCATTAACTGGCACAAGTCGGCTCTTCTACCATTGGATCCTCTGCTGGCGCCTTTGCCATACGATGCATCTCACACTTCATTCAGATATTTGGGTATAGTGGTATCCGGGGACCGACGGAATTACATAACTTTGAATTTGAAATCAATACTTCAAAAGTTTCAACATAAACATGCCAGTTGGTGTAAGTTACCGCTGTCAGTAACCTGACACGTAAATCTCATAAAGATGTGCTCCGCAACTACTGTACATTCTGCATAGCGCCCCGATCTGGATACCACAGCATTGGTTCAGAAGTATAGATTCGCAGTTTAGGGCCCTCATCTGGAGAGGCGCGCATTAAGCTTGCCACCCTGCAACTCCCTAATGATCAGGGTGGAATGGCTGTTCCGTATCCACTAATGCAGGGCTTGACAAATTTGCTTGAAATCTAGGAGCCAGGTAAAAAAGTTAGGAGCCAGGAACGTGTCCCGTCCCGCCGAGTTCGCGCGCAGAAGCGAACGCATACGTGTGTAGCACCCGCATGTGAAAGCGGTGTTCAAACCACACATGTGAGGTATTGCCGCGATTGGTAGAGCGAGAGCAATAATTCTAGCCACAGACCTCCTCTGTAACTCAAAACATGCAACCTGTAGAATTTTTTTAAACGTTGCCTATGGAGATTTTAAAGGGTAAAAGTTTGTCGCCATTCCACGAGCAGACGCAATTTTGAAGTGTGACATGTTGGGTATCAATTTACTCAGCATAACATTATTTTTCACATTATAAAAAAAAATTGGGCTAACTTTTCTGTTTTATTTTTTAATTAAAAAAAGTGCGCTTGTAAGACCGCTGCGCAAATACGGTGTGACAGAAAGTATTGCAACGCCATTTTATCCTCTAGGGTGTTAGAATAAAAAAAAATATATAATGTTTGGGGGTTCTAATTAGAGGGAAGGAGATGGCAGTGAAAACAGACAGGGGAAGCCCCATTAGCATTGCTGGTTGTCTTGTCATACTAACAGTCACCACAAGATGGCGCCAGATCACAGAAGGAAGCATAGGCCTGCAGAAGGCCGCGGCCTCAATTACCGGCCGGCACGGCCCGACACAGGATACCCCAGCTGTGCCGCCCCAGGCGCCAAGTCGCTAATTATAGTCGCAATTGCAACCTGGCGCCCGGGGTTCGTCGAACCCTACACTAATGAACTACTATGCAGCCCAACTACAACATTTCACAGGCTGGGATCTTGAGACGGTCACGGTTTCTTCCAAGGGTTTGCTCCTTAGCCCTGATACAAACTACACTGCCCTATCCCATATGGAAATGGGCTTCCCTAGAGTCCCATCTAATTGTCCCACAGTACAGCTACTGATTAAAATCTGGAAAGGGGTCAGGAACACATTGGGACTAACTGGCTATCTCTGTCACACGCCCATTTGGCAGAACCGCTTTTACATGGTACTGGTACACTGGGAACTGGCGGGGATTCGATTCCTCAACCAAGTACTTAATGACTCTGTCCTAAAGCCGTATCTTCAGCTTCTGCAGGAATTACCTGGGCTGAAAGGTCACCATTTCCAATACATACAGCTACAACATGCCATGCGCTCCCAAAGTAGACACTCAATTTGAAGCTAGAGAACTCTGCGTTCCTGGAATCCATATACACTGATCCTGAGAGGAAAGGTATCATTTCCAGAATACCCACCTACTATCACACGTGCAAGCCCCCTGACCTTTTACCCTGCAGGGAGGGATGGGAACGAGACATTGGCCCCATTGAAGGGGAACAATGGGATCAGATTTTGGGAGTGGGACCGCTAGTGTCAGTGTCCGCGGCGCAGAGGCTGTTGCACCTATTCATATTACACCGAGTATACCGTACACCTGTACAGCTGCATAAGTGGGTAGACGAGAGACTCCCATATGTCCAAAATGTCAGGCTCATCCGGGCAACCTCATCCATATGCTCTGGAGATGGCCCAAGCTGATGAGGTATTGGAACAGAATTGTCACCAAAATTAATAATGTGAACCAGGTCAACTTGCTTGTTGGGGAGTCTCAATGAGGAATTGTACCCCCCATTCGGTATACATTGCTCTCACAAGACTCCTATACTTGGCTAGGAAGCCGATTGCCTGACTTTGGCTTTCAGCACAAGCCCCGAAGGAGGCACAGTGGATCCAAATGGTTAATACCATCCTCATCAAGGAAAAACACACCTATCATTATAGGAAGTCGCCAAAAAAGTTTATGAGCATCTGGCAGAGCTGGTTGAACTCTCCAGAGGTGGCACCTCCGCAGATGGCCCTGGACATGCTGCTGATGGGATAGCTAGATACCTGTATTTGACTGTAGATGCTCATATGTGAACTCGGGTGAACTGTCAGGAGTGATTTGTCTTTACCTCAGCAAGAAAAATCTTGAATGTATATTCCCAGGTGGATTGACCTTTTTCTTTTTAGTTAACGCAATTTTATAATTTTTCCCTTTTTTTTTTTTTATACATTTTTATTTTCTCTCCTTTTTGTTTGTTGTACTGTTCAACTGTTTACACTCTCCTTCTCAAGAGAGCTGGGAACTCAAGGTAGTATGCAATGCTTCTCAGACATATGCTAGATGAGTTGGCTATACATTCACCACCATTTATGTAATGATGTGAGAACTGAAACTCCTCTTCTATATCGATTGTATACCTACAACAGGCGGGAACTCCTCCCACTTGCTCTTTTAGTCAGTTTCCCGGGCTTTCTTGGCTCCGCCCCCGCAGTTAGAAAAGTTGATCTGAACTTAACCCCTGTTGTCCCAGAAAAGTAACAAAGTCCAAGGCCCTCTTTTAGCATAGACTCTCGGTGAATGACTTTCCTTAGGTTTCTATGGGTAACGGCAATCCCGGACTACGAGCCCCCACATGTAGCGATACCCCCGAAGGAGCTGGGGGGGGGAGTGCTAAAATGCCCCCCAACAACTACGCACTTTAGCCGCAGAGGCCAGGAGTGTACACACGCCATGGCCATGATGCTTTGCTTTGTGGCCGGAATTCAACCCCCTGTCGCTTTATGCCCATAGAATGTGACCAATCCAAGCTATTGCAACATTCAAGATGTTAAAGGGGTTGTAAAGGTTTGTTTAAAAAAAAATAAACATGTGATACTTACCTACTCTGTGCAAGGGTTTTGCACAGAGTGGCCCCGATCCTCCTCTTCTGGGGTCCCCCAGCGGTGCTCCTGGCTCCTCCCCGCATCAAGTGCACCCTCGGAGACCCGCATTCCATGGGGGCACTCGTGCAAGTGCGCTCGCAAGTCCTGCTGCTGCATCCATTGACACTGCCACTTTTTGACAACTCTGTTGCAGATTCCTACTGTCAGGGAATGGCCACAGGACTGGCAATATCGTCAATACTCTTCATGGCAGCATCAGGCAAGCTTCCAGGTGCGTTGGTGCGCGATGACGCGAATCAGCGCATGCCGGGGCGCGACGGCGTGAAAGGGCATGTGTCGGTTGTTATAGATGTTGGCGTCTCTGCCCAATATAAACCTACTACTGAGATCCCTGAGTTGCTGGACTATCGTCAGCTCCCCCATGTTCCCTGTGCTCCTGTATTCTGATCTTGGACTTCCCACTACCAACCTGGCTTCCTTCACCCGCTTATCCTGTTCTAATGGTTTGAACCCTGGCTTGAATCCTGACCCGCTTCTGCCTGTTCCCCTGCTCGATCCCGACTTGGCTCACCGACTCTGCTTCTGCCCGTCTTACCGTTAATGAGCCCGGCTTGTTCTAGAGTTACTGCCTGAATCCTAGGGCTGGGAAAAAAAATCGATTTTAATCTTGAATCGAGTTTTGAGTTCAAATCTATTCAGAGTTGAAGAAAATCGATTTTTTTAGATACATTTTTTTTTTCTTTTTTTTTTATTTCCTTCAGAGTTTCCGTAGCAGGGCTGCAGGGGGTGTATCCGGAATGGCACTGGGCGGCGTTACCCCAATTACATCTACTCGCCGCAGCCGCCGCGAGTAGATGTAAAGTAACACTAACTAACCGCAAGCCGCCGTCTGCCTACCTGATCAGCGTGTCATGCAGACAGACGGCGGCCATTGCAGTGTTCAAAAGCCGCGCCTCCCGAGTCATCGTCGTCTGTGATAGGCGGAACACTCAATTTCACAGCAGGCAGTGTTCCGCCTATCACGGACATCCTCGTCTGTGTTATGAGGATGAGCGGATGTCCATGATAGGCGGAACACTGAATGCTGGGAAATTGAGTGTTCCGCCTATCACAGACGAGGAGGAGGCGCGGCTTTTGAATACTGGAATGGCCGCCGGTGTAGCAGTAAAATCCGTATCCCATGAAAATCTGCATCAGGTACGGGCACAGTGATTGAAGCATGGGCACAGTGAAGCACGGGCACAGTGAGGCATGGACACAGTGAAGAATGGGCACAGTGAGGCACAGTGAAGCACGGGCACAGTGAAGCACGGGTACAGTGAAGCACGGGTACAGTGAAGTTCAATTCAACTAAGAGTAACCTCAGGATTTTGTTGTTGTTTTATTAGCTAAATCCAAATACAGTATTAATAATTTGGATGTTTAACAATCTTTGTTGCACACTGCACACTGACTTTGCAGTTAGAGAAAGGGTTTGCCTTTGCAATTTTGTTTGTTGATGCACTTTAATTAATATAATAAAATAAAAAAAAAATCGAATTGTAAATCAAGTTTTTTATTAAAAAAAAACGCTGATTTTTTTGGGGGGGAAAATCGCCCAGCCCTACTGAATCCTGAATCTGCTACTGACTGATCTTGCTGTGAATGACCCCAGGTTCGGCTTCTGATTCTCCTTCTGGGCCTGGCACTCCACAAGCACACCTGCCACACAGTGCACCCCGCTTGTTCCAGTCATCAAGTCTTCAAACCACGGCCACTGGCAAACTGCTTCTCTGGGCAATGCATTCCCTGTTTCCGCCTCAGGGTTGTGCTGCACTCAGCCGCAAGGGGAGCCCTCTCAGCACCTTGGCCTCCAGCCAGACTCCTGACACCTATCTTTTGTTATTCTGAAGAAATCCCTGTGGGTTTGTCTGTGTCCATTTGGGAAAGTGAATCTAATGGGAGTGGTTTCATAATTATCAATCAGCTGCTGCACCTGCAGAGCACTAATGAGGAAGCTGCTGGGCCTGCATCCCTTTAGATGTGATTTCCTATTGGAAATATCTCACCAAAATCTACATTTTTGTTTCAGGGGATGCCTGAATTCTGACTTGTATCTTAGGCAGACTTCTGGGAAAATTGGTAAGCCAATTACACAAGCAGGAAATTATATTTCTGGGGAGTGGTCAGTACACATTCTGTGTACAAAACACCTCCAGGTAGCCATATTGCACTGCATTTTCTGAAAATTACAGCGGCTGCAAATTGGAAAGGAAATTTTTAATAACATTCAATTACAATGTGACTTATATGCAATTGTATACGCCTTATTAATTTTTCTTTGCTATTTTTTTGCCCCATGAAAGTGGAGTTACCCTTTAAGAAGTAATGGCATCACAAATGCATTCTGACGTGATTTGAAATCAGGAGCAGAATCGCAGAGATTCCGCTGTGATTTCAAACGCCTAGGTGTGAATGGAGCCTTAACCACTTCAGCCCGAGCCTGTTTTTCAAACTCTGTGTTTACAAGTTAAAAACAAGTTTTTTTGCTAGAAAATCACTTCGAACCCCCAAACATTATATATATTGTGACAGCAGGAAGGTAAAGTCACCTGGTTGCATCCAGGGGGGTAGATATATTTCGCCCAGATTCAGGCTTTACGCCGACTTATACAACTAGGGAGTTGATGAAGCCCAGCTGAGGCTAGTGGGCTCATGGATGACTCATACCTCTAGGGAGAGGGCTGGGCGTCGTGCAGGCAGGGAGTTGATGAGACCAGCTGAAGCTTGTCAGCTCATTTAAAGGCCTCTATAAAAACTCCCAGCTTCATTAGATGTTAGCTCATGCCTGGAACCAGACCTGTGTGGACTGTCTAGGGAGAGTGAACCCCTGTGCGGTGAGGCAAAGCCTGTGTGGCTATTTGTTTGGACTTTTACTAAACCAGGGACTTAGGGACTAGGACAGCACCAGGCTGATCCCAGTTGTTAGTTTAGGAAACCTGCATGTTTAGTCAGAGGTCAAACTGACCAGGATTTATTTTGTTTATGTTTCTTTTTGGCTTTGCTGTGTTTTTGTCACTGTACATAGAGAAATAAACCGCACCTTTTGATTTTGAAAACCACAACCTCCGTCTGCTGGCCCTGTTTTTGTGTGGGGAGCCCAACCAGGGGGTCACACACACCCGCTACCGAGTTAACCCCCTCACAGTTGGTGGAGAACCAGTGGCATTTTTTTTTAAGCCAGCATGGAGGAGATACTGAAACAGCTGGCTCTAGCAAATGCCAATCAACAGCAGACAAATGCAGGTTTGCAAAGGAGCCTTGCAGCCCAGCAGCAAGCTCATCAACAAGCCCAGCAGCAATCTGAGGCCCGCTTCATAGACCTGTTACAGAAGCAAGAGCAGAGACTACAACAAATGGAAGCAGTAATGCAGCAACGTCCGCAGACCAGTGAGGAAAGCCGTCCCACTAATACCGCGTCCTTTGGGGTGAGTCGTTTATTGACAAAAATGACTGGAGAGGATGATCCAGAGGTATTTTTGACCACATTTGAAAGGACTGCTGAAAGAGAAAAGTGGCCTGAGGAGCAGTGGGCTGGACTGGTGGCTCCTCTGTTAACTGGTGAATCGCAGAAGGCTTACTATGACCTAGAGCCTGACCAAGCAAAAGACTATGTGATGCTAAAAGCTGAAATATTGGCAAGGCTGGGTGTCACCCTGGCTGTCCGGGCTCAGCGTGTGCATAACTGGACTTTCCAGCTTGGAAAACCCCCCAGGTCTCAAATGTATGATCTCATTCACCTGAGCAGGAAGTGGCTACAGCCAGAGACTTTGTCCGCACCAGAGATTGTGGAACGTGTTGTAATGGATCGGTTTTTGAGAGCTCTTCCTACTGCCATCCAAAAGTGGGTAAGCCATGGAGACCCAGAGACGGCCGGGTGGTCTTGTGGATCGTGTAGAGAAATACTTGGCTACAGAGAACCTGACGGCCTCTTCCAGAGACTCTCGGACTTTCCACCCTAAGACCAGACCATCCCCAGGGGCGGATAAGAGGATTCCAAGGGGTAAGGGTGGAGAGAGTGAGAGGGTGGGAGCTCTACCCCAAGTTTGGCGAGAACAGCCTGGGAAGTCAGGGGCTCAAGAGGCAGCCAAATGGATTGTTTGCTACCGCTGCCGGCAAGCGGGACATATTGCAGCAAATTGCCCGGTTGTGGAGGAACCCATGCAATGTGACTTTCTGATGGACAGACGTCAGTCGCTGTGTGCGACAGTCGCATGCACTGCCATTCGGGGAACTGAGAAACATTTATGCAAAATGTGTATTAATGGTAGAAATGTTGTGGTATTACTGGATTCAGGTAGCCTTGTGACCCTGATAAAGGCTGAATTAGTTAAAACAGAGGTCTCTGGGAATAGCAAGGTAGCTGTTATTTGTGTGCATGGGGACACCCGAGAGTATCCAGTGACTACAGTGTGTTTCGAGACCCCCAAAGGTACCCTCTCTCATCCAGTGGGGTTAGTATCTCAATTACCGCATGATGCCATTGTGGGAAGGGATTTTCCGAAGTTCTGGGAACTGTGGGATGATCCTGAGCCCCCCACTGGTGCCCCTATGTACCAGGAATGTGATAGCCAGAACTCCTCTGAGAGTGGTGAGGACTCTCCAGAATTTCCCTTGTCAGTATTGGCAGGGGAGACTCAAGAAACTGGAGAGGAGCCCACCTCCTCAGACGAAAACCTACCGTCTGTGGAGTTTTCTGATCTGGAGGTTCACAGGGAAAATTTTGCCACAGAACAGTTAAAAGACCCCGCCCTAATAAAGGCACGGGAAAACGTAGTGGAAATAGATGGCGAGTTAGTGAACCCAGATAATACCTGCACTTACCCATACTTCAGCGTAGAGAAGGACCTACTGTATCGGGTGGCAAAAAGGGCAGAAGAAACCGTTGAGCAGCTTGTGGTGCCCAAACCTTACAGGAAGTTGGTGTTGGAGTTGGCCCATGGGCACATTCTTGGAGGTCATCTGGGGACAGAGAAAACCCGAGAGAGGGTATTACAGAGATTCTATTGGCCTGGGGTGATGAAGGACATAGAAAATTATTGTTCCTCCTGCCCTGTGTGTCAGAGGTCGGCCCCGATGCCACATTTCCGTAGCCCGCTGGTCCCTCTACCCATCATTGAGGTCCCGTTTGAGAGAATCGCAATGGATTTGGTAGGTCCTATAATCAAGTCCGCTAGGGGGCACCAGTACATATTGGTTATAATGGACTATGCCACCCGTTATCCAGAAGCGATCCCTCTCAGAAATACCTCGGCCAAAACCATAGCCAAAGAGCTATCTCTTGTTTTTAGCCGGGTGGGTATTTGTAAAGAACTGCTTACGGACCAAGGTACACCCTTTATGTCCCGGGTTATGAAAGAGCTGTGTAAATTGCTCAAAGTGACGCAATTGCGTACATCTGTGTATCACCCCCAAACCGATGGGCTGGTTGAAAGATTCAACAAAACCCTAAAACAAATGTTGAAGAAAGTGGTGAATAGAGATGGAAAGGATTGGGACTGTCTACTTCCTTATTTGATGTTTGCTATTAGGGAGGTGCCCCAATCCTCTACGGGATTCTCCCCCTTTGAGTTACTGTATGGGAGACACCCAAGAGGGCTGTTGGATATTGCCAAGGAAACTTGGGAAAGTGAGAGTTCTCCCCACAGGAGTGTGATTGAGCATGTCGCCCTGATGCAAGATCGAATTGCACAGGTAATGCCCATCGTGAAGGAACATTTGGCCCAAGCGCAGTTGGCACAGCAGAGAGTGTACAACCGTGGAGCAAAGACCCGTACCTTTTCCCCGGGGGATAGGATATTGGTACTTGTCCCTACGGTTGAAAGTAAATTCCTTGCCAAATGGCAAGGCCCCTACGAGATAATGGAAAAAGTGAGCGAAGTGAATTACAAGGTCAGACAACCAGGAAGGCGAAAGCCCGAACAGATATATCACGTTAATCTGTTGAAAGCCTGGAGGGATAGAGAGTCCCTAGTCGCAGAAACTTGGTCACCAGCTCAAACTGGTTGCGTGATTCCGGAGGTTGGAATAGCAGCCACCTTGTCACAACCCCAACAACAGGAGGTTAAGGAGTTTGTGCTTCGCAACAAGGAGGTGTTCTCTGAGCTGCCGGGACAAACATCTGGGGTAGAGCATGATATTATTACCCCGCCGGTGAAAGGGTGAAGTTAAAACCCTATCGGATCCCAGAGGCCCGACGGGAGGCAATACGGGAGGAAGTACAGAAAATGCTGAACTTAGGGGTGATAGAGGAGTCCCAAAGTGATTGGTCTAGTCCTATTGTGTTGGTGCCTAAACCGGATGGGAGCTGGCGATTTTGTAACGATTTTCGTCAGTTGAACAAAGTTACAAAATTTGACACCTACCCCATGCCACGTATAGATGAGTTGATCGACCGGCTGGGAACAGCCCGATACATGACGACTCTTGACCTCACAAAAGGGTATTGGCAAATTCCCCTGGCCAAGTCGGCCAAAGAGAAAACCGCATTTGTAACCCCAATATAAGAGAATGCCGTTCGGGTTACAGAATGCGCCGGCCACATTCCAGCGGAAAATGGACCAGATACTGAGGCCCCATCGGAAGTATGCTGCGGCTTACCTGGATGACGTAATTGTCCATAGCACAGATTGGGCCTCACATCTGCCAAAAGTGCAAGCAGTCCTAGACTCTATCCGGGAAGCGGGGTTTACGGCTAACCCCAAGAAGTGTACCATTGGGCAGGAGGAGGCCAAATATCTTGGGTACACCATTGGCAGGGGAGTGATAAAACCCCAACTCAACAAAGTCGAGGCCATCCAGAGTTGGCCACGTCCCAACAGCAAGAAGCAGGTACGGGCCTTTCTGGGAATCGCGGGTTATTATCGGCGCTTCATTCCCCACTTTGCTTCTAAGGCTGTGCCCCTAACCAACCTGACGAAAGGGAAAGGGTCGGTCATGATTAAATGGACCCCCGAGGCTGAGGCAGCATTCCAATTCTTGAAACAAGCCTTATGTAGCCAGCCAGTGTTGTACTCACCCGACTTCTCTAAAGACTTTGTCGTACAAAGTGATGCGTCAGATGTGGGGTTAGGAGCAGTATTGTCCCAGGTCTGGAACGGGGAAGAGCACCCAGTCATTTACCTCAGCAGGAAGTTGAAGTCCCATGAGGTAAATTACGCCACGGTTGAAAAGGAGTGTTTAGCGGTGAAGTGGGCTCTAGATTCCCTTCGGTACTATCTGCTAGGTAGGCACTTTGACATGGTTACGGATCACGCTCCGTTAAAGTGGATGGCTCAAAACAAGGAAACAAATAGAAGAGTGAATAGGTGGTTCCTGGCCCTCCAGGAATTCAACTTCACAGTAAAGCATCGCCCTGGCGTTCAAATGGGGAATGTGGATGCTTTGTCTCGAGTACATGAATGCCTGATTGCTGGTGTTCCAACCCCGAGGTTAAAACAAGAGGGGGGGGTATGTGACAGCAGGAAGGTAAAGTCACCTGGTTGCATCCAGGGGGGTAGATATATTTCGCCCAGATTCAGGCTTTACGCCGACTTATACAACTAGGGAGTTGATGAAGCCCAGCTGAGGCTAGTGGGCTCATGGATGACTCATACCTCTAGGGAGAGGGCTGGGCGTCGTGCAGGCAGGGAGTTGATGAGACCAGCTGAAGCTTGTCAGCTCATTTAAAGGCCTCTATAAAAACTCCCAGCTTCATTAGATGTTAGCTCATGCCTGGAACCAGACCTGTGTGGACTGTCTAGGGAGAGTGAACCCCTGTGCGGTGAGGCAAAGCCTGTGTGGCTATTTGTTTGGACTTTTACTAAACCAGGGACTTAGGGACTAGGACAGCACCAGGCTGATCCCAGTTGTTAGTTTAGGAAACCTGCATGTTTAGTCAGAGGTCAAACTGACCAGGATTTATTTTGTTTATGTTTCTTTTTGGCTTTGCTGTGTTTTTGTCACTGTACATAGAGAAATAAACCGCACCTTTTGATTTTGAAAACCACAACCTCCGTCTGCTGGCCCTGTTTTTGTGTGGGGAGCCCAACCAGGGGGTCACACACACCCGCTACCGAGTTAACCCCCTCACAATATATATATATATATATATATATATATATATATATATATATATATATATATAAATAATTTTTTTTTATAACACCCTAGAGCAGGGCTCGACAAACCCCGGGCGCCAGGTCGCCATTGCGACTAGAATTAGCGACCTGGCGCCTGGGGCAGCACAGCTGGGATATCCTGTGTCTCCGTGCCCCCGCCCTCCGCGCCGCGGGATCGCGTCGGGCCGCGCCGGTAATTGAGCCCGCGGCTTTGCGGCCTTCTGCAGGCCTATGCTTCCTTCTGTGAACTAGCGCCATCTTGTGGTGGCAGTTGGTATGACAACCAGCAATGCTAATGGAGTTTCCCTGTCTGTTTTCCCTGCCATCTCCTTCCCTCTAATTAGAACCCCCAAACATTATATATATTTTTTATTCTAACACCCTAGAGAATAAAATGGCGGTCATTGCAATACTTTCTGTCACACCGTATTTGCGCAGCGGTCTTACAAGCGCACTTTTTTTGGGAAAAAATACACTTTTTTTTTTATAAAAAAATAAGACAACAGTAAAGTTAGCCCAATTTTTTTTTTATATTGTGAAAGATAATGTTACGCTGAGTAAATTGATACCCAACATGTCACGCTTCAAAATTGCGTCCGCTCGTGGAATGGCGACTAACTTTTACCCTTTAAAATCTCCATAGGCGACGTTTAAAAAATTCTACAGGTTGCATGTTTTGAGTTACAGAGAAGGTCTAGGGCTAGAATTATTGCTCTCGCTCTACCGATCGCGGCGATACCTCACGTGTGGTTTGAACACCGCTCTTATATGCGGGCGCTACTCACGTATGCGTTCGCTTCTGCGCGCGAGCTCGGCGGGACGGGGCGCGTTCCTGGCTCCTAACTTTTTTAGCTGGCTCCTAGATTCCAAGCAAATTTGTCAAGCCCTGCCCTAGAGAATAAAATGGCGATCATTGCAATACTTTTTGTCACACCGTATTTGCGCAGCAGTCTTACAAGCACACTTTTTTGAGAAAAAATTTGACAACAGTAAAGTGAGCCCAATTTTTTTTTCATATTGTGAAACATAATGTTACGCCGAGTAAAATTATACCCAATATATATATACCCAATATATACCCCACGCACTGTCCTTCAATTTAAAGGGGTTGCTCCGCCGGAAAAAAAAAATTAAAAGCCAGCAGCTACAGCTACAGCAGCTGCTGGCTTTTAATATTTGGACACTTACCTGTCCTGGAGTCCAGCGACGTCCGCAGCAGAGGACGAGCGACCGCTCGTCGCTCTGCTGCTCCCTCTGCCATCCTCGCTGAGGGAACCAGGAAGTGAAGCCCTGCGGCTTCATGCCCGGTTCCCTACGGCGCATGCGCGAGTCGCGCTGCGCCGTTCTGATTGGTGCTCCTGTGTTCTGGGAGCCGAGTGTCTCCCAGAACACCATGGGAAGTCTGCGGGAAGTGACGTAACTCCCGCAGATTCCCGGAGACAGGACTCCCGGATGTGGGTGAAAATACCTGTCTTAGACAGGTATCTTCCCCCCCCTCCCCCCTGAAAGGTGTCAATTGTGACACCGGAGGGGGTGAGGGTTCCAAATAGCAAAAGTTGCTATTTAGGGTGGAGCTCCACTTTAAGACTGAGTTGTTGGGTATGTGATAAATAGGTTGTTCCTAAGATATGTACATTAATTCAACTCAATCCTTATAATTATTGTTTGCTATAGATAGTATATCGAGTTGAGGTTCACTTTAGATAGGAAGGGGGTGACAGCATTCGGGTTAGTACCTCAATAGACAGGCTTGTTGTCTATTGACTTTATAAAATTTAAAATATAGATTCCATAGTCACTACTCTGACTTTCTGTTCAATCTATTATTCCCCTTCCATTAATATTTCCACAACCCTTTTATATGCCATTTGTCTCCTGCCTTGTTTCTATGGATACAGATGACACTCCCCTATCGGACTGGATTCTGTTTCCAATGGACCGGGTTTTAGAAATGTACATTGGGATTTGCTATTTAATGGTTACGTATATTCCGAGGTTAACTGGTGGGATACATATTAATTGTCATAAATTTATGTTATCACCGATTACATACACACTCACGGAACTGTGGACCACATTTTTAGAAACCTATAAGACTGATAAAACTATTTGTTATATATTAATAGTGATGAGTTTATTGTAGTCACTCGATTGCATGGACATCTGTTCTGCACTTTGATTTACTTATTAATTTGATTTTGCTTTGATGTTCTCTATGGGATAACAGGCAGCAAATACTTAAAATGATCACCAGACATGTTCCTTTTAATAAATAAATCACTCAAAACTTATTTGGAATAAATATATGGCCACGGCCTTTATTATTGGTTTTAATAACAATTATATGATAACTCATTAAAATTCACCATAGGAATTTTAAACCAACTCAATATAAATAACGACCACTTACTCAGCTCAGCTATTACAGCTCAAGCTGTATTACAAAACCACCTCAGTATTTATTAAACTGTCCCCAAATAGACAGACAGGGCTAAAAGCCCTTCTGGCTACACCCAAACCACGGCCTGCTCAATACACGTCTGGAGATCATTATTCAGTATATCTAAACCGATATCGGACAGATGGACACCATCCGTCCGATAAAGGCCCGGAACACTCCCCTCTAATTCTAAATGACGAAAGGATAAACCATAACCAAGGGCCATACATTTTTCAACAACTCTGTTAATACTTTTTCTTATTTACTCAAAAGGGCGAAAAACTTCAGATCCCAACCATTTCAGTCTGGGAATGATTTCAGAGAAAACTACAACCGAGCTGGGATACATTGCCTTAATAAAACAAATATAATGTTTAATCTGAAAAATCAAATTTAAAGTGTTTTGTTTACCTATATCATTCCCTCCCAGATCAAAATATCTGGGAGAGGATGACTGTAGGCCATCGCACCCAACTCAGACAAGAGTTCCCCCCAAACCATGCCTCTTTTACCATGCCAACATATAGAGAACAGGTTAGGATCCAGATCCAGAAATTCCGTATAAATCCTAGATGATGCTCTTCTGTGCGCCCAAAAGATAAAGGAGTGTCCAATTATCCATATTATACGCTGCCCACCGAAAATGATTTAAAAATATTGTCAGGTCTCACATACAACTTGAAGGCATCCGATTTCCACCTACCCAATAGCTTAATACTACTAGAATCCAAACCCATCCTAGCTGCTTCTGTGGCAGCTCCAATACGAAACGAATGAGATGATATATGTGCATCACCTAAATCAAGACGACACAAAGACTTACGAAGAACAGCCTGGAATTGAAAAACAGTCAATGGAAAACCATTCTGATGCAGAAACAAGAATTCTCCCTCAGCCAGTCTACCATTCAAATAAGATCTTAACAATAAGACTGGACAGATGAGCTCATTGGAGCACGCAGCTAGCGTGATCCAAGATCCCTTACCTAGCTGATCAGTTTTGGATGTACCAATAAAAAGCTGAATATTTGTGTGGGTAATAATTATATCTTGAATCTTAAGGCCTGTCTTACTACCAGCATTCCTAGGTACTAATTCAGATACCCTAAGAGCAGCGAAGAAACAGATCGAAAATGCAGCTCTGAAAAGGCTTGTCTCATAAGGAGAAAAACAAACCCTATCTGCAACATTACAAAAATCTAACAACATTTTTGGAGTGATGGGACTTCTTTTATCCACAGAATAATTAGATTTTTTATATCCCTTCAATGCTTGACGAACAGAGAAGAATTTGAAACAAGATGGTAAAGAATTAATTTTAAGAAAAAAGGATACACCCGATAAGGTTTTATTTATGTGAGACCAAGAGTAATTCTTTACCATCAAACTATTTAAAAACGATAAGGCCCCTTTCACACGGGCAGCTGTTCTGCCACAGTTAAAAGCATGTTTCTTTCTTTTGAAATTCAAGACCCCAGGCACAGCGATCAACTGCATTTGTACACTGCTTTTAGCTGCGTTTACGTGCGTTTACATGCGTTTGTACACTGCTTTTACCTGCGTTTACGTGCGTTTACATGCGGCTGCGTTTAGCTGCGTTTGGCCATTATTGTCATCCCCATAGCAACCATTTTTATTTTGATGTGCTTCCTGTTGTTTTTTTCTTTTGTTCACGCTACTATCCGCAGCTGACACAGTGCACTGCGATTACCTGCAGTTATGTGCAGATAGCTGCGCTACATCGCACCTGGACACATTCAATTCTATTTTTTCTATTCGCACCGAACCGCATGTAACGAAATCGCAGCTAAACGCTGTGTGTGAATGGGGCCATAGGAAAGCATTGTGTGCTTTTAGCTGCGGTAGAAAACTAGAAAATCCGCAGCTAAAAGCACCATTCTATCCGTCCGTGTGAAAGGGGCCTAACACTAACTGCTCAGAAACATCCCACATGTTGTGTTGTAAAGAATTAAGGAAAGACAGCCATAGCCACCAAGCATTTTTGTACCCACACCATGTTGAGGGTGCCAAGGAATTGATTATGTTGTCCGATACTAAAGTATGCTCCAAAGCTACTGGGGACATGCAGATCCACTCCTGTCCGCTTCTGGAAACAGCTGGAAAAAACGATTCATTTGAAATCTTGAAAGAGCATCAGCTACCACATTTATTTTACCCGGAACATATTTGGCTTTAACCCGGAACATATTTGGCTTTAACCCATAGGTTCAAAGTCAAGCATTTATAGACTAAATATCTCAACAAGGTTATAACTGGTTTAGATTTTGAAGAGAGGCAGTTAATGGCATATAAAACACCCTTATTATCTGTACTACATAACAGCCTTTTATTCCTGAACCGTTCTCCCCAGATTTCAATGGCCACAATAATTGGAAATAATTCCAACAAAACAATGTTTTTTAACAAACCTTTCAACTTCCAATCTAATGGCCATGGTTCTGCACACCAATGGGTCCGCCAAATGGCAGCGAAACCCAAAGAATCTGTAAATAACTGAAAATCTTGATCTAAAATAAAATCTTCCTGCCACACAGATCTCCCATTAAATTCTAATAAAAAATTTTGCCAGACTAATAAGTCCGCTTTAATGTCAAGTGACACCCTAATATGGGAGTAAGGATTTTTAAAACCTGAAATGGCCAAATGAAGCCTTCTTGAAAAAATACGCCCCATAGGAAGCCCAATAGATTCTGCATAGTTTTTAAGTAAACTTTTTTAGCTTGTAGAATCTTAGAAATTAACATACATATTTTTTCAATCTTTTCTGGGGGGAGCCGAAATTCCATAGCCTTAGTATCAATAGTGATACCTAAAAATTCCTGGCATATGGTAGGAAAAACCGTCTTCTCATGCGCTAGAGGGATGCCAAAATTACTACAGATTGTAAAAAAGGAATTTAACAATGATGAACACTGATCTGACCCAGCTGGACCCAAAAACAAAAATCGTCCAAATAATGCAAAATATTATTCGTGCCTGCTATTCTAGCTACTACCCATTCAATAAACGATGAGAAACTCTCAAAATAAAAGCAAGAGAGAGAGCAACCCATTGGCAAACATCTATCGAAAAAATACTTACCTTCAAACTGAAATCCTAATGAATTAAAACTATCCGGATGAATGGGAAGGAGCCTAAACGCTGATTTTATATCAGCCTTTGCTACCAACGCTGCATGACCAAGCTTCCGTAACTTACCAATAGCTTCTTCAAAAGACGTATAGGAGACTGAACACAAATCTTCCCCAATCTGATCATTAAGGGAATGGTCACAAGGGTAAGACAAATGATGAATCAACCTATAACTTCCAAACTCTTTCTTTGGAACAATCCCCAAAGGGGACAAACGGAAGTTCTCAAAAGGAGGGACGTTAAAAGGACCAGAAACTCTACCTTCCTGAAGTTCTTTATCAATTTTGTCCCTAACAATTGGGGCCAATTCCTCAGCGGACTTTACATTTTTAACGAAAGTACAACCCAAACCATTAAATGTGGGTAATTTAAAGCCTAACTTGAAACCTTCAATGAGTAATTGAGCCGTCACCCGGTCTGGGTACAGACGTAGCCACTGTTCCATGTTTTCCAGAATCACTGGGGTGGAAGCCTTTAAGAAAGGAATCTCTACCCGGTTGCTGTGGCGTCACAGAAGATTTCTTAAAACACTTAGTGACCATATGAGGACCTGAACAAAATGCACACTCATGACGGAATCTACAAGAATTAGGCCATTTGCATTGCGAGTCGTTAAATGAGAAACAAATGCCTTTTTTACAAGAGCCTGTAGAAGCAGAAGGTAATGTGTTATTTAAACGAGGCGCCACCGGTTTCTGAGGTACAAATAAGTTTAACCAAAGACCTACGTCTTTATTCCCCCATTGAATTGAGAGGTGTACTGCCATCTTTTGTCTAAAAGATTCATCATAGAAATACCATGATAAACCCCCAAAAGACCTATAAGCCTCTAATATAACATCTACATGCTGAAAAAGCCCCGGACCCCGTTCCTGAAATCTTTCACATGTAATGCTAGCATAAATGGAAAATGCTTGAAGCCAATTATTAAATGTCCTAGCTATTGTTCTCTTTTTATCATCTTCATTTTTATCCTTATCTACGCGAGAATAATATTCTTTCTGTGAAGGAAGTAAGGATAAGATAGCTATAAAATCTCCGCGCCATATTCTATCTTTTATACTGCTTGATAAATGAAAACCCAAAGGGGACAATGTGCATGGCATGGCTTCTTTTCCAAAACTTTCGGGTACTTTATTTGATATAGAATTACCTTGAGGGGGCACCTGAGAAGAAAGAGGTAACCCCATATGAGAGTTAACCTGTTCTGACACCACCTTACCTACATTAGCTGCCCATACAGAAGCCGCCGCATTAGAATCCTCTAAAACAGATTTCTGGAGGTACAATAGTAGACAAGCTAGAAGCTAACTGCATGAGCGTAGAGGATAAGGAAGCTAAAACATTCATTTGTTCACACTCACCAATACTACCAGCAGCTTGCTCAGTAGCTATAGGACCTCGATCAATTACAGCAGTTTTTTCAACCGCCTCTGAAGACATCCCAGCTGTGACCGAGCCTGGGATAGGAATCGCAGCTGCACTAGATGTTTCAAAACGCCGCCCTGACGTTGCAGGCTGACGTGACGACGGGCGACCAATCCGTGCCGCCGGGCGTGTCTTGATTGAAGGAAGCTCCGCCCTTTGAGGGATGACGTCGCCCGCTCTCCTCTTGCGAGAGGATGCTGCCGCTTCTTCACTCCCCCTGCTTCGTTCCAAGGGAGCCGGAGGACTGTATGGCCTCTTCTGGCCCCTCCTTCTCTGGATCCGCCCCGCGACCTCAATGGCTCCTCCCCGCGAAGTTCCGCTAATCCAACCTGGAACCAAAGACTCTGGCGTCACGACCTCTTCCTCCCGAGGCATCACAGCTATGCCACCGGCATCCACCTAGTCTTCCTCGGCCGCCGGCCCATCCGTAGGGGGGGATCCTCGTCGCTGACTTCCAGAGCTTCTTCCATCGGAGGTAAGGAGAGGCATCTTCGGATCCAGCCTTCTCCACCTTCTGCCTCCGCCCGCTCGAGGAGCTGCCGAAGCAACGTCTACATGCCGCTTTAGGAGGTAGGAAGCTGTGGGCTCAAAGGGAAGCTCTTTTGCCTAAACTCCTACAGCTATACCGTCCGCCGGCGACTGGCCACGGACCCAGTCCGGACCCCCCTTATATAGAGGTCCTCAAGAGGTTCTGGAACATTCCATTACCTTTTCAAGGCTCCCCTCACAGGCAGTTACAAGGCTCCCTTAAAGCACGAGCCCCCTGACCTGCGGGGACACTTGAAACCTCCACGCCACCCTTATCCCATGAGGAAAAGGGGGGCCTTGAAACTCCTATCCCCTTTTCCCCATATTCTTATCGATACTGACTGCTTTTTCTATATTTGCTTTTACCAATTATAAATTTACGGCATAGGTTTCATTGATGTATAGACATCATCAACTTATTTTGTGAGATTTTTATTATAAGTTCAATATTGCAATTTTTACTTTTAATTGTTCCAATATCTAGAATCTTTATAAATGAAATTCATTACATCATTATTGATGGATCTATATTTTTATTATTGTATTTGAAAACTGTATTTACATTTTTGATCTCATATTTTATATACTTTCCTTATATTTGCTTACATTAATCTGCTTATCCTGTAACGGCGGGTTGTCTTATTTCCTATTCTCTCGTCTTTCCGGCTAGGATTATTTCAACCCCCACATAGTGTGATCTGGTGTCTCATTCCTTCGGGTTGTGTTCACTTGATTTCCACTATACCTTACCGTCTTAAATAGATTTTTGAGAAGGGACTATTCCCTTCTCTTTACGGTTTATTGTTTAGGTGTTTGTTTTTCCTTCCTTTCCCTTATCTTCCCACTTTGATTGATATTATCCCTAGATGTCTCATTTAAAAGCCACCTTATCACCTCCCCAAGTCAAGCTTTATTCCTTGAATATACGTGGACTTAATGTACCTGAAAAAAGATCACAATTACTTTTACGGAAAGCCAAAAGCAGATATAGTGTTCCTCCAAGAAACACACTTTAAAACAAACAATATACCTAATCTATATAACAAACTTTATCCAATGACCTATCATGCTACTTGTCCTACATCTAAATCTAAGGGCGTTTCTATTTTAGTCTCTAAAAATTGTCCTATTCAGATCCAAGATACTATGATAGACGATGAAGGTCGATTTATCTTTTTAAAAGGTAAATTATATAATGGACCTATCACTTTAGCTAATCTATATGCTCCTAATAAACAACAGGTTCCCTTTTTTCGAAATACTTTTGAACATCTCAATACTTTTCAGACTGGAATGCTTATTGTGGGAGGAGATTTTAATCTGGCCCTCACTCCCTCCCTTGACACTTCATCTGGCTTCTCCTCTATGCCTTACAGAGCCCTTCACTCGGTTAAAAATGTACTTAAAGGTCTTACTCTTCATGATGCTTGGCGGACTTTACATCCCAACACGAAAGATTATACATTTTTTTCACCACCCCATAATAAATACTCGAGGATTGACTATTTTTTTTTATCTCAATCTGATCTTGAATCTCTCACAACAGCTAATATTGATCCAATGATCCTATCGGACCACCATCTTATTTCCATTACCCTTACTTTCTCTTCTGTACCTTCTAGATCTAATATCTGGAGATCAGATAATTCGCTTCTTACAGATCCTGAGAATTTGACATTTTTAAATTCTCGTCTTTTACAATACTTTCAAGAAAATGACTCTTGTGAAATAAGCTTGATGAACATATGGGCTGCGCACAAATGTGTGATAAGGGGAGAGCTTATCTCCATTGCTGCAAAACGACAGAAAATTAGACAAGCCCTTCTTACAAAACTTTCAGAACAAGTTCATTCTCTTGAAAGTAGACACAAACAATCTCTGACGGACAGCTTATTTAATGAATTATTACAAGCTAGGGAAGCTCTACTAGATGAACTTGGGAAAAAAACTAGACGTAAATTTGCTCTGACACATAAATTATTTTATGAATCTGGCAATAAATCTGGGAAATTACTTGCCAGAACTCTCCAATCTAAAAAGGCTGCCCTTACTATTCATTCCAATTACAGATCCTGCTGGCAATAAGTTTTTCTCTTCCTCTGAAATTGCTACTCAATTTAAAAAAAAACTTTTATTCTAAATTATATAATTTACCTTCACAAACATCAAAAGATCCTTCTATGGATAGAAAAAAAATTATTTCAGATTTTTTATCCCAATATTATCCCAATATAGCCCGACTCCACTGAATTGGACAAACCAATTAGTTGGGATGAATCAATTAAAGCCCTGAAACAATTGAAATCAGGCAAATGTCCTGGTCCTTATGGTTTGTCTGTCGGTTATTGTAAATCTTTTAAGGATACAATTCTGCCATACTTCTTAAAATCTTTTAACTCTATTGATGCCTCTTATTCCCCAAACAGAGATTTACTCGAAGCTCATATAACTATGATTCCAAAACCAGGCAAAGATGCTACGTTAGTTTCTAATTATAGGCCAATTTCTCTCCTGAATGTTGACCTAAAACTTTATGCAAAAATTCTTGCCTATCGCTTACTTCCCTTACTCCCAGACTTAATCTCCTTGGATCAAATTTGATTCATTCCTGGGAGAGAGGCGAGAGACAATACACTAAAAGCCATTAGTATTCATCATTGGTTAACCAAATCCTCTACATCAGGCTTTTTCCTCTCTCTGGACGCGGAGAAGGCGTTTGACAAGGTAGCTTGGGATTACATGATTGAAACACTGAAAGCATTGGGGTTTCGGGATCGTATGCTTCAATTTATACTTGCTCTTTATTCGTCCCCTACTGCTAGAATAAAAGTAAATGGTTGCCTGTCGGACGCCTTCTTCATTTCGAACGGCACGCGCCGGGGTTGCCCCTTATCTCCTCTTATCTTTGTTCTGACAATAGAACCTATCCTTCGCAGACTTAGAGCTAACCCAGACATCAAGGGTGTGGAAATTAATAATAAACATTATAAACTGGCTGCTTATGCTGATGATATTTTATTATTTCTTACTGATCCCATCACCACACTACCCAACCTTTTAAAAGATTTTTCTTTTTTTAATCTGATATCCAACCTGCAAATTAACTTTAGTAAATCCAAAGCTCTGAACATTTCTTTGCCTACTAATATAATGTCACACTGTCAACAAAACTTCCCCTTTGGATGGGACACATGCCCTGACATATCTTGGTATTCAAATCCCTATAAAACTAGATAATCTTTATTCATCCAACTTCGTCTCTATTCTAAAAACTATTCAGGATGATTTTCAGGAATGGAATAAGGGTTTCTTTTCGTGGTTCGGGAGAGCTGCAATAATAAAAATGAATGTTCTTCCTAGACTTCTTTATCTCCTTCAAACTATACCAATTAAATTACTTACCTCTTTCTTTGCTACTTATAAAAGGAATTGTCTTAAATTAGTCTGGGCATCTAAACAACCCAGAGTGAAATGGGACAAGTTAACTACTCCCAAATTATTGGGTGGAATTGGCCTACCCGACATTCAAAAATACTACTGGTTCTGTCACTTATCCCGTATAATTGACTGGCACCTTCATAATGAGACCAAGGCATGGATAGAACTGTAAGCAGCAGTTTCCGATATACCATTGCACCATTTACCTTGGATTAACCCTCGCAAAATTCCTGGCGGATATAAAAAACACCCCCTTACTGGTCCTACCTTACTGATACTGATCTTTCGTTCACTTTGTAAAAAAAATAATATTGCATCATTTACTGGACCCATTTCTCCTACTGACCGTAATCCAGACTTTCCCTTAAAAATCTCTAAACTTGACATACATGGTTCGCCTTTTACTTCTTCCATTAGAGCAAAATCTCTTTTTGATAAAGCGAAGTTCATTTAATTCGACGGGTTTACTGCACTGATTCCAGACAGCATATATCCGGATTAAGTCTCTATTACTTGATTCTGTTTCGCCTTCTCAATGGTACAAAGATCTGACACCCTTTGAAAAACTATGCACAAAATCGGAACCACAAAGACACACTATATCGACCATTTATGCTCTGACTTTTGCTGACATCAATCCTAAAGATGACATAATTAGCCAAAAATGAGAAAGAGAACTTACTATGGACCTTACTAGAAATGAATGGGAACATATTTTTACATACATTCATAAAGGTTCCCTAAATGTCTTAACTCAGGAGAATGGATTTAAGATATATTCCAGATGGTATAAAAACACCAGACATAATCCACAAATTTAACCCTGATACTAGTCCTCTGTGTTGGCGATGTGCGGCTGCCCAGGGAACACTCCTTCAAATTTGGTGGGATTGCCCTCGGATACAACCCTTTTGGAAGGAAATACATCGCCTTATATTCCACATAACAACATATAAACTTGATTTTACTCCTGCTCAATACTTGTTACACCACACATCCTTACCTATTTCACTTTACAAAAAATCTCTTGTTATGCATCTTATTAATGCGGCTAATCTGTGTATACCTATTCAGTGGTGGGATGTTTCACCCCCATGTGTATCTGAATGGTTAAAAAAAGTCCAAACTATTGCTGAAATGGAAGATTTAATACAACAGGCCAATGACACACCTTTTAAATTCAATAAAACTTGGGCTAACTGGAAACAATTTATTAATTCTTCAGAATATCGTACCCTAACCTCTTTTATTCCTTAAAGTGGTTGTAAATCCACTTTATAAACAAAGACCTACAGGTAAGCCTAGATTAAGGCTTACCTGTAGGTGCATGAAATATCTCCTTAACCTATACAATTAAGGAGATATTTGCATTTAAATGCGGCGACGCTGACGTCACGCGCATGAGGTTAACCCCATTCACAAATTCGGCTAGGTCGCAACATTCGACGACGTAGCCGAATTCGACGGCTCACGCGCGCATGCGCGGAGTGACGTCTTCGCCGCTCCGGCCAATCACAGCACCGGAGCGGTGCTGTGATTGGCTGGAGTGGCGATAGCCGGAAGTAACCTTCCGGCTATCGCCGCAGCGATGGATGCGGCTGAAGAGGGAGACGAGGACGGCTTCGGGGGCCCCGATCTAAGGTAAGTGATGCATAATGAGCTATTATGCTAGTCATATTAGCTCATTATGGCTTTCTCTTACAGCTAGTTTAAAAAAAAAAAAAATTTAGGAGGCTTTACAACCACTTTAACTTGACTTGGGGATGTTTACACTAATAGTAATCTTAATATAATTAATATTTTATTCTTTGTACAATTATCCACTCTTCCCCTTATTTGACCTTATTCCCTTTTATTTATTTTAATATATACTACATTATCACATGAGATATTTACATTACCTTGTTTAATTTATTTTATTTAGTTCTGTATATTTTATTTTTCAATACATTCTATGTTTTACTTGCTCATAATATATATTTAATACACTTTATATTTATGAATATTATTCTGAACATGGAATTTCTTGTACTATTTCTAATGCATTTTTTTATATAATGTTATTTATACCCCTTTTTTTTTTTATGTTGAAAAATTTAATAAAAACATTGAAACTAAAATGATACCCAATATGTCAGACTTCAAAATTGCGCCTGTTCGTGGAATGGCGTCAAACTTTTACCTTTAAAAATCTCCATAGGCGACGTTTAAAAAAATTCTACAGGTTCCATGTTTTGAGTTACAGAGGAGGTCTAGGGCTAGAATTATTTACGTTCACTCCAACGATCTCGGCGATACCTCACATGTGTGGTTTGAACACCATTTTCATATGCAGCCGCTGCTCACGTATGCGTTCCCTTCTGCGCACGAGGTCGTCGGGACAGGGAGCTTTTTTTTTTTTTACTTAATTTAATTTATTTTTACACTGATTTTAAAAAAAATAAAAAATAATTGTGTCACTTCTATTCCTATTACAAGGAATGTAAGCATCCATTGTAATAGAAAAAAACATGACAGGTCCTCTTAAATATGAGATCTGGGGTCAAAAAGACCTCAGATCTCATATTTAGACTAAAATGCAATAAAAAAATAAAATAAAAAAATAAATAAAAAAAAGGGAAAATAAAAAATTGTCATTTGAAAAAATGACAAAAAAAAAGTCACTTTAAAAGCTATGGGCGGAAGTGATGTTTTGACATCACATCTGCCCTGCTATGGTATGGAGACGGGTGGGGGCCATCTTACCCTCACTCGTATCCATACCACTGGCGTGACAGGACCCGATCGAGGTTCCCCTCTCCCGCCGCCGATAATGGTGATCTCGCCGCAGAGACCACAATTATCATTAACTGGCCTGCCGCCTGAAGAGATGGATACCTTGGTTATGGCAGCAGCTGCTGCCATTACCGAGATATCCCTCTTCAAAGTGCCCACGTATATAGTCGTGCGGCGGTCGGTAAGAGGTTAAACTGGAGAGTTCAGAATCTAGTGTAGCTGTGCATGGTAGCCAATCCGCTTCCAACTCCAGCTTGTTCAATTAAGCCTGATTCACCACTATGCAGAATGCAGTTTGCGTTTTTCAATACATATTTGATCCATTGAAGTCTATGGAACCAAAAAATGCACAGATGTGAACTACATCCTTAGGAAACCATGTTAGACTGTAGTGTGTTTCTGCAAAACGGAAAACACACACAAAAAAAAAAAATGCATAGGTGTGAACCAGGCCTTAAAGGATAAGCTCACTTTTGGGAACATGTTAAATTTTCCACCCGTTTTTAGGGTTCAACATGTTACATGTTCCCACTGCAGCAGCTGCTCCCCCTCGCTGTGACAGCAGTATGGGGAGAAGTTCCCTGTACTAGCTGTCACTTTCTGAAAATAGAGCTCCGCCCACACGGCTGCATCATTTAGGCACAACGCTCTGTGCATGAATGAACTACAAATCCCAATATCCTTTGTGGCTGTCGGCTTGTGGGTTCTTAATGCAAGGCTCGACAAATCCCAGGCGCCAGGTCGTCATTGCGACTAGAAATTTCACCCTGGCGCCTGGGCTTTAATCAGTAACAGGTGCCTCTGCTACAGGGCGGGTTGCGGGGTCTTGACCAGGAACGTGATTAGCGGTGGCAGCAGGGATGGAGCAGGAAGAGAGCGGCACAGCAGCGGCTGGCACGGCGGGAGGAACGAGTGGCCAGCAGAGTGAAGTCCAGCTGGGGATCCTCGGCGGCCTGTCATCCCCACTGCTGCTGACGCTCTGCCTCAGGGTATTGCGGGAAGCGGCTCAGCACATCGGGGATCCGGAGTCAGTGGTTTCCCAGCACCTGAGCGTCCTGCTCCTCTGGCTGAAAGAGAGGGGCTGAGCACGGGAGAAGAGGGTCTCAGTAGTGTTCCCAGGCGGGGGCTGCGGGCCGCACCGGGTGACACCCACCAGAGGGGTGACACCTGTGGGCAGCGGCACCACTCGCTAAAACTGCACGCCGCACAGTCCTCACCCCTACACAGCGGAGCGGACCGAAGCCGCCTCCCTCTCCTCTCTTAACGGAGGAGGAGGAGGGAGTCCGAGGGACACACTCTACTGTGCCTATCCCGCGCTGTTCTGAGGTTTGTAAAATGTTTAATGTGATCCAAATAGACGTGCTGGGGGGGGGGCGCTATGGGAGGGGAGAGGGGTGGTCTGCACTGAAGGGGGTCTGCATTGATGGGGGGGTCTACATTGATGGGGGGATCTGCACTGAGGGGGGGTTGCAATGATGGGGGGCTGCACTGATGGAGGGGGGTCTACAATGAGGGGGTCTGTACTTAGTGAGGGGGATCTATACTGCGGGAGGGGGTTCTGTACTTAGTGAGGGGGATCGATACTGCGGGAGCAGGGTCTGTACTTAGTGAGGGGGTCTGTACTTAGCGAGAGGGGATCTATACTGTGGGAGGGGGTCTCTACTTAGCGAGAGGGGATCTATACTGCGGGAGGGGGTCTGTACTTAGCGAGAGGGGGTCTGTACTTAGCGAGAGGGGGTCTGTACTTAGCGAGAGGGGATCTATACTGCGGGAGGGGGATCTATACTGCGGAAGGGGGATCTATACTGCGGAAGGGGGATCTATACTGCGGGAGGGGGATCTATACTGCGGGAGGGGGTCTGTACTTAGCGAGAGGGGATCTATACTGCGGGAGGGGGATCTATACTGCGGGAGGGGGATCTATACTGCGGGAGGGGGGTCAGTACTGCGGGAAGGGGGTCTGTACTGCGGGAGGGGGGTCTGTACTGCGGGAGGGGGGGTCTGTACTGCGGGAGGGGGGTCTGTACTGCGGGAGGGGGGTCTGTACTGCGAGAGGGGAATCTATACTGTGGGAGGGGGGTCTGTAGTTAGTGGAGAGGGGGGTCTGTAGTTAGTGGAGAGGGGGGGTCTGTAGTTAGTGGAGAGGGGGGGTCTGTAGTTAGTGGAGAGGGGGGTCTGGGTCTGTAGTTAGTGGAGGGGGTGACACCAACCCTAGTGACGCCACTGGGGCTAATCACTGAGTCATACCAATAAAAAAAAAAACTGGCGCCTAACTTTTTTACCTGGCTCCTAGATTCAAAGCAAATTTGTCAAGCCCTGTCTTAACCACTTAAGCCCCGGACCATTTGGTAGCTAAAGGACCAGAGGTGAATTCAGAATTTTGCACTGCGCTGCTTTAACTGTAAATTGTGCGGACATGCAATGTTGTACCCAAACGAAATTTGCGTTCTTTTCTTCCCACAAATAGAGCTTTCTTTTAATGGTATTTGATTGCCTCTGCGATTTTTATTTTTTGCGATATAAACGGAAAAAGACCAAAAATTTTGAAAAAAAATGATATTTTCTACTTTTTGTTATAAGAAAAATCGAATAAACTCAATTTTAGTCATACATTTAGGCCAAAATGTATTCAGCCACATGTCTTTAGTAAAAAAAATGTCAATAAGCGTATATTTATTGGTTTGCGCAAAAGTTATAGCGTTTACAAACTAGGGTACATTTTCTGGAATTTACACAGCTTTAAATTTATGACTGCCTATCTCATTTCTTGAGGTGCTAAAATGGCAGGGCAGTACAAAACCCCCCCAAATGACCCCATTTTAGAAAGTAGACACCCCAAGGAAATTGCTGAGAGGCCTGTTGAGCCCATTGAATATTTTTTTTTTGTCCCAAATGATTGAATGACAAAAAAAAAAAAATTACAAAAAGTTGTCACTAAATAATATATTGCTCACACATGCCATGGTTATATGTGGAATTACACCCCAAAATACATTTTGCTGCTTCTCCTGAGTACGGGGATACCACATGTGTGGGACTTTTTAGGAGCCTAGCCGCGTACGGGACCCCGAAAACCAAGCACCGCCTTCAGGATTTCTAGGCACAAATTTTTGATTTGACTCCTCACTGCCTATCACAGTTTCGAAGGCCATAAAATGCCAAAATAGCACAAAACCCCCCCAAATGACCCCATTTTGGAAAGTAGACACCCCAAGCTGTTTGCTGAGAGGCATGGTGAGTATTTTACAGCTCTCATTTGTTTTTGAAAATGAAGAAAGAACATTTTTTTTTCTTTTTTTTTTTCAATTTTCAAAACTTTGTAACAAAAAGCGAGATCTGCAAAATACTCACAATACCTCTCAGCAAATAGCTTGGGGTGTCTACTTTCCAAAATGGGGTCATTTGGGGGGGTTTTGTGCCATCTGGGCATTCAATGGCCTCCGAAACTGTGATAGGCAGTGAGAAGTGAAATCAAAAATTTACACCCTTAGAAAGCCTGAAGGCGGGTGATTGGTTTTTGGGGTCCCGTACGCGGCTAGGCTCCCAAAAAGTCTCACACATGTGGTATCCCCGTACTCAGGAGAAGCAACAGAATGTATTTTGGGGTGAGATTCCACATATGCCCATGGCATGTTTGAGCAATATATCATTTAGTGACAACTTTGTGCAAAAAAAAAAAAAATGTCTTTTTTCCGCAACTTGTGTCAACATATAAAATATTCCATGGACTCGACATGCCTCTCAGTATATAGCTTGGGGTGTCTACTTTCCAAAATGGGGTCATTTGGGGGGGTTTTGAACTGTTCTGGCATTTTATACACAACATTAGGAAGCTTACATCCACTCTTCTAACCACTTGAAGACAAAGCCCTTTTTGACACTTTTTGTTTACATGAAAACATTTTTTTTTTTGCAAGAAAATTATGTTGAACCCCCAAACATTATATATATTTTTAAAGCAAAGGCCCTACAGAATAAAATGGTGGGTGTTGCATTTTTTTTTTCTACACAGTATTTGCGCAGCGATTTTTCAAACGCATTTTTTGGGGAAAAAATACATACACTTATTTTTTTTATTTTAATGCACTAAAACACACTATATTGCCCAAATGTTTGATGAAATAAAAAAGATGATCTTAGGCCGAGTACATAGATACCAAACACGACATGCTTTAAAATTTCGCACAAACGCGCATTGGCGACAAACTACATACATTTTTAAAAGCCTTTAAAAGCCTTTACAGGTTACCCCGTTAGATTTACAGAGGAGGTGCTAAAATTACTGCCCTCGATCTGACCTTCGCGGTGATACCTCACATGCATGGTGCAATTGCTGTTTACATATGACGCCAGACCGACGCTCGCGTTCGCCATTGGGCAAGAGCAGGGCAGGACAGGGGTGCTTTTTTTTTTTTTTTTTTTATTATTAATTTTGCTTTTTTATTTTATTTTTAAACTGTTGCTTCCATATTTTTTATATTTTTTTTATCATTTTTATTGTTATCTCAGGGAATGTAAATATCCCCTATGATAGCAATAGGTAATGACAGGTACTCTTTTTTGAAAAAACTGGGGTCTATTGGACCCTAGATCTTTCCTCTGCCCTCAAAGCATCTGACCACACCAAGATCGGTGTGATAAAATGCTTTCCCAATTTTCCAATGGCGCTTTTTATATCCGGGGGGGGACATTCCCTCCCACTGCTTGTAAAAGCAGTCCAGAGGCTAATTAGCCACTAGGATTGCTTTTACATGAAAGCCGGCCGCTGGCTGAAAAGAATGATACCAAGATGATACCTAAACCCGCAGGCATCATTCTGGTATAAACATTCAAATTCCAGCAACATACCAGTACGTTGCTGGTCCTTGTTGGACATGTATTGTAATCTTTTTTTTCATGCAGCCTGTTGGCTGAACAAAAAAAAAAGATTGATCGGTGGGTATGCCCACCATTAGAATACCGCCCTTCATCCACCCACTTCTAATGATGGGCATACATGCACCATTTATATATGCCGAAGCATGGGGGCATCTTCCCGCAAAAGTTATGCCGCGTACACATGGTCAGACTTTTCCACGGGCAAGCCTCCGTCGGAATTTCGACCGTATGTACGCGGCATTAGGAGCAAAATCGCTCCTCCGCCCCTGCTGCCCCAATGCTTCGGAATATATGCTTTTTTTTTTTTTTAACTGTGGTGGTGAAATCACCTCCTACAGCACTGGAGTCGCAGGGATCAGGCCTGTCTCTGTGAACGCTGCAGTTATGTGTGTTTTTGTTTTGTAAGTGACAGTGATCGATCGATACTGCACTTGGGTGGCCTGGGATGGACGGAGGGGCAAAACGCAGGTGCTAGCAGGTATCTGGGCTGATCCCGCTAACACTGCGTTTTTGGGAACCCTAAACTGCTGGGGACGCTAGTATAGATCTGATCAGATCAGATATTGATCTGTTCAGATACTATACCACTAAGGGGGGTGTATGCTTAACGCGTGGGTGTTAGCGCTACTGGCACTAACCTGACGCTGCCTGGGGTGTGACGCAGACCCTCTCTGACGCTAAAACCTAATTGATATCACCCGCCGGGCGATCAGGGGGTTAAACCTTTATTGGGTTATATACGGCGGGTGCCCTGACACTATAAAAAGCAAACTAACTAACCAGCGTCACCCGTAACACTTATATGATGATCACTGGTGAAAGGGTTAACTAGGGGCAATTAGGGGGTTAAAACCTTTATTAGGTAATATATGGGGGTACCTGACGCTATATAAAAACCTGACGGCGAACCTAAAAAAAAATTACTGGCTACCTATCGGCATCACCGACACTAAGACAACGATCATAAAATTATCGCTTAGTGACAGTGGTGATAGGGGGTGAAAGGGTTACCTGGGGGGCGATCAGGGGGTTAAACCTTTATTAGATAATATATGGGGGTACCTGGCGCTATAAAAACCTGCGGCGAACCTAAAAAAAATTACTGGCTACCGATCTGCATCACCGACGCTAAGACAGCGATCAGAAAAATGATCGCTTAGCGACAGTGGTGATAGGGGGTGAAAGGGTTACCTGGGGGGCGATCAAGGGGGTTAAACCTTTATTAGGTAATATATTGGGGTACCTGACGCTATAAAAACCTGCGGCGAACCTAAAAAAAATTACTGGCTACCGATCTGCATCACCGACGCTAAGACAGCGATCAGAAAAATTATCGCTTAGTGACAGTGGTGATAGGGGTGAAAGGGTTACCTGGGGGGCGATCAAGGGGGTTAAACCTTTATTAGGTAATATATGGGGGTACCCGACGCTATAAAAACCTGCGGCGAACCTAAAAAAAATTACTGGCTACCGATCAGCATCACCGACGCTAAGACATCGATCAGAAAAATGATCGCTTAGCGACGGCGGTGCTAGGGGGTGAAAGGGTTATCTGGGGGGTGATCAGGGGGTTAAACCTTTATTAGGGGGGGTTAGGGGGCTACACTGGACCTAAAACTAAATGTAGTGACACTTTTACAGTCACAAATGTCACTGATTGCAGTGATCACTAAATAAATCAGTGACACTGTGACTGGGGGCTGATCTGGGGGGTGATTTATGTGCCTATGTGTCCTGGTGTCAGTGTGCCGTTTTGTGTACTAACCTGCATCTTCTCCTGTACGGCGCTCGGTATATGTGAGCGCCGCAGGAGAGATGACATCACTTCCTCCTGCCTGGCAGGCAGGGGAAGCTCTCTCATTCGCCGGGAGCGATCGAGAGGGGGGGGGCCGGAATCGAACGGCCGTCCCCTCATGCTGGATCGCTCCCGAAGGTAAAACGACCGCTCACTGTAAAGAAGGGGGTCCGATCGGACCCCCCAACTATACAAAGGCAATCACGTATATGTACTTGATTCTGCCTGTCGGTGCCATTCTGCCGACGTATATTTACAGTGGGCGGTCGTTAAGTGGTTAATGAACTACCACGGTGCTGTTTGGCGCTGTGGTAGTTCATTGAGTTTTCTGGTCAGTGTGAACCTCTCTGCCCGTACGATGTACAGACAGCTCACACGGACAGGTCTGCTAGTGCAATGCTTTCAGGTTTCTAAAAAAAATAAAAAAATTATATTATATATATATATATATATATATATATATATATATAAACTGGAAGCCGATTGGTTTCTATGCACAGCTGCAGCAGATTTTGCATTCACCAGTTTTAGTAAACCTCCCCCCATTTGTCACTTGAAATAAAAAAAAAATTTAAAAAGTAAGCAGTGCGATGCACTAAAACACTTTTGAAGAAAGCTGAAACTGGCAGCAGTCCACACAGTCATGCGCTTTCAGATGGGGGAAAAAAATAAAATAATTGGTAGCTGAGCTGTGGTTTTACCACCCTAATGGCCCATACACATGATCCAAAAAAATACCACATTTGAAGCGATAGTACGATAATCGGATCGTTAGTACAGAGCTTTCGAGAGCTGATCATGACAGTTCATCCGATATTATTGGATTGGACAAACACGAACATTTTCTCGTACGATTTTCATTCAATCAGTACCAGTTGTCGTCCGAAAATACAATAGAAATAACACTACAACACATAACACTTCAGAATTTTTATTCTGCCGTACAAGAATTTTGGGCACTTAAGTACCCTCTCCATTTCCGATATGCGACTAGCATGCAAAAAAAAAACGGACGATCTGTCGTCCGTTTTTCGGATCGTGTGTACGGGCCATAAAGCTGGCCATGCATTATACCGTTTTCTTGTTCAATTTCATTTAGATTTACCTTCAACTATGTAGTTCGAGGGTCTGCCTGATTGCATACACAATAGAAAGTGTTTAGGTGTGACCTCATATTATAGGAAAATTGTAGAAGAAAATTGTATAATGTATGGTCAGCCTAAGGTCCCTTTCACACTGGGGCGTTCGCGGTGTCGGCGCTTTACCGTCGTATTTGCGGGGGTATTCGGCCACTAGCGGGGCGCTTTTAACCCCCGCTAGTGACCAAAAAAGGATTAAAACCACCCGCAAAGCGCCACTGCAGCAGTGCTTTGCTGGCGGTATAGCTGCGGTGCCCATTAATTTCAATGGGCAGGAGTGGTGGAGGAGCGGTATACACACCGCTCCAAAGATGCTGCTAGCAGTGTTTTTCTTTTTTTACTGTGCTGCTAGCTCACTGCTCCAGTGTGAAAGCCCTCAGGGATTTCACACTGGAGAGACAGCAGCGGCTCTTCCAGGGCGCTTTGCAGGCGCTATTTTTAGCGTTATAGCGCCTGCAAAGCGCCCCAGTGTGAAAGAGGTCTAACTGTTCCAATACACAATGCACCATTTTAAACAGAAAAAGTAACAGGTGTTACTCATTTATAGAGTTTAAAGGGGGCGCGGTAGTGCAGCACAATAGGTTTAAATTAGGCAATTGTAACACATCCTTACGGCCTGTCAAAAGCGCTCCGAAAAGCGAGCTGAACATGAATTGCTCTTCAGAGGGCAGCACAAGTCTGAAAGAACCCCGGTACATTGCAATTTACCACACTGCTTAGTGGGAACTTTGCCTAAATATGGTGTAATAGAAAAAATGGTCCAAGAGGAGCCCTATTTTTGATTTATACAGTATTTGTCATTTACATGCTCTACCATATTTAAATATAAATGCTGTTCATGTTACTAACTGCAGTACACACAGCTAACAACGCCTATCTTCTAATATGTATGTGTGTGTGTAATACTTGCTTATTACCTGATGGAAGATCTCCAACTCTGGAAAGACGACAAATCAGCAGCTCCTCCGTGCAAGTCTCAGGGCATGGGCGGGGCCACGATCAGGTCAGCCAATCACTGACTCTCCTCACTCTAGAAGGAGAAGGTGTAATTTCACACACGTGGCGTCCGACATTATCAGAGTACACTACAGGGAGGGCAGAGCAGCGATAGTCACACCTTCAGGGAGCTTTATATAGAGACAATAAAAGGAAGGTGGCTGAATGTCAGGCTGCTGCCACCAATATAAATGCGGGTCATGCTTGAAACGTAATAAAACAGATTCAACATAAATGGTGGTCACTAAGAGAAGAATTGTGTTTCCTTCTCTCCTCCCCATCTGTGTGAGGAACCACGCAGTACTATCAGCTCTCTGCTGACAATCCTGTGTGCCCAGAGAAAGTGCTGCTGTCCAGTGACACCCTATGGCACAAATACAAAGCTCCCCTTCATTAAGTGCCCTGCCAGTACTTACCATGAGCAGCTCCCTGGAGTTGTGGGTGAGCAGGGAGGTCAGTGGGTGGGGTGAGGGCTGCACTGCAGAGGAGGAGCTAACAAAATGGACGCCTCATCACCCATTTGCTGTACACATGTATAGAGCTAAAAGGAAAAACTTTCATACAGTTTGGAAAGAACAGTGGTTGTCAACTAAAGGGGACCTTAAGGCCCCTTTCACACTGAGGCGTTGAAAAAACGCTCAAAAATTATAGGATTTTGTACCTCTATTTTACCGCGATTTTACCGCGTTTTTACCGCGATCGCGGTAAAAATAGCGCTAACGCGTATGCGTTTTTACCGCGATTTTACCGCGTTCGCGCTAAAATTAGCGCGAACGCGGTAAAAACGCTTAGGCGTTAGCGCTATTTTTTAACATAACGCTTATGTCTATGCGTTTTTACCGCGTTTTTACCGCGAATCCCATTCATTTCAATGGGGATAGGCGTTTTTACAGCGCTATTTTATGCGCCCTAAAGTTGCTCTAAAAAAGCTGTTTGCAGGATTTTTTTCAACGCCCAGCCAGCAAAACGCCTCAATGTGAAAGCCCTCAGAGATTTCACATTGAGAATGCTGGGGCAGGATTATTTCAGGCGTTATTACAGCGCTATTTTTACAGAGAAAACGCGGTAAAAACGCCTCAGTGTGAAAGGGGCCTAAATGTGGCCCCTGACTTCACCAAAGGGCCGCGCTGCCCACGCATAATGTCCAGTATATGTAATGCTTGAGAGGACTGTCAGAAACTGCAGACCTAATAGAGGAAATGAGGATCAGAGAGTGTGGACATGCTACATTTTTGGGTGGGGAAGACCGTATGAAACTGAGAACATGTTACATGAGGCTAGAAGAGATCAATGCTATTACCCTAATCAATGTTAAAGCAGAGTTCCACCCAAAAATGGATCTTCCGCTTTAAGTGATGGTGACCCCCTGACGTGCCACATTTAGCATGTCATTTTTTTGGGGGGGGACTTGCTGTACCCAGTCTTTACGGGCACCCAGCTCCCACTTCCTCCTCTGGCTCCGCAGCGCTGGAAGGAAGTTCACCTCTCTACCTCCCTGCAATCTTCTGGGACATGTCACTGGTCCCAGAAGATTGCCTGGCCATTCGCAGCGCGGCTCGCGCATGCGCAGTGCATGCCCAGCTGTGAAGCCAAACCTGGGCACCCACAGTTAGGCCCCATACACACTATTAGATTTTCTGCAGACTTTTGTCTTCAGATTTACCAAAACCATGTAATTTGATGTCAAACCTTAAGGCCACTTTCACACTGAGGCGCTTGAAAAACTGCCAGAAAACACTGAGCGCTTTTGAAGCACTTTTCAGGCGCTTTTGAAGCGCTTTCAATTCATTTCAATGGAGAGGGCCGTTTTTTCAGTGCACTGCCCCAGTGTGAAAGCATTCATTGATTTCAATGGAAATAAGTTTTCGTAAGCTTTTCAGGCGCTTTTTTTTTTGCGTGAAAGTGCCTGAAAAGCGCCTCAGTGTGAAAGTGGTCTAAGAGTTTCAATTGGTATGCAATCAAGCAGGCCCTTGCACTACATGGTCTTGGTAAATCAGAAGACAAAAATCTGCACAAAATGGGGTCTTAGAATGCCGGTGCCGTGGAGAGGAGCGAGGCTTCGTGAGCCCGCATCGCTGGGTCGTGGGACAGGTAAGTGTCTGATTATTAAAAGTCAGCAGCTACACTTTTTGTAGCTGCTGACTGTTAAATGGGTGGAACTCTGCTTTAAGGCCCCTTTCACACTGAGGCGCTTTGCAGGCGCTATTGCGCTAAAAATAGCACCTGCAATGCGCCCCGAAAAAGCCGCTCCTTTGTATCCAGTGTGAAAGCCCGAGGGCTTTCACACTGGAGCGGTGCGCTTGCAGGAGGGTAAAAAAACTCCTGCAAGCCGCATCTTCAAGGCGCGGTAGGAGCGGTAAAAATACCACTCCTATAGCGCCCCTGCCCATTGAAATCAATGGGGTAGAGCCTCCAAAACGCCCCCAAAACGCTGCAAAGAGGCGTGTTTAACCCTTTATTGGCCGCTAGCGGGGGTTAAAATCACCCCGCTAGCGCCCGTAAATCGCGGCAAAAACGACGGTATAGTGGAGCTAAAAATAGCGCTGCTATACCTCCAGCGCTTTAGTGTGAAAGTAGCCTAGCACTCCAAACTGCAGAGGGCCACCACACATCATATACCAAAGGGCCGCAGGTTGGGCACCATGGGTATACAGTAAGGCTGGGTTTACACTATTGCAAATTGTATGTGGGTTTCCCCTGCATCCAATTCGCATGTCAGAAGACTGTGACTGGATCTCTATGTAGCCAATTCACACAGCTTCAGGATGGCTGCGGAGCAAATTGCACAGGCATCTTCTGGTAGGTTTCAGGGATGAAATCGGACCTGAAGCGGTGAACAGGTTCGCACTGGATACCTGCTGTGAGCCGCTCCGCACGGCAGTGTGAACCCAGCCTATACAAAGGGTTATAACTAGGGTTGCACCAATACCGTTTATTTACTTTCGGTCAAGTACGCGCCTATACCGATACCTTTGCGGTGCTAATAAAGCCCATACAAACTGAATGGGCTCAAATCGGACTGCAAAGAATCGAATGCGATTTAAAACAGTAATGCAGTCCGATTCCTGTCAGAATCGCATGCAGTTTCCCAGTGTGTGAACCCAGTCTAAAGTCACTATGACAAGCCTGGGTTCACACAGGAGCGGTGGGGCAAACTGCATACAATTCAGACAGGAATCACACCGCATTCCTTTTCAAATCGCATGTGATTCTTTGCAGTGCGATTTGAGCCCATTCATTCTGTATAGACTCAAATTGCACCGCATAGGTATTGGAGCATTTGCACGAGTGCTCATGCAAATGCTTAGTATCGGCACTGATACCGGTATAGGTGCAACCCTAGTTATAATCCCTGCCAGGTTGTTTTTTTTTTTGCCACCTGTGTCCTCTTTGGAAAATTTCCCTTCTATTCTTGTTCTGGTGACCCGAAATTGGGGATTTTGTTTTACATTCGGTGATAACAGTAAACTGGACAAAACTGACATGTTCTAATACATTTCCACTCTGTCCAAAACTGAAAAAGTTTTGCCTTTAAGAGGAGTTTCGTCATTAAAAAAAATAAATAAAGAAATGGCTTCCTCAGTCACAGGGAGGCAGCTATCTGATTGGATGCTGGCGCCCCATGTGACTCTAGTGGCCATCTTGGGGAAGGCAGCGTCTATTTAATACCCTGGCTCCTGTGCTTGGAGCACTTTATGCACATGGGTAGGTTAGGGACAGGTTCCCCATCTGACAGGGACAGGGACAGCCATAGGGAAAGGTTCCAGTGGAGTAAGGAGAGAGCAGGGACTATCCCTATGTTTATCCCTTTAGGAGGCTTCCCTTTTGGGTTGGACCGGCCAGGCCGCACTTTGCTCATCATGGCAGATGCTGTGGGCATCCCTGAGTATTCTGTCCGCTGCCAATCCACTGCCAAGTTGTAAGGGGCACCAGATGGGTGAGCTTCCCACCGGGCCTCTTTGTGCCGTTAACCTGCTGTTTCAATGCAACGTTCTTTGCAAAACAGGACTCTGAGTATTTACTGCCTATCACACCATGCTGCAACTCCCCAACACTTGGACTACATGCATATCTCCCAACATTTTGAGATGGGAATGAGGGACACCTACTAGCAAATGTATGTAGGCATAGGACATGCCCCCTGCAACACCCCCTTAACCACTTCCCGACCGCGCCATGTACAAAAGACGTCCACAGCGCGGTCGAGTTATCCTGAGTGGACGTCCCAGGGACGTCCTCACAGAATCTTGCTCCCGCGCGCCCCTAGGGGCGCGCTCCAGGATATGACCATGACCGCCGGGTCCGGAAGACCCGGCGCATCACGGATCACGGTAGATGGCCGCTAATCGCGGCCGTTTACCACGTGATCGCTCCGTCAAATGACGGAGCGATCACTTGTAAACAGACCGGCGTCATTTGATGACGCCGGTTCCTCCCTCCCCTCTCTGTACCGATCGTTACAGTGTGAGAGGAGAGGGGAGGGAGCGGATCATGTCCGCTCCCTCCCCCATGTCAGCTGTGGGCTGGATCTGTGACAATTGCAGTCACAGATCCAGCAATCCATCCATCCCTGCTCAGCCATCCCTGTGCTATACCCTGCCAATACTCTGCAATACACCCTGTGCAATACTCTGCAATACACCCTGTGCAATACTCTGCAATACACCCTGTGCAATACTCTGCAATACACCCTGTGCAATACTCTGCAATACCCTGTGCAATACTCTGCAATACACCCTGCCAATACTCTGCAATACCCTGTGCAATACTCTGCAATACCCTGTGCAATACTCTGCAATACACCCTGCCAATACTCTGCAATACCCTGTGCAATACTCTGCAATACACCCTGCCAATACTCTGCAATACACCCTGTGCAATACTCTGCAATACACCCTGTGCAATACTCTGCAATACACCCTGTGCAATACCCTGCCCATACTCTGCAATACCCTGTGCAATACCCTGCCCATACTGTGCAATACCCTGCCCATACCCTGCCATACTCCGCAATACTCCACAATACCCAGCAATACTCCACAATACCCGGCAATACTCCACAATACCCAGCAATACTCCACAATACCCAGCAATACTCCACAATACCCGGCAATACTCCACAATACCCGGCAATACTCCACAATACCCGGCAATACTCCACAATACCCGGCAATACTCCACAATACCCTGCAATACTCCACAATACCCTGCAATACTCCACAATACCCTGCAATACTCCTCAATACCCCGCAATACTCCTCAATACCCCGCAATACTCGTCAATACCCGGCAATACTCGTCAATACTCCTCAATACCCGGCAATACTCCTCAATACCCGGCAATACTCTGCAATAACCACTTCCCGCCCGCCCGCTGGCCGTCATATGACGTCCTTGACTTTGTGCGGAGATATCTGAATGATGGGAGCAGCTACAGGCATCATTCAGATATTCGCTTTTTCAGCTGGCGATTCCCTACACCATAAGAACAATCATAGCGGCTGTTCCACCGCTTGATCGCTCTTACGGAAGGTGAGAGGGGATGCCCCCCCCTCCCGCTGCCCTCCGGTGCTTCTACCGACTCACCGCTACGATCAAAGCCAAGATTGTTTTTTTTTTTGTTTTTTTTTTTAGGCTTCCCAGCCTAGAGGTGAGATGTGGGGTCTTATTGACCTCATATCTCACTGTAAAGAGGACCTGTCATGCCATATTCCTATTACAAGGGATGTTTACATTCCTTGTAATAGGAATAAAAGTGCTAAAAAAAAAAATTTGGGGCGGAAAAACATGTCAAACTAAAATAAATAAAGTAAAATGAACAATAAAATATATATATTTTTTTAAAGCGCCCCTGCCCCCGCGAGCTCGCATGCAGAAGTGAACGCATACGTAAGCCCCGCCCACATATGAAAACGGTGTTCAAGCCACACATGTGAGGTATCGTTGCGAACGTTAGAGCGAGAGCAATAATTTTGGCCCTAGACCTCCTCTGTAACTCAAAACATATTACCAGTAAAAATATTTAAAGCATTGCCTATGGGGATTTTTAAGTAGCGAAGTTTGGCGCCATTCCACGAGCGTGTGCAATTTTGAAGGGTGACATGTTAGGTATCTATTTACTCGGCGTAACTTCATCTTTCACATTATGCAAAAACACTGGGCTAACTTTACTGGTTTTTTTTTCTTTTAGGCACAAAACAGTTTTTTTCCGTAAAAAACGCGTTAGAAAATTTCTGCGCAAATACCGTGCAAGATAAAAAGTTGCAATGACCACCATTATATTCTTTAAGGTCTTTGCTAAAAAAACATATATAATGTTTTGGGGTTCTATGTAATTTTATAGCAAATAAATGATGATTTTTACATGTAGGAGAGAAATGTCAGAATTGGCCTGGGTGCTCCAGAACGCCTGAAGGTGCTCCCTGCATGTTGGGCCTCTGTATGTGGCCACGCTGTGTAAAAGTCTCACACATGTGGTATCGCCATACTCGGGAGGAATAGCAGAATGTGTTTTGGGGTGTAATTTGTGGTATGCATATGCTGTGTGTGAGAAATAACCTGCTAATATGACAATTTTGTGGAAAAAAAAAAAAAAGAAAAAAAAATCTTGATTTTTGCAAAGAATTGTGGGAAAAAATGACAACTTCAAAAAACTCACAATGACTCTTTCTAAATACCTTGGAATGTCTTCTTTCCAAAAAGGGGTCATTTGGGGGGTATTTGTACTTTTCTGGCATGTTAGGGTCTCAAGAATTGAGATAGGCCGTCAGTACTTCAGGTGTGATCAATTTTCAGATATTGGCACCATAACTTGTGGACTCTATAACTTTCACAAAGACCAAAAAATATCCACCAATTTGTACTTATTTTTACCAAAGATATGTAGCAGTATAAATTTTGGCCAAAATGTATGAAGAAAAAATACTAATTTGCTAAATTTTATAACGGAAACAAAGAAAAATTCATTTTTTTACAAAATTTTCAGTCTTTTTTCTCTTATAGCGCAAAAAATAAAAAACCCAACAGTGATTAAATACCACCAAAAGAAAGCTCTATTTGTGTGAAAAAAAGGACAAAAATTTCATATGGGTACAGTGTTGTATGACTGAGTAATTGTCATTCAAAATGTGAGAGCACCGAAAGCTGAAAATTCGCCTGGTTAGGAAGGGGGTTTAAGTGCCCAGTTGTCAAGTGGTTAAAGGAGAATTAACCCCAAAAAAGATTAAATCCACAAGGGCTTTTTTTACCACTACTATTCCTTTATATTGGCTTTTACAATTTTCAAATGCAACCATTTAGAATTTGGATGAAAGGTTTAGCACTGGGAAACACTTTTTGAAAGATAAAAAGTGCATTTTAACCACTTAACGACCGCTCACTGTATATATACGTCGGCAGAATGGCACCGACAGGCACAATCACGTAGAGTGTACGTGATCGCCTTTGTACAGTTGGGGGGTCCGATCGGACCCCCCTCCTATACAGTGAGCGGCCGTTAATCGTTGGGGAGCGATCAGAGATGAGGGGGTGACCATTCGATTTCGGCCACCCCCTCGCGATGGCTCCCGGCCAATGAAAATGCTTCCTCCGCCATGTGATGTAAACACAGGCAGGAGGAAGTGATGTCATCTCCCTCGCGGCGGTCTTTTCGATTCCGGCGCCGAGGAGAGAGGAAGCAGGTTAGTGCACCAACAGTCCACTGACACATAGGTACACATAGGCACACATTTCACCCCCCAGTCACCCCCAGATCACCCCCCAGGTCACCCCCCAGCCCCCAATCACAGTGTCACTGATTGCAGTGATCATTTATTTTACTGATCACTGCATTTAGTGTCATCTGTGATAGTAAAAAGTTGCAGGGCAGTTAGGTTTAGGCCCCTTTAGGTCCAGGGTAGCCCCCTAACCCCCCCTAATAAAGGTTTAACCCCTTGATCGCCCCCCAGGTAACCCTTTCACCCCCTAACGCCAGCGTCACTAAGCGATCGTATTTTTGATCGCTGTATTTAGTGCCGGTGGTGCCCTAGATAGCCAGTTATAGGTTTTTAGAGCGTCAGGTACCCCCATATATTATTTTAACCCCCTGATTGCCCCTAGAGTTAACCCTTTCACCAGTGATCACCGTATAAGCGTCACTGGTGACACTGGTTACCCAGTTAGTTATTTAGTTATTTAGGTAACCCGTCAGGTTTTTATATAGTGTCGGGTACCCCCATATTTAACCTAATAAAGGTTTTAACCCCCTGATTGCCCCTAGTTAACCCTTTCACCAGTGATCACCATATAAAGGTTACGGGTGACACTGGTTGGTTAGTTTGCTTTTTATAGCATCAGGGCACCCGCCGTATATAACCCAATAAAGGTTTAACCCCCTGATCGCCCGGCGGGTGAGATCAATTAGGTTTTAGCGCCAGAGAGGGTCTGCGTCGCCCCAGGCAGTGTTAGGTTAGTGCCAGTAACGCTAACACCCACGCGCAAAGCATACACCTCCCTTAGTGGTATAGTATCTGATCAGATCTATACTAGCGTCCCCAGCGGTTTAGGGTTCCCAAAAACGCAGTGTTAGCGTGATCAGCCCAGATACCTGCTAGCACCTGCGTTTAGCCCCTCCGCCCAGCCCAGCCCAGCCCACCCAAGTGCAGTATCGATTGATCACTGTCACTTACCAAACACAAAACACATAACTGCAGCGTTCGCAGAGACAGGCCTGATCCCTGCGACCGCTAACAGTTTTTTTTGTAGCGTTTGATACATTTGCTGACAGTCAGGTGCTTTTTTTACCTGTGAATCTTACTAGTGTACCCCTAAATTTAGAGCCCAAAATAGCAAGTCGAAGGTACACTAGTAAAGAGGCCTACGAGATTCTGAGCATGACAGATAGTGAAGAGGAGGTCACGTATCTGTCAGATTTCAGGCTCAGAATATCTTCCCGTAGAAGACAGTGATGTCAGCGGCCCCACGTCAGATAGCTCTGACGACGAAGTTGAGGTCCCTGCTAAGGTCAGGCGTACGCGATCCCGATCTTCTGAGGTTGTTGAGGAGCAAGAACCGCAGGGCTCTCGTATCATGGAACAGAGGAGTACTAGCGCCGCTATTCCTTCTGGTGAATTGGCAAGCACCAGCGGCCTAGTACAGCCTGGGCGTACATCCAGCACTGCAGTATCACGTGGTGACGTGGCGAGTCCCATAAGTGCAGTTCAAGCTGGCGAGGTGGCAAGCACAAGTAGTGTCCCGCTGCCACCAATAAGAAGACAAAGGCAGGCCCGTCGTACCCATAGTGCTCTTCCTGCAGAATTCGCCTATCCTGATTGGGTCCCCATCACTTCTGCAGAACCCGTACTTCCCCCATTCACTGCCCAACCCAGTATTCAGGTGGAAACAGCTGATTTTATGCCAATCGATTATTATTCGCTGTTTTTCACGGAAGATCTCTATAGATCTATTGTGGACCAGAGTAATTTATATGCTGGTCAATTCATCGCCGCTAATCCCCAGTTGCCTTCCATTGCCAAAGATTGGAAATCAATTACGGTTTCCGAATTTAAGACCTTTCTGGGCCTTTTCCTCAACATGGGCACACATAAATTCCCGTCATTGCGTGCTTATTTGTCCACGCACCCAATTGACCACATGCCCGTGTTCTCTGCCTCCATGCCCAGGAAACGATACGAGCAGATTTTGCGGTTCATGCACTTCAACGACAATGAACTTTGTCGTCCACGTGGGGACCCTGAATACGACCGGGTCTACAAAATTCGGCCCCTCATAAACCACTTCAACGAACGTTTTGCAGCCTTGTTTATTCCCGATCAAGCTGTCTGCGTTGATGAGTCCCTGATTAAATTTTCTGGCCGCTTGGCTTTCAAGTAGTACCTTCCCAGCAAGCGTGCCAGATACGGGGTCAAGCTCTATAAGTGCTGTGACAGGGCAACAGGCTATGTATGGAGCTTTATGGTTTATGAGGGAAAAGATAGTCAGGTTGAGCCGGTCAACTGCCCGGATTACATAGGGAGCGCTGGCAAGATAGTGTGGAACTTGGTGTCACCCTTATTCGGAAAGGGGTACCACTTGTATGTGGACAATTATTACACGAGCGTGCCACTGTTTAGTCACTTGTTTGATCATCAGATTGGAGCATGTGGCACTGTGCGACCTAATCGCCGGGGCTTTCCCCAGCGGCTTGTAGATGCCCGTCTTAGGCTGGGGGAGAGAGCCTGCGTAAAGTGTAATAACTTGCTCACTATGAAGTGGAGGGACAATAAGAATGTTTTCCTTCTTACCTCCCTTCATGCAGACACGACAGTCCAAATTCGTACGGCGACTGGTGTTGTGGAGAAACCCCTCTGTGTCCACGAATATAACAAAAATATGGGAGGGGTGGACCTCAACGACTAGTTGATGGCGCCGTATCTAATTGACCGTAAGGCGAGACGCTGGTACAAAAAAGTGTCTCTATCCTTATTCCAATTGGCTTTGCTGAAAGCTCATGTGCTATACAGAGCTTCAGGCGAGACTTTATCTCTTCTAAAATTCCAGAATGAGATAGTCACAGAACTCCTGTATCCAGGCGGTTCTGCACCTCACCATCCCCTACCAAATGCAGTAAGCCGGCTGCATGAGAGGCATTATACGCATCTCCTCCCGAGTACCCCTACCCAACGAGCCCCCCAAAAAAGATGTCGTGTCTGTAGCAAGCGCGGATTTAGGCGTGACACCCGTTATTATTGTCCACTCTGTCCTGACAAACCTGGTCTTTGCCTTGGTGAATGTTTTGAACGCTACCACTCAAAAGTGAAGTTTTAGCGTAGGGTACAGCATTTCACAGACTAGGACACACTTACACAGGGTCTCCCAAGATGCCATTACATTTTGAGAGACCCGAACCATTACAGTTGTTAAAGTTAAAAAAAAAAAGTGTAAAAAAAAATAAAAAAACGTAAAAAACAAAAACACAAAAAAAATATAAAATAAAAAAAAACAAAAATAGTTGTCGTTTTATTGTTCTCTCTCGCTCTCTCTATTTTCTCTCTATTGTTCTGCTCTTTTTTTACTGTATTCCATTCTGCAATGTTTTATCATGCTTGCTTTTCAGGTATGTAATTTTTTGTTTTCAGGTGCGCCATTCAACTGCAGCGCGGAATTATTTATCTTGACAGCAACAGCGTTTGCTCCCACGATACATAAAGCCGTGACTCCAGTGCTGTAGGAGGTGATTTCACCACCACAGTTAAAAAAAAAAGAGCATATATGCCGAAGCATGGGGGCAGCAGGGGCGGAGGAGCGATTTTGCTCCTAATGCCGCGTATATACGGTCGAAATTCCGACGGAGGCTTGCCCGTGGAAAAGTTCGACCGTGTGTACGCGGCATAACCTTTTATGCCGCGTACATACGGTCGAAATTTCGACAAAGGCTTGCCCGTGGAAAAGTCCGACCGTGTGTACGCGGCATAACTTTTTTGCGGGAGGATGCCCCCATGCTTCGGCATATATATATTTTAGGCACAGGTTGCGTTAAAAAAATGTTTTATTTTTTACTAGGTTTTGTTTTGGTATTTGCTTTGCAGGTATGGTATGGTAAGGTCTTACTGTTGTACTGTAATGTTACTTTGTTTTAATGTTAACCATCATTTGCTTAGCAGGTACGCCATTCAGTTGCATCGCGGATTTATTTATCTTGACAGCAACAGCGTTTGCTCCCACGATACATAAAGCCGTGACTCCAACGCTGTAGGAGGTGATTTCACCACCACAGTTAAAAAAAGAGCATATATGCCGAAGCATGGGAGCAGCAGGGGCGGAGGAGCGATTTTGCTCCTAATGCCGCGTATATACGGTCGAAATTCCGACGGAGGCTTGCCCGTGGAAAAGTCCGACCGTGTGTACGCGGCATAACTTTTTTGCGGGAGGATGCCCCCATGCTTCGGCATATATGCCCATCATTAGAAGTGGGTGGATGAAGGGAGGTATTCTAATGGGGGGCATACCCACCGATCAATCTCTTTTTTTTCGTTCAGCCAACAGGCTGCATGAAAAAAAAGATTACAATACATGTCCAACAAGGACCAGCAACGTACTGGTATGTTGTAGTGATGAGCCGAACACCCCCGGGTTCGGTTCGCACCAGAACCCGCGAACGGACCGAAAGTTTGCACGAACATTAGAACCCTATTAAATACAATGGATGCGAACGTTCGGATTCTAAATTGCTAATTATAACGACTATTATCCATGTTATTGTCCGAAACAGAGTTTGGGAACCCGGCTTCTGCACCAGGGGACATGTATCAATGCAAAAAGAAGTTTTAAAAACGGACGTTTTCCGGGAGCAGTCATTTTAATGATGCATAAAGTGAAAAAAAAAAGTCAAATATTCCTTAAAATATTGTACCTGGGGGGTGTCTAAAGTATGCCTGTGAAGTGCCACGTGTTTCCCGTGTTTAGAACTGTCCCTGCACAAAATAACATTTGTAAAGGGAAAAAAGTCATTTAAAACTGCTTGCGGCTTTAATGCAATGTCTGGTCCCGGTAATATGGATGAAAATCTTTAGGAAAAATGGCATAGCTACCCCATCAACCCCCCCCCCCCCCCCCACCCCAGCCCATTACCAGCCCCTTTGGGTCTTGTATGGATATTAAGGGGAACCCCGCACACAAAATAAAAAAGGACCTATATACTCTGAACAGCCGTATACAGGCGGTGCATACAAGACAGGGACTGTAGGTTTGTTCTTATGTAGAATCTGTTTATAATTTTGAACAGCTGCATTGTTTAAGTGGAGCTCCATGGCAAATTCCTTTTTTTTCGTTTTTTGTAAAACATAGGGAACGGTTATCACCCTTGTCACATTTTTTTTGCTGTCTGTGCCCCTGTTCAGAACATTTCACCTCACTTTGCGTCCCAATGACAACTGTTTTTGAAATGTGGTGTTTTTATTGAAACAAGGATTGGTGATAAAGCATCAGTAGAGAGAAGACACCTTTCTCCCATATTAATTCTTAAAGGAGAGAATTTTCCTTCCAAGGGGTAGATTTCCTCTCACTTCCTGTTGTCTTCTTCCGTTTGCAAGTAGTAGTAGTTTGTAAGTTGGATGTTTGAAAGTAGGGACCTTCCGTATATACTCTGCAGAAATTGGCCCCTTAGGTGTTGGTGTTGGCACAACACTGAAAGCACTCACAGTTATTCTTGGTGGGTGCTGGAACGCCCTGCTGTCAAGTATAATATCAGGAATTGTAATAACATATAATTGTTGATCAGTGGTAGTAAAAATTGGGCCTTTGATGGTGGTGCTGGTGCCACAACACTGTAAGGCCTGACAGTTACTCTTGGTGGGCGCAGCAATGGGCCCTGCTGTGAATTATTAGATCAATAATTATAATTGCATGCCCCTGTTGAACAGGGGCTGAAAAATTGGGCCTTAGACACTGGTGGCACAACACTGCAACCCCTCACAGATACTGTACTTGGAGCACAGCAATGAGGCCTGTTGCAAAGTATTGCATCAAAAATTTTAATTACACGCCCCTGTTAAACAGGGGCTGAAAAATTGGGCCTTAGCCACTGGTGGCGTCACCCATAAACCAAAATGATCTTCCAAGCTATCATCGTTAATCGTATCATTGAGGAGGAGGAGGAGGATAGCCAGTCAACATAACAGCACAGGCACTCAGCATCAGCATCAGTCTTGAAGGGATGTGACATTTTAAAATCAATTAGTCTGTTATATCAGCATCTGGTGTGTGGTAGCTGGTGGTGATCCAAGACTGGTTCATCTTGATGAAAGTCAGTCGATCAACCGAGTCGGTGGACAGGCGCACCCTGTGATCCGTGACAAATCCTCCAGCAGCACTGAATGTGCGTTCTGAAAGAACGCTGGATGCAGGACAGGCCAGTAGCTCAATTGCATACTGTGCAAGCTCTGGCCAGTGATCCATCCTCAAGACCCAGTAAGCCAGAGGATTTTCGGTGGGGAAGGTGTCCAAGTCTGACCTTGCCCCTAGGTATTCCTGGACCATGTATATCAGACGCTGGCGATGGTTGCTGGAACCGATCATACTTTGGGGCTGCGGACTAAAGAATTGTCTGAACGCATCGGTCAGACGGCCACCTTCCCCACCGCTCCTTCTTTGACTGCCCGAAGCCTCAGCAACTCGTTGTCCAGGACCAGGAGTTTGTAACCTCCCAGTCTCTGGGAACGCGTTGCACAGACCTTTCTGCAAGGCCTCCCGGAGTTGTCTCATCCTCTGCTCCCTCTGCGACGGTACGATAAGGTCCGCAACCTTACCCTTGTACCGTGGATCAAGGAGAGTGGCCAGCCAGTAATGGTCCCTCTCCTTGATCCGAAGAATACGAGGATCCTTCCGTAGACTTTGCAGGATCAGGGAGGCCATGCAGCGTAGGTTAGCTGAGGCATTCAGTCCGGAGTCCTCTGGGTCACTAAGGACGACATGATCCGCAGCCACCTCCTCCCAGCCACGTACAAGTCCACTGGTTTCTTGGGACTGTAAATCATCCCTAAAAGACTGCTGCTGATGATGCTGAGTGCCAGCCTCCACCTCCATGCTGACACAATCCTCCTCCTCCTCCTCCTCCTCCTCTTCCTGTGCGATGGGTGGGACAGAAGGAACACTGTCTGGGTAAAGGGGGCCTTGAGAGGCAAGGAAGTCCTCCTCTTCCTGCCTCTGTTCTGCCTCAAGTGCCCTGTCCATTATTCCACGCAGCGTGTGCTCCAACAGGTGGACAAGAGGTACAGTGTCACTGATGCATGCACTGTCACTGCTCACCATCCTCGTGGCCTCCTCAAATGGTGCCAGGACAGTGCATGCATCCCTGATCATGCCCCACTGGCGTGGTGAAAAAAAACCGAGCTCCCCTGACCCTGTCCTGGTGCCGTAGTCGCACAGGTACTCATTGATAGCCCTCTGGTGCGTGTGCAGCCGCTGCAGCATGGCCAACGTTGAGTTCCACCTGGTGGGCATGTCATATATAAGGCGGTTCTTGGGCAGGTTCAACTCCTTTTGAAGCTCAGCCAGGCGAGCACTGGCATTATAAGATCTGCGGAAATGCACACAGACTTTCCTGGCCTGCCTCAGGACATCCTGTAAGCCCGGGTACCTGCCCAAGAACCGCTGCACCACCAGGTTAAGGACGTGAGCCATACAGGGCACATGGGTCAGTTGTCCCTGTCGGAGGGCGGAGAGGAGGTTGGTGCCATTGTCGCAAACCACCATTCCTGGCTTAAGCTGGCGTGGCGTCAACCACCTCTCGGCCTGCCCCTGCAGAGCAGACAGGACCTCTGCCCCAGTGTGGCTCCTGTCCCCCAAACACACCAGCGCAAGCACGGCATGGCATCTTTTTGCCTGCGTACTTGCGTAGCCCCTTGAACGCCTACGGAGCACCGCTGGTTCCGAGGACAAACCACAGGAAGAGGCCATGGAGGAAGAAGAAGAGGAGGGGGTGGAGGAGAGAGGTGAGTCACAACCAGTAGTAGCATTTTGGAGGCGTGGCGGTGGAACAACCTCCAACACTACTGCACCTTGTCCTGCATCCTTCCCAGCTGCCAAAAGAGTGACCCAATGGGCCGTGAAAGAAAGGTAACGTCCCTGTCCATGCCTGCTGGACCATGAGTCAGCGGTAATATGCACCTTACCGCTGACCGCCCTGTCCAGCGAGGCCAAGACATTGCCTTCCACATGCCTGTAGAGAGCCGGAATAGCCTTCCGTGAGAAAAAGTGGCGTTTGGGAACCTGCCACTGAGGAACCGCACATTGCACAAACTCACGGAAGGGGGCCGAGTCTACCAACTGAAAAGGCAGCAGTTGAAGCGCTAGCAATTTAGCCAAGCTAGCATTCAACTGCTGGGCATGTGGATGGCTGGGAGTGAACTTCTTTCGACGGTCCAGCAGCTGGGGCAGGGAAATTTGCCTGCTAGAATCGGACGTCGGTGTACTGCTAGCAGAGTGCCCGCAAGTACTTGGCTGTGACACACCTAATTCTACACCTTCATTCCTCTCAGAGCAGGTTTCAGAGAGGACTGAAGGTATACTGGGGTTGGAGATCCCAGCTGATGCGGTGCAAGAAGAGGTCAGCTTTGTTCTTTGGTGTGGGTCTTTAAGGTAGGCTTGCCAACGAGCTGCATGGCAGGTCAACATATGTCTGATCAAGCATGTGGTGCCCAAGCGGCTGATGTTTTGGCCACGCGATATACGCTTGAGACATATGTTGCAAACAGCAGCTGTGCGATCTGATACACTCGCCTCAAAAAAGACCCACACCAAAGAACTTTTTGAATGACGGGCAGAGGCAGCGCCCTGCACAGGCGGAGCTCTGCGGTGTGATTCCGTCGGTGTGCTGCCCATACACTGGCCACTCAAGGGCATCCTGCCTCGTTGGAGATGTGCCTCCTCCTCATCCTCCTCCTCCTCCTCCTCTCTCCTATTAGGCACCCACGTGGAGTCAGTGACCTCATCATCCCCTCCCTCCTCATCACTGGAGCCAATCTGGCAGTATGCTGCAGCTGCTGGAGCATGACTGCCAGATTGGTGTCCTTCTTGAGCATCCCCTCTCTCTGCTCTCACGCTGCTGCCTTTCTCTAGCTGGGTATCATCATCAGATCCTTCCAAACGCTGGGCATCCTCCTGGAGCATGTACCCAACACTGTGCTCAAACAGTTCGGGGGACTCCTCAGGAGGAGGGCATGGTGGGTCTAGGGAAGGATTGACTAATGAAGATAATGATACCAGAGAAGAGGACGCTTTGGCAGCTGCTTTGCCAGTACCCTGAGCCTGGGTGAGAGAGGATGAGGAGGATGAGGTGGGCTTGGTCATCCACTCTACCAAGTCTTCGGCATGATGTGGCTCAACATGTCCAGCTGCCGAAAACAAGGACAAGCGTGTCCCATGGCCATGTGCTGATGACAATGCACCGCGTACACGACCAGCACTGTTGCCCCCAGACACAGAGCCTGCTTGCCCTCTTTTTTTGCCTCCTGACTGTCTGCCTCTCCTTGTTTGCCTTCCAGACATTTTAATGGATGGCCTGCAGGGAGATGGGAAAAACAGCAATAAGGGCTACCTTCAGGTGTATATTGTGCAGGAGGCTTAGCAACAATGACACTGACACTGTCCCCTGCCTATCCTTCTCTGTCCCTAAACACAAGGATTGAAAATATGGTTCAGCAAAAAAGTTTTAGAACAGAATAGCACACTGACACTTTCCCTCACTGTCCTACTCTGTCCCTCCCTACAAACAAGATTTAGCACAGAATAGCACACTGATAATTTCTACGAGTGTCCTTCTCTGTCCCTAAACTCAAGGATTGAAAATATGGAACAGCAAATTTGGTTTAGAACAGAATAGCACACTGTCAGTTTCACTCACTGTACCTCTCTGTCCCTCAACTCAAAGATTGAAAATATGGAACAGCAAAATTGGTTTAGAACAGAATAGCACACTGTCAGTTTCACTCACTGTACCTCTCTGTCCCTCAACTCAAGGATTGAAAAAATGGAACAGCAAAATTGGTTTAGAACAGAATAGCACACTGTCAGTTTCACATACTGTACCTCTCTGTCCCTCAACTCAAGGATTGAAAATATGGTTCAGCAAAATAGTTTTAGAACAGAATAGCACACTGACACTTTCCCTCACTGTCCTACTCTGTCCCTCCCTACAAACAAGATTTAGCACAGAATAGCACACTGATAATTTCTACGAGTGTCCTTCTCTGTCCCTAAACTCAAGGATTGAAAATATGGAACAGCAAATTTGGTTTAGAACAGAATAGCACACTGTCAGTTTCACTCACTGTACCTCTCTGTCCCTCAACTCAAAGATTGAAAATATGGAACAGCAAAATTGGTTTAGAACAGAATAGCACACTGTCAGTTTCACTCACTGTACCTCTCTGTCCCTCAACTCAAGGATTGAAAATATGGAACAGCAAAATTGGTTTAGAACAGAATAGCACACTGTCAGTTTCACTCACTGTACCTCTCTGTCCCTCAACTCAAGGATTGAAAATATGGAACAGCAAAATTGGTTTAGAACAGAATAGCACACTGTCAGTTTCACTCACTGTACCTCTCTGTCCCTCAACTCAAGGATTGAAAATATGGAACAGCAAAATTGGTTTAGAACAGAATAGCACTCTGTCAGTTTCACTCACTGTACCTCTCTGTCCCTCTACTCAAGGATTGAAAAAATGGAACAGCAAAATTGGTTTAGAACAGAATAGCACACTGTCAGTTTCACTCACTGTACCTCTCTGTCCCTTCACTCAAGGATTGAAAATATGGAACAGCAAAATTGGTTTAGAACAGAATAGCACACTGTCAGTTTCACTCACTGTACCTCTCTGTCCCTCAACTCAAGGATTGAAAATATGGTTCAGCAAAATAGTTTTAGAACAGAATAGCACACTGACACTTTCCCTCACTGTACCTCTCTGTCTCTCAACTCAAGGATTGAAAATATGGAACAGCAAAATTGGTTTAGAACAGAATAGCACACTGTCAGTTTCCCTCACTGTACCTCTCTGTCCCTCAACTCAAGGATTGAAAATATGGAACAGCAAAATTGGTTTAGAACAGAATAGCACACTGTCAGTTTCACTCACTGTACCTCTCTGTCCCTCAACTCAAGGATTGAAAATATGGAACAGCAAAATTGGTTTAGAACAGAATAGCACACTGTCAGTTTCACTCACTGTACCTCTCTGTCCCTCAACTCAAGGATTTCAAATATGGAACAGCAAAATTGGTTTAGAACAGAATAGCACACTGTCAGTTTCACTCACTGTACCTCTCTGTCCCTCAACTCAAGGATTGAAAATATGGTTCAGCAAAATAGTTTTAGAACAGAATAGCACACTGTCAGTTTCACTCACTGTACCTCTCTGTCCCTAAACTCAAGGATTGAAAATATGGTTCAGCAAAATAGTTTTAGAACAGAATAGCACACTGAAACTTTCCCTCACTGTACCTCTCTGTCCCTACAAACAAGGATTAGCACAGAATAGCACACTGTCACTGACACTCTCCCTACCTATCCTTATTTGTCCCTAAACACAAGGAATCCAGGAATAGTAAAGGAAAAATAATGACACTGTCCCTGCCTATGCTTCTCTTTCCCTGCTCCGGAACACACTACACAAGGCCGCCGCGCTGGCGGCCTTTTATAGTGTGGGGCGTGTACTAAACCCCATCAGCAATAATTGGCCACAGGCATCCTGCCTGTGAACAATCATTGCTCTCCTCGCTGCCGGCGCTGTGATTGGCCAAGCATGCGGGGTCACAGTGCATGCTTGGCCAATCACAGCGCCTGGATGACACTGCGATGGCGTAGTGCATTGTGGGCCGTTTGCGTCACTCGAATTTGGCGCGAACGGCCCAAATCGTTCGATCTTCGTCGAACGATCGAACAGCCGATGTTCGAGTCGAACGTATGTTCGACTCGAACACGAAGCTCATCCCTAGTATGTTGCTGGACTTTGAATGTTTATACCAGAATGATGCCTGCAGGTTTAGGTATCATCTTGGTATCATTCTTTTAAGCCAGTGGCCTGCTTTCATGTAAAAGCAATTCTAGCAGATATTTAGCCTCTAGACTGCTTTTACAAGCAGTGGGAGGGAATGCCCCCACCCAGGATATAAACAGCGCCATTGGGAAATTGGGAAAGCATTTTATCACACCGATCTTGGTGTGGTCAGATGCTTTGAGGGCAGAGGAAAGATCTAGGGTCTAACCCCCCATTTTTTTTCCAAAAAAGAGTACCTCTCACTACTTATTGCTATCATAGGTGATATTTACATTCCCTGAGATAACAATAAAAATGATAAAAAGAAAAAAAATATGGAAGGAACAGTTTAAAAATAAAAGAAAAAAGCAAAATAAATAATAAAAAATAAATAAATAAAAAAAGCACCCCTGTCCCCCCCTGCTCTTGCGCAAAGGCGAACGCAAGCGTCGGTCTAGCGTCATATGTAAACAGCAATTGCATCATGCATGTGAGGTATCACCGCGAAGGTCAGATCGAGGGCAGTAATTTTAGCAGTAGACCTCCTCTGTAAATCTAACGTGGTAACCTGTAAAGGCTTTTAAATGCTTTTAAAAATGTATGTAGTTTGTCGCCGCTGCGCGTTTGTGCGCAATTTTAAAGCATGTTGTGTTTGGTATCCATGTACTCGGCCTAAGATCATCTTTTTTATTTCATCAAACATTTGGGCAATATAGTGTTTTTTAGTGCATTAAAAATAAAAAAAGTGTGTTTTTCCCCCAAAAAATGCGTTTGAAAAATCGCTGCGCAAATACTGTGTGGAAAAAAAAAATGCAACACCCACTATTTTAATCTGTAGGGCCTTTGCTTTAAAAAAATATATAATGTTTGGGGGTTCAACATAATTTTCTTGCAAAAAAAAAATGTTTTCATGTAAACAAAAAGTGTCAGAAAGGGCTTTGTCTTCAAGTGGTTAGAAGAGTGGATGATGTGTGACATAAGCTTCCTAATGTTGTGCATAAAATGCCAGGACAGTTCAAAACCCCCCCAAATGACCCCATTTTGGAAAGTAGACACCTCAAGCTATTTGCTGAGAGGTATGTTGAGCCCATTGAATATTTTTTTTTTTGTCCCAAGTGATTGAATAATGACAAAAAGAAAAAAAAAAATGTACAAAAAGTTGTCACTAAATTATATATTGCTCAAACATGCCATGGTTATATGTGGAATTGCACCCCAAAATACATTCTGTTGCTTCTCCTGAGTACGGGGATACCACATGTGTGAGACATTTTGGGAGCCTAGCCGCGTACAGGACCCCGAAAACCAAGCACCGCCTTCAGGATTTCTATGGGTGTAAATTTTTGATTTCACTCCTCACTGCCTATCACAGTTTCGGAGGCCATGGAATGCCCAGATGGCACAAACCCCCCCCAAATGACCCCATTTTGGAAAGTAGACACCCCAAGCTATTTGCTGAGAGGTATGTTGAGTATTTTGCAGATCTCGCTTTTTGTCACAAAGTTTTAAAAATTGAAAAAAGAAAAAAAAAATATGTCTTTCTTCATTTTCAAAAACAAATGAGAGCTGTAAAATACTCACCATGCCTCTCGGCAAATAGCTTGGGGTGTCTACTTTCCAAAATGGGGTCATTTGGGGGGGTTTTGTGCTATTTTGGCATTTTATGGCCTTCGAAACTGTGATAGGTAGTGAGGAGTGAAATCAAAAATTTACGCCCTTAGAAATCCTGAAGGCGGTGCTTGGATTTTGGGGCCCCGTACCCGGCTAGGCTCCCAAAAAGTCCCACACATGTGGTATCCCCGTACTCAGGAGAAGCAGCAGAATGTATTTTGGGGTGCAATTCCACATATAACCATGGCATGTGTGAGCAATATATCATTTAATGACAACTTTTTGTACATTTTTTCTTTTTTTTTTCTTTTTATCATTATTCAATCATTTGGGACAAAAAAAAAAAATATTCAATGGGCTCAACATGCCTCTCAGCAAATAGCTTGGGGTGTCTACTTTCCAAAATGGGGTCATTTGGGGGGGTTTTGTGCCATCTTGGCATTTTATGGCCTTCAAAACTGTGATAGGTAGTGATAGGTTGTGAGGAGTGAAATCAAAAATTTATGCCCTTAGAAACCTTGAAGGCGGTGCTTGGTTTCCGGGGTCCCGTACTTGGCTAGGCTCCTAAAAAGTCCCACACATGTGGTATCCCCGTACTCAGGAGAAGCAGCAGAATGTATTTTGGGGTGCAATTCCACATATAACCATGGCATGTGTGAGCAATATATCATTTAGTGACAACTTTTTGTAATTTTTTTTTTTGTCATTATTCAATCACTTGGGACAAAAAAAAAATATTCAATGGGCTCAACATGCCTCTCAGCAATTTCCTTGGGGTGTCTACTTTCCAAAATGGGGTCATTTGGGGGGGTTTGTACTGCCCTGCCATTTTAGCACCTCAAGAAATGAGATAGGCAGTCATAAATTAAAAGCTGTGTAAATTCCAGAAAATGTACCCTAGTTTGTAGACGCTATAACTTTTGCGCAAACCAATAAATATACGCTTATTGACATTTTTTTTACTAAAGACATGTGGCTGAATACATTTTGGCCTAAATGTATGACTACAATTGAGTTTATTCGATTTTTCTTATAACAAAAAGTAGAAAATATCATTTTTTTTCAAAATTTTCGGTCTTATTCCGTTTATATCGCAAAAAAAATAAAAAATCGCAGAGGCAATCAAATACCATTAAAAGAAAGCTCTATTTGTGGGAAGAAAAGGACGCAAATTTTGTTTGGGTACAACATTGCATGTCCGCACAATTTACAGTTAAAGCAGCGCAGTGCAAAATTCTGAATTCACCTCTGGTCCTTTAGCTACCAAATGGTCCGGGGCTTAAGTGGTTAAAGCACCTCCATATCTAATCCCCTCCTCTGTATGTATTTCCCAGTTCTACTGTTGTAAATCCTCTCCCATCCCCCTAATGGTGCCTCGGGTGTATGTACATCCCCTCCATAAGCTACAAACGTCCTGAGGTGACGGGCCTCCTCGTACTGTTCTGGTAAACTAAATACTTCCGGTGTGGTTTTGGTCAACCCCCACACAGTTGCGTGTAGCGCTGCCAGCACTCTGTTAGAGGTGCTGTCGTCCTATATGCACTGTACATCACCGATTATACACCCCCCCCCCTCAGAGGAGGTGGGCACCACCCCTCCTCCTCTTCGGTTATTCACATACAGCTGCTACACACTCCTAATTTAGACTGTTCTCTCCTTAACCCCCTCTCTCCCTTCCTGTGCATCCAACACCGTACCCTCCCACCCGCCCTCGTTACCCATCATAATGACGGAAGCCCCCGACCCCTCCACTGCGAACCAACCCTGTCAGAGACACCCGCTACAATTAAAACTATCTTCTCTAAACATTCGCGGTTTAAATACCCCAGAAAAGTGTTCGCAACTACTATACACCCTCCAGAAAGCCAAGACCCACATTGCACTTATCCAAGAAACTCACTTTAGAGCGGACAATATCCCTAAGCTCCACAACCATCTCTTCCCGACAGTTTACCACGCTGCCAATGAAGAGGCGAAATCCAAGGGCGTCTCTATCCTTATTTCTAAACATTGCCCTATCCAGGTATCGGAGATCCAAAAAGACACCGAAGGCAGATACCTCTTCCTCAAAGGCACACTTCATGGTAAGCCCATGACCATCGCAAACATATACGCCCCAAACTCACAACAAGTGTCCTTCTTCCGCAATACACTTCTCCGACTCACCGCTTTTCAATCTGGTATGCTTGTTCTGGGTGGGGACTTCAATGTTCCACTGACTCCCTCCTTAGTCACCTCCAATGGATCCTCGTGCATGACATATAGAGCTCTCCGTGCAATCAAATCCCAACTAAGCACCCTGACCCTTCATGATACCTGGCGTACACTGCATCCGAACGTTAAGGATTTTACCTTTTTTTCCCCTCCGCATAACAAGTATTCCAGACTTGACCATTTCTTTCTCACACAAAACGACCTCACCCTGCTTACGGAAGCCACGATCGAACCAGGCTTACTCTCAGACCATAACCCCATTACTTTGACGCTGACTCTTCCACTATGGCGCTCCAGATCCGAGATTTGGCGCATGGACGACTCCCTGCTGTTGGACGGGGCTAACACACAATCTATACTTGACCGCCTCTCTCATTATTTCGCGGACAATGTCATAGAGGACACTTCCCCCATCACAGTCTGGGCCACACACAAATGTGTTATTTGTGGCAAACTTATCTACCTGACAGCCAAAAGGCGAAAGCTCAGAAAAGCTTGCATTGAGGAACTATCTAACCGTGTAAAAACATTAGAACGTGCACATAAACTCTCCCTAACCGCCAGCGGCCTCGCAGAACTCATAACAGCACGGGAAGACTTGCTAGCGGAACTCCAAACGACTCTGAAACATAAATTTGCACTGACACATAAACTCTTTTATGAGTTTGGTAACAAAGCCGGGAAACTGTTAGCGAGAGCCTTACAAAAGAAAAAGTCCGCACACACCATTCACTCTATTAAGACCCCGTCGGGAACCAATGTAGCCCTTACAGAAGACATAGCTAGCCAATTTGTTGCCTACTTCTCCAAACTATATAACTTACCCAAAACTCGTCACACAGCCGATTCCACTGACCGGTCCAAGACCATGACTGACTTCTTGGCTCAGTATAGCTCGTCTCCGCTCGGCCCTGAGGACATAGAGGACCTTGACCTCCCTATCTCTATAGACGAAACTCTCTTAGCTTTAAAACAGCTTTAAGCAGGCAAAAGCCCTGGTCCGGATGGACTTTCGACCAATTATTACAAATCCTTCTCTGAACTATTAATCCCCCACTTCGTTAAAGCCTTTAATGCCCTTCCTTCTTCCCCTCATCCTCATACGGATATCCTAGAAGCACACATTACCCTGATACCGAAACCGGATAAGGATACCACACTAGTGTCTAACTACCGCCCCATTTCCCTACTTAACGTAGATGTTAAGCTTTATGCGAAAATCTTAGCTAATCATCTCCTCCCTTTAATCCCCAAAATTATTTCACTTGATCAAGTTGGCTTTGCCCCGGGCAGAGAAGCCAGGGACAACACCACTAAGGCCATAAATATCCACCATTGGTTGACTTCCACTAATAACAAAGGTTTCTTCCTCTCCCTTGTCGCGGAGAAGGCGTTCGACAGAGTGGCCTGGGACTATATGTCCGCTACATTGTCAGCACTGTGGCTCCCCCCTCTTTTCCACCAAATGATAATGGCATTATACTCATGCCCTACGGCCAGGCTCAGGATCATTGGTCGGCTGTCGAGCGCCTTCTCCATCGCCAACGGCACACGTCAGGGCTGTCCCCTCTCCCCTCTCATTTTCATTCTCACCATGGAACCATTCATCAGTAGATTACGGGAGAACCCTGATATCAGGGGGATAGAGATTAACCGTAGACAATATAAGATTGCAGCTTACGCGGACGATATCCTACTCTTTCTGACTGATCCTCTGATCACTCTCCCTAATCTTCTCAGAGACTTTGAGTTCTTTAAAAGACTGTCCAACCTGCAGATCAATTTTGACAAATCCAAAGCTCTTAACATAACACTGCCGACAACGCTGGTATCTCTTTGTCAAACCAACTTCCCTTTTAGCTGGGAACCTAACGACATTACTTATCTAGGCATTAAACTACCCGCCAAATTGACAGACCTCTATGCCAAAAACTTTATACCCACACTACAGAAAATACAGGAAGACCTCAATGCCTGGACTAAAGGCCCTTTTTCTTGGTTTGGCAGAGCGGCAATTTTAAAAATGAACATCCTCCCCAGATTGCTCTATATGTTGCAAGCCGTCCCGATCAAACTACCCCCCTCGTTCTTCACATCCTTCAAGAGAATGTGCAGAAACCTCCTATGGTCCTCTCGTCCCCCCAGGTTCAGCTGGGATAAACTGACTCTACCCAAGCGTCAAGGAGGAATAGGGTTGCCGGACTTGCGTACATATTATAGGGCATGTCAGCTCACAAGAATTGTGGATTGGCACGCACATGAGAGTACCAAGGCATGGATCCATTTGGAAAATGCTTTCACGAGAATACCGCTCTCTCACCTCCCATGGATCAACCCGAACTCCATCCCTACTGAATACTCAACTCATCCTCTCATAGGGCCCACGTTACTTAATTTTAGAACAGAAAGTCACATTCTCAACATGACACCCTACCCCGGTCCCATGACACCGCTAAACCAAAATCCAGATTTCCTGCCCGGTCTGTCCGCCAAAGACATTTCCGATCACACCACACCTCGGCCGACAAGGGCCTCTCAATTTTTTAATAATGGAATGCTCCTATCTCACTCTGACATGTCCGCCAAATTCACTGACCTTTCCGTACCTTTCTTCAAATACCTCCATATCTGACACTAATTTCACAACGCCCAACCAGCCTCTCGATGGTGTAGGGACTTGACCCCTTTTGAAAGTCTATGTTCTGAGTCTACACCCCAGAGCCATCTGATCTCAACGATCACTGCTATCTTACTCAACAATTCATCCTCCCACGATAAAATTCATAGGCGTTGGGAAACACACTTGGCAATAAAGCTGTCCGCAGAAGACTGGGAACACGTTCATGAGCATACGCATAAGGGGTCCATAAACGTCTCTACGCAAGAAAATAGGTACAAACTGTACTCCAGATGGTACCGCACACCAGACAAACTACATAAATTTTACCCGAGCGTCTCCCAGGACTGCTGGCGTTGCAACTCTGCAGTGGGCTCCTTGATCCACATTTGGTGGGACTGTCCGCTGATCCAAACATTTTGGAGGGAGGTACATGTTTTGATCACTCAAATTACCACCTATACACCGGACTTTACTCCATCGCAATATTTACTCCACCACACGACCCTTCCGAGATCAACCTACCGGAAATCCCTCACACTGCAGCTCATCAACGCTGCTACCCAATGCATTCTGGTCCATTGGAGGAGTGCTGTCTCCCCCACTGTCTCTGAATGGCACACCAGGGTAGACAGAATAGCAGACATGGAAAGACTTATTCACCAAGCAAATGACAATCCAGCCAAATTCAGAGACACATGGGCATGCTGGACCCACTATAGAGATCCCATACTGACAGGGGTCCCTCTCAACACACCTTCACCCCACACAGGGGCAAACTAAGTTACTCCGAATCTGAACACTGGAGACTTCCGCCCCCCCCCTCCCACCCTTCCCCCCCTTCTTACCACCCCCTACTCCTCATCTTCCTAAGTACCATTGCATTACATGCCCCAACTCCAGGGGAATACATATGAAATACACTACTCCCTTTTCTACGCCTGTCGGGTGTTCTGTGCTGCATGCGCAGTAAGACCTCACCATTCGGGCTCACGTTAGATTAAGAGCACCACATTTTCTAGGGATAATTATTGCTACAGTTGGGTTGATCCAGCCGTGTACATGCTCCATCTGGCCTTATCATATGTCCCCCCCCCCGCTCACAGCATGATCCCTTTGAGGTGAGCAGGTGGAGGTTGACTCACCTGGGTCCATCCCTCTTATCTAGATATCCCGTGGTTACACATACTAAATACGGGTCTATTAATTCTTAAGGCCTCTTAGGTTTCGAACGCCCCGTCAAGTCTGCCACGTTCACAATCTAGTGTTTGGAAGCCCTTACTCCTTAATTGCTGATATATTTACGATTGTATAAACGAATTGCTTACCGCTGCCAATGAAAGTCCATGGATTATAAGAAGTTTCTTGATTATTTGTATGTTGATGTTCAACGATTACCTTTACCTGGATATTTACTCTGTACTTGTACAACTTTCAATAAAATAAAATGTTCTTGGAAAAAAAAAAAAAAAAGTGCATTTTATATACAGCTTTATAGATCAGACCAAAATGAGGGACACATGAGGAAGAAAGAAGGACAGAGAGACATTGCTCCAAATCAGGGACAGTTGGGAGTTACAGTGGGGCAAAAAAGTATTTAGTCAGCCACCAATTGTGCAAGTTCTCCCACTTAAAAAGATGAGAGAGGCCTGTAATTGTCATCATAGGTATACCTCAACTATGAGAGACAAAATGTGGAAACAAATCCAGACAATCACATTGTCTGATTTGGAAAGAATTTTTTTGCAAATTATGGTGGAAAATAAGTAAGTATTTGGTCAATATCAAAAGTTCACCTCAATTACTTTGTTATATATCCTTTGTTGGCAATGACAGAGGTCAAACGTTTTCTGTAAGTCTTCACAAGGTTGTCACACACTGTTGCTGGTATGTTGGCCCATTCCTCCATGCAGATCTCCTCTAGAGCAGTGATGTTTTGGGGCTGTCGCTGGACAACACAGACTTTTAACTCCCTCCAAAGGTTTTTTATGGGGTTGAGATCTGGAGACTGGCTAGGCCACTCCAGGACCTTGAAATGCTTCTTACGAAGCCACTCCTTCGTTGCCCGGGCCGTGTGTTTGGGATCATTGTCATGCTGAAAGACCCAGTCACGTTTCATCTTCAATGCCCTTGCTGATGGGAGGAGGTTTGCACTCAAAATCTCACGATACATGGCCCCATCAATTCTTTCATGTACACGGATCAGTCGTCGTGTTCCCTTTGCAGAGAAACAGCCCCAAAGCATGATGTTGCCACCCCCATGCTTCACAGTAGGTATGGTAAAGGAAAAAAACTGCGCTAGGACTAAATATGCGACATAAGGCAGCAGCAATAATGTGATAAACATAAACAAAATTAAACAAAGAAAAGAAAAAAATGCGCCAAAAACTTTCTTATAAAAAGTCCTGAATAACATCAGGATGAACTGTCCAAAGGAGTAGTCCACACTTAGGAGGAGTCCAATGTTATAGAAAGTCCGAAGAATCAATGTGTTTGGATTTCACTATACATACACCAATTGAAACCACCACCATGAGAAATGGCTCCTTACCACAAACAGGCGAAATTGTGCAGTTGGTTATAACCCAGCCGTGGCCTTGACTCTGAGTAAGATCCAACACAGGTTCTCCAGACACTCCACCAATGTTAGCAAGGCTTCTTGATGGCTCGGTTGCAAAGACAAACAGAGATACCATAGGGTGATAACGTATTTTCAGGGTATGGAATTTAACACCACCACCGTGATATGTAGATAAATAAGTGACCACCACCTAAGTAGAAAATGGCTCCTTACCAGAGATAAGTAAAGAGTAGGCTTGTACACAACGGAAAAATTCGTTCCGTTTCGGTTCGTTTCTTTCCGGTCCTGTTGATTCGTAATCATTCGTAATTTTGCTAGACGGGATTTTTCGTGTTCGGACTCATTCGTATTTTTGCAAGCGACATTTTTCGTTGAATTTTTTGTTGCTTTATAATTCGTACTTTCGGTAGAGTACGTTGTTTTTCGTTGATTCTGGACACAACTCCTACTTTCGTAACTTTTTTTGGGTTCGTTGATTCGTAATTTTCCGTGTCTCTCTCACAATGACGCTGCCTATTATGCCTAATGTGCTTCGAATGGATTTGTACTTTTCTAAATACATAGCGGTTATTTGTAACGATTCGAAATCTCGTATTTTACATGCGGCTATAGGCTCCGCCCCTGTACACCATTTTGAGAGGGTTCAGCACGGTGAGGGAGAAGCAGAGAGCAGAGCAGAGTGAGTGTTATTGTGCTTCGAATGGATTCGAAATCTCGTATTTTACTTTTGTTTTTTCATGCGGCTATAACCTCCGCCCCCTGTACACCATTTTGAGAGGGAGTTCAGCATGGTGAGGGAGAAGCAGAGAGCAGAGTGAGTGTTATTGTGCTTCGAATGGATTCGTACATTCGTAACTTTTTTCATAACGAATTATGCCGAAGACCTTCCGGCATTCGCTATTTTGCGGTATAATTTATTTCGGATTCGGTCTTATTCGTAATTGCTCTGTTCGGAAATTCGAATGCTTCCGAATGTCCGAAAGTTGCTAAATTCGGACGAATTTCGATTCGTTACGAAACGAATTGCACAAGCCTAGTAAAGAGCACGCATTCAGCTGTACCCAGCCACGGTCTTAATCCTGTACCCTGGACCCACACACAGACTCCCCAAGGGATCTTCGATGTATTGATATAGCGCTGCTTACGCTCCGTATGGGGTACCAAAAAGAAGGGGAAGGAGACCATAGAATAATATCCCCTTAAAACCGCATTTATTAAATTAAAAAATGTACTTACAAAAAAGTAGTTTCAACAAGCGTATAGAACATGCCGGCCGGCATAAACAAGAGCCCTTCCGTGTTAGAGCTGCGTGGTGACGTCACTGCGTGTCCACCAGACGCGTTTCGTCATATAAGTACATTTTTTAAATTTAATAAATTTGGTTTTAAGAGGATATTATTCTATGGTCTCCTCCCCCTTCTTTTTGGTACCCCATACGGAGCGTAAGCAGCGCTATATCAATACATCGAAGATCCCTTGTGGAGTCTGTGTGTGGGTCCAGGGTACAGGATAAAGACCGTGGCTGGGTACAGCTGAATGCGTGCCCTTTACTTATCTCTGGTAAGGAGCCATTTTCTACTTAGGTGGTGGTCACTTATTTATCTACATATCACGGTGGTGGTGTTCAATTCCATACCCTGAAAATACGTTATCACCCTATGGTATCTCTGTTTGTCTTTGCAACCGAGCCATCAAGAAGCCTTGCTAACATTGGTGGAGTGTCTGGAGAACCTGTGTTGGATCTTACTCAGAGTCAAGGCCACGGCTGGGTTATAACCAACTGCACAATTTCGCCTGTTTGTGGTAAGGAGCCATTTCTCATGGTGGTGGTTTCAATTGGTGTATGTATAGTGAAATCCAAACACATTGATTCTTCTGACTTTCTATAACATTGGACTCCTCCTAAGTGTGGACTACTCCTTTGGACAGTTCATCCTGATGTTATTCAGGATTTTTTATAAGAAAGTTTTTGGCGCATTTTTTTCTTTGTTTAACAGTAGGTATGGTGTTTTTGGTTGCAACTCAGCATTCTCTCTCCTCGACGAGTTGTGTTTCTACCAAACAGTTCTACTTTGGTTTCATCTGACCATATGACATTCTCCCAATCCTCTTCTGGATCATCCAAATGCTCTCTAGCAAACCTCAGACGGGCCCGGACATGTACTGGCTTAAGCAAGGGGACACGTCTGGCACTGCAGGATCTGAGTCCCTGGCGGCGTAGTGTGTTACTGATGGTAGCCTTTGTTACGTTGGTCCCAGCTCTCTGCAGGTCATTCACTAGGTCCCCCCGTGTGGTTCTGGGATTTTTGCTCACTGTTCTTGTGATCCTTTTGACCCCATGTCATGGAGATCCTGCCAGTAACAGGCGCCCTGGACTTCCTGGTTCCCGATCGCATGTGCGTGCGCGCCCTACGGGTGGCGCCAGAAGGGCTATTTAAATCCATCAATTACAGACAATCCCTGCTGTCTGCTCTACAGCGTTAGTGCCTGAGAAACCTGATCTGTGAACCTGTCTGTATCTGACCCGGCTTGTCTTGACCTTCCAGCTTTCCGCCTGCACCTGACCTCCGGCCTGTTGTGACCTCTGCTCTGCCTTGCCCTTCTGTACCTTGCTGCCTGTCAGTTAACCGACCCAGCTTGTCTGACTACCCTGCCTTTCCCAGGCTCCAGCCCGGTCTGCTGAGCTGCTCCAGTCCTGCTTCCTGAGTTGCTGTGTTCCAGAGTTCCTGGTTTCCTGTTTACCTGCTGTGTTCCTGTCATGTACCTGGGTGTAATTGAACCGGGATCTTCCTGGTCCCAAAGCTGCAGCCTTACCTGTTGCGCTACTGAGCAGATCTGGACTTTTGGAAATGTCCTCTCAGTGTTAAACATTACCTTGGACTCACTAGCCCCACCTGCTGCCAGCTGTGGACAATTTTCAATCAAAGCAGCCCTTAAAAAGGAAGTGATGCTATCTCTCAGCGCCCGTTTGTGTGGAATAGCTCCCTGGGTGTTGTGACTGCTTTTTGATCCTGATTTTCGTGTTGAACTTCTGCCTGAATTCCTGACTACTCTCCAGCCTGCTGATTTTGTACTTCACTGCCAGCTCGTGTATGACCTTTGCCTGCCTGACCACTCTCTGGATTTCGATCATGTACCATTTTGCCTGATCTGTTGCCAACCTAATCTGCCTGACTACGTTTTCGTCTGAATCCTCAGCACACAAGTTCCACTTCGGACACTACCTATCACAGGTACCTTACATTACAAACGGGCCACAATGACAGTGGACCCTGCTGAGATTGTTAAGGCGATTTCACGTCAGGGACAATTGATTGGAGCTCATGAACAGCATCTTTCTTCCCTGGACGCCAAGTTAGATGAACTTTGTACTATGCTTAAATCTTGTTTGTCTGCTTCCTCTGCAACGGTCCAGACTCTGGATCCTACTCCTGCTACGATCCAACCCACCTCTTCTGTACCACCCAAACTTCCTATGCCTGACAAATTTGGTGGTGATACTGAGGACTGCAGAGGCTTTTTAAATGTTTGCCGTTTGCATTTCCGCAACAACCCTGGGACCTTTAGCACTTCTTCTGCCAAGGTGACTTTTGTAATTTCCTTGTTAAAGGGGAAGGCCCTGGCCTGGGTCTCTCCTTATCTGGAACGCAATGATCCTGTGCTGCAAGACGCTGACAAATTTCTGGCTTCTCTCCAGACTGTATTTGACAAGCCAGATAGAGCTTCTGCAGCTGAGTACTCACTCTTGGACATGCAACAAGGCACCAGGTCTGTGGCACAATATGCTATTGAGTTTCGTACCCTTGCTGCTGAGACTACTTGGGACTCAAGGGCATTACGTGCAGCCTTCCGAAAAGGTCTTGCAGATCGCATCAAAGACAAATTAGTCTATAAGGATTCCCCAGAAGACCTAGAGAAATTCATAGAGCTCTGTGTTCGTCTGGATGTCCGGTATCATGAAAGGTGCCAAGAGAGACTTAGAACTCGCAAGTTTCCTCGGCCAGTCTACCGTTTGGCCCCTAACTTCCAAGCACCACCTCAGCCAGAACCTGAAATCTCAGTTGAACCCCAGACACCTGTGGAACCCATGGATGTAAGCCGTCTCCACCTAACTGAGTCTGAGAAACAAAGGAGGCGTGCATTGGGCCTATGCCTATACTGTGGACTTAAAGGACATTTATTATCTGTCTGCCCTTACCGTCCAGTAAAAGGCAGGGTCTAACCAGTGTTGGAGGAGCTGGCTTAGACCTTACAGGTATATCCTCCAAGATCAAGATTACCATTCCTGCAATTATCCATTTACCCTCTAAACTTGTCTCCTGTGAGGCTTTTGTGGATTCTGGAGCTGCTGGCATATTCTTGGACTACACTTTTGCTAAAAAAAATAATATCCCATTTGTTCCAAAATCTAGACCCCTGAACATTACCACCGTGAATGGACAACCCTTGGGAGATGGCATTGTAAAATTTGAGACTATAACAATCACCCTTCAGGTAGGCGTACTCCACAAAGAGGAAGTTGTCTTGTCTCTTATTGATTCTCCACTTCTGCCTGTTATCCTTGGTTACCCATGGTTACAACAACATAACCCTTCTTTTGATTGGGAAAATGGAGAACTAACCTCTTGGGGGTCGTTCTGTCATTCAAACTGTTTGTCTCAACCCAAAAGACTTCCTGCTTGTATGTTGGCTTCCGTGGTCGTCCCACCTACCTTGCCTCATGAATACCATGCGTTTGCAGACGTATTTTGCAAGCAAAAGGCAGAGGTTTTACCTCCACATCGTTCTTTTGACTGTGCAATTAAATTGATTCCTGGAGCACCTCTTCCCAAAGGAAGGACCTATCCCCTGTCTTTGCCTGAACAAAAATCCATGGAGGAATACGTAAAAGACAACTTGGAAAGAGGTTTTATCCGACCCTCTTCTTCTCCAGTAGGGGCAGGTTTTTTCTTTGTTGAAAAAAAAGATGGGGGTCTTCGACCATGCATAGACTATCGAGGGTTAAATCAAATCACTGTAAAAGACTCCTACCCTTTGCCTCTCATTCTTGAACTGTTTGATGTACTTAAGGGGGCTGTTATCTTCTCCAAGCTAGACCTACGAGGGGCTTATAATCTAATTCGAATTAAAGACGGGGACGAGTGGAAGACAGCATTCAACACTCGTAATGGACATTTTGAATATCTGGTTATGCCATTTGGGTTGTGTAACGCCCCTGCTGTCTTCCAACGTTTCATGAATGAAATTTTTCATGATTTCAGCAACAGTTTTGTGATCATCTACTTGGACGACATTTTAATCTTTTCCAAGACTCATCTAGAGCACATCTCGCATGTAAAGCAGGTATTGCAACGACTGAGAGAAAACCATCTTTACGCGAAGATTGAGAAATGTAGTTTCCATCAAAGCCGTATTCCTTTCCTTGGATACATTATAAGTGCTGCCGGTTTCCAAATGGACCCTCAAAAACTTTCCGCTGTCTTACAATGGCCCCAACCGACCACTTTAAGAGGGCTCCAAAGCTTTCTAGGGTTCGCAAATTACTACAGACGCTTCATCAAAGGTTTTGCCTCCATTGCGGCCCCCCTTACTGCTATGACTAAGAAAGGTACAAATTGCAAGGTATGGTCCTCAGAAGCAGAATTGGCTTTCCAGCAATTAAAAGACATGTTCAGCAAAGCTCCAATTCTTCAGCATCCAAATCCCGATCTCCAGTACATAGTTGAGGTTGATGCCTCTGAGGTAGGAGCAGGTGCCGTGCTCTCCCAGAGACAGCCTAAGTCTGGTAGAATCCATCCAGTAGCATTTTTTTCTAGAAAGTTTTCTCCAGCGGAGATGAATTACGATGTTGGGAATCGAGAACTACTGGCCATCAAATTGGCATTGTCTGAATGGCGACATCTTCTGGAAGGGGCTCCCAAACCTTTTTCTATCCTCACTGACCATAAAAACCTACTGTACCTTCAGACTGCAAGACGTTTGAACTCACGTCAGGCTCGATGGGCTCTGTTTTTCTCCCGTTTTAATTTTGTTCTTTCTTATGTTCCTGGGCATAAAAACAAGAAAGCCGATGCTCTTTCCAGACAGTTTGCTACCTCTGAAGAAGACCAACCTACCGAGCAGTATATAATCCCACCTCACAAAATTGTCGCACAGATCTCTACGGCTCTTTCCCAACAGTTACAAGAAACCCAGAATTGTGTTCCCCAAGGCTTGAAGATACCACCAGGTCGCCTGTTCGTAGCCCCTAGCCTCAGAAAACCTGTACTCCTCTGGGCACATGATGGTGTTTTATCTGGTCATCCTGGTGTCACCATCACTCTTAAGACCTTGCAGCGTCATGTCTGGTGGCCTCATATGAAAAGGGATGTTACTGACTATGTGGCTGCCTGCCCAACTTGTGCTGCTAATAAAGTACCCCGTACATTGCCTACTGGACTGTTACAACCACTTTCAGCACCTCGTCAGCCTTGGACCCATTTGACTATGGACTTCATTACAGACTTACCCAAGTCCGAGGGTATGACTGCTATATGGGTCATAGTGGATCGCTTTTCAAAAATGTCTCATTTTGTGCCGCTCCCGGGATTACCTACAGCGGAAGCACTGTCTACTCTCTTCCTTTCCCATATTGTGAGATATCATGGCATACCTACCAATGTCGTCTCAGACCGCGGATCCCAGTTTGTTTCCCGATTCTGGAGAGCGTTCTGCAAGAAACTGGGAGTAACGCTTTCACTCTCTACCTCACATCACCCTCAAACAGATGGTCAAACCGAACGCATGAACCAGACCCTAGAAACCTATCTTCGACATTATGTCAATGCCTTACACTCCAACTGGTCTGAGTATTTGCCTTTAGCTGAGTTCGCCATTAATTCCCGTTGGCACAGTTCTCTTCATACCACACCATTCTACGCAGCCCTAGGCTATCACCCTCAGACTTTTCCCCTACTTCAGCCTTCTTCTGGTGTACCAGCAGCAGATCAGCGGGTTAAAAATATTCTGCTACATTGGAAAAAGATTCGCTTATTACTACGGAAGTCAGCAGGCAAGTATGCACTTTTTTCCAACAAACGAAGACGCCATATACCTCCATATGTGGTGGGGGACAGAGTTTGGCTATCAACCAAATATGTGAGACTGAAACAACCTTCTACCAAATTGGGCCCTCGATTCATTGGTCCTTACAGAATTATTGCTCGAGTCGGGCCAGTCTCCTATCGGTTGAAATTACCCTCCTCTCTCCGAATTCATCCTGTGTTCCACGTTTCCCTCCTCAAAAAAGCAATTTTCAATCGCTACTCCAGAACGCAACAGCTACCTCCTCCTGTTCTTGTTGATGGACAAAATGAGTTTGAAGTCTCCAAGATTCTTGATTTTAGAATACAGGGTCGTGGCCTTCGGTATCTGGTTCATTGGAAGGGATATCCTGTCACAGACCGTTCCTGGGTTCCAGCCAAAGATCTGCATGTCCCTTCTCTTATTCGAGACTTCCATGCCTCCTTTCCCACTAAGCCCCGCTAGGCCCCCGGAGGGGTCCACTGGGGAGGGGGCCCTGTCATGTACCTGGGTGTATTTGAACCGGGATCTTCCTGGTCCCAAAGCTGCAGCCTTACCTGTTGCGCTACTGAGCAGATCTGGACTTTTGGAAATGTCCTCTCAGTGTTAAACATTACCTTGGACTCACTAGCCCCACCTGCTGCCAGCTGTGGACAATTTTCAATCAAAGCAGCCCTTAAAAAGGAAGTGATGCTATCTCTCAGCGCCCGTTTGTGTGGAATAGCTCCCTGGGTGTTGTGACTGCTTTTTGATCCTGATTTTCGTGTTGAACTTCTGCCTGAATTCCTGACTACTCTCCAGCCTGCTGATTTTGTACTTCACTGCCAGCTCGTGTATGACCTTTGCCTGCCTGACCACTCTCTGGATTTCGATCATGTACCATTTTGCCTGATCTGTTGCCAACCTAATCTGCCTGACTACGTTTTCGCCTGAATCCTCAGCACACAAGTTCCACTTCGGACACTACCTATCACAGGTACCTTACAGTTCCAGAGTTCCTGGTTCCTGTTCACCTGCTGTGTTCCAGAGTTCCTGGTTTCCTGTTTACCTGCTGTGTCTCGGAGTTCCTGGTCCCTGTCTATCTGCCATACTTCCGTGCACCTGGATCCAGCCCGACTACCCAGCCACCTGCTCCGTGGTTGATCCTGCCAGGCACTCGTACCCCTTCTACCTCCGCACCTCCTGTTACACTACCAGGGGGCGCTGGTGGAAGCCGTAAGGGAGGCCTCCCTCTGCTAAACCAGGCTCGTCACCGTCAGGTACGTGACATCCCACGGGGTGAGATCTTGTGTGGAGCCCCAGATCGAGGGAGATTATTAGTGGTCTTGTATGTCTTCCATTTTCTAATTATTGCTCCCACAGTTTTCTTCACACCAAGCTGCTTGCCTATTTCAGATTCAGTCTTCCCAGCCTGGTGCAGGTCTACAATTTTGTTTCTGGTGTCCTTAGACAGCTCTTTGGTCTTCACCATAGTGGAGTATGGAGTGTGACTGTTTGAGGTTGTGGACAGGTGTCTTTTATACTGATAACAAGTTCAAACAGGTGCCATTAATACAGGTAATGCGTGGAGGACAGAGGAGCCCCTTAAAGAAGAAGATACAGGTCTGTGAGAGCCAGAAATCTTGCTTGTTTGTAGGTGACCAAATACTTATTTTCCACCATAATTTGCAAATAAATTCTTTCCAACGGTGACAACGGTGGACCCTGAGTCCAGATGGTCTGGTCCCGATGGACGGTTTGGCCCACAGAGGGCGTAGAAAATGTCCAGCACTAACCCCACGTCACAGGCGCAGTGAAACTGTTATCTATTTGGTGGGGGTAACTTGCCAAGGTTCAAAGCGTGCCTAAATATAAATGTATGGTAAGTATTAGAGTATTTCCAAGCCTTCTGGGTCCTCTTTGTGTCTCCTGGTGCGGCTTATGCCAGGCAACACTACCATTTTGGTTAGGTTGATTTTTAGTTCATGAATGCTGTGAGAGCTTCCCTGTCTCCCTTCGGTGTCTAATGAACCCTACTTTCTATCTTCATTTCTATTTACTTTTAGGTCAGTATTAGTGTCTAGGCTCTAGTTTCAGCCCTCTGGTGCGGCTTTTGCGAGGCAACACTACCAATTCAGGTAGGTTGCCCCGAGGGCATATGTCACTAGAGAGCCTTGTATTTCTTTGTATTTCCCTTTGTTTATACATACTCTTGGAAATACTCTGATACTTACTATACATTTATATTTAGGCACGCTTTGTACCTTGGCAAGTTAACCCCACCAAATAGATAACAGTTTTACTGCACCTGTGACGTGGGGTTAGTGCTGGACATTTTCTACGCCCTCTGTGGGCCAAACCGTCCATCGGGACCAGACCATCTGGGCTCAGGGTTCACCGTTGTCACCCGCCGGTCTGACCTTCCAGGGAATAACAGCATCATCAAAATCAGAACTACAGTGCTTTTTTATTATTTTTTATTGCTACTACCAAGTAACACGTATGCACCCAACACATAGGGTTAGTATCTAAAAAGCTCTTGAGAATGTATTGTGTATTTGTGTACAATTTGGAGTTCAGTATGTGTCCCCATAACCAACAGCCTATAGAATATCTTTCTCTCACCCCTCTCTCTCCCCCCATCAATGTTATTTGCTTATTTATTATATCTTTTTGTTCCATATCTTGATTTTGTACTATTTCTTGAATACAGATATCATTCATCACTAAAAGGTGCAGCACCCCACCCCTGAAGAAAAGGCTGTACAACCAAAAGGCCTTGAAACGTTGGGTACCTGACCCACCCTTGAGACAGAGCCGGGTCCTGTACTACATTCTTCCTTCCTTTTTTTGTGCAATCAATGATATCTGTTTCTATGCGTTGTGATTGTTCCTTTTTCATCATGTATACACTGGTCCTTTGGATACGTGTTGTGCGTATAGAGTAGCAGCCCTTCATATTATATATTTTTGTATAAAACTTTTTCAAATAAACAAGTCTTCATGACAAATACTATTGTACTTCATTACTTTGTATAGAGGTTTTCAACAGTCACCCTAAAAAGTCCCACCGAGGAACCACCCTCTTCGGAGCGCACTCTTTTTCTGTATGTATTTAGGGATGTGGGTAGACTGACCTCTTCATATCCGTGCATCTGAGACATCGCTCTTTGCTACATGAAATTTGAACCACATAACTGTCATTTTAGTGCAAACACATGGGCTTAACGTGGATTTAAACCCTCTCCTATACCCAGTGAAGTGAACAGCCTCAGATGATACACAGAGATGAAACAAATCTCCCTACATAAGTTTTACATGTATATCTGCTGTCTTCAGCCTTATATACAGTACACTTTAGAAAGTGCACATCAAGTTAGAAATCTTCCTTTCTGTTTCAGCAGTGGGTGTGGAGTCTGGGCATACACTGTGTGACAGCTGATTGGAAGAAAGGTACCCCCACCCCCCCTCCATATAGGCAGAGGAACGAAGAAACTAGCAGAGCTGTGCTGTGAATAAACAAGCTCTCTGCTTATCTATCTCTAAGCACCCTCCCTGACACAAATTTCCAGCTGCTATTATCTCCTGTGTCGGAGAACTTGTCAGAAGTTATCATGCTGATAACAGAAGAACAGAGCAGCAAAAAGACACTGGACTCAAATCTTTGGAGAGAGATAAGTAAACACTACAGATATATGTGCCCAGGTCAGATTTCTACATAGTTGCCGACATTTCAGAAAAGTTTCTAGGGACACCTTTTTTTTTTTTATGTGTAGCCAGCAAGACATTGAAGGGAAAAAAATGGTCTTTAAAAGAGAAGTATGGGTTTCCTTTTTTTTTTCTTACATCTATTCTATGTGAGCTGTTGATATCTATAAATCCTTCCAGCCCTCTCAGAAGTGCCCCCATTCTGTTAAAATCGAGATAAATACCTATGGGAGGTTCTACAGTCTTTCATACAGCATCATCCCGACAATGGTGTAGAATGTAGAGTCTTAATCCACCCCCTTTCCTGTCATTTTGCTTGATTGATGTTGGCTCTCCTCCCTCTGCTAGTTCCTGAGACTTCACAGAGCGTAGCTGCTCCCCCCTCCCTTCTCACTCCTCCCTCCCTCCTCCCCTGCAGCCTGTTCCGTTCTTCAGAGGAATCCAGAAGAGATTTCAGCACTTCAGTGAGTGTAAGGTGAGAGAAGTCACTGATAGAAATATATAGTGTCGATTCTCATACACAGCACTATCTATCAGCACAGCCACGTCTCTTAGTGGAGGGGGGACAGAGGCACTTTTCAAACTGAAAATGGACCGTTTTTGCCAGCTGAAGGAAAGTTCACGTGCACATGCTGTAAAAACTAAAAGAGGTAGGAAAAAAAGATTAGCTGATATGTGACTAATGTAATATGTACTAGTCATTTAACCCATCCCATACTTCTTTAATTAGGGGTGTGACGTTCATCTAAAACGTTCATCTGCAAGAAGCATATTGTTAAGCTAATAATTAATTTATTACAGGCATATCTATAGCACCGCCAATTTATGCAGTGCTTTACATACTGTATGTAGCAATTCATTACTAAAATTTAGGGCTGTTACTGATTAAAATTTTCGTGTTTGATTAACCGATTTTTTTTTTAAACGATTAATCGACCAATTTCGATTAATTATAACGCACATACAGATCCAACTACTTTTAGCTGATCTCCTAGCAGGCCGATTCCCAGTGCAGCTACCAACCACTGGAAACATGGATAGCAGGATACAAAAAACACACAAAGGCAGCGCTCGATGGGAATAGCATTAAAACTTTTATAGTCTTCAAGTAGGTAACAAAATAAATATTGCAATGGAGATAAAATCAATGTAGCTAAATAAACTGTAAAAATGGTGCGAGTAATACCAAACGGTAGCAAAAGCAGTCATAAAAACATGTAGCTAAGTATGATACTGGTATAAAAATGTGTACAACGATACCACTGCTGAATCCAGATGAGGGGTTAACATCAGTCCGTCGGCATGTAGATGTCCCGTGAAGGGAACTATCACAACTCCCAGTGGATGGCTGTAGAATCCCAGGTTGATAGAGGGAAGTGTAACAGCCCTTACGTGTGGCAGATAGTAAGGTCCCGCCGGCATGCAGATATGAAGGCACAGCAAAGGAGCCCTTCAGATGGACACGGCAAGCCCCGCCGGTGTCCGTGGCGTCACCGGATCTCCGACAGAACTCCCTGAAGACCCGGAAGCCAGCGGAGAGGTGAGTACCGATCAAAACAATTTTGATCGATCAAAAAAATTAATCGGTTAATCGAGGAATTAATAGTTAATTTCCACAGCCCTACTGAAATTGTATAAAGTAAGATTTCTCATAAAAAAGACAGAAACACAGGCAAGAATGTATTTTTCAGAGGGGCACCAGGGCATGGAACTGGGGGGGGGGGTCAGTAGGGCAAAGTATAGGGGGGGGGACCAGGGCACAGTACTGAGGGATCAGGGAGGGCAAAGTATATTTTCTGAAAGCACATGGCCTGTAGAATAAAAAAAAAAACAATATACCTTACAACAATAGTGTATTTAGGTTTTGTGCTGCCCCAGGCCTGACTAAACTCATGCACCCCTAATTTAAATATGACCCACTCCTTCCTGTCAAGACCACACCCCTTTCTGTTTAAGACCCGCCCTGAAATTTTCGAGCGGGGACTAGTTCTTAGGGCAGGGTGGGGGCATTGGATTCCCTTAATTTGCATAGATTTCCTCTCCTTCCTGTTTGGCTATGGGGCAGGAAGTGATGGGAAATCTCTGCAATGGGACAGGGATGGTAAAAAATAAACTGACAGGGGTTATAACCCTCCCTTACTCTATCCAAAATGAAAAAAAAAAAAAGTGTTGGCTATAGTTCTACTTTAAAGTGGAGCTCCACCCTAAATAGCAACTTTTGCTATTTGGAACCCTCCCCCCCTCCGGTGTCACAATTGACACCTTTCAGGGGGGAGGGGGGTGAAGATACCTGTCTAAGACAGGTATTTTCACCCACATCCGGGAGTCCTGTCTCCGGGAATCTGCGGGAGTTACGTCACTTCCCGCAGACTTCCCTTGGTGTTCTGGGAGACACTCGGCTCCCAGAACACAGGAGCACCAATCAGAACGGCGCAGCGCGACTCGCGCATGCGCCGTAGGGAACCGGGCATGAAGCCGCAGGGCTTCACTTCCTGGTTCCCTCAGCGAGGATGGCGGAGGGAGCAGCAGAGCGACGAGCGGTCGCTCGTCCTCTGCTGCGGACGTCGCTGGACTCCAGGACAGGTAAGTGTCCAAATATTAAAAGCCAGCAGCTGCTGTAGCTGTAGCTGCTGGCTTTTAATATTTTTTTTTCCGGCGGAGCTCCGCTTTAAGCACAAATTTCTGATAATTTTATGGAGGGAACTAAGAAGATATACTGTAACCATGCCAATGGTGCAGAAGAAAACATATAGCACAGTGAGGAAGGTTTGTGGTCCAGGATGATAGGACAGTAAAAATTAGAAGCAGCTTGCGTTACACTAACAGTGTAGCACAAGCCGGCGGTGAACTCTTTACGTGCTGCCCCCCTGAAAAGTGCTGCCCTAGGCCTGGGCCTTGTTGGCCTAGGCCAGGATACAGCGTTGCCTTACAAAATACCTGCTAAATTTCTACTAAAGTCTTTTTCACATGATGTGTACTAAAGGGCCACTCTTACCCACATGGGGATGCTCTAGTGTTTTGTGCATCTCTGTGCAGGCAGTCTCATTGATTCCAATTGGGACGCAGCAGCTGCTGCCCTCAATCTGACATCCTTGCAAGTGCGGGTGTGTGGCCCCGAAAGTAGACAGTATGAGTTTGGGTACACCGTCTAGTAAATCAACCCCACAGTTTATTAGGCTTTAGTAATGAATAAACAATTAAAATGGAACTTCACTCTCCCAACCAACATTGATTATTTCTAATCCTCATTCTGCTTGCATTAGTAAATAGATAAGAAAAGTATATCACATTTACTTGTTCTAAACACTTTTGTTTTTTACATTTCTTCAGTTACTTCCTAGTTTCTTGCCTAGGCAAATTATGTCATACATCCCGGGAGTCTTCTTGAGGGGTGGAAATAGGGTTGCCACCTGTTCGGGATTCACCCGGACAATCCGGGTTTTGAATCATGTGTCCGGTTTTCAGGCAGACACATTATTCAGACTGGGCTGTGGCGCCCATAGTAACCAAAATAATCACACTCCTGGGTGGCTGTCTGGGGGCAGGTTCAGAATCACTGGGGGGCAGGGCGATGATGTCAGCAAGAGAAATTAGACCACACCCACTGTTTTCTATGGCACGCTATGCGCACCACATTATTACTCTACTTGGGGCACCCAAAGGTGTCCCAGGCTGCTAAAGTGTTCGGGTTTGGCTTGAAGAAAAGGTGGCAACCCTAGGTGGAAAAGAGGATGGATTTTCCCAGCTAAGGACGCTCTCCTGCATGCATGCCAGAGCTACATGAATCATCTGCCCTTACTAAAGATGGCCACGGACAGAAATACTATGGGTTGTTTTTCAAAGTGATTTCTCAAAAAATAAAGCGTGTAGACATGGATGGATGGGGGAGTTAGCCATGCCATGAATTATATAGTATTTTTCATTTCTGGTGCTCAGATGCCGTGAAGATCCGCTTTAATGAACACAGGAGAGCGATCAGTAGCGATCGCTCACTGTGTTAATTTAGAAAAGGGCTGGTAAAAATTACATGTTTATTAATGCCCCCGCGCCACCTTCATCTTGAACACCACATCGATCTCCCACCGCCCAGTGTTGCTGGAGGTTCGAGTGCAGGACGGGGGCTTTAATTTATGGAGTTTGATCCTCCTGTGGCTTCCATGCAGCAGCTGAAGCTGGCAGGAGGGGAGAGGAGGAGAAGCCAGCAGCAGGGAAGCCACATGGGGATCTGTGCTGCAGGAGAGGGGTGGGGGGGGGGCGGAGATGTTGGAAAGATGCAAGGAGAGGCAGAGAGTTGGGGATGGTGCAGCATCTGGTAAAGTTAGCAGACAGGACTGCTGCAGTCCCCACAGCTCTGATTTCTGGGAAGGATACTGGCACACATCTATCTCGGGACAGCTTAATAAAAAGCATGACTATTCGAGAAGGTTGGCAAGTATGATGACATTAGCAGCAAAAAAACAGGCATGCATCCTTTTTTATTGTGTATAAAGCATGGTATGTGTGGAGGTGCACTATAGTGCTGGCATGTTGCCTGATACTGTAAGAATGTGTTAGAGAGCCATGCAAAACAAACAACACCACAATTCACCATAGTACACGCTGTACCACGCATTGCAGTAAAATGTCTATTTTGCTGCAGGAAGACACCAGGGGAAATGTCACCAAAGAAAAAAAAGTTATCGCCGGAGCAATTGTCACGTTGGCAGATTTACCCTTTTCTCCATTATTTTGATGACAACTGCCAACCTATAAGATTCCTCTCCTTCCTATACAGTGACAACTCCATAGGACAAGGAAAAGTGAATTAATACTCCTCAGTGGGGGCTCCCCATTTAATAGGTTCGCTTCTATTTAACCACTTCAGCCTCAGCGACGTAACTGTACATCATCAGGTTGAACGGGTTATACGGGACGATGCCTACAGCTACAGGCCCCATCTGGGTATTTATTTTCCGGCCGGCGATGCTCTGTACTGTAAAAGCAATCCTAGCAGCTAAATAGCTGCTTGATTGCTTTTACAGGTGACGGGGGGTGTTTCTGCTGGCTGGCCATAGAGATGACTGAGGACCAGAAAATCCCCAATCTCTATGGTCTAAGAAACTGGAAGGGACTAATGTTTTGTCTCTTCCAGTTTCGGTCTAATGTAAATGGGCTGTTACTAGTCTGTGATAGCATCGGATCAAAACAATGTTTTTTTGATTTGATGCTTCAAAAGTCAGAGGAGAGATCTAGGGTCTAATAGATCCCAGATCCCTCAGTAAAGAGTACCTGTCACTGCCCATGCTATTACAAGGGATGTTGTTTATCCCTTGTGATAGCAATAAAGTTGATCTTTTTTTTTTTTATTGAAGAGTGTAAAAAATTAAAATAAATAAATAATAATAAAATAAAATGTATTTTTAAAAGTGCCGCCCATCCCACCGTGCTCACCCTCAAAGGCAAACGCATGCATTGGTCCCGCATTCATACGTAAACAGCGATTTCACCACATATGTGAGGTATTACCACAAACACCAGAGCAAAAATTCTAGCACCAGACTTTCTCTGTAAATCTAAAGTGTTATCCTGTAAAGGCTTTAAAAGCGTTGCCTATTGATAATTTAATGTACCATAGTTGGTCGCTGTTCCACAGGCGTGTGCAATTTTCTGCTACCAAAAAAGCTTTATTGAAGTACCAAAATTCAAACAAACATACAGAAAAGCCAATATACATAATATCTGGGAAAATAACATCCAGTTGAAGAAGCAAAAACGTAAACCCACGCAGGGGCATGCGCAATTTTAAAGCATGACATGTATGGTATCTATTTCCTTGGCGTATCATCTTTTAAATGTATTATATTGTGTGCACTAAAATTAATTTAACTGCATTTTTTTTCCAAAAAGTTGCGTTTGTAAAAGTGCTGTGCAAATACAAAAAGGAGGGTCCCAAAAAGGTGACCCAAGGTCGGACTTTAACGGCACAGTAAGCAATAAGGATATAGGAAAATAATATTTATTGAGACATAGAAACATACATGGTATAAAAAGGGACATGAAAAAAGATTTAAAAAAGCAATACATAGTATATGATGTGAGCCCTATTGCGTCAACGCGTTTCGCCGTTAGGCTTCGTCAGAACACATTCGGGATTCGTTGGTTGCAAGAAAAAGAGAAACGGGTCTCACTATCTTGCAAGAGAGTCCATCTTGTTCAACATATAGTTAAAGAAGAAGTATTGTCCAATGTAGGAAAGAAGTTGGCTCACAAAAAGAGAGCAATTCTCATGACAAGGGATCATAGGAACCAGTGGCTCATAAATTAAATTTTTTTGCATTATAGCCTCAATCAGGGGGTGGTGCATACGGATAATAACGAAGAGCAAGAGACAACCATATAAAGGTTGTCAAATCATAAGTGGATACACTCTTCCAATCCGGGATATCCAATCAACAAACAAGCAAGCTCAGCTATATCTAAACACAAGGGTGTATTGTACTCAGGGCCATGCTATTGTCCTCAAAAACAAGTTGATGGTATGAGAATATCAACGTAACCCCCTGGGAGAGAGCAAATGCACGTGTAGATACCATTTTTTAAAGCCAGCGGAAGGCTTTCCAGGGATAACAACCAATGCCATTTTATTCTCTGCTAAAATATATATATATATATATATATATATATATATATATATATAATGTTTGGGGTTCTAAGTAATTTTCTAGCAAAAAATGTGGATTTTAACTTGTAAACACCAAATGTCAGAAATAGGCTTAGGCATGAAAGGGTTAATAAAAAAAAAAAAAAAACATATTTACCATCAGTTCTTCACAACAGAATCTAAAAGGACTGGAGCATAGGTAGTTTTCTAGCCATGTATCAAAAATTGCATTTTGGTCTTCAATAAAATGGCCGCCGATAACCACTAAATTTTTCTATTACAGAAATGATGAAGGCACAGCTGCTGGAAATAGCAGACGCCGATTGGCTCTTGGACTATGATTCCGGAAGTTCGCTGTATGTGGTTGGAGGTCTAGCGCGCCAACTTTCTGTGTCGAGTCCAGTGTGCGGTACATAGGAATGTGTCCATAGACTCAGCGTGCAGTGTATGACGGGGACGGCGCTGCCTCTAGTGGGCTCTCTCCATTGTAAACATCCGCTGTTCTGCTGACACTACTAGTGCAAGTCATGCCGCTCACTGCTGGTGTGATCCGCCGGCTGGATGAAACGGTGGTCAATCGCATTGCAGCGGGGGAAGTGATCCAGAGACCTGCGAATGCCATCAAAGAGATGATCGAGAACTGGTAATCCCTCTCCTTGTTTGTGCCCATCTCATGCCCATTGGTTCTGTACATTATTATGGCTTATAACAGAGCTCCAGTATGTATCCCTCATTCCTGGCTCCAGTGGTGTAACAATCCCTAACCAAAAAAACAAAAATGATTGGACTGTGTAATAAAAAAAATCTCGACCCATGAAATTCCTTGACCGCATCACTTCCGGTGCGGCTACGTCACAAAACATCTGTTCGCGGGGCTTTACCGCGTATGCGCGACTTCACCGCTGTTTTATCGCGCATGCAATTTTCGGGTCAAGAAAAATTATAGACCCGAGCGGGTGGGCGTAGTGGCGATTTGTTTAAACTCGTCATCGTCAGCACCGCGTTCAGCCCCTAGACAGTTTTTTTACTAACCCGTACCGAAGGAAAGTGGGAGGGGGATATAGAGGGGGGCGGGCTGCACACAGTGCTATGCACGGGGCCCGCCCCCTCTCCAAGCACTGCTCTATCTCCCCCTCCCACATTCCCTTGGTACGGGTTAGTAGAAAGAACAGCCTGGGAGCGGGGGCGGTGCTGCCAAGTGTAAACAAAATCGCCGCTCGGGTCTATAATTTTTCTGGACCTGAAAATTGCATCCACGCATACGCGATGCGATAAAACAGCGGTGAAGTCGCGCATGCGCGGTAAAACCCCGCAAACAGATGTTTTGTGGCGTAGCCGCACCGGAAGTTATGCGGTCGAGATTTTTTTTAGAACACCTGCACCAAATTGTGGGTGTGTCTAAGGCCTCTTTCACACTGAAGCGTTTTTACAGTGTTTTCGCGGTAAAAATAGCGCTGTAAAAATGCCTGAAATAATCCTGCCCCATCATTCTCAATGTGAAAGCCCTGAGGGCTTTCACACTGAGGCGTTTTGCTGGCTGTGCATTGGAAAAAATCCTGCAAACCGCTTCTTTGGAGCATCTTTAGGGCGCTAAAAATAATGCTGTAAAAACGTCTATCTCCATTGTAATGAATGAGTAACGCGGTAAAACACATAGGCGTTAGCGCTATTTTTACCGCAAACGCGGTAAAAAATTTCAGCATTTTTTTGCGTTTTTTCAACGCCTCAGTGTGAAAGTAGCCTAAGGGTTTGCCAGGTGATGATACAAAATCTTACCACCTGCTTGAACCCCCCACTTTTGCGTGCTGCAACCGCATGCATTGCTCATGGTTTCAGGGGAATCTGCACATATGTGATCCTGTGCTCAGGTCCTATTCACTTAAAGCAAAAAGGTGTAATAATTCTTTCTGACACGGAAAGGTTTTATACTTTAACCACTTGCCGACCGCCCTATAGCAGTTTTACTGTTTAAGGGTGGCAGCTGTACGCAGGATCACGTGCGTGTATATATAGTAGTTGTAAACCATTACATATTCCCAGAGAAGTGACCGACCTGGTGATGTCATGGAGATTTTTCTATACGCCATGCGTAATCCATCTTACCTCACCTTTCAGCCTAATGGTATAATACATCTCAGTATCGCTGTTTCCCACATATCCCCAAGTAAACAGACATGACCAATGTGCTTGCACCCTCAGCTCGACCAGCTGGCCTGGAGCCTGGGAGCAATCTTTATTTATATAACAATAGAGCTTGGTGGCTTCACAAATCGGCCAATCAAGCACAGGCAAGCAGGAGGGGTTATACAACAACCAATGAACAATGACTAGGGGAGTCTTATGGGCGTGTCTGGGCAGGGACAGTGTGTATGATTTCCCTCCCCCTGTACCTGTAAGCCATGCTCTCCAGTAAGAGCTCTTTCAATCTGGGGCATTGTGAGCATCGGCCATTTTTAGCGGCCCCTTACCGTCGTTTTTGATCTCAATGGGCAGGGGCGCTTTAGTACACACCGCTCCTACAGCGCCTCAAAGATGTGGCTAGCACAAGCCTTTTTTGACGTCCTGCCAGCGCACCGCTCCACTGTGAAAGCCCTCGGGCTTTCACATTGGAGAGATGGGAGAGGTGCTGTAAAGCGCTTCAGTGTTAAAGGGGTCTAAACAGGAAGCCGCATGGCTTGAAATCATGAACCCTGTCCTCGACCATAAGAATTTAAAGGCTCCCGTTTTTACCATTGGCGTGAATCCTTATTCTGCGTTGTTCAGAGAACGCATACCAAGATTATACTACCGTTCCTGTGGATGGGAGATTATCTGCAGAGGCACGCCATGGCCTCCCCATGTGTTGATCAGGCACACGGGTGACACGAGCGTATACCAGCTAATAACCGATAATGTCTTTGCGGAGCGAACACATCCCCTCCAGACAAACGTCTGTGCATCGCACAGGGGCTTTTCACTGGCGGACATATCCCCACTCTGCAAACACTTCTCTGCATCTTCAAGAAGCTTTTCACTACCAGACAGATCTCAACCAGCTTCAGTCTGCCCCAGTCAGCTCTTTAGCGCAGACTGAGAGAGATCTAACACTGGGAGACACTATGACAACGCATATTAAATACATCTTCATAAAATTTCCACAACAGTGATACACAGAGATTATGTAAATCCTCCTACATAAGTTTTACCTGTTTATCTTCAAGTCTTTCTTCTCTACATCTGTTCAAATTCCAGAATTTAAATAGTTTGCCTGAGCTGTCAGAAAAAAAGGGGCAGAGAACTCAGCGAGGAGAGATCTGAGAGCTGATTGGAGGGTAGGGACACCAGCAGAGTGACAGCCTCAGCTCTGTTCATAAGTTCTCTCCCCTGTCACCGTTTTTTTTCTTGGTGTCAGTGCTGATAGCGTTAGAATGAAGCAACAGACAAAAGTGACATGTGGGGCTCCGGATAGAGACAAGTACACACTATAGAAGGATATGCTTTGTTTATATTTCATGTCTGAAGTTTACAGCCACTTTAATGCAGAGAATGCATTAAGGTTTAAAAAAAAAAAAAAAAAAAGTTGCCTTTAGAACCACTTCAACACAGGGCATTTTCACCCCCTTCCTGCCCAGGCCAATTTTCAACTTTCAGCGCTGTAACATTTTGAATGACAATTGCGCGGTCATGCAACACTGTACCCAAATTAAATTTTTATAATTTTTTCCCCCACAAATGGAGCTTTATTTTGGCGGTAATTAATTACCTCTGTGGTTTTTATTTTTTGCACTATAAACAAAAAAACAGCGACAGTTTTGAAAAAACACAATTTTTTACTTTTTGCTATAATAAATATCCCAATTTTAAAAAAAAAACAACAAATTTTTTCCTCAGTTTAGGCCGATATGTATTCTTCTACATATTTTTGTTTAAAAAAAAAAAACGCAATAAGCGTATATTGATTTGCGTAAAAGTTATAGCGTCTACAAAATAGGGGATAGATTTATGGCATTTTTTATTTTGTATTTTTTTACTAGTAATGGCAGTGATATTCGATTTTTTATCGTGACTGTGACATTGCGGCAGACAGATCGGACACTTTTGACACTATTTTGGGACCATGGAGAATCATACAGCAATCAGTGCTATAAATATGCACAGATTACTGTATAAATGTCACTGGCAGGGAAGGAGTTAACACTAGGGGGGCAATCAAGGGGTTAAATGTGTTACCTAGGGAGTGATTCTAACTGTCAGGGGAGGGGACTGATTAGGGGAGGAGACCAATCTGTGTTCCTATATACTAGGAACACACGATCTGTCTCCTCTCCCCGGACAGGACGTGGATCTGTGTATTTACATAGATCCACGTTCCTGCTTTGTCACCAGCAATCGCAGGCACGCACATCGGCTCCCGAGTGACGCGGCGGGCGCGTGTACCCCCCATACCGCCGGGAAGCTGAGGACGTCATATGATGCCCGCCCAAGATGGGAGATCTCACCTGCGGACGTCATATGACTATGGGCGGGTAGGGAAGTGATTAAAGTGGAACTTCACCCAAAAGGGGAAGTTCCACTTGTTTGCATCCAGCCCCCTTCCCCCTTATGCACCGCAGTGATCTGAGCCGGTAGTTCAGCCCCACTCCTTCCCCCGGAACACGTCACGGGTTCCAGAAAACTATGGGACCATTCACAAAGCGCTGCACGTCTCGTGCATGCGTAGTAGGAAACTGGTTGTGAACCCTTGCCTAAGATGCCGATGCCTGCACCTGAAGCCGATTGAAGAATCTGCTCAGATGAGAACATTGCTGGATCCCTGGACAGGTAAGTGTCCTTATATTTAGCCTAGGTTCACATTGCTTCGGGTGAGAAATCGTGCAAGTTACGGTCCCTCCAATGTAAGAACACCCTAGTCCCATTCCTCTTAAATGCAGCTAAAAGTTTGATTCTGAGTTTTTGGAGGACTCAAAAGGTACCGAGCATGAAGGAGTGGGTAGTAAGGGCTGAAATCGGAAGAGCCATAGAAGAGGAATCACTGAAACTATACCGGAATTGTTGTTTTTTTTTGTCTGTTTTATTTTTCGAGTGGGTTGTTTTGGGCGAGGGTTTTCAGATCGGGGGAATAAATGTATAGAACTTAGATAAAGGAATATGTTTTTTTATCATGTGTATCTGTTTATACTGGCTTATACAATAAAAGAGAGAATATAAAAAAAAAAAAGAAATTGTGCAAGTTTAGCTGAACAATGCAATGCCGTCCGATTTCGGGGGTGATTTGACAGACATCTGTGTGGGTTCCTGCACAGATGTCTATACAAATCGCCTACCGAATTCGCCAAAAGTAGTACAGGAACTACTTTTGGGAATCGGTGTGGCGCTGCATCGATTCTAATAGTGCCATTTCCGGCAATAGCCGCTGATTTTGCATGCGATTTGACATGCCAAATCGTACCAATGTGAACCTAGGCTAAATGTCAGCCTCTACAGTATTATGTAGCTGCTGACTTTTAATTTTATGGGGAGAACCTGGAGCTCCTCTTTAATGATTGTGCCCCAAGCACGAGTGTAACAGGCAACTGCAAAGCTCAGTGCAATAATATAAAAAAATAGAAGCTGTTCCATACCATATGCTTTTTCCCACGTAGCCTATCTGAGGGAAGAACTTCAGGAGTAATGTACTTATATTATAGTGGTCAGGAGTGCGTATCAATCCCCCAAAGTTTAGATCATTCCTAAATTTCCCCTCTCAGCCCACCCCCTCAGTACAACTGGACTCCACGCACAGGTCCCCCGCGGTACAGACACCCTCCACCAACCTCCCAGCACAGACCCTTCACTATATACACCCTCCCTTTACAGACCTCTGAGTACACAGATGGGGCCCAGTACAGAATCAGCCACTCTCCCCAGGACAAACAGACTCTGTTTCTCCCCTGAACACTAGTACAGACACCCCCAATTAGGGCTGGGAAAAAAATCGATTTTAATCTTGAATCGAGTTTTGAGCTCAAATCGATTCAGTTTTGAAGAAAATCGATTTTTTTTTGATTTTTTTTTTTTCCCTTTAAAGTTTCCGTAGCAGGACTGCAGGGGGCGTATCCGGAATGGCACTGGGCAGCGTTACCCCAATTACATCTACTCGCTGCAGCCGCCATCTGCCTACCTGATCAGCGTGTCATGCAGACAGACGGCGGCCATTGCAGTGTTCAAAAGCCGCGCCTCCCGAGTCCTCATCGTCTGTGATAGGCGGGACACTCAATTTCACAGCAGGCAGTATTCAGCCTATCACGGACATCCTCTCATCCTCATCTGTGTTATGAGGATGACCATGATAGGCGGAAAACACTGAATGCTGGGAAATTGAGTGTTCCGCCTATCACAGACAAGGAGGAGGCGCGGCTTTTGAATACTGGAATGGCCACCGGTGTAGCAGTAAAATCCGTATACCATGAAAATCTACATCAGGTACGGGCACAGTGATTGAAGCATGGGCACAGTGAGACACGGGCACAGTGAGACAAGGGTACAGTGAGGCATGGACACAGTTCAATTCAACTAAGAGTAACCTCAGGATTTTTTGTTGTTTTATTAGCTAAATCCAAATACAGTATTAATAATTTGGATGTTTAACAATCTTTGTTGCACACTGCAAAAAACAACAAAAGGTCACAAGCGCTAAATTGGTGGATAAAGAAAAAAAATATAATGGATGATAATAATAATAATAAGAAAAAAATCCCAAATATTTTGGGAAGTACAAAGTATCCAAAAGGGGGAAAAAACAGGATCCAGCGCAGCAATAAAAAATCCGTACCCAGAAGTACAATATACACAACATGCACACAATATAATCCAGCGCTCATGGAACATACATTATTAACTATTGAAAACTCTTGAAGAATTGATAAAAAAGCTTAGTCCATTTATCACAATAAAGAGAGGGATCCAATCCCAAATGTGCAGAGGGCAAATGAATCTTAACTCTCCAGTTGCCAGTGGTGACAAACTTGTTAAACTTGCAGTGACATCCGTGGAGCAAGGAGGGGTTAGAAAAGTCAAAACAAAGCCTGTGGCATGGTCTCAGTGTGAGCACAGTACCTTTGAATGATGGACAACAGGCAGACCAGCGTGTGGAGGGCCCTCCAACCCAAAAGGATGCAGAGCCAGGATCGCAGCAAGGCTGGGACAGAAGGAATCACACACAGAGTTTCAAGAGTTTTCAATAGTTAATAATGTATGTTCCATGAGCGCTGGAATATATTGTGTGTTTGTTGCACACTGACTTTGCAGTTAGAGAAAGGGTTTGCCTTTGCAATTTTGTTTGTTGATGCACTTTAATTAATATAATAAAAAAAAAAAAAATCGAAGCGTAAATCAAGTTTTTTTTTTTTTATAAAAAAATCGCAGATTTATTTGGGGGGCAAAATCGCCCAGCCCTACCCCCAATACAGATCCCTCTGTACAGACACCCGACATACACACAGCACACCAGTGCAGACACTCCTCTCCCAGTAGAGGCCCATCAGTATGAACACCTGTCCGCCAGTACAAACCTCACAATACAATTCTGACCAGGCTTGCCTGCTACTATACGTAAGGTCTCTCTAGCACACCTTTTTACCCTTTAAAGGATAAGTTCACCTTTAAAAATAAAAATTACCTCTGATGTGGGCAGGCAGTTACTTCAGTCAAGATTCAATAAACTATGCGTATACTCACCAGTGCCCTCGTAGTTCATTGAAAACTACAAGTTGCCATCCACAGAGACTATCGGTACTTGTAGTCTATTCATTCACAGAACTCGATGAGTAACGTGGCAGTGTGGACGGAGTCTTGCACTCTTTTTGGCAGTGCAAATTTTTGCCAGAGCTGGAGAATATGAATTTAAGATGCAGTATATGTTTAATCTTTAATTTATTACACATTATTACCATTGTATCTTCCTCTTGTCTGTTGCAGTTTAGATGCTAAATCAACCAGCATTCAAGTGACGGTTAAAGAAGGTGGGCTGAAGTTAATTCAAATTCAGGACAATGGTTCTGGAATTAGGGTAAGTGTTTTAGTTCTGTGAATGAAAATGATGTTCAACAACCTATGTTCTTGCCTTGTTGCAAAGTTTATTTAAAAAAATAAAATATATAATTTTCTACATTACAGGTTTTGTATTTCTGGATAACACTTGTGTTGGCTACAAAGCTACAGGGTAGGCTATGTATCACAACCAATTGGGGTCCTTTTATACGAGCCTTCCGTATGTCCATTGTTCATCCACAAATTGACAGGTGAAAAACAGACAGCAATGAATTTCTATGGGCAAACGGATCATCCATTTAAAACAAGTTCTGTTTAAAAAACAAAAAAACAAAAACGGAAGCGGACATAAACGGACATAGTCTGCTTCTGCATCTGTTTTTACATTGGTTGTTATGAGCTGGCACCCGCTGGCGTCCTACCAACCAGTAACAGCAGGGATTAATCATTGGTTGTTAAGGAGCTGGCACCTACTGGAATCCAAACAACCATGACTCATCCATGCTGACAGGAGAAGTAAACAAAAGAGCTGAAAATTAAGGGAAAAAAATGGCGTAAGCCCCCCCCTTCCCCCCCGCCAATCCATACCAAAACCTTAGGGTCTGATATGGATGTGGGGGGGGGGTACCCTACGACCAAAAAAAAAAGGCATTTAGTCCCCTCCCCCAAAATCTATACCAGACCCTTATGCGAGCATGCACGTTGGGAGAGGGGTGGGACAAGCGTGTCCTATCCCCCCTGAACCATACCTGGCCACACCTGCTCAACATTGGGGGGTAAACATTGTTGCCAAAGCACATTGCTTCCTTACAGCTCTGGCCTGGTGGTTGAGGGGGTGCGGGGATAATTTATCGGAATCTGAAAGCCCCCTTTAACAAGAGGGCCCCCAGAAAAAAAAAGTCCCCCGATGTGGATCTATCGTCGGTCATGTCGTCCAGTAATGTAGGTCCACGTCAATCACAGTGAACAGTGCCCGCTGACCTGCACAAAAAAAGAGCCCACCGTACTCAACCACTATCGTCATTTGCTGCATTTGTGCCAAATTACATTTCTGGTACTCCCTGCCGCTAATGTAAACATAGGGGCAGGGCTGTCCAGTCATGTCACTGGGTGACAACCAATGCAAAAAGGACCATTTGTTTGTTTACATCCATTTAGGTCCACTTCCTAAACAGACATGGATGTAAACGTATGATCATTTGTTTGACCGTTTTTCATCTGTCTGTATACACTATTTGTAGATGATTTGTCATATTGTATCTCTACTGTATACATAAAGCCCCAATAGTTCTTTTTTGACTGTTCAGGGTGTCTGTTTATCTGGCCCAGGCATTTGTCTGGCCTGGGTTTCAGTTGACCTGTATAACCAAATCTTGCAAAGGACATTTTGTTTGTCGTGTCTAGAATAAAAAAAATGTTTTGGTATTAAAAAAAATATTTATCCTTAGAAAGAAGACATGGAGATAGTTTGTGAGAGATTTACTACAAGCAAACTGCAGTCATTTGAAGACTTGTCCAGTATTGTCACTTATGGCTTCCGTGGTGAAGTAAGTGTTAATACACACATACATACATTGTCTAGATTTTCTTAAATCAAAACTCCAACCTTACCCATTTTTGCTCCATCTGCATTTCCTTGGTGGAAAACTATTGACATTTGTCCTCCTAAGTAATTAAAAATACCTGGCATCTAGGTCCACTTAAAATGTAAATATTAGTTAAAGGTAAAACCTAGTAAACTGAGTAAGCCCTTATTTAGCCGCAAGATCTTGCCGCTATAATTCCAAATCATTTTTATCTCAATTTTTTGAGTTTTAAATGTTCCCATCTGCCTTTTGCATATACCAGCATCTCCTATTGCATTCTCCATATTGTGTATGTAGAGCCAAAATATTTTGTTACTTTTGGATACAGTGGAGGGGTTTAAGAACCCCGTTCATTTTTATTTATTTTTTATCGCTGTCTGTCCTTCGTGAGGAGATTCCCCCTCTTTTTTTCCAGGTGACCATTGTCACAGAAACATATGGTGATCGGGAATCTGAAACTCTCCAGAACAGGACAGGGTGAATTTTCAACCTGTTCCAGTGACAGCTGTCAAAGAGGGCTATACCCCTCAGTTTGTAGAGATTTACACTCACTTGTACATCTATTATGGAAAATAAAGGAAAATTTCCCCAACAGGTCGCAGTCATCAATAAAATAAACATACAGGGGTTTTATCCCTTCCATATTTTAACCTAAACTAAAGAAAAAATTATTTTGGCAATACATGCAATTTATAAAAAATAAAGAATACAATACCTTGGATTGTAAGCTCCTTGAGGTCAGTGACTGATGTGATTGTACAATATATACAGTATGTAAAGCGCTGTGTAAATTTGATGGCGCTATACAAGTACCTGAAATAAATATGTGGATAGGAACCCCTTTTAATGACAGAGCAGGTGTGCGGTGTTGTGGAGATTTTTATGGAGATGTATTTAACCACCTCCCTACTGTGCACGAAAACCCCCTTCCTGCCCAAGCCATTTTTCAGCTTTCAGCGCTGTCACACTTTGAATGACAATTGCGCGGTTGTGCGACGTGGCTCCCAAACAAAATTTGTGTCCTTTTTTTCCCACAAATAGAGCTTTCTTTTGGTGGTATTTGATCACCTCTGCGGTTTTTATTTTTTGCGCTATAAACAAAAGAAGAGCGTCCAGTTTGGAAAAAAAACACTATTTTTTACTTTTTGCTATAATAAATACCCATTTTTTTTTTAATAAAATTTTCCTCAGTTTAGGCCGATACGTATTCTTCTACATATTTTTGGTAAAAAAAAAAAATCGCAATAAGCGCGTATTGATTGGTTTGCGCAAAAGTTATAGCGTGTACAAAATAGGGGATAGATTTATAGCATTTTTATTTTTTTATTAGTAATGGCGGCGATCTGCGATTTTTTTTTTTTATTTTTATTTTTTATTGTGACTGCGATATTGCGGCGGACACATCGGACACTTTTGACACATTTTTGGGACCATTCACGTTTATACAGCGATCCCTGCTATAAAAATGCATTGATTCCTGTATAAATGTGATTGGCAGGGAAGGGGTTAACCACTAGGGGGCGGGAAGGGGTTAAATATGTTCCCTCAATGTGTTCTTACTGTGGGGGGAGGGGACTGACTGGGGGAGGTGACCGATGGTTGTCCCTATGTACAAGGGACACACCATCAGCCTCCTCTCCTTCACAGGACGTGGATCTCTGTGTTTACACACAGAGACCCACTTTCCTGCTCGTTTTCCGGGCAATCGCGGGTGCCCGGCGGCAATCGCGGGCGCCGGGCACGCGCACCGGGGCCTTGTGAACGTGGCGGGCGTGCGCGCGCGCCGCTGGCGGCGAGCGCGCGCCTTCTAGCTCGTTTTAAAGGGAGGACGTCATATGACGTCCTCCCAGAACGAGAGTATCCTCCGCCCGCCGTCAATTGACAGTGGGCGGTGGACAAGTGGTTAATATGTATTGTCATAGTGTCACCCAGTGTTAGTACTTCCGCAACCCGCTCTAAAAGAGCTGATTGGGGTAGTCTGAGGCTGGTTGAATCCCGTCTGATTGGGGAAAACGTCTTGAGGTTGGAGTGTGATGTTTGCAGGGTGCGGATATGTCCACCGACGGGGGGCCCTCTGTGCATTAGCACGGACGATCGTTGAGGAGGGGATGTCCTCGCTCTGCAACAACATCATTGGTTATGAGCAAATGCGTGCTCTTGTCTCTGCTGTGTCTGATCAACATTGGTTGGGATTCGTAGTGCGCGTCTGCAGATAGCCTCCCTCCCCCATTCAATAATAGTATAATCTTAATATGCGTTATTCTATGGAATAGCGCAGAATAAGAATTCCTATCAACGGTAACTTTAGCCATCATACGTTATTGTATTCATTGTATGTATTATTGTATTGAATCCTTTAAGCTATATTTGAGTGGGATTCATGTATGGCATCTCCTGTTGGAAGGAATGTCCTTGTATTGTAATTTTCCTGTGTGGAAGGGACATCATGTGATGTCCCCTCCCATGGGGGGAGGGGACTGGTTGCTGCAGCCAATCACCTCCTGTTTGAGATCTTTTGAGTTTAATAAAAGCCTATGATTAGGCGTTGGCTTGGCAGTCATGCTGGTCTGCTGAGAGATAAGAACATAAGCTGTGTGATGCTGCCTTTTTGAGGGATGAATGATGGGACGAATGAACGGTGAGTGGATCTTAGCAAACTTAGCTAAAGATAGCAATATTGCATAAAGATGAAATCTAAACTGTGTGCTTATAGAACACAGGAAATATGGGCTGTGTGCTCTGCATAGAACCTGTATTTCTACGACAGCGGGCTGCAGTGCTTTTGGAAATATTTGTCTACAGCAGCCTTTCTCGGACAGGGTTTTGTGGAGCCTGAAAGCGGCGGTAAACTCAGTAGAGAAATAAAATAATTTCCTCCTGCAAGGCAATGTTTAATGTGCTAATTTGCATCGCATATTAGCAGGTTATGTGAAACTTACCTTAAAACTAAGACCTCCAGCGGCACGCTGTCACTGCTGACAGGGCTTCCATCTTCACCCGGTCTTCTTTCCGGGTTGGCGGGCTCTGGTCCTTTCTAACCACTTTAGCCCCGGAAGAATTTACCCTCTTCCTGACCAGAGCACTTTTTGCAATTCGCCACTGCGTATCTTTAACTGACAATTGCGCAGTCGTGCGTCGTTGCATCCAAACAGAATTGATGTCCTTTTTTTCCCACAAAAAGAGCTGTCTTTTGGTGGCATTTGATCACCTCTGCGATTTTAATTTTTTGCGTTATCAACAAAAGAAGAGCAACCACTTTGAAAAAAAAGCAATATTTTTTTACTTTTTGCCATAATAAATATTCCCAAAAAATATATATAAAAAAACAAATGTTTTCCTCAGTTGAGGCCGATATGTATTCTTCTACATATTGTTGGTAAAAAAAATAGTAAGAAGCGTATATCGATTGGTTTGCGCAAAAGTTATAGCGTCTACAAAATAGGGGATAGATTTATGGCATTTTATATATATATATGCTACAAGTGACATGACAGTGATCACTGCTCCCGATGACAGGGAGCAGTAGATCCCTGTCATGTCATTAGGCAGAACAGGAAAATGCCTTGTTTACATAGGCAAGTCCCTGTCCTGCCTCTCCGTCTCACGATCATGGGCCGCCGGTAAACATCGAGTTCGCTGATACTGCGGGGCACGGTCACGGAGTACACGGCAGCGTGCACGCTAGAGGAAAAATTAAAGGGGGTGTACCTGTACGCCCATTTGCCCACCGCTGCCATTGTGCCGACGTATATCGGCGTACAGCGGTTGGCAAGTGGTTAATTGGAAGGGCTGCATGCGCACAGGAGCCACTGCTGACTTTTAATATTAGGATGCTCACCTGTCCAGGGATCCCACGATGTCGGCATCCTAGCCGATTTTCCAATTGACTCTCGCGTGCTGCCGCTGCCATTCTTTATAAGAGAAACGGGCAGGGAAGCCTTGCGGCTCCACAGCCGGTTCCCCACTGTGCATGCACAAAGCGCGCTGTGCTTTCTGAATTGCCTGGTGGTGGGGGAAGGAGGGGGGGGGGCAACCTTCGAGGGATCTCACTACGGCAAGGTATCCCAGAAGTGGGGATGGGTACCTGTTAAAAACAGGTACCCCCCTTCCTCGAATGGTGCCAAACGTGGCAGGGGAGGAGGAAGCAAAAAAGCGGAGCTTTGCTTTAAGTGTATTTCCACTTTTGCAGTCCATAAAAAACCCATTATATGTGTGTGTTCCCATTCACACAGCAAACCTAAAAGCTATTTTTGAACAATGTTTGAGTCTGTCATAAGTCTGTCCTCATTAACATACAGTGCAAGAAGCCCAGCTTCTTTACCTTTAACCCTTTTGTTAGGATAGATAACATTTAAGTCTAGTTGCAACTGATAATGAAGTACAGTTCAGACAGAGTAATTATGCTCAGCTCCCTCGTAAACAAAGAACACTGCCTCCTTGAGCCCTGCAATTGTTTTCAGGGAGGTGAGACTGAGGTGGACATTGTTTATTGAATGTATTTATAGTACCGTATATACTCGAGTATAAGCCGAGTTTTTCAGCACATTTTTTTGTGCTGAAAATGCCCCCCTCGGCTTATACTCGAGTCACCTTTTTGCGCCTGATTTTCCGGATTTTGAGGACCTGGTACCGGCCGGCCGTAGGTCCTCTGGACCCCAAACTTGGCACACATGTAGCCTCACTCTTCCTCTACAAGTGTGCAAAGTTTGTTGTCCAGGTGACCTACGGCCAGGGAGCAACGATTTTTCAAAGCCCGGCACCCCTTCCATAGACTCCCATGTTAAATGATCATTTCTCTGGTAATTTTGGGGACGCGGTACCGGCCGGTAGTAGGTCCCCTGGACCCGAAACTTGGCACACATGTAGCCCCTTTTCTCCTTTATAAGTGTACAAGGTCTTTGGTCTCGGGGACCTACGACCGGGGAGCACCGATTTTTCAAAGCCGGGCACCCCTTCCATAGAATCCCATGTTAAACGTCCGTCTAGTCATGGACACAGTGAGGCATGGGCACAGTGAGGCATGCAGATGGACACCCTAGGCTTATACTCGCGTCAATACATTTTCCCATTTTTTTGTGGTAAAATTAGGTGCCTCGGCTTATATTCGGGTCGGCTTATACTCGAGTATATACGGTAAATCCCTTCTATGGTGTTTTAAAATATATAATATATATATATATATATATACTTACTTTGCTCATATTTTGAACAGGCTTTAGCAAGTATAAGTCATGTGGCTCATGTAACCATCACAACAAAGACAGCAGATGGAAAATGTGCTTACAGGTAAGAAATTACCCACTTTAGGGGCTACTTCACACCACTGTGTTGCAGTGCTATGTGCATTGGTGTGTTCCCAATGCACTTCCACAATGCACATGTATAACAGCACATCGTAACACTCAGTAACTCACTACCATACAATGGGGTTGATTTACTAAAGGCAAATCCACTCCGCACTACAAGTGCAGTCGCTGAAGATCTGAGGGGAAGCTCTGCTGATTTTATCATCCAACCATGTACAAGCAAAAATGCTGTTTATTTTCCTTGCATGTCCCCCTCATATCTACAGTGACTGCACTTCCAAGTGCACTTGTAGTGCAAAGTGGATTTGCCTTTAGTAAATAAATTAAATTAAAAAAAAATACTGCAAGGATGTTTGTGTGTGGTGGTTTTTTATTTCTCATAATTTCTGGTTCATTGGCTGCTCGCATAAATGAATGGGCTGTTTTAAGTAGTGCTGCACAATAATGTACAACTTATCTAAAAGCCCCAGAGCAGGCAGGTGTCACGTTAAAGGGGTTGTAAACCCTCTGTTGCATAGGATGCATTAAGGTGAAAAAACACAAGGGTTTACAACCCCTTTAAGCCAACCTTACAAGTCTTGAAAGCTTTAATATATTTACTCATACAAAAAGTCATCTGTACCCAAGTTAGAGTGGCCTATGTGTGCACACATTTGCTTGTACAGCATAAAAAAAAAGTGTATTTCAGCACCTGGGAGTGCCAGCAGCCTGTCAATGGCAGACTGAAATGCGCAGCCGCTGTATGCACATCTAAACAGTACTCTCATACAGGGCCACATGCCCTCAATGCAGAATGTCTGCTTCAGGGTATGCAAACCCAAGTGATCTTGTATTACGAATACCATTCTAATGCGCATACAGCCATTGCGCATTTCAGCCTGTCATTGATTTTGACAGGCTCCTGTCAGCGAGCTGTACAGACCACCTGTGATGTCCATTTTATAAGCTGTATGGGCAAACGTGTCTATGTGCATGAACCCTAATGGAAAATTATCAATACTACAGAAAATATTTATCTTGCTTTTTGTGTGTTTATGAAAATTACAATTTATATAGTGTTTTTTATTTTTATTTTATTTTTTTATAACTAATATGTTTGTATATTTTGTTAAAGTGGTTTTAAACCCTTACATATACCCAGTGAAGTGACTGGCCTCAGGTGATACACAAAGATGAAACAAACCCTCCTACATAAGTTGTACCTGTTTATCGGTAGCCCTGTCTCATGTGCATCCGTTCAAAGTGCAGAATTTATACAGCTTTTCTGAGCATTCAGAAAACAGGGTGCAGAGCTGGAGTTGCATTTTGTAAAGCTTTAGTGAGAGATGATTGAAGGGAAGGGACACACCCCTTCCTCACACAGCAACAGATCTGAGGCTGCCAATCACAAGCTGTATGCTGGAGCTCCCTTCCCTGTCTCCTTTTTACCTCTTGGTGTCAGGAAAACTTGTCAGAAGTGGCTCATGCAGATAGCAGAGGAACGAGGCAACGGACAGAAATGACACTAAGTACTCTGGTTTGAAACCGGTATACAGTATAGAGGGATATGCTATTATTTATAACCACTAGGGAAACCTGTCCTGAGAAAAAATATGTAAGCTGACATTACAGACTTCCTTCTAAATATGCAAGTTACTTAGCTGGCATCGGTACTTTCAAAACCACTTGGTTTAAGTAACTCAAAACACCCAGTCTTGCATGCGTCTTTTAGGAGGTCACTAACCCAAACTGTCGAAGCCATTGGATCAATATGACAGCCTGGCAGCTAGCATTTTCAAAAAATAAAAGCATAAGCGTCTTGCATATTTATCTCGATACCCCTTATTCCCATGTTGTGTGTAATAACCGGCTTTACTTGTCCTGTATCCAACAGAACCATGAAATGATATTATTTTTTTGTCCTGTAAGCAACTTTATAAAAGGACAGGTTAAGCTGCGTCATTCATTTTGTGATTACTTTAGAAGAAAACCTGAATATCAAATAAAAAAGACAAAGACACTATGAAAGCCCAAAACCCTGTATTGATGCATATTGTTTTGATTGCTATCATGTATTTACTACATCCTGCTTTTTTTTTTTTTTTTTTTTTTTTTTAATTGTAGAGCAAACTATGCAGACGGAAAACTTAAATCTCCACCAAAACCATGTGCTGGCAATCAAGGAACCCAGATAACAGTATGTAGTATTCCACATTGATGTCCTGTTTGCATAGTAGATGGAGCTTTTTTCATTGTTAAAGGCAAACCCTGTTTTGTTCTACCACTCCCCTTCTTTGTATTAATTTATATATATATATATATATATATATATATATATATATATATATATATATATATATATATATATATATATATATACATACATACATACATTTTTCTTTTTTTTTTTTGCCATCCATTGACAGACCCAAGTCTTGAACCTTGGGGTATATTGCTGCCTACAGGAGAATTGAACAATGACAAACAAAAAAATGTAAATCAGCCCACTAACGTCCCCTTCTACTGCTAGCATTCCTAAGGTGTGTGTGTGTGTTTTTTTTTTTTTTTTTTTTTTTTTTTTTACTGGTGTCTTAAGATTGACATAATTTTTTTTTTTTATACATTTTTTCCCAGCTTTGCTGTTAAGACCTTGGAGCTGTTGGTTAATTTGTTGTCCCTGCTGTGCTGTCTGAGTGAAGTGTCATCCCATCCAGATTTAGTCAGACATTGCCATGGCAGTGGCATATTTCAACCATCAGGATAGAGAAACAGAGCTCTCGCTGCAGCAAGTTAGAAAAAATCCTGATTTGGGCGCAGAACGTCGCATTTCAGCCTTGTCTGCTGTTTAGATTCCAGGTGTATACAATTAACAGGCTAAGTTCCTTGGTCGGCGGAGCCTGGACCCGGGAGAATGGTCCCTCCATTTACAGGGGTTTTAAGACTTGGGTCACAGATGGGGATTTGGGATGTAGACCTCCTAGCTTCCCAGATTCAACAACAAACTGGACAGATTTGTTCCAAGGTACAGGGTTCGTCTAGTTACCAGGGTCTCCAAACTTTCTACACAAAGGGCCAGGTTACTGCCCTTAAGACTTTAGTGGGGCCGGACTGTGGCCATTGGGAATAGAAATTGCCCCAATGTCAGTGGCAGTAAACAATGTCTTTTTTGGTTTTAGGGAGAGGAATAGTGCCCCGTCATTGGTGTCAGTGGGAGGAATAGTGCCCCGTCAGTGGGAGGAATAGTGCCCCGTCGTTGGTGTCAGTGGGAGGAATAGTGCCCCGTCAGTGGGAGGAATAGTGCCCCGTCATTGGTGCCAGTGAGGGGGGAATAGTGCCCCATCGTTAGTGTCAGTTGGGGGAAAAATGCATGCAGGGCCACATCTGGCCGTCAGGTCGCAGTTTGGAGACCACTGATCTAGTAGAAGCAGTGGCTGCTCTGGTGGCTCCATGGTATCAGTACATCCTGATCTATGTCTTTTCTCCCCTAAAACATCTTCCTCATCTGCTTTGCAGGATCAAGATGGAGGGCATTGCAGTAATCCTTATTGTGGATTGGCCCAAGCGGATGTGGTACGCCGATCTGATAAGACTCTTAATGGACACTCTGTGGGCACTTCTATATTGTCCTGCTCTTCTGTCTCAAGGACTGACTTGCCATACTGCTTTCTGGTCGCTGGTTTTAATGATTAAGCTGTTGAAGCCAAGGTTCTGAGAGGCTGGCGCATCTCTGAATTGGTTATCCCTGTGAAAAAAATCTAGGTAGTCTACTTCTCGTCCTACATGGAAGGCATATTTTACTGTAGGATGGTTCCACTCTAGGAGATAATCTGTGAGACAAATTCTCTCCTTAACAGCTGGGTCTGCTCTAGCATTTAGCTGTTAGCATTATTAACCTTTTAGAGGCAGTGTCTCCCGGCCCTTTAAGGAGTTTAGGGTGCTGGGAAGTGGGGCCCGGGTTATGATCATGTGACCTCTGTGATTGGCTGTCACGGTGGTCACATGATCGGAAAGCTCCCAATTGCAAGCAGCGATTCAATCGGGAATTGAACAATAGGGACTTCCAGTATAGGATTACCACTTCGATGGGGGCAATATATTACAAGCTAATAGATATCCTTTAAGGGTACTTGCATACAGTACTACTGATTGAACATTAGTTTTCCTGGCCGAAATTTCTTGCGTTTTTATTTTATGCGCATTTGCGCGTACACGAGCAATTTTAACCTCTTCAAATTAACATTTTACACAGGTATGCGTCTAAAATATTGACCGGCAACTCAGATTTTTGTATTTTGTTTACTCATCTATACACAGTGCATGTTTACACACCTGTGTGTGTGTGTGTGTGTGTGTGTGTGCACAGGTACATTAAAAACAATGGGCTGCATTTAGATCATTGAAAAAAGCAGTGTGCAAGCTGCCTAATATGGGAAAAATTGTAGCCAGAACAGTCCTTTCCAAATAGGCTAGAAATCCTTCCAGGAAGGCAACATCCAAACACAAAAACTTGTAGGATGTAATCTACATTACAAATGGCTCTAGCCAAAAACTTCCTTGAAGTCTTATACCATGGGAAAGCCATCCACATATAAACCTAAAGTCTAAGCTTAAATAGCCTGCCTATAGGTAAACTAGATCAAAAATGATAAATGCTTATAGAATTCTCCAGCTAGAGCTTCCCCATTAAAATGGCCATAATCCATAAAAAGTGGAATGCAACAGAAATGTGGCACTCCTCATTGCTTCTTTGGAGGGAGACAACGACTAATGTTAAGCGAGGTGGCAACGTGAGCAATTTGTCCATTTGATGATTAGCATAGATGGAGGAACCTATTAGATTATTTTTGTTCAGCCCTCATGCTGAACAAAAGAAAATCTGCATGCATGACCAGCTTTAGTTGCTCCCTCCCTTTGTTGCAGTTTCCCCCATTAAACATGAGGATCGACCTCTTCTGGTGTGCTTTTCAGGTGACGGCAGTCCTTAGCTCTTTTTGGTTGGGCCTGTTAGTGTGTTGCTAGTTGCATATTCCTCAGTTGGACTGCTTTTGGACATTTTGATTGTATTCTGTATGGCTTCCGGTGTTCCTCAATGAATGAGAAAGAAACAAACAAGTATTTTTGTACTCAATGTAATTTTTTTTTTTATTGCAGTTCATTGAGAGAAACAAGTCTCACCCATCTGAAGTTATAATAACGCTCTTGGCACTGCTTGCTACAAACCGAGGCTTTGCAGAGGGGTTAAAGTGGACTGATTTATAAACTTTGTTTGCCAGTGTCCAGACTTTCTGTACGTACAAATATATCCTTAAGCCTCACACACGATCGGATTTTCGTTGGACAAAGCATAGGACTTTTGTCCGAAGGGCATTGGCCAGGAACTTGTATTGCATACAAACGGCAAAGAATTGTTGGCCAACAAACACAAAACTATATGGTTTTTCAGCTCTTTAGCGCCACCCTTTGGGCAACTTCTGCTAATGTTGTGTTATGGTTAGCATTGCTTCTGAGCATGCGTGTTTGTACTTTGGAGTTTTGTCCGGACTTGTGTACACACGCTCGGATAATCCCACAACACACATTTGTTGGCGGACAATTTTAAAGCATGCTATCCCACATTTGTTGGCGGAAAATCTGACAACAATTGTCCGATGGAGCATACAAATGGTCAGATTTTCCGACAACAGCCTGTCATCACACAATTCTCGTTGGATAATCCGATCGTGTGTACAAGGATTTATTTAGAGTATGACTTCTTTGTCCCCTAATGGACTCTAAGAAAAGGGTTTTATCGTGAGTTTAAACATCCAATTTTAGCAAGCATATCTTAACATTTATCCAAACTCCTAAACAAAAATGTAAAATATTGCTGTTTCCTAGTCCATAGATGTGGTAGCTATATTTTATGTTTTGCCTGGCTTTGCTTCCCCCTTCTTTTTTTTTTTTTTTTTTTTTTTTTTAACTGGCAATCCTGCAAATAACATGTTTCCTGTCCCTGGGTGGCTACATTTTTTCCTCCACCGTGTGTGTGTGTGTATATGTGTGTGTGTGTGTGTGTGTGTGTATATCTATCTCTATCTCACACAGACCCTTCCGCTCCATCCATTTTTTTTTTTTTTTTGTAGTAAGGCACACCTGCTACTTGCCCGTTGTCCAACTCCAGATATGGAGAGGCGAGCGGTGTTAGATTTTTGGGCCTTGCGGCGAGTTACCTCTCCAGAGAGGATCCCTGGTCTCCGTTGTCTAGGCGAAAAGTCCTTTTTTTGTAATAAAGCCGAGAGAGAGAGAGAGAGAGAGAGAGATTCAGGCATGCAACGCTTGGAGAACACTTTCGTCGTCACTCAAGCCTGAGTGGGTATTGCTCACCTGGATAGTCCCTATGAGAGCGGTCCTAGCAGCCGGAGTGGGGCTCGGATGTCAGAGATGATAGATCCCCCTTTTGGTAGGCCTCTCCTCGAGATGGCAGTACCGTCGCTATCTCCGCCGGGACTGAATTTCCCCTGGAACTCCTTCCCTAAAGATGGGCCCCCTTCAACCGGGCAGCCTGGGATCCCTCTCCGAAGCATAGGCCATCGATAGGAGAGCTGGGCCTACTATACAGCAGTAGAGCCTCGAGCTAAAGGTGCCCGAGACCAATCACACACGTCCTGTGCCATGAGGGCCACGAGACACGCTCACTGGACCAGAGGTCCCCCCGAACTCCTTGGGGTCCCCCTGAAATCGCCTCACGCCCAATGGCGTCTGCCCCTTTTGTACCCTCTCCCAGCATGCACAGTGGGTAGACTACGCCCACTGCGCGGCTGCCGAGAGAGGACACCCAATGGCGCTGCGATACCCCCTGCGGTTCAACCTGAGCCGAAGACGACAGCGCCATCTCCAGGCAACAGGGAACTATACTGCCAGGCAGCACCGCACCCAGAGCAGAAGCAATTTAATATATAAACAGGTCTGAGCCGAACTATTAGCTCAGACCACCCCTAAATTTTCACATATAGCGTCCCATAAATTGGGATGGGCGATTTTTATATATATATATATATATATATATATATATATATATTATCCATGGTTGCCACCCAGGCTGGACTTTGAACATGTCAGTCTTTATTAGTTTTATTTCCATCACACAGGGAAATTGGTTTATTCATTTTATAGAAGAAAGTTATTTGTGAGACAGGCATTTTGTTAAGATCAACAGGTATTTTCTGTACTTGCCTGACAAAGGAAAACAAATGCAGTGTCCACATCTAAAGATTGGTAAGCTGCAATTTTACATTTTTGTTCCTGAATATATTTAACCTTTTTAGTTTCAGCTGTCTTTTTATCTATTCCTGTTGCTTTCTTCGTGAGACCGACCGTGGGTCCTACGAACTCGATCGCCGAGGGAGAAACCCGCGATCGTCTCACAGAGAGAGAGAGCGGGGAGATGCTTATGTAAACAAGCCTCTCCCCGCTCTGTCTAGTGACATTGACAGTGATCACCGCTTACTGTAATCGGAAGTGGTGATCACTGTCTTGTCACACACAGCCCATCCCCCCTACAGTTAGAAGCACCCATGAGGGCTCACTTAACCCCTACAGCGCCACCTAGTGGTCAAACCCTTCACTGCCAGTGTCATTTTCACAGTAATCGGTGCATTTTTATAGCACTGCTCGCTGTAAAAATGACAATGGTCCCAAAAAAGTGTCCGATGTGTCCGCCATAATGTCGCAGTCAAGATAAAAATCGCTGATCGCCACCATTACTAGTAAAAAAAATATTATTAATAAAAATGCTATAAAACTACCCCCTATTTTGTAGACGCTATAACTTTTGTGCAAACTAGGGCTGTTACTAATTAAAATTTCTTTCTCGTACATCACGGGACACAGAGCGACATAGTCATTACTAATGGGTTATATAGATACCGTCAGGTGCTGGCACTGGCAACTTCCAAAACCGGAAGTACCCTCCCCTATATAAGCCCCTCCCATCCGGGAGCACCTCAGTTTTTTGCCAGTGTCTAAGGTGTTGGCCAAGAAGAAACATGTGTTTTTCACTGAGCTTGCGTACAGGTTCTTTTGGGCCTCAGTAAGCTATTCCGGATCCGACCAAAAAAGCTTCATAGCTAAACGGTCGGTACCCGGGCCTTGCAGAGAAGAGCAAGATTTTGCCTGTAATGCTTCTCTTAGGAGAGCTGGACCCTGGGATCCAGAGCTCTGGTCATACCCACGACCAAGATGTTTTTCTGTGCAGGGTGCTATACAGGTCCAGGGGAGTGGAATCCTTGGGAACCCGGTCCCTGAAGGTTTGATTACAATGCCTGCCGTGATAGGTGAAGTTTGGGCTTCTGTGGACCAAACAGAGTCCTGCGGCGAGGAAAAGGTAAGTGGGGGCCTTCGGGAACTTGGTTCTATTGAGGGACCCCCAAGCCTATTTTGTCTTTCTGCCTGTTACCTAAGGTATTCCCGCTAATATTCTGTGTATGCCTGTTACTACTGAGAAAATGTAAAAATTTTAATAGTAGGCAAGAAAAAAAAATAAAATAAATGTAAGACCGCGGTACCTGTGTTAGACGCTAGAGGCCGCTATGGTTCTTTTTTCTTGTAATGTGGATTTTTTTCTTCCAGAATCAAATCCAGGCAGTTGGTATGTTTTCTCTCCTGGGAAGCTGTCTCATCTGCCCTGTTGCTGCGCTCATCCATCCCTGGGCCCTGCGGCAAAGGGACCCTGGCTCCCATCTAGCTCCTTGTTGTTTTCAAAAAAGGCGCCGAAGGCGCACGTGCACGTGCGCGAGCACGCGCCTCTATTCATAGAGGCGATCTGGAAAAGGGGCGGAGCGGGTGGATGACGCTCAGGTGTGCGCCGCGGCGCTACTGCGCATGTGCGGGCGTCCAGCGTGTTTTAAAGCACATTATAGCTGGCTGTTGAAGTGCACAGACAGAGCTAGCAACAATATAAAGGCACACAGAGGCGGTTGATGCAGGCATCCCCTAGAAAGGCACTTTAGTAGACACCAACTGTGATATAGCAGCAATTGTGCTAGACTATTCTCAGTAAAAGTGGTGTATTACGGCTGGAATACCTCAGCTTTAGGCTTAGGAATATGCCGTCCAGAAGCTCCGGAACTGAATCTTCCAGGAAGCGAAGGGGGTCTCATCGGGCTCTGAGGATCTTGGGCATACTTCTGCTGCACCAGTCTCCCCTGAAGTTCAGAGGTAAGTGACCGTAGAGACCCCGCAGGGGTACTTGGTACTGTGGCTGTCCTCAGTTCACCTGCTCCTGTGTATGTAACAGAGGAGGTTTTTTCCTCAGCTCTGGGAGGATTAGAGAGAGATTGTCAACATTGATCGCTGCCTCCCTGTCAGGGAAAGCACGCCCGATCTCCGTCTCCTCCTTCAGAGTGCCTGTTAGCAGAGCAACAGTCCCATACAGGGATCGACCTGCCTGAAGGGGATCAGGATGAGGTTGATTCTGTTATAGAGGAATCAACAGTGGGGGAACCTTTTCTCAGCATCTCAAGCTGAAAGATTATGGGTTCAGTCTCTGACTAACATGGTCCGATCAGCATTTAAAAATGCACCTTGCGGAACCATCAACCACTACTGTATCCTCGTTGGGGTCGCTAGAAGCCCCCAGACTGTCTGTTCTTTTCCACTTCACCCTTTACTGAAAGGGCTTATTTACCAGGATTGGGAACGTCCTGAGAAAATATTTATTCCCCCAAGAGATTTCCGGTGGTCTATCCCATGGAGGATAAGTTCATCAAAAAAAAAAAAAATGGAAGGTCCCTACAGTGGACGCAGCCATCTCTTGTATGTATAAATCACTGACATGTCCAGTGGATAATGTCCAAATGTTCAAGAACCCAATAGATAAAAGATTGGAGTCCTTATGAAAGTCTGCTTCTTTCTACAGCAAGCTTGGTGACACAACCAGCAGTAGCAGCTATTGGGGTCTGCTAAGCAGTGAAGGATCAGTTGAAACAGGTCTTGAGGGACTTGACAGATCAGCAGGCTTTGCCCTAGCTGATCTACCTAGAGCCTTAGGCTTTGCGGTTGACGCCATAAAGGATTCAGTCCATCACGCCTCCCGCCTTACGCTGTCTATAGTACATATGCGTAGGCTTCTATGGCTCAAAAACTGGTCTGCTGAAGCTCCCTGTAAAGAATGGCTGGTTAGCGTCCCATTTCATGGTGAACGCTTATTCAGGGAAAACCTGGACAAATATATCCAGAAAATTTCCAGCGGTAAATACGCTCTTGCCGGTTAAAAACAGAGTTAGAGGTCCCTCTTTAAGAGGCCTGCTTCTCCAGTCCCTGAGGCATCGGCTGTGTAACAGTTCCGACGGCCTCCTCGGTCAATTCCCGGGGGTAAAAAACAGGGACAATAGCAGGGTAATGAGAAACCCTGGGTCAGGGGAGGTACAAAACCTCCCCCAAAGTTAAATTCATTGAGGGTTGCCCCCACTCAGTCGGGTGGGGGGAGGACTCCAGTTGTTCGCAAGAGACCTGGCGGGACACGATCAAGCAGATAGGTGCTCTCCGCGGTATGTTTGGGATACAGTTTGGAGTTAAAAGACTCTCCTCCTTCCCATTTTTGAGGTCAAACGTGCCAAGGGATCCCCGGAAGAGAGAGTCCCTCCTGTGGCACTAGAACAACTATTGCTCCAAGGAGTAATTATGGAGGTTCCCCTGGAAGAATGAGGGTTCGGGTTTTACTCAAACCTCTTTACAGTCCCGAAGCAAACGCGGACGGGAGGCCCATATTAATTCTAAAAGGGCTATACAAATTCCTGTATATCAGGACTTTCCGATGGAGTCGATCCGATCAGTGGCCACTACCCTACAAGGGGAGGATTGGTTAGCCGCGATCGACATCAAAGATGCTTATTTGCACATTCCCATCTTTCCAGTCCACCAAAAATTTCTACGCTTTGCAGTAGAAGGGCGCCATTTTCAGTTCAGAGCCTTACCCTTCGGTTTGGCCACAGCACCACGAGTGTTTACAAAAATTCTGGCCCTTTATTGGCCAATCTAAGAACACAAGGTGTAATGATAATGGCATATCTAGATGACTTGTTGCTGATAGACCACTCAGTGAAAAAACTAGAAGTGGTTGTTCACGAGACAATCAAGTATCTGGAATATCACGGTTGGATTATCAACCGAGACAAGTCAGCCCTAAAACCAGTCAAAAGTCTGGAATACTTGGGGCTAAGGTTGGATTCAGGCCAGAGAAAAATATTCTTGCCTCGAGGAAAGGTGTTGTCTTTGAAAGATTTGATCCACTTAGTGGGTACAAAAAAGACAGCCGTCCATACGCCTGTGCATGAGGCTGCTGGGAAAAATGGTGGCATCATTCGAAGCAGTACCCTACGGTCAATTACATTCAAGGAATTTGCAAGGGGCCATACTGTCAGCCTGGAACAAAAAAGTTCAGGCCCTAGACTTACAATGTCCTTGTCCCCTTCCGTTCGCAAGAGCCTCCGTTGGTGGTTGGTTCCCCAGAATCTGGAAAAAGGGAAATCCTTCAGTCCGATTTCTTGGAAGGTGGTCACTACAGATGCCAGCCTTATAGGCTGGGGAGCTGTACTGGAGCAATAGTCTCTCCAGGGCAGATGGTCGGATGCAGAAAAGGCCCTGCCCATCAATCTCTTAGAGATACGAGAGCCCGGTATGCCCTAGTAGCATGGACATCCAAACTCCAAGGGTCCCCTGTCAGAATTCAATCAGACAATGCCACAGCAGTGGCATATATCAATCATCAGGGGGGCACCAGGAGTCGTGCAGCCCAGAGGGAAGTAAATTACATCCTGAAATGGGCAGAAAGATATGTCCCAGCCATATCTGCGGTATTCATTCCAGGAGTGGAGAATTGGAAGGCGGACTTTCTAAGTCGCCAGCAATTATGCCCAGAGGAAGGGTCCCTTCACCCCGAGGTTTTCTGGACAATATGTCAGCGGTGGGGAACATCGGATGTAGATCTTCTAGCATCCAGATTCAACGCAAAGGTGGACAGGTTTGTCTCTCGGACAAGGGATCCCCTAGCTTGCGGCTCGGATGCCCTAGTGTTCCCTTGGGATCAGTTCAAGCTGATATATGCATTTCCACCGCCACAATTGTTACCTCGATTACTCCGCAGAATCAGGGTAGAAAAGAAACCAGTGATTCTGGTGGCTCCAGCGTGGCCCGAAGAGCGTGGTACGCGGAGATTGTAAAATATCAGTGGGGAATCCTTGGACTCTCCCACGTCGTCCGGACCTGCTTTCGCAAGGACCGATATACCACCCTTCCTTACCAGCCCTAGGTTTGACGGCCTGGCTATTGAAGCCCACATTCTAAAAAAGAGAGGGCTCTCTAATTCTGTGGTATCTACCATGATCAATGCCAGGAAGCCGGTATCCAGGCAGATCTACTATAGAATCTGGAAGGCGTACATCGCCTGGTGTGAGGCCAAGAAATGGCATCCACGTAAATACGTAATAGGTAGGATTCTGGACTTCCTACAATGGGCTGTAGATAGGAAGCTTGCCTTGAGTACTATCAAGGGTCAGATTTCGGCCTTGTCAATATTTTTTCAAAGGCCCTTGGCTTCGCATTCACTAGTCAAAGCCTTTATACAAGGAGTGATGCGTATTAGTCCTCCGGTTAATATCCCCATATGTCCATGGGATCTAAACTTGGTTCTGTCGGTTCTACAGAAACAACCATTTGAACCATTACAGCATATTTCTTTGGTTCTTCTCACCAGGAAATTGATTTTTCTAGTAGCCATTTGTTCGGCTAAAAGAGTGTCGGAATTAGCAGCTATGTCCTGTAAGGAGCCATATCTGGTTATCCATAAGGACAGAGTAGTGTTACGTCCTCATCCAGCCTTTCTTCCTAAGGTGGTATCGAGGTTTCATTTGAACCAAGATGTGGTTCTTCCTTCTTTTTTCCCCAAACCTACTTCGGTAGAGGAAAAGTTATTGCATTCTTTGGATGTAGTAAGAGCAGTTAAAGCTTATCTAAAAGCCACTGCTCAGATTCGCAGAACGGATACTTTGTTTATTCTGCCGGAAGGCCCCAGAAAGGGTCAGGCAGCGTCAAAATCTACTTTAGCCAAGTGGATTCGACAGGTCATAATACAAGCCTATGGCTTGAGAAGGAGACCGCCTCCGTTCAAAGTTAGAGCGCACTCCACGAGAGCAGTTGGGACTTCATGGGCAGTGCATCACCAGGCCTCCCTGGCTCAAATCTGTAAGGCCGCAACATGGTCTTCAGTACACACGTTTACTAGGTTCTACCAGGTGGACGTTAGAAGTCAGGAGGATGTCGCCTTTGGGCGCAGTGTGTTGCAGGCCGCAAAAGATCCTCATGTCTGATAGCGCTCAGCTTATATATGGTGTATCCCCCCCCTCATTTGGCATTGCTTTAGGACATCCCATTAGTAATGACTATGTCGCTCTGTGTCCCGTGATGTACGAGAAAGAAAATAGGATTTTTATAACAGCTTACCTGTAAAATCCTTTTCTTGGAGTACATCACGGGACACAGAGCTCCTGCCCCTCTTTGGGGACACTTATTGCTTTGCTACAAAACTGAGGTGCTCCCGGATGGGAGGGGCTTATATAGGGGAGGGTACTTCCGGTTTTGGAAGTTGCCAGTGCCAGCACCTGACGGTATCTATATAACCCATTAGTATAGACTATGTCGCTCTGTGTCCCGTGATGTACTCCAAGAAAAGGATTTTACAGGTAAGCTGTTATAAAAATCCTATTTTTCGTGTTCGATTAATCGTTTTTTTTTTGTTTGTTTTTTTTAATCGACTAATTTCGATTAAATATAACGCACATACAGATCCAACTACTTTTAGCTGATCTTCTTGCAGGCTGATTCCCAGTGCAGCTACCAACCACTGGAAAAATGGATAGCAGGATACAAAAAACGCACAAAGGCAGCGCTCGATAGGAATAGCATTAAAACTTTTGTAGTCTTTAAGTAGGTAACAAAATAAATACTGCACTGGAGATAAAATTGATGTAGCTACATAAACTGTAAAAATGATGCGAGTAATACCAAGCGGTAGCAAAAGCAGTCATAAAAACATGTAGCTAAGTATGATACTGGTATAAAAATGTGTACAACGATACCACTGCTGAATCCAGATGAGGAGGGGTTAACATCAGTCCGTCGGCATGTAGATGTCACTTGAAGGGAACTATCACAACTCCCAGTGGATGGCTGTAGAATCCCAGGTTGATAGAGGGAAGTGTAACAGCCCTTGCGTGTGGCAGATAGTAAGGTCCCGCCGGCATGCAGATATGAAGGCACAGCAAAGGAGCCCTTCAGATGGACACGGCAAGCCCCGCCGGTGTCCTTGACGTCACCGGATCTCCGACGGAACTCCCTGAAGCCGGCGGAGAGGTGAGTACCGATCAAAAAAATGAATCGAGGAATTAATAGTTAATTTCCACAGCCCTAGCGCAAACCAAACATTGCGATTTTTTTTTTTTTTTTTTTTTTTAATATATTTTTGGGGGATATTTATTATAGCAAAAAGTAAAAAATATTGCATTTTTTTTTTTCAAAATTGTCTCTCTATTTTTGTTTATAGCGCAAAAAATAAAAACCGTAGATGTGATCAAATACCACCAAAAGAAAGCTCTATTTGTGGGAAAAAAAGGATGTCAATTTTGTTTGGGAGCCACATCGCACGACCACGCAATTGTCAGTTAAAACGACGCAGTGCCGAATCACAAAAAGTGGCCTGGTCCTTTTTAGCAACAAAATGGGGCGGGGCTTAAGTGGTTAAAAAGTAACTCTGGCTTTGTTCATTCTTTCTGCCCACCATGGCTGTAATATTTTGGCCACCTTAAAGAAGTGGAATGTGTACATTCAGTTCCCTACCATTGTGTGCTGTTATACAATACTTTTGTCAGCTACTATCTATAACAAACGGTGCTTTGCCTTTAATTCATATACTTTGTTTCATAGAATCCAAATGCTATGCATTTCCAGGTTGAATTATGCTTGGCTGTACACTGATGATGAGTGCAGTTTCGAGCAATGAAATGTTATGTATTTTTCAGGTTGAAGATTTGTTTTATAACGTGACTACCAGGAGGAAAGCTCTGAAGAGCCCAAGTGAGGAGCATGCAAGAATAGTAGAGGTCATTAGCAGGTAACACAATTAATAATAAATTTAATAATCGAGTAAACCGTTTCAGGTCAAATCTCTATCTATCTTTTTTATACAGTGGGTACGGAAAGTATATTGCAGCCATTTGCTAAAATCATTTAAGTTCATTTTTTTCCCTCACTAATGTACACACAGCACCCCATATTGACAGAAAAACACAGAATTGTTGACATTTTTGCAGATTTATTAAAAAAAGAAAAACTGAAATATCACATGGTCCTAAGTATTTAGGCTGGGTTCACACTAGTGCGACACGACATCTGTCCTACTTTGGATCCGACTTTGCCCTGCGACATGAAGCCGACATATGTCCAACTTTCAATGAACGGGGATCCGACTTGGATCCCCGCCAATATCAGGCACTGTGTTTGGTATGAATCTTGAGGGGGAACTCCAGGCCAAATTTTAAAGAAAAAACTGGCATGGGTTCCCCCTCCAGGAGCATACCAGGCCCTTGGGTCTGGTCTGGATTTGAAGGGGCGCCCCTACGCCGAAAAAACGGCGTGGGGGTCCCCCCCAAAATCCAAACCAGACCCTTATCCAAACACACAACCTGGCAGGCCGCAGGGGAAGAGGGGGGGACGAGAGGGCGGCCCCCCCTCCCTCCTGAACCGTACCAGGCCGCATGCCCTCAACATGGGGGGTTTGGTGCTCTGGGGCAGGGGGGCGACCTGCGGCCCCCCCACCCCAGAGCACCCTGCCCCCATGTTGATGAGGACAGGGCCTCTTCCCGACAACCCTGGCCGTTTGTTGTCGGGGTCTGCGGGCGGGGGGCTTATCGGAATCCGGGAGCCCCCTTCAATAAAGGGGCCCCCGGATCCCGGCCCCCCACCCTATGTGAATGAGTATGGGGTACATCGTACCCCTACCCATTCACCTGGTGGAAAAAAATTGCAATAAAAAAACCACACAGCTTTTTAAAGTATTTTATTGCACAGCTCCGGGGGTCTTCTTCCGACTTCGGGGGTCTCCGGTGTCGGCGCCGCGCTCTCCGGTTCTTTCTTCTGCCGGGCCACCGCTAACTTCTTTAGCTCTTTTGCTAGCGGAGGCCCAGTCTTCTCCGTCGCCTTCTTCTCCCGCTCTCCGGTTCTTCTCCCGCTTCTTTCTTCTGCCGGCCCCTCCACTAACTTCTTTAGCTCTTTTGCTAGTGGAGGGGCCGGTCTTCTCCGTCAACTTCTTCTCCCGCTATCCGGTTCTTCTCCCGCTTCTTCTCCCGCTTCTTTCTTCTGCCGGCCCCTCCACTAACTTCTTTAGCTCTTTTGCTAGTGGAGGGGCCGGTCTTCTCCGTCAACTTCTTCTCCCGCTATCCGGTTCTTCTCCCGCTTCTTTCTTCTGCCGGCCCCTCCACTAACTTCTTTAGCTCTTTTGCTAGTGGAGGGGCCGGTCTTCCCGTCTTCTTCTCTCTTCTCCTCCTCGATGTTGACGCGTCGCTTCCTCCCGCTGTAATACTGGCTGTCCGCTCCGCATTAATATAGGCTTCTCATGGCGTCAGTCACATGTACCGGGGCACATGGCCCCGGAGCATGTGACTGTGACGTCATGGGAACATGTGACTGTGACGTCATGAGAAGCCTATATTAATGCGGAGCGGACAGCCAGTATTACAGCGGGAGGAAGCGACGCTTCAACATCGAGGAGGAGAAGAGAGAAGAAGACGGCGATGGCTGCGGGAAGACCGGCCCCTCCACTAGCAAAAGAGCTAAAGAAGTTAGTGGAGGGGCCGGCAGAAGAAAGAACCGGGAGAAGAACCGGATAGCGGGAGAAGAAGGCGACGGAGAAGACCGGCCCCTCCACTAGCAAAAGAGCTAAAGAAGTTAGTGAAGGGGCCGGCAGAAGAAAGAAGCGGGAGAAGAACCGGAGAGCGGGAGAAGAAGAAGGCGACGGAGAAGACCGGGCCTCTGCTAGCAAAAGAGCTAAAGAAGTTAGCGGTGGCCCGGCAGAAGAAAGAACCGGAGAGCGTGGCGACGACACCGGAGACCCCCGAAGTCGGAAGAAGACCTCCGGAGCGGTGCAATAAAATACTATAAAAAGCTGTGGTTTTTTTATTGCAATTTTTTTCCACCAGGTGAATGGGTAGGGGTACGATGTACCCCATACTCATTCACATAGGGTGGGGGGGCCCTTTATTGAAGGGGGCTCCCGGATTCCGATAAGCCCCCCGCCCGCAGACCCCAACAACCAACGGCCAGGGTTGTCGGGAAGAGGCCCTGTCCTCATCAACATGGGGGCAGGGTGCTCTGGGGTGGGGGGGCCGCAGGTCGCCCCCCTGCCCCAGAGCACCAAACCCCCCCCATGTTGAGGGCATGCGGCCTGGTACGGTTCAGGAGGGAGGGGGGGCCGCTCTCTCGTCCCCCCCCCCTCTTCCCCTGCGGCCTGCCAGGTTGTGTGCTCGGATAAGGGTCTGGTTTGGATTTTGGGGGGACCCCCACGCCGTTTTTTCGGCGTAGGAGTTCCCCTCCAAATCCAGACCAGACCCAAGGGCCTGGTATGCTCCTGGAGGGGGAACCCATGCCGGTTTTTTATTTAAAATTTGGTGTGGAGTTCCCCTTCGAGCAGCACAGCACAAGTCGCATGCCAAAGTCGAATCATGCAAGACTGCGGTCCGACTTTGATCCGACTTCAATGATAGTCAATGGGCTGAAGTCGGATCAAAGTCGGACCAAAGTAGTACAGGGAGCATTCTCAAAGTCGGACCGACATGTGTCGGACCAGTTAAGACGGCTCCCATAGGGAAACATTGATTTTCACACGTCATGCGACATGAGCTCCCAATGTCGGAGCGTTTGTCGCCCCAGTGTGAACCAGGCCTTAGACCCTTTGCTGTGACACTCATATATTTAACTCAGGTGCTGTCCATTTCTTCTGGTCATCCTTGAGATGGCTCTACACCTTCATTTGAGTCACACCTGAATGACTCCAAGATGGTGAGAAATAAGATTCTCTGGTCCGATGAGACCAAGATAGAACTTTTTGGCCTTAATTCTAAACGGTATGTGTGGAGAAAACCAGGCACTGCTCATCACCTGTCCAATACAGTCCCAACAGTGAAGCATGGTGGTGGCAGCATCATGCTGTGGGGGTGTTTTTCAGCTGCAGGGACAGGACGACTGGTTGCAATCGAGGGAAAGATGAATGCGGCCAAGTACAGGGATATCCTGGACGAAAACCTTCTCCTGAGTCCTCAGGACCTCAGACTGGGCCGAAGGTTTACCTTCCAACAAGACAATGACCCTAAGCACACAGCTAAAATAACGAAGGAGTGGCTTCACAACAACTCCGTGACTGTTCTTGAATGGCCCAGCCAGAGCCCTGACTTAAACCCAATTGAGCATCTCTGGAGAGACCTAAACATGGCTGTCCACCAACGTTTACCATTCAACCTGACAGAACTGGAGAGGATCTGCAAGGAGGAATGGCAGAGGATCCCCAAATCCAGGTGTGAAAAACTTGTTGCACCTTTCCCAAAAAGACTGATGGCTGTATTAGATCAAAAGGGTGCAAATACTAAATACTGAGCAAAGGGTCTGAATACTTAGGACCATGTGATATTTCAGTTTTTCTTTTTTAATAAATCTGCAAAAATGTCAACAATTCTGTGTTTTTCTGTCAGTATGGGGTGTTGTGTGTACATTAATGAGGGAAAAGAACTTAAATGATTTTAGCAAATGGCTGCAATATAACAAAGAGTGAAAAATTTAAGGGGGTCTGAATACTTTCCGTACCCACTGTATGTGTGTGTGTGTGTGTGTGTGTGTGTGTATATATATATATATATATATATATATATATATATATATATATATATATGTGTCTAGCTCAGTGGTAGATGCATTTTTCAGTGGGTTTACAGCAAACCGTAACTTCAGGTTTTAGGGCGTGGTAGCCCACTTTTATTAAAAGTTCATACATGCATGGGTTGCCCACACAGGGATTCTTCTCCAGAAAAAATACAACAAAATGAAAATGCCAAGCCACCTGGCTCTCAAGGCTCACTCAGCCTTGGTCACAGTACCATCCTGTGCAGGCCCACTCCTGGCCTCTAGGAAGGGGTTCTCCTGACACTCCTGGCTTTCACACTCTTCCGAGACTCGAGGTCCCCAGGACTCTCTCTTCCAGTTGTCTCAGCTGTGGTCCCCCAGACTCTCTCAGCTGGCCCAACTGTCAGTCCACTGACCTGGAACCTCCCCAACATGAATTGCCGTCTCAAGGATATTGCCTGGGTTCCCAAACAGGAACACACCTCCATTCTGGCTGCAGCAACTGCTCCAACACCAACTCCTACTCCACCCTCCCTGAGCTTTGCTCAGATCTGCCTTGTAACGAGTGTGTGCACCTGGATGCACACCCACATGACCTGCAGAATTTCTGGAAAACCTGGACTCAAGACTCCATCCCTCCCAATGCTCTTTGAAGTCTTCAAGTTTCCAGCCCCAATCCAGACTTGCCAAATCCAGAGAAAACTTAAAACATCGTTTTCTCTGCTCCTTCTTTTTTTTTTTTTTTTTTTAAAGCCAGTTTTCCCAGGGGCAAGGATAGATAGATCTATATCTATATATAAATAATCTATTAATAATAATGGTAGTAATACTATAGTTTTAAAAATTTATATAAATTTTATTTTTTTATTTTTTCGAAAGGTATGCCATCCACAACTCTGGCATCGGCTTCTCTGTTAAGAAGGTTGGTGAATATATGCTTCTTAAATAGTTTAGTTTACACTGACTTTAGATTTTTTACAAAGCAGATTTGAAGATGACGCATAATAAAATGACACTGGCTTCACAAAAATGTGTAATCATACCCAGGATTTTTCAACTTAACATCCTACAGCGTTTTTTTCAAGCAATTATGAATAATTAGTTTAATTTATTTGAGGTTCATGTAGTATGTAAATGTTTTTGGCTCTTGTAATATACTTTTCTGAAGGAATTTTTTTCCCAACATGAAATTAAAGTATTGTACTAATATTGTGAGAAGAATGTTTGTTTGTATCCCATGGTTTTTGGACTCTGTTAGAATTTCCATATGTTTTTATCTGGTTATTGGTTCCTCATGAATGCTAACTGGTCACCCAGACCCTCCATCTTATGTTCCTGGCCTCCCCGTATCTTAAAGACTGGGTTCACCTTTAGAACATGTTACACCTGTATTTAGGATGTAACCTGGTCCAGCGCCCTCCCCCCCATCCCCTTTCCCCATGACAGCAGGTGGGGATTATTCTCCCCTGCAGCTGCTGTCACATTTACCACTTCAGCCCGCCCCGGAAGATTTGGTCGGCTCAATGACAAGGCCATTTTTTGCGATACAGCACTGCGTCGCTTTAACTGACAATTACGCGGTCGCGCAATGCTGTACCCAAACAAAATTTTTCCCACAAATAGAGCTTTCTTTTGGTGGTATTTGATCACCTCTGCGGTTTTTATTTTTTGCGCTATAAACAAAAGAAGAGCGACAATTTTGAAAATAAAACAGTATCTTTTTACTTTTTGCTATAATAAATATCCCACTTTTTTTTTTTTTAAGACAATTTTTTCCCTCAGTTTAGGCCAATATGTATTCTTCTACATACTTTTAGTAACAAAACTCGCGGTCTATCGATTGGTTTGCGTGAAAGTTATAGCGTCTACAAAATAGAGGATAGATTTATGGCATTTTTATTTATTTTACTAGTAATGGCGGTGATCTGCAATTTTTTTTTTTTATTTATCGGGACTGCGATATTGCGGCGGACAGATCGCACACTTTTGACACATTTTTGGGACCATTGACAATTATACAGCGATATAAAAATGCACTGATTACTGTATAAATGTCACTGGCAGGGAAGGGGTTATCTGTTTTCCCTCACGTGTGTCCTAACTGTAGGGGGAATGGGAGTGACTAGGGGAAGAGAGATCAGTGTTCATACATTGTATGAACACATGATCAGTCTCCTCTCCCCTGAGAGAACCGTGATCTGTGTGTTTACTTACACACACACACACACACACATCACGGTTCTCGCTCTGTCACAAGCGATCGCGGGTGCCCGGTGGTCATCGCGCCCTGTCTGGGCACTCTTATCGGCTCCATGTACACGCTGCGTGTGCACGCCCCTAGTGGCCAAAAGGTGAAACGACGTAAGGTAATGTCGTTTCGTCCAGCCGTGCCATTCTGCCACAGTAAAGCTGCGGCGGCTGGTCGGCAAGTGGTTAAAATCGGTGTGACTGTGCAGACGGAGATCTGTGAATGAATAAACTACAAGTCCCGTCTACCACCACAGCAGATGGACTTGTAGTTCTCAGTGGACCATGAAGGTGCTGATCAGCACCCCCATAAGTCTATTCATTCTTCCTACAGCTTTCAAACTGAAAGCGCATACACGGTTAGAGGCAGAATGCTGGAGGGGAAGTGTGCAGGAGCCTGGTATGGCCATGCTTTGCAGACTCCTGTAGGATTAAATAATACAAAAATGTGTGCATTTATTCTTTTTCCCTAAAGGTGAACTTATCCTTTAACAAGACCATTTTGGATACTCTCACTTTCTCTTATATTTAACGCATACTTGCATATTCCAAAACGTATGACTTTGACTGCATTTTTGTTTACCATTACTGTTAAATATTTAGCTTTATTTTAGGCTAAATAAAACAATTTTCAAAAGTGTCCTTGTTACCTTTTTCATGACTATCCAGTCATAAGTAAACAATTTAATCTGGACCTGCAAACCACCCTGCATAAAACCCACTATCCTGTGCAAATCAAGCCGACAACAAAATGTACCAGACAGCAGTCCACCATTGGTTTCCCAACTGAAAGTGATTGGGTTGTTTTACAAGGTGATAGTTTACGCTCTGTTTAAAATAGAAGTAAAAGGCAAAACATTTTTGTATAGATATTTAAAAAAAACACTATAAATACTCTTCCCCCCCCCCTTTTTTATAAGTGATCACATTCTCTCTATTCTCAGCTGCATAAGAGCTGGGGACAGGAGGAGAAGCAGCAGAACACTGAGCTTCCCAGTGAATGGCCATGCAGCGAGAGTGTGTCAGGACAAGTCTGATCATTGGAAGAGAGCATACTGAGTTCCCAGCATAGCTCGAGAACTGACCACAGTGTGCTCTCCTGCTTAGTGTCGTCGGTTTTTAATAGGAAAGCAGAGGGACTGGCAGGATCACCAGGGATTTCACACAAAGGAAGCAATACAAAGAGAACCGGAAACTTTCTCGTACAAGTACATTGTACAGCAGGCACATGTCAGGAATATGAAGTTTTGGGGTAACAAACACTTTAACCACTTCAATACAGGGCACCTTTTACACCTTCCTGCCTAGACAAATTTTCAGCGCTATCAAATTTTGAGTGACAATTGCACGGTTATGCGATGCTGTACCCAATCAAAATTTTTATATCTTTTTTTTTTTTTTTCCCCCCACAAATAAAGCTTTCTTTTGGTGGTAGTGGGGTCTTTATTTTTTTGCGCTACAAATAACACTGATAATGAGACACTTCTGTGCCGCACTGATGGGCACTGATAAGCAGCACTGATGGGCGACCTGGCAGGCATCACTGATGGGCACAGTGCTATCCCTATTGGGCACTGATTGGCCTCCCTGGTGGTCCTGGGTGGGCCTTCTTGGTAGGTATCCTCACGGAGGCTGCACTGATAATCAGCGCAGACCCCCCCCCCCCTTCAGGGGAGCAGCAGATTGGCTCTCCTCTACTCGCACCTGTGGAGGAGAAGCCTATATACGGCACTTCCTGTTTACACTGTAATTGGACACAGCTGATCACGAGGTAAGAGCCTCTGATTGGACACAGCTGATCACGAGGTAAGAGCCTCTGATTGGACACAGCTGATCACGAGGTAAGAGCCTCTGATTGGACACAGCTGATCACGAGGTAAGAGCCTCTGATTGGACACAGCTGATCACGAGGTAAGAGCCTCTGATTGGACACAGCTGATCACGAGGTAAGAGCCTCTGATTGGACACAGCTGATCACGAGGTAAGAGCCTCTGATTGGACACAGCTGATCACGAGGTAAGAGCCTTTGATTGGACACAGCTGATCATGAGGTAAGAGCCTTTGATTGGACACAGCTGATCACAAGGTAAAGAGCCGTCAGAGGCTCTTTACCTTGATTGGAGATGCGGTGTGTCACACTGACACACTACACCACCGATCGCCGCGATGTGTGGTGATCAGTGGTCATATGACATTCAGTCAGGATAACTTAACCACTTTGCGCACGTCATATTGCTATGTGGCAGTCGGGAAGTGGTTACCAGGAACTTTAACCACTGCAAACACACATCCAAGAAGTGAAACAATGGGTACCTCTAGAGAAGGCTGTCTCTACTACCCCATTGAAAGCACTACACTGGTGCCAAGACCTTTCCCTACTGACCCTCCAAAAATGTTGTATGATTGCAGCCATTTGGGATATATGTCAAAAGGCATTCGCAAATGTAAAGCCTCGTACAATCGATTGGATTTTCCGACGGGAATTGTGGTGTGATGGCAGGATGTTGTCGGATAATCTGACCGTTTTGTATGCTCCATCCGACAATTGTTGTCGGAATTTCCGACAACAAATGTGGGATAGCATGCTTTAAAATTTTCCGACAACAAATGTGTCTTCTTGGATTTTCCGATCGTGTATACACAAGTCCGTCTGAAAAACTCCAAAGTACAAACACGCATGCTCAGAAGCAATGCTAACCATAAGACAACATTGTCAGAAGTTGCCCAAAGGGTGGTGCTAAAGAGCTCAAAAACCACGTAGTTTTGTGTTTGGACGACAATTCTTTGCCGTTTCTATGCAAGACAAGTTCACGGCCAACGCACTTCGGACAAAAGTCCTACGATTTGTCCGATGAAAATCCGATTGTGTACGAGGCTATAGGATGAGCTCCGGTGTGTTTGCAAACCCCACGTGCAGAGCCCGCCAGGAAGTCGGCGCTTGCTAATCGCAGGCAGTGAGACAGTGTCCCGATGCGAGGCTACAGAGATCAGGAAATGTCTCACTGCCTGTGATTAGCGCAGCGCAGTGCCGACTTCCTGGCGCCTCTGCACGTGGGGTTTGCGAACACGCCGGAGCTCATCCTTACACAAATGTAGAGATCTCGCCTTCCCCATCATCCCATTTACCCATTATACAGAACCCAACCCCCACGTTTCCTCCCCACAGTTTTGCAGGATGTCAACTTTTATCTCTAGAAACAAATAGGGAATATCAGGACTGACCCCATTTTGTAACCGGTTCCCGACCAGCTCGCATCTTTTTACGGGGGCAGAATGGCACCCCTGCGCGAAACCCCATACGGGGTTCCCTTTAAGAGCCGCCAGAGGGCGCACTCGCTGCACAGCGGGGGACTTAATGCGTGGGGCCGTCGGCCACGCACGATCGCGTACACGAGACCCAGCACGGGTGTGTGTGTGTGTGTGTGTGTGTGTGTGTGTGTGTGTGTGTGTGTGTGTACACACAAATCCCTGTTCTCTGAGGGGAGAGGAGACCTGTTGTTTCTTCCTACTTAGTAGGAACAACGATATGTCTCCTTCCCTAGTCAGTCCTATCCCCATACAGTTGGAACACACATTTAACCCCTTGATCGCCCACAGGGTTAACCCCTTCCCTGCCAGTGACATTTTAGGGTTGCAGAACAGCATTTGTTATTTAGCATCACGTCTGTCTCAACACGGCCTGCCGGTCTCTAAATTCTCTACCTCTGCCAATTATGCATCTTGGAATGATGACCAACCGCAATCCTCACATTTCAACAACCATCTTATAAGTGTATTAAGCCAGTGGTCATCAACCCTGTCCTCAGGGCCTACCAACAGGCCAGGTTTGCAAGATAACTGAAATGCATCACAGGTGATATCATTTGCTGCTCAGTGATTGCAGTATTCTAGTCTGCATCTCCCCAAGGTAAATACATAAAACCTGGCCTGTTCGTGGGCCCTGAGGACAGGGTTGATGACCACTGTATTAAGGGCCTGTTCGTGGGCCCTGAGGACAGGGTTGATGACTGTATTAAGCAACGTGTTTCCATGTAGCTGATAGTTGACTTTTTAGATAATAGCCAGTACCCATCAATAGAAACCCTATTCATTCACCACAAGCCCGCCCACTCATCCACTTTGCAGTAATCTGAGAGAAACCTGTGCAAATGGAGCCAGTCCAGGTGCCGCAAGCCACGGCTCCCAAAGTTTGTAAAATGTATTCAGTGTACCCCTATTTCTATAAACCTCTTCTTTCAAAAGAGTATCATTGACCTGGGTACGCCGTTCCTCAAATGATGGAGGGCTAGGTGACAACCATTTCATGGCAATAAGCTTACGTACTATGAACAGCAATCTATTAATAGGTACCAGTGTCCCAGGCAAAAATAATTTTTCATCCAAACAACCCAACAGGGATAACTTGGGGTCTAGATCAATGTGTGTAAGAAAAGCACTGTTGATCGTGCTCACCACCTCACGCCAATAACTGACCTGTTTGGGACACTTCCATAGCATATGGCGGAAACCTACGGGAGATTGCTGACATCGCGGGCACTCCGGAGTGTCTCTCCTAGCCCATTGAAACCGTGTAATCGGGGTTCTATACGTCCTATGTATGAAAAACAATTAGGTCAGGCGTTGGCAGAGGAGAGTGACACAGAGGGTACATTCTCCAAAATAGTTTGCCAGTGATCATCTTTTATTACTCCTTTATCCTTCTCCTTCCTGGGCAGTTGAGTGTATCCTGAAGGTTGGACATTAATTGGCCATATAGAAAATAAATAAGACCTTTTTTTTTCTCAGTAGCACCTGCTAGAGAGGTTAAAAGCGGCATAGGGCTGACTTCTAATTTGACAGATTTAATCTGAGTGTGTAAGGCATGGTGGAGTTGGAGATCTTTAAAGAAGTCATGGTGGGGAATTAAATAAGCCTCCCGTAGATTCCTAAAGGATTTCAGTACATTTTGAGAGTAAAGTTGTGCTATATACTGGAGCAAAAAGGCGATGGCGGGGATTATGACTCAGTTCATCACTCCCCATCCAGCAAAATGCTGCATTTGGGAAACCATGAAATATATTCTTGGCTGAGGAACTGCTAGACCACCCCCATCCTTGGGTACCTGAAGAGTGGAGCGTTTGATCCTAGGGTTTTTGCCTTTCCATAACAATATGCAAAACAAAGCATCTATTTGCGTAAACCATTTTAGGGATGTCCAAATGGGTGAGTTATGGAGGACATGCAATAATTGAGGTGCCCAAATCTTTTCTTTTTTTTTTTTTTATGAGATTTGCACGTCCTACAACCGATAATAGCAGCTTTGTCCAAATGGTACTCTTAAGCTGAAATTTATTTAAAATGGGAGCCAGATGGTATCGTAGGTTGTCTTCCACGCTGGGATGCACCCAAATTCCGTAAGTTAGGGCCTCACCCATGGAAGCCCTCTGGGGCAATACCTGCAACCAAAAAGCGGGAACCCACCAATTAGGTTAAGTCCTTGGTTTAATTCTGTCTAGAGCAGTGGTTCTCAACTGTTCTAGTGCCGTGACCCCTTGATACATTTTCCAAAGTTGTGGGGACCCCTAACAGTAAAATTTATTTTCATATCAAGGGTTGTCAGCACCCAAGGCAAGCCAAGTAATTTGCGCCCCTAACCCACGGACATTTAGCACTCCCTGAGTCCCTTCCACTCGTACAGTATTCAAACCCCTTATAGTATTCTTTCCCTTTTATCTCTCTCTATCCTAATTTCTTGTTTTTTTCCCCCCATCCCTCTCTCTAGCCTTCTTTCTTGTTCTTTCTATTATTCTTTCTCTCCCTTTTTTCTTTGTTCCTCTCCCTCTTTTTCTCTCCTTTCCATGTATTCTCTATTTGTATTCCTTCTCTTACTCCTTGGTGGAGGGAATGAGATAAGTGGCGGTGCTGTTGGGGTATGGGATCAGTGGCGGTGCTGTTGGGGTATGGGATCAGTGGCAGTGCTGTTGGGGGGTGGGATCAGTGGCAGTGCTGGGGGGAGTTCTGATCAGCCAACTTAGGTGCTCTTGATGAAGGTCATCTGCTGATCTGAGAACTGTAGTGGGGACTTTTAATGGCAAGTATAATCACAGGTAGTGTTGCTCACTGTGTTTCTGGCTCAGTCGCGAAAAGGCTGGGAGAGTGGTGCGGGCTTCAGGAACAGCCCAGGATTCGGTGACCCCTGGCAAATTGCCATTCGACCCCCAGGTTGAGAACCACTGGTCTAGAGTGACCAGGAGGGGGGAGTGATCTGACAACCTCCTAGTCAAGTACGGTTTATTGGACACCCATGGAAGAAATAAGTCTGTGCCCAAAAAGAGGTCTATTCTCAACAGGGTTTGATAGGTTCTGGAGCAGCGTGAGTAAGCATGGGACAGTGGGCCGCTGGGTGCTTATCTATGCTGGGATTGCATACAGTACCTGCCCGCGAGAATGTGTTTCCCGCGCGATCCCATCGCGCTGGTTCTCGGCAACAGGGTACTGTACACCTTGCGCTCGCTGTCCCCTCCATTGTCGCTTCTTTTTCGCGCTCGCTCGCAATAGGAAAATGTGTTTTTTCCTTTCCTATTGCAGCGAGCGTGAGAGAAGCGACAATGTCCCCTCTCTATGGAGGGGACATTGTCGGGGATCTGACTTGGATCCCCGCCAATGCCAGGCACTGTGTTTGGTATGAATCATGAGGTAGAACTCCACACCAAATTTTAAATAAACCAGCATGGGTTCCCCTACAAGAGCATACCAGGCCCTTAGGTCTGGTATGGATTTTAAGGGGAACCCCCTATGCTGGAAAAAATGGTGTGTGGGGGGGTCCCCCCAAAATCCATACCAGACCCTTATCCGAGCATGCAGCCCGGCAGGTCAGAAAAGGGGGTGGGGACGAGCGAGTGCCCCCCCCCCTGAACCGTACCAGGCTGCATGCCCTCAACATGGGGGTGGGTGCCCCCCCAAAGCACCTTGTCCCCATGTTGATGAGAAGGGCCTCTTCCCGACAACCCTGGCCGTTGGTTGTCGGGGTCTGCGGGCGGAGAGCTAATCGGAATCCGGGAGCCCCCTTTAATAAGGCCCCCCACCCTATGTGAATGAGTGTGGGGTACATCGTACTCCTACCCATTCACCTGGAGGAAAAAAAGCGTCAAGAAAAAAAAAACACACTACACAAGGTTTTTAAAGTAATTAATTAGGCAGCTCCGGGGGTCTTCTTCCAACTTTGCGGGTCTCTTCCGACTTCTCCGCTCTCTTCGGCCTCCTCTGCCGCGCTCCGGTGCCTTCTACCTTCTGCTGGGGTCCTCCGCTATCTTCTTCCAGCTCTTTTACTAGCGTTGGCCCGGTCTTCTTTGTTGTCTTCTTCCCTCTTCTCTTTCCGATGTTGACACAACGCTCTCTGCCGCTGTAATGCCGTGTGCGCGGTGCGCAACGATTTATAAAGGGATGGGGCGTGTTCACCGGGTGATGTCACCCGGTGACCCCGCCCCTTAAGTCGTCACCACCCGGAGCATGATGGGACTGTGACGTCATAAGAGGCGGGGTCACCCGGTGACCACGCCTATATATATCGTTGCGCACACGGCATTACAGCGGCAGAGAGCGTCGTGTCAACATCGGAAGAAGACGGGGAAGACCGGGCCAACGCTAGTAAAAGAGCTGGAAGAAGATAGCGGAGGAGCCCGGCAGAAGGTAGAAGCGTGGGAGAAGTTGGAAGAAGACCCCCGGAGCTGCCTAATAAATGACTTTAAAAACCTTGTGTAGTGTGTGTGTGTTTTTTTTTTTTCCTTGACACTTTTTTCCTCCAGGTGAATTGGTAGGGGTACGATGTACCCCCTTCTCACTCACATAGGGTGGGGGGGGCCAGGATCTGGGGGCCCCCTTTATTAAAGAGGGCTCCCGGATTCCGATAAGCTCCCCACCCGCAGACCCCGACAACCAACGGCCAGGGTTGTCGGGAAGAGGCCCTTGTCCTCATCAACATGGGGACGAGGTGCTTTGGGGGTGGGGGCCGCAGGGTGCCCCCCTGCCCCAAAGCACCCACCATGTTGAGGGCATGCAGCCTGGTATAGTTCAGGAGGGGGGGGGTGCTCGGTCTAGTATGCTCTTGGAGGGGGAACCATGACGGTTTTTATTTAAAATTTGGCGTGGAGTTCCCCTTCATGATTCATACCAAACACCGTGCCTGGTATTGGCGGGGATCCACGTCGGATCCCCGTTCATTGAAAGTCAGACGTATGTCGGCTTCAACACGTTTTTCCTTTCCCGGCGAGCCAGATTGGTGCTGGCTCCCGCGACGGGGCTCAAAGGTGGTCAATCTCGCCGATAATAGTGGTGAGATTGACATAATATCGCGGTCACCTACTGTACACTATTAAAGTCCCCCACAACCAGCAGAGGAATCTCTGGGTAATCTGCCAAAAATGCACATATCCTCCGTAGTACCTCGTTGTTAAAGGGAGGAGTAACATATACAGACCCCAAAATACATTACATAGAGAACAATTTGCACAGCAGTAGAACAAATCTGCAATAATAGTAATGAGTGGAAAAATATTATATATAAAGAGTCAAATGATTGTAGAAAAAATAAGTGTTCCAATACAATCAGTGATCAGTCCTTAGTTCCCAGAGAGTCTATACGCTGCCACCCACACCTCGGTGCTCACAGAACTCTCACCTCATAACCACAAAACATGAGCCTTGGAACCAAATCCAAAAGGGGTAAACTGATCCTTCCTCTCGGAGTCCCCTACGCAACTTCTTAGTCGAAGATCACATCTCGCATGACAAACGAGCCTCCAATAGTGTATTAACATACCACAAATCATTTATTAAAAGATAACATCTGCTTACATCAAACATCTGCGATTTCCTTCTCTCACATCACTTCTGGTCCGCTGTGTGCTCTGGCCACGCCCTACGCGTTACATCGCGTGACTTCCTCAGGGGACTCTGACGTGATCTTTGAGTTGTGAAGGGGATTCTGAGAGGAAGGATCAGTTTACCCCTATTGGATTTGGTTCCAAGGCTCATGTTTTGTGGTTATGAGGTGAGAGTTCTGTGAGCACTGAGAACTAATCACCGATTTGTATTGGAACACTTATTTTTCTACAATCATTGGACTTTTTTTTTTATAGATACCGTATATACTGGAGTATAAGCCGACCCGAATATAAGCTGAGGCACCTAATTTTGCCACAAAAAAATGGGAAAACGGAGTATAAGCCTAGGGTGTCCATGTGCATGCCTCACTGTGTCCATGTGCATGCCTCAATGTGCCCATGCCTAGACTGACATTTAACATGGGAGTCTATGGAAGGGGTGCCCGGCTTTGTAAAATCGGTGCTACCCGGCCGTAGGTCTCCCAGACAACAAACTTTGCACACTTGTAGAGGAAGAGTGGGGCTACATGTGTGCCAAGGTTGGGGTCCAGGGGACCTACGGCCGGCCGGTACCGGGTCCGCAAATTCCGGGAGATCAGGCGCAAAAAGGTGACTCGAGTATAAGCCGAGGGGGGCATTTTGAGCACAAAAAAATGTGCTGAAAAACTCGGCTTATAATCAAGTGTATACGTTAATATTTTTTTCACTCATTACTGTTATTGCAGATTTGTTCTACTGCTGTGCAAATTGTTCTCTAAGGACTGATCACCTATTTGTTTTGCAACACTTATCTTTCTACAATCATTGGACTCTTTTCTATATGATAGTTGTTCACTTGTTTCTATTAGTATTTATCATGGTCATTGTTATAAATGGCATCTATGTATAGATGAAGGAACAGCACAAGATTACATAAGTTATTTATTTCTGCACGTATAGTTGTAAAAGCATTTAGGTTTTGCAGCTGTTCTCTTTCAACATATTTTGTTTATTTATTCACATAGTAGCGCAGAGGACTATTCACATTCAAACAGTAGAACAAATCTGCCCTAAGGATACGTTAAAGTCTGCGTGCAGGAAAACTGTAATTTGGAGGAAATTATTATGCTAAACCCTCTGGCATAAGCAGAATATACAGTGTGGTATTGAGTAGAAAACATTCTATTCTGCAATAGAGACCGTGTCATGAGCTAAGTGCGTTTCCTGCAAGCAGACAATGGACAAAATTGAAAGTTCACTAGCCATTTTTGTAAGTGAACATATGGCCTATGAGAAGAGGCAGAGCAACATACTCGCAGAACCTGTGACCAGGTGTCCTCTGGTCATGCTCTTGTATAATGGCAGTTCTCAAAAACAGTAGAAGCATGTGTATCACAGTACAGTTCTTGGGTGAAGGTCCTGTCAAATATTGCCGAAAGCATAACAGGCCATGTGGAAGTCCCAAGACGGAACAGCATGTGAGTAAGAAAATAAACAAAAAGGACAAAAACAAAATCAAGAACAAGCCCATCCAAACTCGTATTCCAGAACTCTGGATGCTAAACATATTCCCGCAGAAAGAGAAGTCCATCCGGGCTTGCATCTGCACATGGATCCCATCAGTGCAGAAGAATTTCAACTGAAATTACATAGCGTTTGAGGTTGATGACCTTAAAGCAACCGTCTTTAGCTGGGTGTGATGAAGTAGGCATCTCCAATCAACAATCGACCTAAAGTAGAGGATATCTCCATATTCTAAGATGCATCATGAGGAATTAGCCGTGCGAGGAGGACGGGGTAAGTGTTGCTCGTTTCTGTCAAGCCAGATGGCAGACGCCTTAGGATTTGTAAAGAATAGTGTTTCTCCCCTAGCAATGATCCGTAGCTTAGCAGGGTAGAGCATGGCGTACTGGTTCTGAAGATTGCGAAGGCGCCTTTTATCATCCGCAAACTAAGCTCAGCGTGGTTATTAGTTTGCAACTCTGTTGCTCACCCTTCCCTCCAGAGCAGATGTGCGCTCCCGCACTTTCTGCATATCATGCCACATAATAGTGACATCCTCTCAAGTGGTGGAACTGAGTAGTCAGGGAGACAAGTGTGTGATTACAGTTTTGCACAGCCATGAACACGTCCTTGAGAATTGGCTCCTCTGTGGGGCCAGGTAGAGAGGCCTGACTGAGACTAGGCTAATTTTTCAGCCTCAGCCTCTGGCCACTCCACTACGCCATTCCCCCTTGTTGCCTCATATGATGTAGTAGCCAGCCATCTCTCTGTGTCCGCCATCCCTGATGTTGCAGAGGCGATCCCGCCAGCAGATGCAGAGGAACCGGGGCCGCACTCCATGCAAAGCGCTCCGCAGCATCTCTGCCTTCCTTGCCTGTCCTTGATCAGAGAGCGTGGCTGGAGCGGATCGGCGCCATCTTGAGGGCCTGGATCCGGCACCGCTCTGAGCTGTTTTGCCATTGCGCTGGTGAGCGGGTGTTGCTGCAGTGTCGTTCCCGCTTAAGAGCCGCTCCAAAAGAAGATAATTGCATTGAGGGAGAGTTCTGGGAGATGCCTCTTTTGCTAGTTTAAGACAGGATGTTGGCGGGAGCTCGAGAGAGCACCTCCTCTCACATGCTAAGCCTAGCCACGCCCCCCAGACTTCCTTTCTAGGTCTTCTAGATCTCATATTTTGAGCAAGAGTGCCTCTTTACAAATTAAATTAAACACTCTGCTTCACATATGTTGTTACTTTGGTGCAGAGCTCCTACACACTATGTATGCTTTGGTGTCTGATACCTGTTGGAGATGTGGATCTTCTCCAGGAAACATCTTCAGATCTCCAGGTTTCGACTATTTGTGAGAAACTTTTGGGACCAAGTTCATACAATTACTTAACCTCTTCTGGACACTTTGATCCTATTCCTGCCCAGGCCACTTTTTAGATTTCAGCTGTCACACTTTGAATGACAATTACGCTATAATATACAGTGGGTAAAATAAGTATTGAACGCTTTTCCATTTTTTAGGTAAATATATTTCTAAAGGTGCTATTGACATGAAATTTTCACCACACGTCGGTAACAACTCATGCAATTCATACATAAAGTAACCCAAACAAATTACATTCAGAAATTTATGTGTAATAAAATTGGATGACACAGGGAAAAAATATTGAACACCTGAAGAAAGGGAGATGCAAAAGGACATGGAAAGCCAAGACAGCAGCTGACAATCGATCAGTAATAAGAAAGTAATCCTGCCTCTTGTCAGTGCAAATTAATATCAGCTGGTTCAGTCAACTGATGGCCTATAAAAAGGTGTCTCATTACCAAGGTGTCACACAAACATCTCATGATGTGTAAAAGCAAAGAGCTCTCTCAAGACCCTTTGCAACCTTATTGCTGACCTTATTGCTGCAAAACATACTGATGGCATTGGTTACAGAAGGATTTCTAAACTTCTGAATGTTCCAGTGAGCACTGTTGGGGGCCATAATCCGGAAGTGGAAAGAACATAATTTCACCATATGTAAGAGATATGTGGTGTCGGGGTATGTGGCGCTTCCCTCCAATTAGATAGTAATGTGGGTAGAGAAATAGTTAGGTCCTACCGTGGGTTGGCTTCTAGTGTTATTAATAATAAAATAAAAACCACTTCCACTTGGGTGACGTGTCCAAGCTGATAGTGAACCCTACAAAGTGATAATGTTATATTTAGTGGTTTTGACAAGTGAAACATATTGCTATATGCCACCTATGAAGAGCGAGTCAAGTTGGAGTCGCTCTTCCTGGGGGTAATCGCTAAAAGATGTATGTACAATAAGTGGTTAATGACCGGTCAATCCTCTCTTTAGTGTTCTCAAAAAGAGGTTTGATCCTCGAAGTTTGCAGGGTGTGGTGAACCACCTGAAAAGTGATCCCAACTAGTGTCACCCTTCAATGGGTGATGTTGGTCCGTGTGGGTTAAATATAAATCCTCAAGTGCACTTGGTGCTATACTATATCCAATACTGTGACCAAGTATTTAAACAACACGTGCTAATTATCAATGCAAATAAACATCAAAACCAACCAAAAAAAAAACCATATAGTGTAATTGCCCTAAACCTCAAAGGCCTATGGGCATTATTAAATAATTGTGTCTTGTTTATCAATCCCAGAGGAGGGGGAAATAATATATGTCCCAAGTAATAGCCAAAAATGGGGAAAAAAACCCCACAAAGAAACTTGATATTGCATAGATATAAGTTCAACTGCAGCATCCAATATTCATATCATAAATGGAAATGTGGAAATATAAATTTCACTAGATCTTCTAGTAAAGTGACATTTGTGATTGTCCTCGATGTCCTATAAAGACTTTATCCTCAAGTGTACAGGTCAAGGTGACTTTTGTGCTCCCCCTTGATACCCCACTCACCAGATCCAGGTTGCTTCTCTCCAAGTCTGGTTGCTGCTCCTCCACTTAGACTCCTGGTCTCCCAGTCCACTGACCAGATTTTTCAGCTGTGTTTCCTCGTTAGGCCCCTTTCACACTGACACGTTTTTCAGGCAGTTTAGCGCTAATATTAGCGCTGTTATACCGCCTGAAAAAATCGTGCCCTGCAGTCTTCAGTGTGAAAGCCCGAGGGCTTTCACATTGAAGCGGTGCTCTAGCAGGACTGCTCCAAAAGTCCTGCTAGCCACATCTTTACAGCGGTGAAGGAGCGGTGTGTTCACCGCTCCTTTACCGCGGCTGCCCAATGAAATCAATGGGCACACCGCGGTAATAGCCGCGGTTTGCGGGCGGTATTAACCCTTTTTCGGCCGCTAGCTGGGGTTAAATTCACCCCGCTAGCGGCCGTAATAACGACGGTATAGCAGCGCTGAAAAACGCGCCGCTGTACCGCCACCGCACCTGCCTGCCCCAGTGTGAAAGGGGCCTTACTCTCCCAGCGTGTCAGCTCTTGATATCCTCATAAGACCAGAAAAAATTTACTTGCATGGTGTAATTCTGATGGTTTATTTAAAAATGTATATATTTTAAAAAAGCGATCCAAATCGCCTCAATTGAATGCAGATAAAACAAAAAACATACACACGATCAGGTGCTCCTCGCAAGATTTCTGACAGAAGAGTGAAAAGAATTATCAGAAGAGTTGTCCAAGAGCGGAGAGCTTTAGAAAGACCTGGAATTAGCAGTAACAATTGTTTCAAAGAAAACAATAATGCACTCAACCACCAAGGCCTGTATTCACGTTCTTCATACAAGACTCCATTGTTCAAGAAAAAGCTTGTTTAACCCCTTCCTTACTGGGCACATAACCCCCTTCCTGCCCAGGCGAAATTTCAGCTTTCAGCTCTGTCACGCTTTGAATGACAATTGCGCGGTTGTGCGACGTGGCTCCCAAACAAAATCGACGTCCTTTTTTTCGCACAAATAGAGCTTTCTTTTGGTGGTATTTGATCACCTCGGCGGTTTTTATTTTTTGCGCTATAAACAAAAATAGAGCGACAATTTTGAAAAAAAAGCAATATTTTTTGATTTTTGCTATAATAAATATCCCAATTTTTTTTTTTTATATATTTTTTTCCTCAGTTTAGGCCGATACGTATTCTTCTACATATTTTTGGTAAAAAAAACTGCAATCAGCGTTTATTGATTGGTTTGCGCAAAAGTTATAGCGTTTACAAAATAGGGGGATAGTTTTATGGCATTTTTATATATTTATTTTTTTATTAGTAATGGCGGCGATCAGTGATTTTTTTTGTGACTGCGACATTATGGCGGACACATCGGACACTTTTGACACTAATTTGGGACCATTCACATTTATGCAGCGATCAGTGCTATAAATATGCACTGATTACTGTATAAATGTGACTGGCAGGGAAGGGGTTAACACTAGGGGGCGAGGAAGGGGTTAAATGTGTTCCCTGGGAGTGATTGTTACTGTGGGGGGAGGGGACTGACTGGGGGAGGTGACCGATCTGTGTCCCTATGTACAAGGGACACAGCATCGGTCTCCTCTCCCTGACAGGACATGGATCTCTGTGTTTACACACAGAGATCCATGTCCTTGTCTCTGTAACCGCCGATCGGGGGTGCCTGGCGGACATCGCGGCCGCCAGGCACGCGCATCGGCATTGCAGTGAAGCGCCGGGCACGTGCGCGCGCCGCCGGCGGCGCTCGCGCGCCCCCCAGTGGCCAAATAGCGGAGGCCGTATAATAACGGCCTCCCGGCATTTGACAACCACCTTGCGGCCGTATATTCTCGTACGGCGGGCGCGAGGTGGTTAAAGTTTGCAGCACAACATTTAGACAAGCCTGTGAAATACTGGGAGATGAGACCACAATTGACCACAACATGTTTGGAGGTCAAATGGCACTGCACATCACCCCAAAAACACGATAGCAACAGTGAAGTTTGGAGGTGGGAACATCATGGTGTGTGGCTGTTTTTTACAGCATATGGTACTGGCAATGTCATTGAAGGAAGGGTGATTGGGGAAAAATGTACCAAATCTGCTGCTATCTACCAGGAGGAAGAAGATGAAATGAGGGTGGATATTTCAGCAAGACAATGATTCCAAACACAAAGCCAAGGTAACTCTCAATTGGTTTCAAAGAAAGGAAAATAAAGCTGATAGATTGGCCCAGCCAATCACCTGACTTGAGTCCAGTAGAATATCTATGGAAAGTTCATAGAAGTTTCACGGAACCTTAAAGATTTGAAGGCTGTTTGTGTGGAAGAATGGGTCAAAATCATACCTGAGCAATGCATGTGTCTGGTTTTCTCCATTCAGGAGAAACAAAGGATTTTGTACAAAGTATTAAAAAAAATTCAGCTAGTGTGTTTAATACTTTTTCCCTGCGTCATACCATTTTATTACACATAACCTAATTTCTGAACGTATTTGTTTTGGTTTCTTTGTTTGTGTGAATTGCATGGGTTGTTACCGGCGTGGTGAAGATTTCATGGCAATAGCTCCTTTAGAAATATATTTACCTAGAAAAATGGTGATGTGTTCAGCACTTTTTTTTACCCGCTGTATAATCACTACTGGGCATTTTTTTTTTTTTTAATGCTTTATGAATTAAAAAAATACAGAAAATGTTAAACATGTTTTTCTTGGTTTCTGTTATAAAATTTTGCAAATAAATATTCGTTCTCCATAAATTTTGGCCTGCTACATTTATTTGGTAAAAATAACCCAAATCAGTGTATATTATTTAGTCTGTGAAAGCTATAGAGCAGGCATGTCCAAAGTCCGGCCTGCGGGCCAATCGCGGCCTGGTTTTGGACGGCCCGCCTGGTGATCTTGATATATATATCTTTTGTGGCCCCCAACGAATTCTCGAGCGCCGGGGGCCACAAAAGATAGTATGCTGGCTGCCTTGGAGGAGAGGGACGAGTGCCGTTTTGTTTCTCCTGTTTGTCTGTTGGTGCTCGACCCGCCCCCTCCCTGTCTTCTCTGCAGGCTGCACTGACGATTATGGTGAGTCTGCATTTATGGCAATTTAGTGGGTGCTGCATTTATGGCAATTTAGTGGGTGCTGCATTTATGGCAATTTAGTGGGTGCTGCATTTATGGCAATACGTGGGTGGTGAATTCATGGCAATACGGTGGGTGCTGCATTCATGGCAATGGAGTGGGTGCTGCATTCATGGCAATGGAGTGGGTGCTGCATTCATGGCAATGGAGTGGGTGCTGCATTCATGGCAATGGAGTGGGTGCTGCATTCATGGCAATAGAGTGGGTGCTGCATTCATGGCAATGGAGTGGGTGCTGCATTCATGGCAATACGGTGGGTGCTGCATTCATGGCAATACGGTGGGTGCTGCATACATGGCAATACGGTGGGTGCTGCATCCATGGCAATACGGGGGGTGCTGCATCTATGGCAATACGGGGGGTGCTGCATCTATGGCAATACGGAGGGTGCTGCATTCATGGCAATACGGAGGGTGCTGCATTCATGGCAATACGGAGGGTGCTGCATTCATGGCAATACGGAGGGTGCTGCATTCATGGCAATACGGAGGGTGCATATGGACATTGATTAGGCTGCATTGATGGGCACTGACCCTTATTTTGCTTCACAGTTCTTTATTTAAAAAATGTAATGTTTTTTTTCCTGAAACTTCCTTTTTTAAATTGAAGGTGTGTGTTATAAGCTGATAAATACGGTATATCCAAATAATACACCCAAGCTCATCTCTTCACCACACATGGCCACAAAGGCAAGAGAATTCTTGTTGGGTAGTGTATTAGTGCTCGGAGGAACAAGCTTAGACCAAATTTGAATGGTTTAACGAATGTCAGGCAAAATGGTCGGCCCTCAAGCATGTTCACTTCATCAAATCTGGCCCTCTTTGAAAATAATTTGGACACCCCTGCGTCTTCAAACTATGGTATTTATACAGTGATTTGAAAAAGTATTCATACCCTTTGTAAATTTTTATATTTTGTTATGTTACAACCAAAAATGTAAATGTATTTTATTGGGATTTTATGTGATGGACCAACACAAAGTGGCACATAATTGTGAAGTGAAAGGAAAATGATAAATGGTTTTAAAATGTTTTACAAATAAATATCTGAAAAGTGTGGCGTGCATTTGTATTCAGCCCCCCTGAGTCAATACTTTGTAGAACCCCCTTTCACTGCAATTACAGCTGCAAGTCTTTTTGGGTATGTTTCTACCAGCTTTGCACATCTAGAGAGAAATGTTTGCCCATTCTTTGCAAATTAGCTCAAGCACTGTCAGATGGAGAGCGTCTGTGAACAGCAATTTTCAAGTCTTGCCACAGATTCTCAATTGGATTTAGGTCTGGACTTTAACTGGGCCATTCTAACACATGAATATGCTTTGATCTAAACCATTCCATTGTAGCTCTGGCTGTATGTTTAGGGTCGTTGTCCCTGTGCTGGGGAGGTGATCAGGATTTTTTTTAACACTGATTGCTTATTACAGTAATGATCACTGTATAAGCAATAATTGTACTATTGTGAAAGCTGTGATTGGCCATGGCTATCACATGGTTCAGGTCTGCTGTGGTTAACCCTGTACCATGTGATTACTGTGACCAGTCGCAGAGCTCACAATAGTAAACAATGGCTATGAATGACAGCCATTATTTACAACGGACATGTGATTGGTCATAGTGATCACATGGTACCAGGGTAGTAGGCCAATACAACAATCTGTGTTCAGTGGACACATTGGTGACTAGGTATGCCTATCTGAACTCCCCTGGAGACAGGCTGAAGCTAATCTTTTACACTAGGACTGGGCTGTTGTGCGGCTGTCAACTTTTTTTTACATAGGCAGTTATAGCGAGTCTGGGCAAGCACTTGCTGCATTCTGGAACCCGCTATCAGTGAAGTCACTGGACCTGACCTGAATATGTTGGCACTTAGAGCAGTGCTCCATGGGTTTCTTTGGGGGTCACAATGAACTCTAAACTTCCACTCATTTGTACTCCAATGAGCTGCAGGTCAGATCATTCCCCATCCTGCAGCTTCAGTTCCCTAAGGCTGCATTCACACCTGAGCGTTTTCAGCTTGTAAAACACCAGAAAAAAACACCTGAATAATACGTAACAAGGAAAATGACATTCATTTAAATGGCCCCTGTTAACATCTGAGTATTTTTGTAGCCTGAAGCAAAACGCCTGAAGCTCAAAAAAGTACATGAGCTTAGTTTTGGGCAACTTTTAAAGAGGAAGTAAACCCTCCTCAAGAAAAAAAAACAAAAAAGACCCTGCAAGACAAAGGCATAATGAGCTAGCATTATGTAGTACTTGCCTCCGATCGAAGCCCCCAGAGCTGTCCACGTCTCCCCCTCCGGCTGCCGACATGTTGTCCCGCAGGGACCTCTGTGTATCGCCGCTCTGGAGCTGTGATTGGCCAGGGCCGTGATGATGTCACTCCCGCACAGTACAACTGAAGCAGCGCAACATAGAGCCATTGCTTCAGTTGGCTTAAGTGCGCATGTGCCGCATGACGTCGGCACAGGCAAATACAGGGATATCTCCTAAACCGTGCAGGTTTAGGAGATATCCTTGTTAGCTACAGGTAAGCCTTAATATAGGCTTACCTGTAGCATAAAGTTGTAAACGAGGGTTTACAACCACTTTAAAGAGGAAAAGAGGAAGTAAACCCTCATTCATTTTTTTTTTTTTTAATGAACCCTGCAAGAGAATGTCATAATGACCTAGTATGCATAGCATACTATTTCATTATGATCGACTTACCTGAGATGGAAGCCCCCGAAGTTCTCCTCCGTGCCTTCCCCACCGCCGCCATGTCTCAGACGAGCTTTTTCCTGTTATCGCCGCTCCGGCGCTGTGATTGGCCCGGAGCAGCGATGACGTCACGCGCATGCGTGCTCGGGCCGGCAAGATCCATTCAGAAAACCAACAACGATGCCGGCCCACTAGTGCGCATGTGCATGACGTCATCGTGCTCTGCTTTACAGCAAATATCTCCTTAACCGTGTAGGTTAAGGAGATATTTCTTGCACCTAAATGTAAGCCTTAATCTAGGCTTACCTGTAGGTGCAAGTTGTGTGGTTGGGTTTACAACCACTTTAAGGTCCATATTCCACGCCACTTTCTTTTGGCCAGACTTGATCTTGGCTGAGAAAATACAAGACCAGGAATCAATGAAATTGAGGAATACAAAACTCCTCCCCAGGCTGATCACTGACAAAAACAAAGCACTACCCCTTTCTGAATTGTAAGTTAAGTTTTCCCGCTACTTTTGTACCCAACTCCCCAACCATATACACCTTTTTTTTTTTTTCTTTTTTTTTTCTCTGGTGATCCAACTTACCACCCACACCCTTACAGGAAAGACTTCCTCTACATCAGTGGTTCTCAACCTGGGGGTCGAATGAGGATTTGCCAGGGGTCACCGAGTCCTGGGCTGTTCCTGAAGACCACACCGCTCTCCCAGCCTTTTCACAGCCACCCAGCTGGGCTGTTCCTGGAGCCCATGGCCGCCCACTCAGCCCCTTCGCAGTTGCCCATTAAGTTCACAGCATGACTGGGGGGCAGATCCTAGAGGTCAGCTGACTGGTGAGGAATGTGAAGTGGGAGGGGCTGGAGGAGACCCGATCTCCTGTTTTCGGCATAGGTGTCACTGCTACGAGACACCACAAAGTCAGAGACACAGTGAGTAACACTACCTGTGATTAGAGTTGCCATTAAAAGTCCCCAATACAGTTCTCAGATCAGCAGATGACCTTGATCAAGAGCACCTAAGTTCGCTCATCAGAACTCCCCCCAGCACTGCCACTCATCCCATCCCCCCCCTACCGCCACCACCAAGGAGTAAGAGAAGGAATAAAAATGGAGAATACATAGAAGGGGAAGGAACAAAGAAAAAGTGAGAGAAAGAATAAGAGAAAGAACAAGAAAGATAGCTAGAGAGAGGGATGGGGGAAAAAAAACAAGAAATGATGATAGAGAGAGAAAAAAGGAAAAGAAAGGAGAACAACGAGAAAGAGTGGTACATCCTAAAATGTACCATAAGGGGTTTTATTACTGTACAAGTGGTAGCACTAAATGTCCTTGGGTTAGGGGCGCAAATTTCTTGTCTTGCCTTGGGTGCTGACAACCCACACTACGAAAATAATTTTACTGTTAGGGGTCCCCACAACTTGGAATATTTTATCAAGGGGTCCCGGCACTAGTAAGGTTGAGAACCACTGCTCTACATCCACAGCTATCTTAATGACAAAGTAGGCCCTCCTTCTAACCTAATGTATTCCATCCCAACCACTACACCCCCAACATACTCTTCCTGTTTTTATTATAAAATAACTTTGGCCTCTGAGACTCCCCTAAAAAAACAGAATACTCCAGGTTTCACTAGATGATAACGGTTATACTTTTTTTATAAAATTCAGCCAGGAACAATTGCATGGAAAAACCTATTCCTATTAATTACTGCTTCCCCATGATTAAACTTCATGGGCAGAGTGAAAGACATTGAGGATGTGGCCTGGTTGGGGCCCGGGCTGAGGCTGTCCTAAGCCACCTTACAGGGTTTTGCAAAGATGTGCAATTTCTGTTGGATATGCTTGCCTCACCAGGCTTTCTTGTATGTTCATGACCCTTGTCAACTATATTGTACACTACCACTGCAATGTTCTCTTTTCTGCTAAAATCTTATTTTTGATTTGCTCAGCAAGGAGAGACGATGGCAGATGTACGAACTTTATCAAATGCAACAACAGTGGACAACATCCGGACTATATATGGGAATGCTGTTAGCAGGTACAGAGTATTTTTGTTCACCTTACTCTAATGCTTGGGTCATTTAAAATTACATTAATGGTCTTCCCCTTTCAGAGATCCTTTTAAATGGTTTAACCTCTGATTTCCTTCATGATGAATGCTCTCAGAGAAGTCAATGTTCAATAAATCATTTTCTAGTTATACAGTTTTCAAAACTACGGTATGTAAGTTTACTCATTAGGTCTGTATGAAAACAATATTATGAATGAACCACTTATATTATGCTTGCAATATGCCTTGTTTTACTTCTAGAGTATAGCTTCTGAGATGACAAGTACTTTTGTATGGCTTTTAACCCTTTCACTGCCAAGTCTGTATGCTGTACAGACCTACAGAAGTGCCCTCAGGTGGCCAGGTCAGTATGGTGTATGGACCTCATTTCCCCCTCTCCTATAAGCTTATGATCACTTCATTGACCATAAGCTTATTTTAGAATGGTTCAGCAGACTCTGCTGAACCATTCTATAACTCTGATCAGCAGATTACAACCCACTGATCAGAGTTATTAACCCCTAATATGACCGCCCCCCCACACCCATGCCGCCGCTTCCCTGCTTCTCTACCCCCGCCGCTCTGTTCCACCTAAAACTGCCCACCCCACTCTCATTTCCTATCCCCTTCACCCCCCAAACCGGACCCCACAGCCACCATCATTAGCTGGCATCCCTCCTCTGCCTCTCCTGCCGGCTTCAGGTGCTGCTGGGGGCTTGGGGGGGACCCAGATGTGCCCCCCCCTGCGCCGGTCAGCCCCCCGTACTGCCCCGGCACCCCCGATCCATCCCTGCTCTGAGCGCATCTCTCTTTTCCTCCCGCCACTTGTATCTTCTCTATGCACTGAGCTGTCAGGCTGATCATCAGGCTGAGCTGTCAGGCTGGAGATCCCCCCCCCCCCCTGTACAATGGATATAGGCAGCGATCTCTACTGTATCCACTGACAGCTGATACATAGTAAACCGCGAGTATTACTATGTATCAGACTGTCTGTCATTTTATGAATGAATGGAATCTCTATACAGATTCCATGCATTCATTCAATTAAAGTGCTACAGAGAAGGGGGTCTGTTTAGACTTCTGATATCTCACCCCACCCAAAAAAAAGTAAAAAAACATGGACCCCCCACTCACCCCTCCACGGTGACGCCACGCCATTTACCCCTCCACGGTGATGCCCCCCCCCCCCTGCACTAACCCCTCCACGGCTTCCTCAGCTTCTCCTCCTGGCTAACCCAATCCATCCTGATTGGCCAGGAGGAGAAGCCGGAAGACAATAGCGAATATTAATCTGATATGGTCACAAGTAGGTGGGTTTGGGGTGCAATGCTCTGCCCAACTTTTTTCAAGCCAATTAGAGGCTCAGGCTCTAATCATGTGGCTTTAAAAAAACAAACAAATACAAACGTATGAGTCTGGCACCCTGTAGGGAAATGGCGCCCCAGCACCACTAATGGACCGGCTCCTCCTGGTAAGACCCCTTTGACATGGAGCGAACTCTGTCAAGCAGATCTGCCTGCTCAGCGGGGATCTGTCTGCTGATCCCCGCTGAGCAGGCGGATGACAGGTCCGTGTCTGCTCCGCTGATGCAGAGCGGACACGGACACAGCCCGCTGTTCTCTATGGGGCGGCCAGATGGAAACGGACTGCCTGTCCATTTCCACCGGATACCATCCGATCTGATCTGCTAGATGGTTGGGGAATGGAATCCCCATCCTCCTGTTTTTAGTGGACTGGACTTGATCGGATGCATGTCCATTTACATCAGCCTCTATAGAGAACAATGGGTTGTCCGATTGGGCCCGCCTGAAAAACGGACAGGCAGACCAGATCAATCTGCTTGTGTGAAAAGGGGCCTAAGGCCTTGTTTACAAAGGGCATACACAGCGTACCTTTACAGGGATGCACAGGTGTTCCGTGCAGACAGGCCTATTGATGTCATTTGGGGTGCAGCAACTGCACGAACAGAGCCGTTGCTCCCAATTTTACATCCATGTAGGTCCACATGCATGTCCCAGAGCTCACACTGTCTGCGTTCAAGGTCATGCACCCACACATATGTCAATTTGGGAACAGCAGCTTTGCCTGTGCAGCCGTTGCATCCAAATTGACATAAATGGGACTGCCTGTACGAGGATGCATGAAACACCTGTGCATCCCTGTGCGGGTAAGCATGGCCCTCCATGGGCGTACACTTTAGTATGCGACATGTGAATGAGGTTTTAGTAGCAATTTAGCAGAAATTTTGTAAGTTATGTTGTGTTTATGTGCACTGTTAATTATTTTAGTCTATTTTTAACGAAAATATTGTTTTGATAAACATATGCGCAAATATCGTGCTGCCTTAAAAATCAGTAGCACCTTCTTTCTATTCTACTGGCCATGTGCTTTCAGAAAATGTATGGTTTCAGGGGTCTTTTACAAATTCTGAAAGCTGTAAATTAAAAATTTAAAACCTCAAGATTTTTAGAGACATTTTTGGGTACGTTCGATTTTCACCATTTTGCAAAAAGGCGCAATTTAAAATTTACAAATATTTGTTATTTATTAACTCCATACAGGTTAAGCTTTTATATTTAGTAGGGATTTAGCAGGAATTTGGTAAAATTAGCGGTATTTTTATCTACTAATGGTTTTATTGTATTTTTTACGAATATATTGGTTTGATAAACATTTGCGCAAATACCGCAGGGTCTAAAAAATCAGTAGCACCTTCTTTTTATTCTAGAGGTCCTGTGCTTTCAGAAAATATATGGTTTTGGGGGTCTTTCACAAATTCCGAAAGCTGTAAGGGAAAAATGAAAACCTTCAGATTGTTAGAGAAATTTGGATATTTACATTTTTGCATACGTTCGATTTTCACCATTTTTCAAAAAGGCGCAATGTAAAAATTACAAATATTTGTCATTAACTCAATACAGGCTAAGCTTTTATATTTAGTAGGAATTTTGTAAAATTTGCTGTGTATCTGCTAATCATGATTTTAGTGGATTTTTAGCAAAAATATTGTTTTAATAAACATTTGCGCAAATATCGTGGAACCTTAGTAATTAGTAGCACCTTCTTTTTATTATACTGGTCATGTGCTTTCAGAAAATATATGGTTTGGGGGGGGGGGGGGGTCTTTTACAAACTTTAAAAGCTATAAGTGAAAAATAAAAAAGCAAAGGAAAAATTGCAAAAATGGTCCGGCCACCTGAGTGTACCAAATGGAGCACAGGGCCTGGCAGCGAAAGGTTTTAGAATACCATGTTGGTCTGTGTAATTTTTTACAGGTATAAATCATTCGTTTTGTGCCAATTTGTTGCCGTTAAATGTTTTTATTTTAATAATATTTTCATTTACCTACAGGGAGCTAATTGAAGTTGGTTGTGAAGATGCAAAACTGGCATTTAAACTTAAAGGTTACGTAACTAATGCCAACTATTCAATGAAGAAATGCATTTTTTTGCTTTTCATTAATTGTAAGTATATATAATTTGTAGAATTGTAAGAGATCTGTTATTTTTATACATTAAAAAAATTGATATTTGATAAATTTAATGATTCCAATACACTTCATAATGGTACACTTTGAACAGCAAATCAATTGTGGTTGTCTACCGTTTTATTTTTTAACAGAGAGCAGTACCGCCAAGAGGAAGGGGGTTTAAGATGAGATTCATCTAATTTTTGGGTCCCCTCCTCATTGTTGTTTGTACCTAACTGCATAGAGGGTTTAGGTATTGTTAAAAAAATAAATAATAATTAATTTTAGTTAGAGCAAGGGGAGGGTTATGACCCATTTTTGCCGCCATCTGTGTCCCATTGCAGAGATTTCCCTTCACTTCCTGAGCCATAGCCAAACAGGAAGTTGGAGGAAATCACTGCAAATTAGGAGAATTTCTTAGGGACCCCCAGGTCATCAGAACTAGTGTCCCCTTTGGAAGATTTCCCCTGTATTACTTTTCTGGGGACAAGTCAAAATTGGGGATTTTCTTTTACATTCACTTTTAATGTTAACAGTATACAGGACAAATAGAGAGGTGACTCTCCTTAACGGGGACACAGACAACAAAAACTGACAGGGGTTCTAATCCTTCTCCACTCTGTCCAAAACGAAACCAAAAAGCTTTCCTGCAGTTATACTTTAAGCTGGCCATAGACGTTTGAATCTCAGCTGGTTCAGCAAGGACTGGACGAGATTTGAACCATGTATGGGCAGGCTGATTGTACCCAAGTTGATCGAACAACTTTGGTACAGCCAGCCTGTTAAATTTTTCATGCAATTATTACCAGCAGCTATAGTCACTAGCAATAATCACTGTTTGTTCTCTCGACAGGGATGGCTCTCCCGGCCGGAGAACACAATAGCTCCATGGGAGGGAGTCAATGCTGATGGGGGAACTGAGCGATTTTCTTTCCTGCAACCTGTACTTTAAAGGAAAAAAATCGCACTGTCTGTGGTCAGCTTTAGGGAGTTCTGAGAACGTAGGTTTTGAGTTCAAGTGCAGTAAATTCTAAATTACACTACAGACATGTAATTCACGTTGACAGTCTACCCAAGGTTGACATATTTTCCATACTGAGCAGTGGTTTTGTAGTTGTTCAAAGCAAGATGTGTGCTCCATATCTTTTTATATAGTTGACATAATGTTTGATGGTTTAGGACCTGCTTGATCATGGGAAAAAGTTTCATCTGCTTTACATTATGAATAATTGATAAATTGTTATCTAAATAAAACAAATTGGGTATGCACTCAGTAAGTCTAAACAAGTTGAAACAGGCATTTCATGTCTTTAAAGGGTATGTAAAGGTAAATTTTTTTTTTTTTTTTTTTAAATAACAAACATGTTATACATACTTCCACTGTGCAGCTCGTTTTGCACAGAGTGGCCCCGAACCTGGTCTTCTGGGGTCCCTCGGCGGCTGTCTCGGCTCCTCCCCGCAAGAACTCATCACCTTCATGCGAGCGAGCTTGCATGGTGATAAGTTCTTGCGGGCGCGCTCCCGTGATACAGCCGGCGGCCATAGCCGCTCACTGTATCACTCGGCCACGCTTCCGGCATGCCGTGTCATTGGATGTGATTGACAGCAGCGCGAGCCAATGGCTGCGCTGCTTTCAATCAACCAATGAATGAGCCGAGAAGCAAGCGCATTCACTGACTTTTTAGGGGTCAGGTAAGTAAACGGGGGGGGGGGGGGGCTGGGGGGGCGGCTAATCCAGAGATGTTTTTTCACCTTAATGCATAGAATGCATTAAGGTGAAAAAACTTTTACCTTTACAACCCCTTTAAGATGGTGGAACCGTAAGCTGAGGTTCAGATGTTTCAAGTTTATATAATAATGATACCCAGAGTAGATATATGCTCTCTGACTTGGGCATTTATCCCTGAATGTGTAAGGTTTTTTTTTTTTTTTTGCTGAAAGCCCTTCTAAGTAGCACTAGATTTGGATGGTTAATTATAAGTTGCATATGGACACCAGGTTAGTTATTCATAATCCTAAAACATAGAGTTTGCATCTGAGCTGCATTTGCACAGTTGGGTAGATCTGCTCCTTGGAGGTAGTGGCTTCTACTATACAGGCAAATATGAAACCTGCGTTCCATTTTCCAGTCCTGATTTCTGCAACATATTACTACCATTAAAGCAGGGCTCGACAAATCCCAAGCGCAAAGTCGTCATGGCTACTAGAAAGTGCGTCCTGGCACCTGGGCTTTTGTCAGCCGTCTACATTTGCCTGCCACTTGTAGACTGCACTAAAGCCAAAAGACGGCTACAGTGTGGTTGTCCAGTTCAGCTGATCACAGATTGAGGTAAAGGGCCAATCACAGTGGCCCATTACCATGTGATCAGCAGTGTCCAATCACAGCTGATCACATATAAACAAATGCCGGGTATCGGCATTTCCTTTCCTCCGATAACCAGCTATCCTGTGACGGGGGACATTTACAATGATAATCAGGGTGCAGCATATCATTGACCACCAGTACTACCTATCAGTGCAGCCTCATCACTGTACATTAGTGAAGAAGAAAATCTACTTATTTACAACATTTTATAACAGAAATAATAAAAAAAATTCGGTCCGCTTTTCATTGTTTAGCAAAAAAAATAAAAAACCCAGCAGTGATTAATTATCACCAAAAGAAAGCTCTATTTGTGTGAAAAAAAATTATAAAAATGTCATATTGGTACAGTGTTGCATGACCGCGCATTTGTCACTCTAAAGCCTCGTACACACTATCGGATTTCCATTGGACAAATCCGTAGAATTTTGTGCAAAGGGCGTTGGCCGTGAACTTGGTATGCATACAGACGGCAGAACCTTTTCAGCCAACATACACAAAATATTTTCAGCTCTTTAGTGACTTTTCTGCTAATGTTGTCTTATGGTTAACATTGGTTCGGAGCATGCGGGTTTGTACTTCGGATTTTTTTCCGACGGACTTGTGTACACACGATCGGATAATCCAACAAGACACATTTGTTGGCTGAAAATTTGAAAGCATGCTTTAAAACATTTGTTGTCGGAAATTCCGACAACAATTGTCCGATGGAGCATACAAACGGTCGGATTATCCGACAAAACCCTGCCATCACACATTTGTTGTCGGAAAATCCGATCGTGTGTACGAGGCTGAAAATTGGCCTGGGCAGGAAGGGAGTGAAAGTGCCAAGTATGCAAGTGGGTAAAAAAAAAAAGGGCTCCTAACTTTTTTAGCTAGCCCCTAGATTCAAAGAAAATTTGTCAAACCCTGCATTAGAGTATATAAAATTCAAAGTGTGTGGGTTTTTTTTTTTTTTTCATTTTGGCTAGAGTCAGGTTTTTTTGTGTGTGTCATCGGTCTCATTCAAGAGATTTCTTTTTACTTCCTGTCCTGTAAACACAACAGAAAATTTTAGAAAATCTCTTAAAAGTGAGGTAAATCTTATGTTTGGACAGTCGTCAGTAGAACAGATGTCACCATTTTGAAGATTTCTCTGCTATTCCTGTTCTGGTCGCTACTTGAAGTTTAACATTTTCCTTCAATTTTAGTTCCAGTGACCTTGGTCACCAGGATAAAGAGAGAATGGATTTCTTTAGTGGGGACCCAGGCAGCAGTAAAAACCTAGCCGCATTTATAATACTTCCACACTCTATTCAAAATGTAAAAATAAAGGTTTTGCCTTTAGATATGCCTTAACCACTTGTTGGCTAGTTCTGGGAGGCTGTCATATGATGGGCTCCTATGCTTGCTTCTCGTACACCCCCTGGGGCTTGCACCCGGAAGTGTCATGCACATCATGGATCATGGTAAAGGGCCAATCACAGCTGCCCTTTACCACGTGATCGCTCTGTCCAATGACGGAGCGATCATTTGCTAACAAACCTGGATCGTGCCCGGCTCAGCTCACGCTGGTGCATGGTTTCTTTGTCCTCACACACTGTATAGGTGAGAGGAGAGAGAAACACTGCAGCAGCTTGAGCTGGCATGATCCCAAGTGCCCTACAGTGGCATCACGGTGCTCTACGCTGCTCAACAGTGCCTATCAGTGCCCTACAGTGCACATCCATGCCATCAGTGAGTGCTCATCAATACCACTACAGTGCCCTATTAGTGCACATCAGTGAGTGCTCATCAGTGTATATGCTCATCAGCGCCTGTCAGTGCCGTAAAAAAAAAAAAAAAAAAAATTTTTTTTTTTCTTTTCATATCTTGAGGGGGAAAACAATTACATGTTCAAAAAGACTCATTTTCCCTTATATAATATACGTTGGGTTGTTTGCTTTCCAAAATTGGATTATTTTGTGGGCATTTCCAATTTCCCGATGCTCAATTTCTAAATTGAAGGTATAGATCTTTTTATATGCATATCCATCCATTTTGATGTTTGTATCCTTTTATCTATTGAATAAAAATGTAATACTGTTGGTCAAGCTGAAGTTCTTTTGTTATTTATTTATTTATTTTTTTGCAGCAAGGCTTGTAGAATCCACTACTTTGAAGAAAGCTATAGAAACCGTTTATGCTGCTTATTTGCCAAAGAACACTCATCCATTCTTGTATCTGAGGTGAGCATTGTAAACTTAATAAAATGATTCCGCTTGGTATTGTACACTGGTGTAACATTCTGTTGCCAAAGAAAGTGAACAATTTTAAAGTGGTTGTAAAGGCTAAAGGTTTTTTACCTGAATACATTCTCTGCATTAGGTTAAAATTCCTTTTTACGTGCAGCTCCCTCCTAGTCCCACTAAATACTCCCCTCCTAGTCCCACTAAATACTTACCTGAGCTTGATCTCGATATAGTGCTGTGCTCAAGAGCAGAATGTCTCTCCTCTCTCCTTCCACACTGCACTCAGCGAGAGCAGCAGTGAGGGACCCCAGAAGAAAGGGATTGGGGCTGCTCTGTGCTAAAGAAAACAACTTCGACAGTCACTAGGCTAGAAAAGTGTGGCTTTTATTAAATGCAGCAAAGGCCTGCATCACAGCAAAATAGAAAGACACCTCCCCACCCACAATAGCAATGTGGCTCAATAAGGTAGAGGAGATCTGAAAGATGGAATACCTCATTCTTTCCTCTCAAAACAAGCAAGAGCTATATCGCCAAACATTCTATTTATTGGACTATTGGTATGACCTTACTTTTTCAGAAGAGGGGAAGGCCCTAATGCTTAGCAATGCTTAAAAACTCAACTCTTTATTCCATTGCAGAACCGGTGGCTTGTCCCCTCACACTTATCCCTCCCGACCCAACCCTCTGCCTCCTTACCACATTCTTTCTTTTTCCATTCACCCTGGACAGTTTCCCCAATGTTACAGACTTGTTTTTCACTGTCCCACCTTCAGCTCACATCACCCTCACTTTCTCCCCATTCCTTAACACAGAGCAGCCCTGATCCTCCTCTTCTAGCGTCCCCAGCCAGCGCTCCAGGCTCTACCCCCATGCAAAGCGGCTTTCCATTGAGGCACCTGTGCGTGCTCACTCGCGAGCTGCCCTGTCTGTGTCTATTGACACAGAGCAGACAGATCGGCCCCTGCCCCCCCCCCCCCCCCGCTTGCTTGGCACAGCATTTGATTGATAACAGCAGGAACCAATTGTTCCCACTGCTATTAATCTGTCCAGGGAGAAGGGAGAGAGCGGCGAGAGCCACTGCTCTCGTGCACATTGCTGGACCAAATCAGGTAAGTATAGGATGGGGGATTTGGCAGCACAGAATGCATTAAAGCGGAGGTTCACACAAAAAGTGAACCTCCGCTTTTTGGAACCCTCCCCCCCTCCGGTGTAACATTTGGCACCTTTCAGGGGGAAGGGGGGTGCAGATACTTCCGGGTTCTGACTCCCGCGGGAGTCCCGCCCCTTCGCGTGACCCCTCGCTGTCTTCTGGGAAACACACTGTTCCCAGGAGAGAGCGGGAACCAGTGACGGCGCGCCACAATACTCGCGCATTTTTTTAAAGTCAGCAGCTGCAGTATTTGTAGCTGCTGGCTTTAAAAAAAAAAATCTGGTGAAACTCTACTTTAAGGTGAAAAACCTTAAAGCTTTAGAACCTCTTTTTAACACAGTCCTCCAGTTCATTCTGCACAAGGACCCTGTGAAAGCGCTTCTTAATTACCAATAACAGAAATTCCTTATAGAACAAACTTATTTTTTACACACCCAGGCAGTCGATTGCTAATGTCTGAAAATCCTCAAACTTGAACCCCTAAAAATCTGGTCACCGTAGCAGACTCAAACGAAACCCTACAAAGAGATTGACAGAGAGGAGTAGCAGACACAGAGCGATTGGTAAGGTGGATGAGTCTGGCAGAAGCATTCACGATGGATTGAAGGGGGGATAGCCTATGTAGAGGTAATCCAATGAGTAGGGAGTTGCAGTAGTCAAGGCGAGAGATGTATAGTCTCCAAAAATACTGAAAGACCAATAGTACCCTCTCCCATCCTCATCAAATCCAGGTACTTTCATTGGATGCATTTAGATGGGGCCACCACATGAGAAATCTTAACTGAACCTCCAGATGTGTGGAAACTTCCATTCTACTGATATTCCATTTTTTGCCTTCTCTGTGTATTAAAATAAGAGAGAATCTTTGCTTTTGTCTCTGTTAAAAGCAACAGGGATCCTACTTCTGGAATGCATGCATTCAAAACGTTGGTCTGTATTGAAATCTAAAATGGTGGCTGCTGGTTCTAGAAAATAGAGTTTTTGACAAGTGGAATCAGGTTACCATGGATGGATGTCAAAATGGAGATTTTTTTTCTTCAACCGTCCATCTGGGTTACAGGCTGTGCCTGTAGAATAATGGGCATGGACAGTAAACAAGAAGGCAAAAAATGAGGCCGTTGTTGGGCCATAACCCATGGTGCCTCTAGTCATGAATGCTGGCTTTTACAGTTGTGGAGGCCCATGCGCTGAGAGAATGAAGCAAATTGTCTGCACCTATCTGTTTTTCTTGATCGTGACATCCCAGATTATTTTACTGTTCTCTAAACTCCTCCTTCATAGCCCACATTTTGGTAGGTATGTGACCATGAAATACCATCATCTTTTTTTCCAGGTTTTCTCCCCTCTTATCTTTGTTGTTTCAAGGAAAGTCTTGTTTTTGTTTTTGTTTTATTTTGATTGCTATCACCTTAACCACTTAAGGACCGCCTCACGCCGATATACGTCGGCAGAATAGCACGGCCCTGGGCACATCAACGTACAGGTACGTTGCCCTTTAAGAGCCCAGCCATGGGTCGCGCGCGCCGCTAGCGGCGCGCTCGCGACCTGGTCCTGAGCTCCGTGACCGCGCCCGCGGGACCTGCGGACCCGATCACCACCGGTGTCCCGCGATCGGGTCACAGAGCTGAAGAACGGGGAGAGGTGAGTGTAAACAATCCTTTCCCCCGTTCTTCTCCGTGGCATGTCAGTGATCGTCTGTTCCCTGTCATCGGAACAGACGATCAGGGACGTGTAACGTGTAGCCACGCCCCCCCTACAGTAAGAATCACTTCCTAGGGAACACCTAACCCTACAGCGCCACCTAGAGGTTAAACGTTTCACTGCCAGTGTAATTTTCCTTGTCAAAGTATTTTATTGGACATATATATTAGTCACATACAGATCATATGTAATACATGTTGTTGATATTTGTCCAATTATTACAAATATAGAAAAATAACAAATAATAGGGTCTACAGAATATATCCTAATGAAAATTATAAGGACTTAAATGAGATAGAAAGTAAATAAATCCTTGTACTAATATATTCAAGACTGTAGTTGAAAGAAATATTTAACATATTAATTATAAATTGATCTGTATCTTCGAAAAAAGTAATGTAGAGTAATACTGCAGCTTCAATAAGGTGCGTTATGAAGTAAGAATAATAGAGAAAAGAAAAGAGAAAAAGAAGTAAAGATATCAAAATAAAATAGGGTAAAATAAAATTAGATAGATAATATAAAATAAAATAGATGGAATAGAATAGTAGGAAACCAGAGGGGGGCGGGGAGTGTAGGAGTCCACCTGAATGGCAAGAATGAATCGGTCCGCGGCTTGAGGGTTTAAGTAAAACACAGTGTTCACTATATTGAGCAGGGTAGCTCCCAAGCTTCAGAAATTTGGTTTAGTAGCTAGTTTAACCGATTGAGTCCTCCGGCTACCATGGCATGAGAATCGAGTTGTCACTAATAGAAGGTAGGTGAAATTTAATCCAAGGATCCCAGATCTTTTCAAAGATTGGAATTTGATTTCTTTCTATAGCTAACATTTTGGCGTGAGACATAAAGTCATTTACTCTATTTATGGTCTCGGATATCTCCAATTTAGGGGTCCTCCATGCCTTTGCTATTGTTTGCTTTGCTGCTGTAAGAAATTGAATGAGGAGTTTGAATTGTTTATGTGTAATGAGATCAGGTTTTAGATTGAGCAAGGCTGTGGCTGGGTCTGGTTGCACAGTGAAACCAAATATCTTGGAGGCAGTTTCAAATATCTGTTCCCAAAATAATTGCACCAACGGGCAGGACCACCAAATGTGTAAGTAGGTGCCCGGATCTGGGCAACCCCGAAAGCATAGGCCTGTTTGGTTTGGTGTGAATTTGGCCAATCTGGAGGGAACGAGGTACCAACGAGACAAAACTTTGTAATTGGTTTCAACCGCCAGGATATCTGGTGAAGAAGATTTTGTTACAGACCATATTTTGGACCAATCATTCATATGGAATGTTCTCTTCAGGTCCTCCTCCCATTTACGTGCATAAGGTGGTTTATCTAAACCGGGATAAGTGGAAATGTGGGAGTATATAGAAGATATAATGCCTCTTAAGTGAGGATCTTTCATGCATGTAGATTCAAAAATCGTAAGTTGGGTTAAGGAGACATCTGTATTTAGCAAAGGTGCATAAAAGTTTTTAATTTGGAGGTATCTGAAAAGTTCAGAGTTCGGTAGGTTGTAGGTGTCACAGAGTATAGGAAATGTATGGAAGGATGAAGGAGAAGTTAAGTTACTAAGCCGAGTAATATTTAATGAATTCCAGACCTTAAATGATTTAGGAGAGACCCATGCTGGGTAGAAAGCAGGGTTTTTCAGGAATGACAAGAGAGGATTGTGAGAAGATTGTAACTGATGTTTAACTCTAAGTTTGTCCCATATAGATAAAAAGTATTTAGTAATGGGGTTACGTAGGGTTTTCCGTTCCTTAGGTAGGAGCCATAATAGATTGGAAATAGAAAGAGGGTCACATTCTGCCGCTTCTATCATTACCCATAGGGGTATTTCATATGTAGCATGATATTTAGTGAGGCTAGCAATGTGTGCGGCTCTATAATAGTTAGCGAAGTTCGGAAACCCAAAGCCTCCTTTGAGTTTTGGTAAGTGTAGTGTATGAAGCGATACACGGGGTTTTTTGGAGCCCCAGACAAATGTTGATGTTCGTCTTTGGAGAATTCTAAGATAATAAGGTGGGATAGGGATCGGTAAGACTCTAAATAAGTACAGTAGTTTTGGAAGGATTGTCATTTTGATTGCATTCATTTTACCTATCCATGAAATTGGGAGATGTGACCATTGTTGTAAAAGTGTTGTTATTTGTTTGAGGAGTGGGGGATAGTTTGCTGTAAGCCAGTGTAATTTTCATAGTAACCAGTGCATTTTTATAGCACTTTTAGCTGTAAAAATGACAATGGCCCCAAAAGTGTGTCAAAAGTGTCCGATGTGTCCGCCATAATGTCGCAGTCATGATAAAAATCGCTGATCGCCGCCATAACTAGTAAAACAAATATTATTATTAAAGATGCCATAAAACAACTTTTGCGCAAACCAATCAATGAACGCCTATTGCAATTTTTTTTACCAAAAATATGTAGAAGAATACGTATCGGACTAAACTGTGGGAAAAAAAAAGTTTTTCTCTTATCGTCCATGGACCGACGCAGCTCTCATACTGATTACATGTGGGTATATGTCCCTGCTCGCAGGAGAAGACCTAATCAGAATGTCGGAGGTTAAAACATTCTAGAACAAGCCAGAGCTGAACAGCCCTGCCCAGGGGGGCGGTCCCTCCGGACATTACCCTCCCACCTGCAGCTAGCAGCCCCAGTTTTTTTCTGCCTAGCAGAAGGAGAAGACGTGGCTCTCAGGAGCCAGTCTCCTGGAAGATTTTACTTTTGATTTTTATTCCTTTGGGAATTTTATTATTTTATTTTTGAGACCTTCAATCAACTGTCGGCTGGGCAACAGGTTGGGTACACTAGTATCCTCGTAGTCTTCCCTGTCGACCATCGAGCGTGCTGATCCTCGCCTTGCGTGCGTGAGACTCAGTTCACGACATACCCCATGGCTCCAGGGGTGGCCGGGTTGCTTTCATGCTCCCGCGGTCCTCTCAAGATTGAACAGTACTTGACTGACTGTATCTCTCGCGGTGGACCGGGCCGACAGCTACGCAGTACTACTCCTGTGATAGGTCTGTCTGAAACAAGCCAGTGGGTCCCTGAAAGGGATGGGTAAGTAGTCTCTCCTATTGCAGGTGAGTACATGCTGGCTGTGTTTCTGTGTGTGGGGGTTTCTCCCTGTCTCCCCCCTGTTATGCTGCTCTCTGCACCCTGTACTGGTGCTGTGCTGTGGGGTGCTTGGGGGTCACTCTGGCCTGGCTGGGCGCTCATGTCTGCAGTTTTTTCTGGTGTGTGAGGTGATTATTGCAGAAGTGGTTATTGCGTGCGCCATTGGCACGCATTAGAGCTTTGAATTTTGCGCTCTGCGGCCATCTTGGCGTTCAGTGGCGCAGTTATAGCTGCGGCCGGCGGCCATTTTCTTGTAGCCGCCGCGCATTTATTTCTGGCGGCAGCGCGAATCCCCTCACAATCTCCTCACAGACTGAGCTGTCCTTAAGGGTTGGTGGGGTCCTCCCGGGTATCCCCTCCTCAGCCTCAGCGTAGCCAGTGGGTGGACTGTATATTCACTGTATAGTGTATAAGGTCTCAGAGGGTGACGTTATGGAGTCTGATACACCTGCTCTCCACACTTGCCTGGGGCAACTGGCAGTGCTGCACAGTCAAACATGTTCATATGTTTCCTGCACCTGCGGTCCTTATGGACCAGTTGTCAGCAGTCCTGGAATCATTCCTGTCAGAATGAAAGCGGTGTGCGAGCAAAAGGAGCTATAAGCCCCCTCCCCCCACAAAAATCTTTAGTGAAGGAGTGCTCTGAGTCAGATATGGGCCTAGCTACTATGCTCAGGACCCTACCTCCTGAATATTTAATTTTTATGAACAGGACATTCCCTTGTGAGGAAGACTCCAGTTCTGTGTCAGTGAATGACAGGGCGCTTGTAAGTGATCTCATTGATGATGTGAGAAAAACTCTCAGGCTGGAATTGCTGTGACAAGCTTTTCTTTTACACAGTTTCCTCACTGTTTTCCTCACACGCTGCCTCAATAGCAGCATGGATGAGGGAGGACTTTATTCATTTATGTCTCTAATCCCTGTGAGCCTTCTGTGTGATACCTGAGGTAACATTTCCCGCCATTTCCTGGGGAATGATTTGAACTCTGACAGACACATGGTCTGAGGATCAGAGGTTACCTGTTACCTGCATGCTGCTTCAGCAGCACAGTCAAGCAAGTTGGAATGATACAGAGAAGATTATGCGCCTCTGCACCATAATTTAAACTCATCCTATACCTCTACACTGCATACATTCACAGTGTATGTATGTGTTATTGGTCTCTGTGTCTGCGTGGCTGACCCCACGTTCCAATGCTGTGTTCCAGTGCCATACATGATATAAACGTACAAAATATATGTTTATGCACGACTCCAGATACATTCACAGTATATGTATGTATTATACTCTCTGGGTTGGCGGGGGCTCCGGTGTCCTCCCGCACTCTCATGGTATGTGCGCTTCGGCTCTCTGCACAGTATAGACATGTCCAATATGTTTATTGCACGTATTATACATGTTTACAGTATGGGTATACTGTTTGCGTGGGGTTCCTCCGGGTACTCCGGTTTCCCCCCACGCTCCAATGGAAATGCACAGCATAAACATGTGCAATATGTTGATTCACATGGTATCATTCCTACACGGTATCTGTGTGCTGTCTGCGTGGAGTTCTTCCGAGTGTTCTGGTTTCCTCCCACGCGCTGATGGTATGTGCGCCTTTTGGCCTTCTGCACAGTTAAACATGTTTAATGTTTATCACGCATGCTATAATACCTACACGGTATGTGTAGGCAGTCTGTGTGGTTTTCCTCCGGGTACTCCGGTTCCCTCCCACACTCCATTGGTATGGGCGCTTCGGCGCTATGCACAGTCTAAATTTGTGCGATTGGATATCCACATACTAACATGCCTACCCGGTATGTCTTTGCAGTCTGCGTGGGTTTCCGCCCACGCTACATGACATGCATGCCTTTGGTGCAATACACAATGTAAACATACACATTATGTTTATACACTACACTAAATACATTCACAGTAGTTGTAGGTATTGCATTCTCTGAGTATGCGTGGGGTACTTCGGTTCCTCCCACGCGCCAACGGTGTGCGCGCCTTCGGTGCTATGCACACATGAGCTTGTGCAAAAGGTTTAGCACACACACTATAATACCTACACGGTATGCGTATGCGTATGCAGTCTGCGTGGGTTTCTGCCCATGCTACATGACATGCATGCCTTTGGTGCAATACACGGTGTAAACATACACATTATGTCTATACACTACACTAAATACATTTACAGTAGCTGTAGGTATTGCATTCTCTGAGTATGCGTGGGGTACTTCGGTTCCTCCCACGCACCAACAGTGTGCGCGCCTTTGGTGCTATGCACACATGGGCTTGTGCAAAATGTTTAGCACACATACTATAATACCATACACGGTATGCGTATGCAGTCTGCATGGGTTTCATCCGGGTGCTCAGGTTTCTCCCCTGCGTTCCAATGGTGTGCGCATTCTCAGCGCTATGCACAGTATAAACATGTGCAATTTGTTTATTCGCAGGCTAACATACCTACACGGTTGTGTACGCAATCTGCGTGGCTAGTTTACGTCCAGGCCCCGATGATGTGCGCGCCTTCGTCGCTGGCACAGTATATACGCGTTTAATAGGTTTATCCACAAATACTAAACTACATACGCCATATGTGGTGGTATTATGCTCTTTGTGGCTGGGTGGGTTTCCTCCCACACTCTCCATTTGTGCGTTTGACGCAATACATAGTATAAACTATGTGTTTGCACAATCGGCACCTATCCATGGGTAGCTGCTGGATGGAGCATTGTCACAAGGATCCCTGGTTTCAGGGGTATCACTTTCCACCTGCTTTCAGTGGTGATCAGAAGCGCTGACTTGGACTGTGTTCGCCAGGCTGGGGTTAGCGTTACGCCCGTTAGTGGCTGCGTCTCTGGCATTTTTTGTAGCTCAATGACTGGGCTAAAGCCTCTGCTTCATCCATCAGTCATCTAGCAGGTGCACTACAACTGCTTTAGCCTTTAGGGTCTCTGTGCCCGGGGTGGGTTTGCGCCACCTGTGGAGGCTGAGGTACTAGTCCTCTGACCGAGTTTCTAGGGAAGTTCCGTCAAGTTGCCTTTATTGGCCAACATTTGAGGCACCCTGTACACTGGGACCTCCCTTCTCCGATACATTGCGGAGTCTCTTTGGGATTTTCATACATCTCGCTGCAAGACGGTCCTGTCGGCCGCGTGCATTGCAGGCGAAGGGTCCTTGCATCCGGAGGTGTTTCCACCTTTTTTACCGGAGGTGGGGCACCGGAAGTGGACCTTGTGGCCTCTCGACTCACTCGCAGAGTGGCAAGATCGTGGTCGGGTCCAGGGACCCCTGGGCGGATGTGTCAGACGCGTTGGAAGCCCGTGGGGGCAGTATCGCCTGATATATGCTTACCCTCTGCTACTGTTGTTGCCTCGCCGGCTTCGCAGAGCATACTTCATCCTGCTTTACAGTCCTTGGCTTTATTGGCATGGCTGTTTAAAGCCAGGTGCTGAAGGACCGAGTTCTCTCGTATTCGGTCATCTCTTCTATGTTGTTGACACGGGAATCTTCCTCCAGAAAGATATCTCACTGTACCTGGAAGGCTTACATCGCTATGTGCGAGGAACTTGAGTGGCATCCTCGGATGTATTCCGTTCCCAGGATTTTGCTGTTCTTACAGCGTGGTGTGACCCAAAAGCGGGCCTTGCATACCTTTTTTGAGGGTCGGATTTCGGCCCGGGCTGTCTTTTTCAACGACCGCTACCGGGCCATTCCTTGATTAGCACCTTTTGTGCAGGGGGTTCGCCATGTGATCCCCCCCTGTCAAGCCTCCTCTCCCTACTTGGGATCTGATTTTGATGCATCTTGGTTCTCCAAGAACATCCCTTTGAGAATATCAGAGAGATTCCTCTCTTGACCTTGTCCCGGAAGTTGGCCTTTGTGGCCATTGCTTCGGTTAGACGGGTGTCTGAGTTGGCGGCCTTGTCCGGCAAGTCGCCTTACTTGGTCCTCCATAAGGATATGTTGGTGTTGTGCCCACGACCATCCTTCTTTTCTAAGGATGGTCTTGGCCTTTCACCTTAAGAAAGGCATTGTTCTTCTGTCCTTGTGTCCTCACCCATCGCATCCCTGGGAGTTTGCGCTTCATACATTAAGATGGGTACAAGCCTTACGATTGTACCTGTCTGCTACTGTTTCCATTTGGAAATCTGTGTCTGGTCCAAAACAGGGCCGAGCGGTGTCGTCTGCCACCGTCTTTAGGTGGATCAGGCAGACCGTCATACAGGCCTATGCCCTTAAGGGGTGGGCGCCTCCCTTTCCGGTTGCGGCGCATTCCACCAAGGCAATTGGTGCTTCCCGGGCCTTCCGACATCAAGCGTCGGTTGCACAAGTGTGCAAGGCGACGACCTGGTCGTCCGTTCATACCTTTTCAAAGTTCTACAAGGTTGATGTGGCTGCATCTTCGGATGCTTCCTTCGGCCGCAAAAGTGTTGCAGGCCGCTGTCTAATGTTGCAACTCCTCCGTTGAGGGGCTCTGCTGGTTTGGAGTGAAGTTTTGGTTGTTCCTTACTTTTTTTGCTCCCACCCTTTTCTTATTCTGCTTTGGGACGTCCCACATATAATCAGTATGATAGCTGCGTCGGTCCATGGACGATAAGAGAAAATAGGATTTTTGTACTCACCGTAAAATCTGTTTCTCTGACGTCCATGGACCGACGCAGCACCCACCCTTCCTTTTAAGTTTGTACTGCTTTGTTACGAACTGAGGCTGCTAGCTGCAGGTGGGAGGGTAATGTCCGGAGGGACCGCCCCCCTGGGCGGGGCTGTTCAGCTCTGGCTTGTTCTAGAATGTTTTAACCTCTAACATTCTGCCTAGGTCTTCTCCTGCGAGTAGGGACATATACCCACATGTAATCAGTATGAGTGCTGCGTCGGTCCATGGACGCCAGAGAAACGGATTTTACGGTGAGTACAAAAATCCTATTTTTTTTATATTTTTGGGGGATATTTATTACAGCAAAAAGTAAAAAATATTGTTTTTTTTTCAAAATTGTCGCTCTATTTTTGTTTATAGCGCAAAAAATAAAAACCGCAGAGGTGATCAAATACCACCAAAAGAAAGCTCTATTTGTGGGGAAAAAGGACACCAATTTTGTTTGGGAGCCACGTTGCACGACCGCGCAATTGTCAGTTAAAGCGACGCAGTGCCGAATCGCAAAAAGTGGCCTGGTCCTTTAGCTGCATAATGGTCCGGGGCTTAAGTGGTTAAAATAAGGCTTGTAAAATTGCCAGTCCTCCAACTCAAGGTAGGCTTTGTTCTGCATTCAATCTATCAATCTATCTCTGGGTGGCACCCTTCCACTCTCCTATTTGGGTTGAGGTCGTAGGACTTGCCTTGAATGTTCATTTGGTTTCCTCAGTATAATAGATTTCCTCCTTATGATTTCTAGGGGTCCTTACAAGCTTTTCTTATCCAGGATAACAATCAGCTGCTGGGTTATCTGTCTGACATGCACTTGATTTTTGCCCTTCCTAGTCATTGTAAATTTCACTCTCGCTAGCCCATGAGTGCTCATATAGCAGTTATCCTCCTGTCCACATATTGTTTGCTACATCTTTGTCCTTGGCCATTGATAGTTTTGGTCATCGTATTCAGCCTTGTCAAGCTTTGGTCTGGTAATTTCTTGTTCTTTCTCATCTATTGAGGGACAGAGGAAGTCTTAACCTTTGGGCTATACAGCCACCTTCTGCAGGATTGGACACTGGGAAACAAAAAAATTGTAGGTCAGCTCAGGGTTCTGCAGTATTAGACCATCCTGCTGGAATGCCATCTGATCCAGATTGAGTTGGATAATACTAAGGCAGTGGCATACATTAACCATCAGGAAGGAGCTAGAAGTCTTGCTGCAGCAAGAGATCCTGCGGAGAACTTCACATTTTGGCTTTGTCCACCGTGTACAACCCAAAGCATAGACAATAGGCTGGGTGACTGACTTCCATAGATGGCAGTGCATGGACCTGGAGCTGTTCAGGACCTGTGTTGCAGGTGGGGTGATGTTGGATCCAGACCTCCTGGCCTCCAGGTTTTAACAACAAACTGGGCATATTTGTCTACAGATACAGGGATCCTCTTTTGAAAGCAGTGGATGCTCTAGTCGCTTAGTGGGATTAGTGGTATATGTGTTTCATCCCCTGAAAAGTCCTCTACATCGGGATTGAGATGGTGGGCAACTCTGGTGATCTTCATTACTCCAGACTGGCTGAGGCAGATGTGTTATGCTGATCCCATCCACATCACTGGCTCTAATAAAATGGCTTTTAAAGACCAGGTTTTGAGAGATTAGATCATCTCTGAATCAGTGATTCCTACATTGCTAAAAGCTTGGAAAGCTACTTTCCGCCAAGTCTATCCTCTGATGTGGAAGCCATACTTAATTTGATGTGAGTCTTGGAGCTTCCACCCTAGAAATGTTCTTTGTGGGACAAATCCTCTTGCTGGGTTTGGACTAGCATTTGGCTCTTAGTGCTATAAAGGACCAGGTTTCTGTCCTTTTCTATCCTGTTCAGAGACTGTTGGCCTATCATTCTTGAAAACCTTTGTATAGGGGATCAGTCATGTAGCTCCCTTACCCCTGTCCATTTCCCCTCTGACTTTGTGGTATCTAAAACTGGTTCTTCCTGCGCTCCAGAAATGGTTGCAAGGCATGTGTTTGCCTGGTGACCTTATGCTGCAAGGAACACTTTCCGGTTTTGCATTAGGAAAAGGTGGTGTTATGGCCCAAGATTTCTAAGACCTCTTGCCTACGTTATCTCTGCCATTTTTGACATTGTTCTTCTGTTCATCTGTCTAGCTCCAGTTCACTGTAAAGGAAATTTTCTTCCATTGTCTGGATGTGGTTTGGGCTGTGAGAGCCTCTCTCTCAGCCACTGCTTGTTTCAAAATGACAGATTGTCTTTTTGTCATCCCGTATAGTCCCTAAAAGGGTACACCAACTTTTCCACTAGGTGGCTCAGACAGCCCATCTTCCAAGCTCACTCTCTCAAGGATTGGATTCCACCCTTTCCTGTCAAGGCGCGCACTACTAGAGCTGGGAGTGCTTCTTGGGCTTTTCAGCATCAAGCATCTCTTTACCAAATATGTAAAGTGATCCACAATGTTCAATTTCTATTATCCCTCCTATTTATGTATAAAATGTAATATAAAAAAAATAATAATAATAATCTGAGTACCCTATTTAATCATTGCTGTTCAGAGGTCACGTGATGTTTCCCAAGTCTTTCCTGTACTCACTTTCTAGTACTCTGCTGATGTATAAATCTGTGTCTGCATAGTGTTGATTGGTGCTGTGTTGGTGATTATTACATAAATAAAGACTTTCAAAATATAGAATTAAAATGAATAATCACAACAAAGTTTACATCATACAAATCTATATTGCAAAGCAAATGTTTTTTTATTTTTTTATAATGCGATTACATGGTGTATGTGTAGTTTAAGGTGATTGACAATAGCTTTCAGGTTGTTCAGACTATAAAGAAATCAGGAGGAGGTTCTGTCAGTCACAAGCTGTGTCTATGATGTCTATGTGCTGGGACTAACCTGGAGGGAAGGCCTCCACCAATCACCATCGTATAGTCTGTCCCCCATAGTGTTTAGCAATATAAGGGCATGGAAGGAGGGGTAGTGTCATTTACCACTGTGTGTGCACATCCACATTTGAGACTCAGTAGTCACATGAGCTGCACATATAAGAAAAAGGAGCAAATTGACAGCTTAGAAGGGAAAATAAACTAGAGCATACTCAGTAGATGTCAACAGCGGGTCTACACAATCTCAGGCTGCAGCAGGGACACGAACTCCAAGACTCCTTTTTTTGGAGCCAGTTGAGGGACACAGGTCCTGTCCCTTTGGGTTTGATTGAGAAAAACATGAATGTGCAAAATATGGTGCAGCTCTGCACAGAAACCATTCAGCTTCCAGGTTTTATTGTCAAAACCTAATAAACAAGCTGAAGTTAGAAGCTGATTGGCTACCATGCACAGCTGCACCAGATTCTGAGTGCCCCAGTTTTAGTAAATCAACCCCTTTGTGTTTATGATCATGTTTTGCTTTGCTACAAAACTGGGGCATTCTGGTAGATGGCTATTGTGGCTTAGTTTTCTGTTTTCCAGTGTTTAGTCCTTATGTAGGCAGTAGTACATCCCAAATGTTTAAGACTTCTTGTCCTCAGTGGACTTCAAGAAAATATTTTATGGTGATTACAATTTGAGGATTGGGTTTTGAAACAAAGGTCTCATGTTCCCAATGAACATTTTGGGAAGTATTCATTTTTGTACAATTGATTGTCTTCTTGAATCCATTGGGTTCACAGATCCCACCTAATTTTTGTGCTGTTTGTACTTGTTGCCATTGGCTGTATACTTCTCTTAAAATTGCTAACTACACTAAAGCAAGGGTAGAGCTTATCTGCCCCCCCAATGAGCTAAAAGAGAGATTTTACAGTGAATACAAAACTTATTTTTATGTTGTATTCTTTGTATCATAGACAATAGTTATTCAGTGTTAATTTTTCTTTATAATAACCTTCCTAGTTTGGATATATCACCTCAGAACGTTGATGTCAATGTTCATCCAACAAAGCATGAAGTTCATTTTCTACATGAAGAAAGCATTATCGAAAAAGTTCAGCAACACGTAGAGAGCAAGTTGTTGGGCTCAAATTCCTCAAGGATGTACTTTACCCAGGTGATGCATGTTAATGTTTGCTTTTTAGTATTCAATTGTAGCTAAAGGTCCTTTGCCAGGGCACATGCTGCATGGTATTGGTTGCTTCTAACTTGCATTTTTGGATGCTTCTTATGTCCTTTAGCCCAGGTTCACACTGGGCTGCGGGAGTGAAGCCGTGCGAGTTCAGCTGAACTCGCACAATTTCACTCTCGCTGGCAGTCCCGATTTCAGCCGCGATTACAAAGACATCTGTGCAGGTTTCTGCACAGATGTCAATGTAAATCGTGGCCGAAATCGCAAAAAGTAGTACAGAAACTACTTTTTGAAATCGGTGCAGCGCCGCAGATGCGGCGTCGCACCGATTAGGACGGTGCCATTGCCGGCAATTTGCGGCAAATATCGCCGATTTGACAAGCCAAATCGCATGTCAAAACGCACCAGTGTGAACCAGGGCTAAGAGGTGGTTCTGACCTATATTAAACTGCTTTTGCATTCCTATTGACTTGTAAGCTGCTATGATGCAAACAAGACCATAAACACAGCCCACACAGGTCCTGTAAGGCAATATAAATGTTGTGTAAATCAGACAGCAAAAAAAAAAAAAAAACTGTCGGATTCTAACTCTTCTCCAAGTTGACTTTAGGGTCTGCACCAATTTTCCCTTTCCAGTTTCCAAAAATATATTTGCTGTAATGTATGTGCTCTAAATAGGGGGTGTGCTGTTAACTCAGATAACTTAGAGTGGGGGGGGGGGGCAGGCAATCAGTTTTTTTTTCGTGTGTCATCTGTGTCCCATTGGGGGCAATTTCCTTCACTCCCTGTCCCATAGCCAACACAGGAAGTAAGAGAAAGCCCCTCCAAAGTGAGGGAATCCTTGGATGTCACCAGAGCTAGTGTCCCCATTGAAAGATTTCCCCTCTATTCCTTTTCTGGTGACAACCTAAATTATGGGATTTTTTTTATTTTTACTTTCACTCTTGGTGATGATGGTAAATGGAGAGGGTAAATCTCCATAATGAGGACACATACAGCAATAAAAATCTGACATCCTGATCCCTCTCCACTCAATCTGAAGCTTAAAAACAAGTTTGGCTTTTAATTAAATTTTAGGAGAAATATAATGTATTTCCAAAGAGCTCTTATTCTGATATATTAAAACTGTAATGCCTACCAAAAAAGTAATTGTTATTGAGATATATTGCAATTTTTACATACTGGTTGTACCATGTCACTGTAAAGTTTTTTTTACATTCTGTAGTGGCTTTAAGGGTTAAAATGGCACACCGATTTCTATTATTATATTTTTTTCAAACATTGTCCAATATTTGGAGTATACTAAAAGACATATTGGACTGTAATTCACTGTTGATGTGGTGGTAGGGCTTACTGATCATAAGTAGGCATATGTCTTAAGCCTACTAGAGGCATACAGATCACAATGCACATTGCAATCTGACTGTAGATCTATGAATAATTGTTTTTTTTTACAGCTTGCCCAATTGTTAATTGATTGTATAGTTCAGGTAGGTGCTCATATTACACACTTTTTTGGCAAATCTTAAGTTGATTTTACAGAGATTGTACTTGTCTGGTGAGCCTAAAGTCCAACTCTGGGCAATTGTTTTTTCTTCTTTTTTCCCATGCAGTGGGGATGTGCCCACACTGCATGGGTTAACTTTGTTTTGTCTGGGTGTGAACACAGAGCCTATACTCGCCCGATCCCTTGATCCTCCAGATCCAGAGGTGGATTGTTCCTGACGTCTTCTTGTCCAGAGACAGTCTAATGCCGTGATGAAGTCAGGAACAGTCCACTGCACAAGACCGTGAGAGGGTAGGAGCTGCAGGGACCGGTCTTGCACTGGGAGGATTAGGTGCGTATATCTCAGCTCTTCAATGCTTGACAAAAACAAGCAATTAACCCATGCAGAGCGGACACAGCCCCATTGCATGGGGAAAAAATGCGTTATATTCAGCTTTAAGAAAACCTGTAATATGCCTTATCCCTTTATTCAACTGAGGTCCAGTGAATCATTTTTGTTGTGTGTTTATTTTATACACCACATTATTATTCCGTGATTTTAATTCTGTACTTCATCATGAGATGACATGTTTTGTATATACTTTTCCAATGTGTCTTTTATTGTCCATATTTTTGGTATAGACTATGTTGCCAGGAGCATCTATCTGTGCTAGTGAACTTGTGAAACCTTCATCCAGCACATCTTCTACATCTCAAAAGTCTGGAGATAAAGTGTATGCTCATCAAATGGTACGCACTGATGCCAGAGAGCAGAAACTGGATGCCTTTCTTCAGCCCTTAGCCAGACCACAGCCACCTAGTGTTCTTGAAAGCGGAGTATCAAATGTAGTTGAAGATCAGAAAGGGGGCACAGGATCGTCACAGAATGCCACCATGGAAGAGATTAATGATTTTGAAATGCTCGATGCTTGTCAGGTTGCTGATAATACTAAGGAATGTGAAATTCCAAAAGATAATGCTGTAGCGAGTACATCATTAGCCTGTGAACCACCAAGGTAATGGAGCGCCTTGTTTAATCTCATTTCATTTCTCTTTAGTTAATTCTGCAGTTTCTTTATGGTTTATTTTTTTCATGTCACTCCCATGCCAATATTGGAAGAATGTCAATTTTTTTTTTAAATTATCAGTGGATAAAATGGTATCCAGGAGAGAAATATATGTACTGCTTTTTATTCATTCTAAATACCAATGGTTGGATTACCTGAAATGTAACTTATTTACCTCCTATAGTCACCTTTGCTGCAGCAAGCAGAAATGTCGGCACCAGGAGTCGCCTAGGTCTTATTGCAAAGTGCTGGCCAGTGGAATGACGCTTATTCACAGTCCAGTGTGTTTGAATCCCTGTTGCCCAACCTTCCTGTCTGTTTTCCTTGCCTAGGTGCTTTCAGGACAGCACATGAGAAAGTGTGGCTCCGCCCACAAAACACAGGAAACACTGGCATACAGCTATCTAAAAGGAGGATTCCCCTCAGACTACCCGAGTTTGTGTTTCCTCTGACAGGACAGGAACGCTATAGCTTCATGCTCTCTTTCTGCATTCTCTGAAAGAATGAATACTGAGGCAGCAGTAGGTTTGGCGGTGGCAGGCATCGGCAATGCTAAAGTGGGTGAGCCTTTCTCCACTTGCCTATTTTGACTCAATTCTCCTGACTGGACACTGGAGTTTCTATGCATTTTCCTAATGGATCACTTTTTGGTGGTTGGTTATATATATTGTATATGCACTGCTAGACTTTGGTGTAGCACTTCGGGCTGTTATTAGTGTCCATTTATTGTAATCTGTAGGCCAATCCATTGGGAAAAAAAGTAAACTTCTGGTTCCTCCTAATGTGCAACAGTGGCGGCTGGTGGTCAAAATTTTAGGGGGGGGGCGCAAAACAGAACTGGCCCCCCTCACTCGCACTCCCCCCCAAGGCAGGCTCTTGCACTACATAGTAGTTGGCAGATCTATAGGAAATTGCACAGACTGTATTGTGTATAGTCTGAAAAAGGGGATTGGATAGAGTATGGTCAGCTTTAGGACAATACCAAGAAATAAACTGCTTTCATATAGGAAAGAGGAGGGATAGCCACGATATACACAACCAGCAGGAAGGGGTGTGCAGGGATGGATGGACAGGTAGGTGAGTAGGTGGGTGGATAGATGGGTGGGAGAATGTATGGATGGATAGGTGGGTTGATGGATGGATGATGGGATGGATAGGTGGATGGATGGGGGATACGGTGGATGGATGGATGCAGTGAGAAAGGAGATATTTAATGATCAGGAGATGGTAGATCTGCCTGTTGTCAGTGTTCTGATCCAGGACAGATCTGTGTACAGTGAAGGAAGCTTGTCTGGATGGGGTTGGTGGATGGATGGGGTTGGTGGGTGGATGGATAGATGGATGCGGGTGATGGATTGGGTGGGTGAATGGATGCAGTGTATGGATGGGATATGTGGATGGGATGGATTGATGCGGTGGGTGGAATGGGTGGGTGAGGTGGATGGATGGATGGGGTGGGTGGGTGGGATGGATGGATGCAGTGGGTGGATGGATGAGGTGGGTGGATGGATGCGGTGGATGGAGTGAATGTGATGGGATGGGATGCGATGGGAATGGGTGGGTGCAGCCATTCTCAACCAGGGTTCCGTGGAACCCTAGGGTTCCTCCAAAGGTGGCTAGGGGTTCCTTGAGCCGTGGCTGGTTTACCTCCTGTTTGATGGTGCCTACATAGTTCTGAGCCAATTCCACTTGGAGGAGCCAGTGGTATGAGACCAATGATCTTTATAGCTCTCTGTAAAGGGGGCCATTCTTACTGGCACTGTAAAAAAGGGCATTCTTCTCACTGACCACCAAAGTAAGGGGCATTGTTCCCACTGACCCCCAATAAATGGGTTTTATCAGGGGTTCCCCGAGACCTGAAAATTATTTTAAGGGTTCCCCTGGGGTAAAAAGGTTGAGAAAGGCTGGGTGGGTGGATGGAATGGGATGGATGTGGTGGATGCATGTGTGCAGCGATGAAGGAGATATTTAATGATCAGGAGATGGTAGATCTGCCGGTCAGTGTTCTGATCCAGCACAGATCAGTGTACAGTGAAGGAAGCTCGTCTTCCCCTCCTCCTGTCTTCCCAGCACAATGTCACCATACCATACAGTATGATCAGATCCCCCTGCCAAGGAGAAGCTCTAATCTCTGCTTTTAGACTGGGAGTAAATTCAGCTGGATAGGAGGAGAGGACGAGAGGACAGCCTGAACAACTAGCATAACATTATCCACTGCGTGCCAGACTGCCCCTCCCCCTACCTGCCACACATTTAGCACTAGCAGCCCCATTCAGATGTACTGTCCCCTGAATGTGCTAAAAGCTTCTCAAACCTTCACTGCACTCCCCCCTCCTCCTACCCCCCCCCCCTCCGATCCACTGCACAAAGTACACAGGCAGCTGCTGCAGGTTCTGAGAGCACAACACAAGTGTGCTCTGCTTAATCTTACCTGCTAGCAGCTTCAGTGAGATGTCCCGATCACCGGCCGAATCCTCTCCTCGTGTTCACACCAGCCAGGATGAGTCACTCAGAAAACCGGAAGTGATTGGCTGGTCCGAAAACAGCACCGCCCTAAGTCCTATGGACCAGCCAATCACTAACCACCAACAGGACATCCAGCACAGAGTGGTAGTGCAGAGAGCGCAGAGCTTTGCGCTCCATGGGCAGTCTAAAAGCCAGCCGATAGATTTGCTTGCCCGATCACATGATCGCGATGATGTAATGCTTCCCATAGCACCTCTGTGCCCGGCGCTCCGCCCCCCCCCACACACACACACACACACACTTAAAGGGACATGTTCTAAAAAATATATATATATTTTTTTCATTTTTGTTTTGTTTTTTTGATGAGTAGCTTTGGGGGGGCGGCGCCCCCTATGGACAGGCCCCCACTGATGTGCAACCTGTTATACTAACATAAATGAATCTAGGAAAAGTCCCATTTTGTTTTAATCCTATAGTTAAAGAGGAGCTTCACTCATTTTGTGGATTGAAGTTCCACTTTAAGGTTAAATTGTCTACAGTTTGGATGTGTTTGCTTCTTTTAAGAGCTTTTGGCAACAATTCACTCCTACCAATCTGCTACTACCTAGCCAGCCTGGGTTTCAGCCATCTACATCAGCTTCTACCTCCAAGTTTAGAGCTCCTGGTGTCAGAGGAGGTTGAGGAGGAAGATGACATTGGCCCTAGTCCCTCAGAGTCAAAGGCTGCTGATGAGAAGCTTGCAGAAACCAGGGGAGTCTCTAAATACACGTTAGTCTTAGAAGACATAGATGAGCTTTTTTAAGCTATTTACGTGATCGAATGTACCAATGGCATGATCAAAAGGGTTTTTCTTCCCATACACAAGGCCCTATCGGACTCCAAGAAGGAATGTCAGGATCCTAATAGGCCTTCCTTTTCTAGATGCTGAAAAGATTCCACTTTGTTTCCCCCTCATTTGAAATCAGATGCCTAAGCTTGATGCATCTTTTTCTCAGGTCTCAAAAAAATAAGATCTGCCCATTGATGACATGGGCTTGCTAAAGGATAGATTTTCTTAAGCGTGTATGGGAATCTACCCATTTAAATTTTAAGTCAGTTCTTGCCTCAACCTGCATGGCAAGAAACTTAGAATGTGGTCTTTCTAGATTCTTTCCCCACTTTAGGGCTATGTGGTTTATTGCCCATGCCTCTGCAGAACCAGAAGGGATGTTTGCTTACAGTTGCAAAAAAAAGTATGTGAACCCTTTTGGAATGATATGGATTTCTGCAAAAATTGGTCATAAAATGTGATCTGATCTTCATCTAAGTCACAATAATAGACAATCACAGTCTGCTCAAACTAATAACACACACAGAATTAAATGTTACCTTGTTTTTATTGAACACACCATGTAAATATTCACAGTGCAGGTGGAAAAAGTATGTGAACCCTTGGATTTAATAACTGGTTGAACCTCCTTTGGCAGCAATAACTTCAACCAAACGTTTCCTGTAGTTGCAGATCAGACGTGCACAACGGTCAGGAGTAGTTATTTACAGAACTGTTTCAGATCAGCAATATTCTTGGGATGTCTGGTGTGAATCGCTTTCCTGAGGTCATGCCACAGCATCTCAATCGGGTTGAGGTCAGGACTCTGACTGGGCCACTCCAGAAGGCGTATTTTCTTCTGTTTAAGCCATTCTGTTGTTGATTTACTTCTATGCTTTGGGTCGTTGTCCTGTTGCAACACCCATCTTCTGTTGCGCTTCAGCTGGTGGACAGATGGCCTTAAGTTCTCCTGCAAAATGTCTTGATAAAATTGGGAATTCATTTTTCATTCGATGATAGCAATCCGTCCAGGCTCTGACACAGCAAAGCAGCCCCAAACCATGATGCCCCCACCACCATACTTCACAGTTGGGATGAGGTTTTGATGTTGGTGTGCTGTGCCTCTTTTTCTCCACACATAGTGTTGTGTGTTTCTTCCAAACAACTCAACTTTGGTTTCATCTGTCCACAGAATATTTTGCCAGTACTGCTGTGGAACATCCAGGTGCTCTTGTGCAAACTGTAAACGCGCAGCAATGTTTTTTTGGACCGCAGTGGCTTCCTCTGTGGTATCTTCCCATGAAATCCATTCTTGTTTGTTTTACGTATCGTAGATTCGCTAACAGGGATGTTGGCATATGCCAAAGACTTTTGTAAGTCTTTAGCTGACACTCTAGGATTCTTCTTTACCTCATTGAGCAGTCTCACTGTGCTCTTGCAGTCCTCTTTACAGGACAACCACTCCTAGGGAGAGTAGCAGCAGTGCTGAACTTTCTCCATTTATAGACAATTTGTCTTACCGTGGACTGATGAACAGCAAGGCTTTTGGAGATACTTTTATAACCCTTTCCAGCTTTATGCAAGTCAACAATTCTTAATCGTAGGTTTTCTGAGAGCTCTTTTGTGCGAGGCATCATTCACATCAGGCAATGCTTCTTGTGAAAAGCAAACCCAGAACCGGTGTGTGTTTTTCATAGGGAAGGGCAGCTGTAACCAACACCTTCAATCTCATCTCATTGATTGGACTCAAGTTGACTGACACCTCACTCCAATTAGCTCAAGGAGATCTCATTAGTCTAGGGGTTCACATACTTTTTCAACCTGAACTGTGAATGTTTACATGGTGTGTTCAATAAAAACATGGTAAAATTTAATTCTTTGTGTGTTATTCGTTTAAGCAGACTGTGATTGTCTATTGTTGTGACTTAGATGAAGATCAGATCACATTTTATGACCAATTTGTGCAGAAATCCATATCATTCCAAAAGGGTTCACATACTTTATTTGCAACTGTATATCCAAGTTTGCCAAACTTTGGGTTTTAAAGTTCTAGCCAGGGGATTCCACTTAAAAAGTAAACTTTGTGGCATTCTTTTTTCAGGTAATCTTTCTGGCCCTGAGTTGGAAGTTATATTAGATCATTTTTCAGACAAGAAAAAAAAACTTTTGCAGTGAAAAAGGTTCCTTCCAAATCTCAAAACAATTAGGGGTAACCCAGACCTGGGCACATTGCAGCCCCAGAGCCACATGTGGCCCTTTGGCTGTCCCTGCCCAGCCCGCAATGTCTCCATTATCAGTGTGCCTCTCCCTAGCTGAAGAAGCTAACACGCTCAGAGAGGCATGCTGACTAAGGATGAGCTCCGACGTGTTCGCACACTCCATGTTCAGAGCCCGCCAGGAAGTCGGCACGGCGCTGCGCTAATCACAGGCAGGGAGACATGTCCCGATGCACGGCTGCAGAGATTGGGACATGTCTCCCTGCCTGTGATTAGCGCAGCGCCATTCCGACTTCCTGGCGGGCTCTGCACATGGAGAATGCGAACACGCCGGAGCTCATCCCTGATGCTGACAGATGTCTCTGTGGAGAGCTTCAAGAACTGGTAGGAGAACGCTGTACTGATCAGCTGCTTAGGCTGAATGGTTTGGTTTGGTTCTGGAGGGAGAGCATTGCCTAGGAGATGTGTTGATGCTCTCCCGCCACTCTGCTACTCTGCAAAGTTCTACCTGTGTTATCACCTGCATGCTGCAAACTCCAGGAGTCATGCAACTCTTCTTCATTGCAGGTCAGGATCTGCATAAATCCCTGCTGTACCTATCTCCGGGTTCTCTCCCTCCAGTCACAGTGCTTGCAGATCTGCCAATTATCTCCTTGAGCCTGTCAGCATTTAGAATTGGCAGATCAGTAGACAGTAGTGGAGAATCTGCAGAGCATGCAGGGAATCGAAGAAGTTGATTAAATAGATGGCAAACAGATAGGCAGCACTCTCATCATGAAAGGAGATTTTTCAAGATTTTTTTTTCTGTCAAAATAACTATTGTTTGTATGATCACAATGCTGAATGAAAGTATATGCTGTAACCATAGAACTCCTTTTTAATACAAGAATTTTCTAATGGATACATTTTTTTCAGTCTAAAACTTTTTTCCCCCCCAAATTGCTCCATGGCATTAAGACCTTAAGGGCGCCTATTTTGCATATCCCCATTCAGAGCACTGCCCTTTGGTCCCAGGGATCTTTACCAAACTTAGGACAGAAGCTTTCACCTCTTGCTCCTCAAGTAGATTTTAGTCATATTGCACCTGGATGATCTTCTGTTCTTTGTAATAACAGAAAATCAGTTAGGCTCCATTCACACCATGGCGTTCCGTTTTGTAGGTGGAATCGTTACGATTGACGCCTGACTGTCGTAGAAATATGGGTTGTTTGCAGAGCACACAGCCTATATTTCCTGTGCTCTATAAGCACACACTTTAGATTCATCTTTTTGCAATAATGCTATCTGTAAGTTTGCTAAAATCCACTCACCGTTCATCCCATCATCCATCCAAGAAGCAAGGCTCACACATAGATCTTATCGTCAGGCCATCCCAGCATAGACTGCTCAGCCGACGCCTAATCATAGGCTTTTATTAAACTCAAAAGATCTCAAGACAGGGGGTGATTGGTTGCAGCAACCAGTCACCTCCCCCCATGGGCGGGAACATCACAGGATGTTCCTTCCACATGAGAATGACAATACCTGAACATTCCTTCCAACAGGAGATGTCATACATGAATACAATAACGTAGGATGGCTAAAGTTACCGTTGATAGGAATTCTTATTCTGCGCTATTCCATAGAATAACGCATATTAAGATTATACTATTATTGAATGGGGGAGGGAGGCTATCTGCAGATGCGCACTACGAACTCCAACCAATGTTGATCAGACACAGCAGAGACAAGAGTACGCATCTGCTTATAACCAATGATGTTGTTGCAGAGCGAGCATATCCCCTCCTTAACGATCGTCCATGCTAATGCACAGAGGACATATCCGCACCCTGCAAACATCACACTCCAACCTCAAAACGTTTTCCCCTATCAGACGGGATTCAACCAGCCTCAGACTACCCCAATCAGCTCTTTTAGAGCGGGTTGCGGAAGTACTAACACTGGGTGACACTATGACAATACATATTAAATACATCTCCATAAAAATCTCCACAACAGTCCTCCTTTTTGTCATATGCACCCCATGTGTCCCTCGATGAGAGTTGATATGCTTCTTACACCTGGAAATGAATCAGTTCTTAGTCCATAAAAAGGAAAACACGGCTTGATATGTAGACTCTACTCTTCAGGGGCATGACTTATAAAGGAGGACACAACATGGTGAGCTGTAGTAATCGCCGATCCGTCTGTGATTCTCTGTCTTGTATGTGGGTCCGGCTTCGGGGCGTCTCATCAAGGAAACTCTGGTCACGCGTCAAATCAGGCAACAGGAGCCTCTCGTCACGACATAGAAAGAATAGAAATAAAAACGACATGAGTATATATATTCCCACTTCCTTTAACCACGATCCGCTGTAAAATAAAAAATTAGATCCCCAAAGATTCCCAGACCCTTAAAAAGGACTCCCAACCTTCACTTAGCTACAGCTCTGGCTTCAACAATTACATGAAGAACCCTATCCTTAACGGATGAGAATTGTTCAATCGTATCCCAAGCCCGAGCCCCCCCACCTTGTACATGCAGGACCCCATGCCCAGACCTGGTCGGGATTGGTGAACAAATCCCTTCTAGCTGTCCCTGCCATTCTTAATTTCCTGCGCCATCAGATCCTCGCGATCGGCCGCGACCTAAAATGTTGGGACAGCTTCACCATCGCGCATGAACCTCTTGCTTTGGGGGAATTACCTTTTATAAGCTGCAGATCCACATAAACACCAAACTAAAGTTCAGACACACTTGTGGGCTGCCTAGATACCCAAACCGACAAGAGACAGAGCCATTAAAACTAAAACCAATTTTACCCTCTAAACATACATCGTTAGGTTCCATTGACAAGTGTCTGTCTGGAGTCTTCACTAGTTTGTCAAAAACTCCTCATACCCATAATAACATCATAAATGACATGTACCGCTGTCATCGCTGGGGACTAAAACTCCTCATACCCATAATAACATCATAAATGACATGTACCGCTGTCATCGCTGGGGACTAAAACTCGGTGAAGACTCAGAACAGACCATCGGTCCTGTTCGCTTTCTGAGCTAGTCAGGACATACACTTTAAATAATAACTTGGGATGCTTTTCACCGTTACCCTCGCTAAAATTTACTAAACAACAAAAATATAAATAAACAAAGATACTCCTCATTCTTTGGTGTGGTTGAGCCGCTTCTTGCAGTGGCTGGCGTGGTCTCATCCCTCAAGCTTCTTTACAACGACCCAGTCACCTGGTTGGAAAGAATGTAAACTGATTATTGAGTCGGGTCCAGGAGGGACTCGTGAAAACCTTTTGGTGGACATTTTGAAGTTCATGTCACAACGATCGCACCTCCCCCATCAGCCGAGAATATAAGTGACAGCTAATGAGGAGAGTACGACCCTGATTTTGATTGACCTCCAAACAACCCTCATATGACAATAACCCAGACATCGGGACTGTGGTCACTGCATAACCTGTGCGTGGCTTACAATACCTGAAACCATTGACAAGGTTCTTAGCCTCTGGGATGGGAACCTACTTCACCAGACTGCTGCTTGCCAATTCAAATTCTATTAAAGAAAGACAGTCTTGGCACAAACTTGGTTAGAATTACAGAGGTTATTATTAGTTTGACAAAACAAAAAAAAAAAACTGTCACTCTTACATTTATCATTCTCCCCCCTTTTCTTCCTCATTACAGACTGAAGAAAGAAATGCGTGGTGCAGGAAAAAGGAAACAATGAAATAACCTATGATACTTTTACCGCCTTAGACTCATATTTATTCATATGTACAGCTGTCTACATACACCTGTTCTCTGTGTAAAAACTCCTTGGACCTGAAAAATACTTATAAGCAAAATCATTACTCTATTCTTCATATTTAACCTGCAAAGAATGGTGAAATAATAATGACATTCCTGTACATTGGTAAATTGTCAATGACATTCTTTCAAAACCGATTCAAACAAAACCCTCTGTAACCCTTACTTTTCCCGTTCCTACAAAAATACAACAGCCGCGACGCATCGGAGGATCGCCGCGGTAAGTTCGAACATATTCACGTTACTACATACAAACATTCCGATACAAACGTGGGGGAAATACTTTCCAGTTTCCAAAACCACAAATGAAAAAAAACAAAAACAGCCAGAATTCTACCTTCACTCTTTCAGCAATAGGAAAAAATACAATGGGAACATGAGAGCAACTCGAGAAGCTTGCATGGACCAGCCATACAAAGTTCAAACAAACGGGCATGAGCCACCGTTCCTCATCATTACAGATTTCTGAAGCCGCAGCTCAACTACATCCATTCCAGAGGGATACCCAAAATAGTATCCTTGGACCACCTATGTTAATCTTTTTGGGGTTCAAAGGCCTTTGCCCCAAAACTAGGCTTTGTGCACTGTGTGACCGTCTGACTATGGGAAGCCTCCATTCCTTCCCTTTGCACAGACTTCCTTGTGTCCATGGCGATTCGAATCGGCTTATCGTCTTAAACCTGCGTCCAGGTTAAACCGTTGCACCCATTTTCGGAGATCACCGCCCGGTGTCTTCTTATACGGTGAATTGCAGAACTACAACCACTATATGGTCAAGTCCTCCAACTAGAAACCCTAACCGAGGCGTCAACTCTATGGCTTGTTGTCCCAACACTTTTGGAACTACAGCAACAACCACAGATCAACCCCAGAATTAGGCCTCTACCCCTCACAGTGCATGCATACACAAGCATTTTCCGCTATACACTGCGTTGTCAGACTAAACCTCACAGAACACTTACGCCAGTTTACCACCTGCAGAACAATGTGGCTTCTCTCTGTATCTAGATGATAAAATAATGGTGATACCCCCTGTTTCTCTCTCTACCCAAAACTGTATTACAGTACAAAACTTAAAAAAAACTGGAACAAAATATAAAAGACTTAACGCAAAAATGCTTTCCATTTTCCTTCCAGACACAAATCTCATTGCTCACCTTTAAAAACCCCAAGCTCCTCCCACTAACTTTCTGCTGATATATAAATGCTGAAAAGAAACTTCCGGTTATGCTCAGCTCTTAAAAAAACCCAAACTGGTTTATTTACATATCAATTGTTCAGGAAGAGGGAGGGGGAGGGGAGGCGTTAGCCATAATCGCCTTGTCTATCAAGACTTCAAAAAAATCCATGGCTACACATTATATATTTCAACCATTTAAAACCTTGTCAAGGAAATGATGGAGTAAACCCCCCTTTGCAAATGGGAGGGAATCCCCCCTGACCCACATTCCCTGGAAGTCAAACCATAAGTTGGGACTCAAAATACAAACTCCTGCCAAAAGATGGCTATACAGTACAAGATCCAAAAAAAATGAATTGCCCTCTGAGAAACTCCCAAATATTTAAACATAAAAACACATCATTGTACAAAAACTCTGTTAGTCTTACAATCTATCAAAATTCAGTGTAAAGTGAAGTTTTTTCTTAAAACCAAAATCCAAAACCCCAAACCCCTGCTCATATACTGCTAAGTCAGCCGATCCTGCAATAGCCCACACTCACCCAAATGAAAACAGAGAAATCCCCAACCTAACATCATGTGCATGGAGTTTGCATGTCCTCCCTGTGTCTGCGTTGGCCTCCTCCCACACTCCAACTGCTGGTAGGCCAGCCAGATCCCATCCATAAATAGGCCCCAGCATGTGCGTGTGTCCGCAAGCACGTTGTGGCCCCTCGGGGTAAAACCGCGCTATTTTAAGATACCTCTCAACTCACCTCAAAAGGTGATGCTTAGAAAAGCAATTTAAACCAGAGACAAAACTGCGCCAATCAACAAATGCCAATACAGCATAATCAGGAGCCGTGTTTGCTAAACTGGAACTTCCTATCTCAAACTGTAAACGTCTCTCAAAATGGCCGACAAGCCAGGACTACAAAATGGTGGATGACCCACCACAGCACCTCATGGACAACAAAAATTGCGCCATTGACGCATGCAATTTTTCCTGCCAAAACCAGCATGGGACGTCACAATGAACACCACATTGGTTCCCCTACACAAAGAAAAACACAAATTGCCTCTAACAGGTTCCAACGCAGAAAAGATCGCACTATATTCGCACCAAACATCAAAATCTGCCCCAAAGGCTGAGAAATTCCACCAGCGAAATAGCAGACGAATGCCACATGGTATAGTGCCCAAAAGAAAGGTGGCTGCACCTTCCCTATAGGATACCCACAGGCTAAAGAAAAACTGTGCCTCAAAATGGCAGACAAACCTGCAAGGCTAACAAAATCCAAGAATGGCGCCATTACTTTTTCCCGCCAAAACCAGCATCTCTTTAAAAGAAAATCAAAAATGTTTTTCTCCACAAAGACTGACTACACCATTGAAACTTTTCTAAATTATCATCAAAATCCACTGAAAAAGGTGTCAGCTACACTCTACAAGGACCACATGTACACTTACAAACTTAGCCTCCCTTTTGCCAACTAAACAGAACATTCAATAAATGTGAGTTACATGACAATATTAAAAACATATTCATTTCTCTAAGTTCATATACTCTGAGATATTCACCACTTTTCTCTACCTAAAGTTCACACACAGTGGCCTCAGCTTCCATAACAAGCCATTGCAGAGACATACCTCCTCAATGCTAGCATCCAAAACAGCCTGCAACCATTCAAAGGGCGTATTCCTTTCAACAAACAGCTACTATTGTCTGGCTTCCAACAATGCCTGGCCACTTGAATATGCGGCAGGAATTTTCAACTTTAAAACCAAACACTTTTGTTAAAATATTTTTACACTTATGGGGACATGTGTCTTTGTCCCCTATAAAGGCAAAAATCACAATTTATCCATTTCTATTTTTCATAGAAATCACAAACACCACACACATACAGTATATTGTTGCTTGTAACATTTGCTTAGAGTGTCTTTCCCTCAGGGCACAGCCCCTGCAACACAAAACAGTGGGCAAGCCCTTCCCCCATTCAAGCACATATCTCACAAACAAACCTCTGAGAAATGCAAAAAGCTCACCCAAACACACACATTGCAGACTGAATAATCCCACATCTATACCTTCATTTCATACACAATATACAGTTTCCATCAGCATTCACACAGGCACAAACACTACACACAACTTTGTAATGAAAATTGGAAAGTCAATAGATACACAACTTTCAAACATGTTGGCAGTGATAGCCATGTTGCCTGCCCCTCCCCCGCTAAACCTCATGGGGGCAGCCATTTTCAGCTTCTCTCACACAAACATCCAGGCACACCCAGGCATACCCACAATCAAATTCACAAGCATACAATCGGATTCGCAGACATACACACGCACACACACTGCAAACTTAAAGCATTATTTCAAAAAGACAAAAAAATGTTCTTTTAAAGAGTAGAGCCCCCCACATCGGAACGTAGATCCACTCTTCCCCCCATCTCGATCCGATGTCCAAAGGGACTCCATCTATTCCCAAAAATCCTGGCCCGCCATTACTGTTGTGGAATTCCAGGCTGCTGTTTACAGAGCACACAGCCTATAATTCCTGTGCTATCTAAGCACACATCAGATTTCATCTTTTTGCAATAATGCTATCTGTAGCCTAAGTTTGCTAAAATCCACTCACCGTTCATCCCATCATCCATCCAAGAAGCAAGGCTCACACATAGATCTTATCGTCAGGCCATCCCAGCATAGACTGCTCAGCCGACGCCTAATCATAGGCTTTTATTAAACTCAAAAGATCTCAAGACAGGAGGTGATTGGTTGCAGCAACCAGTCAATTCCCCCCATGGGCGGGAACATCACAGGATGTTCCTTCCACATGAGAATGACAATACCTGGACATTCCTTCCAACAGGAGATGTCATACATGAATACAATAACGTAGGATGGCTAAAGTTACAGTTGATAGGAATTCTTGTTCTGCGCTATTCCATAGAATAACGCATATTAAGATTATACTATTATTGAATGGGGGAGTGAGGCTATCTGCAGATGCGCACTACGAACTCCAACCAATGTTGATCAGACACAGCAGAGACAAGAGTACGCATCTGCTCATAACCAATGATGTTGTTGCAGAGCGAGCATATCCCCTCCTTAACGATCGTCCATGCTAATGCACAGAGGGCCCCCGTTGGCGGACATATCCGCACCCTGCAAACATCACACTCCAACCTCAAAACGTTTTCCCCTATCAGACGGGATTCAACCAGCCTCAGACTACCCCAATCAGCTCTTTTAGAGCGGGTTGCGGAAGTACTAACACTGGGTGACACTATGACAATACATATTAAATACATCTCCATAAAAATCTCCACAACACTGACAAATCTCGGTAAAATCACGCAAACAGAATCGTAGGACACCTGTTGCCCATAAGAAGTTATTTTGGGTGAATGGCGTGAACCTAATCCCATTACATCCCATCTTGATATTCTGGGCTGTGTTAGTGATTCATGCCAGCAAATCTTTCTTCTGGAACAAAAGATTATGAAGCTATGTGTCCCTGCTTCAGTGCAATGCTTCTCTGAGCCTAGACAAGATTGTCAGCTCTAGGACTAATGTCATCCTCAATTGCAGCAGTTGATTCAACCAGACTGTACCTTCAACCTTTCCAATTTTTTGTGCTTCAGATCTGTATTACCAGATAAACTAAGACCAGTTGGTCACTCTGCTGCCACGTGTGAAGAGTTCACTATAGTGCTGGAGGAGCATCCCTAGCTTATCTCTAGACCTATGCTGGTCCTTCCAACAACATTAAGACTGACCACAGATACAATTTCATGGGGTTGGGAGGGTTGTATAAAGGGTAAACAGTGTAGGGCCTTGGTCTAAATAACAATACAAGGAAGTCATCCTGGAAGCTCTAGGCAGTATAATTAGCTATATCCAATTTTTAGCAGGACATTTAGGGCTACAATTTACAAGTCCTCTCAGAGAACACAACAGCCATGTCTTCCTGGGCCTCCCGGAGAAAGTTTTGTATTTTCTTTGCTTTCAACAGTTCATCTAAACCAACTCAATCATGCTGTTGATTTCCTCAGTTATCTCCACATATTAGAGATAGAGTGAACAAAAAAACAGGAGGTTTTTCTTTTGTTGAAAGAGACATGGGGCTTTCCTCAAGTGGATTTGCAGAACACAAAGTTTCAGGCTTACTTTTCCTTAAACATAGATGACGCAGCTTTCAGCACAGATACTTTAGCTCAATCATAGAACTTCCATCTGTGCCATACATTCCCCCTTTTCATCATTCCACAGGTGATCAGGAAGCTGCAGAAGGAAGCAACAAATCATTTGTAGTCCATTCAGGCCCAAATGAGTTTGCTTCTTGACTAGCGGTAGAAACTCCAGTAATTCTTTCTCTAAAAGAGGATCTGCTGTTGCAAGGTCCAATTTTTCACCATCATATACGTTGAATCTAGGGTAGAGGGGGTCTCTGGGTTACGAACAAGATAGGGACTGTAGGTTAAGTCGAATTTGTTTGTAAGTCGGAACAAGTACATTTTTTTAAGTGCAAATTCAGTCTCAGAGACAGGAAGTGAGATTAAATCAACAGAGAATGGTAACCGGATGGCAGGGGCGGCGCGGTTAGTTCAAATATGTTTTGTTTCTTTTTTTTTTTCTACTTTTTTTTTGTATAATTTTCTTATTATTTTTAATATTATTTTTCTTATCCTTTACTTTTTAATTACTTTTTTTATTTTATTAATTTTACCGGTAATTATTATTTTTTTATTTTTATTTTTTTAATTTCTTTTTTATCAATTTTTTTTCACTTAACGTTATTGCTATCACACAGGAGAAAACAATTCCCTGTGTGATAGCAATTGGAGGTGACAGGTTCTCTTTATTGACCCTGTCACCTCCAATACAGGAGTCCTAGCACTGTGCTAGAACTCCTGTCACAGCTGAGATGAGAAGAGCTCAGCTCACCTCTCTCACTGTGTATAGCGGCGGCAGGGACAGGAGACAGACTCGGCGGCCGGGGGGGGCGGAGTCCCGAAGACAGAGCCTTCCAGAGAGAGGTATGTGGGGAGGGGGGGACGGACGGCAGCATGGTAATTTCGGCGACAAGTACTGTACTGTATACATATACTATATACATAGGCATATGCATATATGCCGGGCAGCTCACCTGATGGCACAGCAGGGAGATCCGAGTCCAGTGCACCTCCGCGGCCGGCAGCGGCGCAGGAAAGACCGGGGATCTGGAGGCCGGACAAGGCCATGGCCACGACGGGCAGTTTTAGCGGCCTGGCTGGCCACCGGACCGTATCAGGCCTGTGGATGGGCAGGCAGGATGAAGAGGGGGGCCCCTTAATCTCACAGCCAGGCCAGGAATGGAGGAACGGCTCACTCCAGCAAGGCGCACAGGCAGAGGAAGATGGTGTCGGCTGGCAGTGCTGTCACTCGGGCCCCGTTCGCAACTCGGATGTTCGTAAGTTGGGGACCCCCTGTATTGGAATCTGTGGAGCAGTTGCTGAAGAAGGGGATGGTCCACTGGCTTGGGTGGGGGTCACCATTACTTCAAATCACAAAGCAATAACTAGAGCCATTTACAGTAAAATTGTGTTTTTCTTCACTTGGTGTGTTTGAGAGAAACTACAGCCTCTCAATTGCTGTTTCAGTACTGGAATTCTTGACAGATGAGGTTGATAAATTCCTTGCTGTCAGCACCCTAAGGGCTCATTTACACTTGCTTCAGCTTCAACAAGGCTTTGGACAGGCTTTGTTTAAAGCTCTCTGAACGCTAGTCAAAGCTCCTGTCACTAAATAAAACGGTTAGCTTACAGTCCTGTATACACCTGCTTTTTATTTGCTTTGCTTTGGCTTTGCTTCAAAAGTGATACCCTATGTAGCTTCAGTGGTGCTTCAAAGCGTTTTCAAAGCCTCCATAGAAATCTATTAGCAAAGCTCGCTTGAAGCCCCACCGAAGCCTCATCGAAGCACCAAGCAGAGACAGGTGTAAAAAGGACTGTAAGCTAACCATTTTATTTAGTGACAGAAGCTTTGACTGGCATTCAGAGAGCTTTAACAAAGCACATCTGAAACCATGTTTTGAAGAAAGTGTAAACTAGCCCTAAAGGTACAAACTGCAGACCTCTTTTTTTTTGGAAGTTTGGCTTTGGATCCCCTAATTGCCATATTTTTGAAGGCAAGTGTCAAGGCCAGTCTAGGTTGAGCTTTTTCCTAAACAAGATATCTGTTGTCTTTCAAGCTCTTGCAACATGGACAAGCCTTTTAAGTTTTATCCGGTATTATAGACCTGATTTATTGTCTGCTGGCCATCAGTCATTTAGCAGAAGGTGCTACAAGCAGTTGTCTCTCACCAATCCGATAAATTGTCTTTTAAGGTGAATTCCCACAATACCCACAATTAACTGCAGCCCCATTTGAAACAATTGGAGACTGCCAGCTCTTGCAGCTAATCGCAGCCACTCGCGTGTAATCACTCATGCAACAAACAAATTAGAATGATCAGACCTGGATGCAGGCAGTCTGCATAATCCAGGAATCGGAACAGCAGGTGCCCGCTTTGTACTGGCTTTACGATGTTTGTTTAAATGTATTTTCTTGCAGGCTTAAAGCCAGATGTACTTTCTTAAATTGAGGTACTTTGAGATGAGCGCCCACTTTTTAAAGATCTGTGTGCTAGTGTTTTCCAAGTTGTTGTTGTTTTTTTGTTTTTTTTTGGGTGCAGCCACACTCCCTGCTGTGCCTGTCCTGAAAGACTGCTGAAAATATTGTTACAGGTTAGCTTAACTTAAATTCTTTTATCGATTCTGTCCATCTCTATTTTTCTCTTTTTTTTTTTTTAATGTCTTTTTATCCCTTTTAACTTTGTATAATTGGTCTTGTTATGAGAACTTTCAAAAGTGGCACAAGTAAATTTTAAGAGTGCACAACTGTGAAAGATCTGTAAAGAGTCTCTAATAGCAATGATCTCCAGCAGTCATGCAACACATCTCCAGGTTATGACTGTTTCTTGGCAGTATGCCCCTCTTTTCTAACAACTTCTGTAGTATGTCTGCAGTGTTTTACAGCTTTTTGGTTCCTTTAAGGCCATCTAACCCATTGCCTGTTTGATCATATTTTCTCTACTTTTATATTAATAATTTTTAACTGTATGTACCTGCATTAAAGGAGTTGTAAAGGCAGAAGTTTTTTTTTATCTTAATGCATTCTATGATTAAAGATTAAAAACCTTCTGTGTGTAGCAGCCTCCCCAACACCACCTAATTACTTACCTGAGCCCCATCTCTCTCTGTCCACAAATGTCTAAGCCATCCGGGACACTCCTTCTAATCTCCTAATTGGCTGAGACACAGCAGCGGTGCCATTGGCTCCTGTGGCTGTCGATTAAAGTCAGTCAGCCAATTAGGGGAGAGCAGGGGCAGAGCCAGGTCGGGGCTCCATGTCTGAATGGATACACGGAGCGCTGACTCGGCTCGGGTGCCCACATAGAAAGCTGTTGGCTGAGGGGGCACTCGATAGGAGGGAGGGGCCAGGAGCAGCAAAGAGGGACCCGAGAAGTATAACATGTTTGTCATTTTTTTAAAAAAGAGAGACTTTACCATCACTTTAATGGGTTGTGTGACATTTTCCTTCCCCTAGTTTGTTCTGCAATCTAGAACTCAGTGACCCTCAAGTCTGATGTGGTTTTTACCTTATTCAGTTGGGAAATATTTACTAAGGGGACCTATATTTGTCTTTGGGCCTTTTTTCTGTTGATTGACACCCACTTCAACCCTGGAGTGTTCTGGTGCATTTGATAGATTTTTACAGCTGTATTATTCTATTGAAGTCACTTGGCTCAATAATTTTATAAAAGTGACACTTCATTTCAGCTGAGATCTGAAAATTGCAGGTGCGAGGCTAAATAAAATTTTGTCTAATTAAATTCAAATTACAGTAAATCCTTGTGTTAAAGCTTTGTGAATTGACCCTGTTAGAACACTTTAGTCCAAAGGTACATATCAGGCTGGGTTCACACTGGAGAACGCAGCGGCTCACAGCAGGGGTCCGTTGCGTCTCCATTCACCATTTCAGGTCTGATTTCAGCCTGAATTTTTGGCTGAATTCAGACCTGAAACGGACCAGAAGATGCACATGACCCCTGTGCAATTTGCACCGGAGCTTCTGCGGAGATGTGTGAACCAGCTCCATAGAGAGCCAGTCACAATCTCCTGTTATGCGAATTGGATGCAGGTAAACCCTGCATCCAATTCGCAATAGTGTGAACCCAGCCTCTGTGTTTAGTATATTTTGCTACTAATTTAACTTTAACTGTATCAGCATTCTAAATGTTATGACAGGAAGAAGAGGCCACGTCATGATTCTGATACTGAGATGGTAGACGTTGAAGCTGATAAAACTGTGACAGCGGCTGCTACACCTAGAAGGAGGGTCATCAGTTTAACCAGTATATTGACCTTGCAGAAGGAAATAGAGAACCGTGCTCAAAAACGTATGAAAATATAATATATATGTTTGTTTGTTTTTTAAAACGTTTCTTTTTTTTTTTTTAGGGGAAACAAGGCATATTGATTTTATTTGAATATTTTAAAGGAATGGTTTGCTAGGCTTTCATTGATGGTTAGAATATTTGAATGAAATAATGAGCAATATACAGTATGTGCCTATACAGTATCTGGTGTGTATACACTAGAAATCAGATTCCATATATCATATCTATGTTTCAGCGCATTTAAAACAGCCCTATATGGATCGAAATTTGGCCAGTTCAGCACGATGTATGAGCAGGCTGATTATTCTGTTGGGTTTTTCCTGAACGACAATGGCTCCCTGCCGTCAGAACAAAGTAGCACAGTGGAAGTGATTCCCCCATCCACATGGAGTGTGTGGATGGGGGAATTCGGGTAATTTTTTTTCTGTTCAACACTCTGGTTGAACAGAAAAAATTATTAATGTATGGGTAGCTCTACTGTGGGTCACTGTAAGTAAAGATAGCTCCAGGCCCAGTATTGTACACAGAATTACAATTACCTTTCCAAAAATGCACCTAAAAGCTGCATGTTCTGCATGCTTTTCAAAATCATTTAGCACATGTAAAATTTAGTAGTGTGTAGGTACCTGAAATTCTCTCGATCTGCCTCCTGTAAACCCTGTATTGCCAGCACAGGGAAAGGGAGGTTCGGTATCAGGGACCAGTAAGCCCTGCTGCAGAGCATACAATGAGGGGGAAAAAGTATTTGATCTCCTGCTGATTTTGTACATTTGATCACTGACAAAGAAATGATCATTTTATTGGTAGGTTTATTTTAACAATGAGAGACAGAATTAACAACAAAAATATCCAGGAAGCCACATTTCAAAAAAGTTATACATTGATTTGCATTTTAATGAGCGAAAGAAAAAGTATTTGACCCCTTCGCAAAACATGACTTCGTACTTGGTGGCAAAACCCTTTGTTGGCAATTACAGAGGTCAGACGTTTCTTGTAGTTGGCCACCAGGTTTGCACACCTCTCGAGAGGGATTTTGTCCCACTCCTCTTTGCTGATCCTCTCCAAGTCATTAAGGTTTTGAGGCTGACATTTGGTAACTCAAACCTTCATCCCCCCTCCACATATTTTTTATGGGATGAAGGTCTGGAGACCTGTGCTTCTTCTTGAGCCATTCCTTTTTTTGCGTTGGTTGTGTGTTTTGGGTCATTGTCATGCTGAAATACCCATCCACGACTCATCTTCAATGCTCTGGCTGAGCGAAGGAGGATCTCACCCAAGGTTTGACGATACATGGCCCCATCTATCGTCCTTTTGATGCAGTGAAGTTGCCCTGTCCCCTTAGCAGAAAAACACCCTCAGAAGCATAATGTTTCCACCTCCTACTCCTCCAAACACGGCTAGTTGAGTAGATGCCAAACGGCTTGATTTTGGTCTCGTCTGACCACAACACTTTCACTTAGTTCTCCTCTGAATCATTCGGATGTTCATTAGTAAACTTCAGACGGGCCTGTACATGTGCTTTCTTGAGAAGGGGGGCCTTGTGGGTGCTGCAGGATTTCAGTCCTTCACAGCGTAGTGTGTTACCAATTGTTTTCTTGGTGACTATGGTCCCAGCTACCTTGAGATCATTGACAAGATTCTCCCGTAATTCTGGGCTGATTCCTCACAGTTCTCATCATTGAAACTCTTACATGGAGCTCCAGACCGAAGAGATTGACGGTTATTTTGTGTTTCTTCCATTTGTAAATAATCGCACCAACTGTTGTCACCCTCTCACCAAGCTGCTTGGCGATGATCTTGTAGCCCATTCCAGCCTTGTGTAGGTCTGCAATCTTGTCCCTGACATCCTTGGACAGCTCTTTGGTCTTGGCCATGGTGGAGAAATTGGAATCTTATTGGTTGTTTCTCTGGACAGGTGTCTTTTATACAGGTAACAAGCTAAGATTAGGAGCACTCCCTTTAAGAGAGTGTTCCTAATCTCAGCTCGTTACCTGTATAGAAGACGCCCGGGAGCCAGAAATCTTGCTGATTGATAGGGGATCCAATACTTATTTCACTCATTAAAATGCTAACCAATAAGCAACTTTTTTGAAATGCGTTGTTCTGGATATTTTTGTTGTTCTGTCTTTCATTGTTAAAATAAACCTACCATTAAAATGATAGACTGATCATTTCTTTGTCAGTGGGCAAATGTGTAAAATCATCAGGGAAACTAGAACTTTTTTTCCCACATGCTGACATGTTCATGCTGAGGAAGGAACTGAGTAAGTAAAGAAATCGGTGTGCTGATGCTTTTTTATTGCCCAATCTATAAGGTGCAGGTTTGTTTGGACCAAGCAATGTTGCTGCTTCAGTGGTTGAAGACCTAACTTACAAGAGCAAGGGCATGTTTATACGTGCGGTAGCCCACCGTTAAACTGCAAACCTAGCCGAACAAGGTTGTCCACAAAACCCCCTCCCGATAGGCTTGCGCTACTACCACAATGCAACCATTTGCAAAGTATGTGGTTGCGGAACGGTGCTGTGACATATACAGGGTTAAAACAGAGTGAGCAGGTGATATGCTGCTTCCTCACCGCCTGGTCAACTACCCCTGAAAAGCAATCCACTGCAATCAGAGTGCTGCTAGTGGAAACTTAGTCTAACTGCACAGAAATACAAATCTCTTGGTAAGTAGAACCCTTCCTGATTGTATATTTCAACCGTGTCTTTTTTTTTTTTTTAAAGGGTAAATTTTTATTGTACATTACAGCATTAGCATACAGTGACATAATACAGTACACATTTTCATACACTATGATTTGCACATGTCAACCTATTCAGCATCTTGTAATCAAATCATGTCTCTTTTCCTTCCCTTGTCCCTACCTTCTCTCTTCCTCCCCCCCTCTCCTCTTAGCCCCCTCCTCCCTCCTCCCCTCCCCCGGATAACAGGAAAAGCTTGTATATTAACATCACTGTCCAAACATAAATGAGCTAATTGTATTACAAAAATCGAACTACAAAAAGGAAAAAACAAAAAACAAAAACAAAAGGTCTTTCCCTTTTTCCTGAAATACCTGTAAATCTACAGGAATAAACACTGGAAGAGTTATGACTCCCACTTTACAACCTAGTCTTTCCTATCCTTCATTTCCCCAGTTATCCCCCGCCAAACCCTAGGTATGTACTACTATTACACCTCCACTTCTCCCGAGACTCTATCCAACCATCCCGCCCACACTTTCTCAAATTTTTTAGGGCACCCTCTCGCCTTATAAGTAATTTTATACATCGGTAGGGCCTTATTCACCAATGTCACCCAACCCTGCAAAGAGGGGGGTGATGCGCTCCGCCACTTAATAGCTACCGCCTTTTTAGCATAACAAAACAGGATTCTGAGCAGAGTTTTTTGTGAGGTGGATATATCCTCCCCCTCCAGGTCGCCCAAAAGACACCTGGCCGGGGAGTAAATATTTGGTAGTTCCAGGGTACCCTCTAGAAATGTAAGTATCTCTTTCCAGAAGTTCTCTATTCGGGGGCACTGCCACACCATATGGAAGAAATCTCCTTCCTCCGCATGGCATCGAGGACACTCAGCAGACTCCCTCCTACCCATTTTATGAAGTCTTTTGGGGGTGTAATATATCCTATGAAGATAATTAAATTGTGTCAATTTATCTCTAGCCGAGACCATTGAGGGCACCAATGTACCCAATGCTCCCGACCAGTTCTCCGTGAGGGACGGTATATCCTTCTGCCATTGTGCCAGCATCTTCCTCATTCTGGGAGAGGAGGATGTGAGAAGCCTGAAGTAATATCTAGAAATCAGCTGCGAGTGATCCCCCTCCGTCACCACCCTTTCCATACTGGAGGGGGAGAGCGCCACTATCCCCCCCCCCCGTACTGAGCCGTAGCCGCATGGCGCAGCTGAAGATAACGAAAAAAAAACACATTGGGGATCCCATATTCTGTCCTCAAGTCCAGGAAGGTCCTGAACACCCCCTCTCTAAACAGTTGGTGAGCGTATTTAATGCCATAAGTCGCCCAACATGTACCGTCCGGCACTTTGGCTATTTCATGAAGTTGGGGGTTATGCCACAGAGGAGCATTAGGAGAGGTTGCCAAACTGGATCCCCCCACCCTAGCATTGCAGATGTGGAATATTTTATACGACAATTTCAATAGTCCCGCCCCCTTTACCGGATAAGGTCCGTTCCTATAGAGGACATTAATCAGTCCTTCATACGAGTGGACCTGTGCCGCCTGGGTTGCCACAGATGCAATATTCAGATCTGGGAAACCCCACCAATGCACATGTGTCAGTTGGGCTGCTAGGTAGTAACACTGCAAATTTGGTAGGGCTAATCCCCCCTCCTTTATAGGCAAATAAAGTGTGTCCAATGAGACTCTAGCCGGCCTAGGGCCCCAGAGAAATGCAGAGAGCATTTTATTAATGCCCACAAACCATTTCTTAGGGATATAAACCGGTGCGTGCCAGAACAAGTACAAAAATCTAGGTAGGTATATCATTTTAAATATATTGATTCGACCGAGGAGACCAAGCGGCAGCCTGGCCCAAGTCTGGAGACTGTCCCTCAGCCGTGCTTTCATAGGCGCTAAGTTATTATCTATATATACACTGATCGGCAACTGCACATCCACCCCCAGGTATCTAAATTTAGAGACTATCTTTAGGGGGGCCCCCGGAGGGAGGTCCGGGACATACTCAGGATTAAAGGGGAAAATAATGGATTTGTTCCAGTTCACCTTAAATCCTGAAAATCGTCCAAATTCCGAGATTTTGCCCAAAGCAGTGGTCAACGATCCCCCTGCCTCAGCCAAATACAATAACATATCATCAGCGTAGAGGGATGTTTTTTCCTCCAGCTCATTAACCATGCACCCCTTCACTCCAGCATCCGCTCTTAGGAGGGCCGCCAGCGGTTCTATATAAACAACAGGGGCGACAATGGGCAGCCCTGCCGAGTGCCTCTCGCTATATTGAACGATTCTGTGATGGTGTTATTGACCCTGAGCTTTGCCCGTGGTTCCGCATATAGTATCTGGACCCATTTTATGAATCTCGGGCCAAACCCCAGCCGCCCAAGGACCGCCACCAAGTATGGCCATTCGATAGAGTCAAACGCTTTGTGCGTATCCAGGGAGAGCACCACTCGAGTATCCGGCGTGGGCCCCTCAGATTGTAGGATAGTGAACAAACGACGCAAGTTGATAGCCGTCGACCTTTCAGGTATAAAGCCCGTCTGATCCCGATGAATAACTGAAGCAATAACTTTATTCAGGCGTCTGGCCAGTAATTTAGCTAGGATTTTCGCATCTACATTAATTAAGGATATCGGTCTATAGGATTCGCAGAGATCATGATCCTTGTGCGGCTTAGGGATCAGCACAATGAGTGCCTCTCTCAGAGACCCAGGAAGCACCCCCCCTCCATAAGCGTCCATGTACATTTTGAGCAGCTGGGGGGCCAGATGTTCAGCAAATGTGGCGTACCATTCCGCTGGATATCCGTCCGGGCCCGGGGTCTTATTTGTATTTAATGATCCGATTGCCGAGACCACTTCCTCCACTGTAAGGGGGAGGTCCAAGTCCTCCGCCACCTCCCCTGAGAGTTCCAGGAGGGGTATTGGAGCCAAATATTCCTGAACCTCATCCCTACTGTATGTAACTCTCGAAGCATATAGCTCAGAGTAAAAGTCCACAAAGGCCTTAGCAATCTCTGTTTGTGATGTACAAAGATGCATCTGTGCATCATATTTACGTGGGATAGAGGTCGGTGCCTGGTGTGAGTGTGCCAGATAGGCCATCAGCCTACTGTTCTTATCTCCGAATTCGAATACCCGTTGTGCCTGATAAAGCAGTTTCTTTTGTGTTTTTTCTACCAGAACCAGGTCTAATTGTCGCATATTCTCCCTCCACCTTTTATAAGTAGCATGATTAGGATCCTTGATGTAGTCTATCTCAGCCTCAGCCGCTACCTGTTCCGCGTCCCTGAGCTTCCACTCTCTATCCGATTGGAGTCGCTTGATGTCCGTTCTAATAATTCCCCTAAGCGTGGCCTTGAACGCATCCCACGTAGTTCCTGCCGGGACCTCCCCTCTATTCTCTAGCCAGAAAGTATTAATGGACCTGGCGGTGGACCTCTCAAAACACTCCTCCTTAAGCCAGAGGGGGCTCAGCCTCCAGAGAGCATGCCCCCGGGGCCTCTCCATATCAAAAGTGATAAGCAGGGGGGAATGGTCCGATACCGCCCTCGGTAAATATTGGACTCACCACCCTCGGGAGGAGTATCCTGGATACAAAGCACATATCCAACCTAGATAGGGTATTAAATGTGGAGGAAAAGCATGAGTACGCTCTAGTATCTGGGTTCTTCCATCTCCATGCCTCCTCCAAATCATATTGTGCCACACATGCTCCCAACGGGGATCCCCCCACAGCCGCCATCCCAAACCTATCACTTTCGGGGGACAACACTGCGTTCATATCTCCAGCCAAGACAACAGGGCCCTCTGCCACTCGAATCACCTCCGCCATTATTTCATCCCACACCCCTACTGTAAAAGGGGGTGGTATATAGATTGCAACAAAGGTATATGGTTGGTTATTAATAGTCAACACCAGAGCTACAAATCTACCCATTGGGTCTAGTTTCACAGATTGAACTGTAAATAGTAAGGATTTGCAAACTAGGATCGAGACCCCCCTGGCGTAGGTGGAGTACGCCGAGTGGAAAGCCCTCCCCACAAAGGCCCTATGCAGTGCCAATGTCCTGGACCCTACCAAGTGCGTTTCCTGGAGAAATATAATATGCGGTCTGCGTTTCAGGATATATTTAAACACCAGCGCTCTTTTAATCTTGGAGTTAAGCCCCCGTACGTTCCAGGACAGTAAATTAAGGGTCTGCATCCCATCTGCTAAGGGCATATCCACCCATAATAACCTGCGGCCCAGGAGGTGGCGATAGTTGTCCACCTCTCAAGCTCGGACAGATCACACACATCGTTAACAGTAGTATTGGTACATACATCTTGGCTTCAGAATAAGCATGTGCTAGGGTCATACATGTACGTGGGTGGTCTAAATGCATAACATTCAAGTACAGTTGAGGGCTTAGGTCGATAGGTTTCAAAGGCATATTCAAATACTGGGAGAGATCAAAATGAAAGCAGAGAAGAGCCAATAGGAAAAAGGAAAAAAAAACAAAAAAAAAGGAAAAAACATGAACCATCCCGGATCCACAATGGCGGATCCCAACACCCGTTCCCCCCACCCTGCCTGCAGTCCCAAACATCCCACAGGCTTCCTCCCCAAACTTCAACAACAAAAGTCTCCCTAAAGGGGGGTATATTTCCTGCACCAGCCGGGCAGGAAAATTTAGGGGGTAAGTACTTGATTCCATGTAGAGCTGAATCCAGACCGCAGTGAACTGTAGACCCCCACCAGTGTTCCCACTAAATAGGGGTCAGGTAGGGTCTCTCGAACCGGGAAAAGTCATAAATGGTGTTTCAGGATGGGCCACATCTCATGCAGAATTGTCTGAAAATCAATATAGCAGCCCCCCCCTGGGAGCTCACCCCCAGGGTTACCGTGGAGCGCATCCCGCATCATAGAAAAAAGGGAGTGTTACCCATGTCCCAGCGATTCCAGCCAGCGATTAGCCTCCTTGGGCGACATGAAGAACTGTGTCTTTCCCCCGTGTACCACACGGAGCTTGGCAGGATAAAGCATGCTGTATGGTAGACTGCGCTCCCTCAGGCGTTGCTTCACACTCTGGAACGCTGCCCTCTGTTTCTGCGTGGCCGCCGAGAAGTCCGGATAGATGGAAATTCTGTTGTTGTTATAAGGCAGCTCAGGCATATTGCGAGCCTTGCGGAGAATGGTTTCCTTATCTTTAAAGTATAGGCAGCGTGCTATCAGTGGTCTAGGGAATCTGCCCGGAGGGGGTGCTTTCAGAGGGATCCTGTGCGCCCTCTCTATGGCAAACAGATGGGAAAAGCTGTCATCTCCGAAGACCTGCTTGAGCCATGTCAGTAAGAATCCCTCCGGGTCCCTTCCCTCTGACCCCTCGGGAAATCCCAGGAACCTCAAATTGTTCCTTCTAAGCCTGTCTTCAATTTCTCCCAACTTGGCCTCCTGGGACTTGTGGTTCGCCGCCATATCTCTCACCTGCACCATCAGAGGGTTAAGATTGTCTTCCATATCACTAATGCGCTGCTCGGTCTGCGTCACCCTCTGCCGTACCTTCTGCACATCATCCTTGAGGATGGCAAAGTCCACTCTGATGGTATCAATCTGTGTGGACAAGGCAGCGTGGCAGCTTTTTATGGTATCCATTATCTGCAGCAGCGTCGGTTCACCCTTGCGTGTACCGGATCCATCCTCCCCCTCAACAGACTGGGGAGAAGGCAGGGGAGACTCCAGTGGATCGGTCAGGTCCGGCCACTCACCATCCCCCTCGGCACCTTTGCGATTCGGTGGAGCAGATGAGGCCCTCTGCTCCGAGCGGGCGCCATTTTGGGAGGCCTCGTGAGCAAATTTAGCCAGCTTCTCCGCGGGCGTGGGCTCCACGCTGGGGCCGTATTTCACCATTATTTGGTGCTCGGTACTATCCCCCGTCGGTTCCGGTAAGTATCGGGGCACTGGGACAATTCTGGGGTCCGTCAGGATATTGCAGGATTCTAATGCAGCCGGAGCTCTGTGAAGAAGCGTCCTCACATACCGGAAGTTGGTCACGCCCCCTCAACCGTGTCTTTAGCAGTTACCTGGGTTCATCTTTGACTTTCTGTAGGTGGATATTTTGTAAGATGATATTTTATTCTCACATGTTCTAACATGAAACAATTTATTGTTTTATGATTTATTTTTATTTATTTTTAATTGAAAAAAACGACTTTATTGAGAAGTATGCATGGTACATATATCAATATAAGCCAGTATGGCCAAAACAATAGTACATACATGAACATAGTGAAGCATCTGTGTGACATAAAGATAAAAACACCAGTGAGAGTGGAGCCGGCACACAACAAAAATAAGGAATCAACATGTCAAGTACACGTTTCACCATCCACCATCCATCTGTCCCAGACCTTCTCATACTTTAGCGGACACCCTCTATGTACATAAATCAGTTTTTTGTGATTTATTTTAACACTTTTTTTTCCCTACCAATCAAACTGCATGTCTAAATGTAGGCTGTACACTGCTTTGCTATAATTGCAGAATCTAATGAACTAATCTGGGTAGCAGTGGAACTCTTACTTGTCAATAGCATATATAAAGTTTTATTTTATTTTATCCACTAATTGTTTGGCTTGGCCTCTTTGAAAGCCTTCCACAGCAATTTGCTTTTCTTCTGATTGTTATGAAGTGTCTTAAGAATGTAATTGAATTGCTCTACACCAGCCTGTACTTATCTTATTTTCTTTACGTTTGATCTTGTTACAGATCTGCAGGAAATGCTGCGTCATCACTCTTTTGTAGGCTGTGTTAGTCCACAGTGGGCACTGGCTCAATATCAAACAAAACTCTACCTGCTTAATACTACAAAACTGAGGTACAAACAGCCGTTACTAGAACATTAGTTGGCGCAACTTCTCATATGGTGACTTTTACACCAGTGGACATAATTTTGGACATTTTTTAAAAATTTGGGATTTTGTCTAATTTGGAGTAATAATGAAACAGACAGTAAAATGGTTCCCTGCTGCTCCAGGATTTCATGAGTGTGTGGACTACATGTGTGAAAGACTAGGCACTTGGTCACATGATCTCTGCTAAAGGGAAGTACCAGTCAGTATGAACTCGTTATGCTCCTCTTCAAAAGAGATCATATGACCTAGTACCAAGGCCTTCAGACATGTGGCCATCATTGGAGGGAACTTTGAGCACCATTTTCTCCAGGAAAGGTTCCCTCTGTTGCAGGCATCACTAAGTGGTGGTGGACCGCGGTCAAGATTTGAACTGAGTGATGGTCCCTGCCGGATCACCATGGTTGGTCCACTTAGGTGCCTGGTCTCTCTCTTTTTTTCCCATGACCGCCCTGTAGATCCCTCTGCTGTTTCTTTCTCCACAGCTGCCGCACTGTCATCCTTGCAGCAGGAGAGAGGACGAGGAGGAGTGGCAGATCTGGATGGAGGGCAAGGGCTGCAAGCGGGTAATTGGTTGCTAGGATAATGGGCAGTCCTAGCAACCAATCACCAGCTTGTTAACCAGAAAAGTTGTGTAGCTTCCACCCCTCATCCAGACATGACCTGTGCAAGGTAGGGCTGTGAGTGAGGCTGTAAAATATAGCTGTGAAATTTGGAGGAAGGCTGAGTACACACTGCTATGAATGGGGGGGGGGGTTTGGGGCGCTGAGGACACTGCTATGAAGGGGACACTGCTAAGAAGGTAGAGGAGGTTGAGGGAGAGACACACGGACGGAGATGACACTGATGTGAAGGGACAACTGTGACATAAAGGGAATAGGGGAACTGTGATGTGAAGTGGGGACTGAGGACACTGATGTAAAGTGTGTGTGGGGGGGGGGGTGATGTACAGTGGGGTACTGAGGACACTGATATGAGGGGTACTGTAATATACATGTTAAGGGGGCTGTGAGTTAAAGGATCTGAGTCATTGCTTAAACATGCGATTTCAGATACCTGCTGGAAGAAGATTTTACCGTCTGGACCTCTGTCAATTTTAATTCCATACCCCTGCTCTATTGCTTTTTTTTTATATATCCCAAGAAGGCTGTAAATATAGCTTTTACTGTAACTGTTAACTAGGTCTACTTGAAAACTTTCAAATTTAACTCCATAACGGCACCCCTGACTAAAATAGACTAATCTACCTGAAAACGTGGCAACACACAGGTGCAGGAGGGGATTTAAATTGCCCAAACCTTCCTTTCATTTTTACGGGTTCAAGAATGAAGGAAGTTCAGTATATGAAGTGGATATTCAGAATTTCACTACTTGGCTCTAAATTCAGTTCCCTTTTTTTCTCGCCTTGCTGTCTTTAGGTAGTTACGAGGTAGATAGTGATCATAGGTACAGGAGATCAAGGAGACTGAATTAAGGATAGTTTGCGACATGTCTACCAGTATTCAAGTAGGTGTTCACCCTGCTGGATGGAGTTGCTTGAAGGTACAGCAAGTCCCCTCCTATTTGGATAGGATGCGTACTTCCTTTATGTCTAAAGTATTTAGAGTAGTGGGGGTGTAGATTAGCTTACCTTAAAGTGATTGTAAAGCCTTTTACTCTTTCGTCCATGGACCGACACAGCTTCTCTATTGACAAAGTGGGTATTATCCGTTAATTAGGAGTGACTAGGCAGAAAAACTTGTAAAAAGTGTTGCATCACACCTTCTACAGTACCGCCCAGGGGGCGGACCCTCTGGGTATACCCTCTCAGTCTGCATCTTCGCAGATCAGTTTTTTTCTGTCTAGCAAGGAGTAGGACATGGCTCCCTTCGGGCCCATTGGTCCGGGGAAAAAAGATATATATATATATATATATATATATTTTTATTTTTTATTTTTTTTGCTACATTTGTTGTTTCCTGCGATCTTCGATCAACTGCCGACTGGGTGACAGGCTGGATCCTCGATCCTTGTAGTCTCCCCAGTTTCAGCCATCGAGCGTGTGCCGACCCTAGCTACGCGCTGGGTTTTCCACGACATGCCTGTCGCTCCACGGGTGGCCGGTGAGCTTACGCTCCAGGGCCTGCATCGGACCGCTCAGCTTCGGCTGACCTTACAGCCGAGTCGCAGCAGCCTGGCCGGTGAGCTTATGCTCCAAGGCTTGCATCGGACCGCTCAGCTTCGGCTGACCTTACGGCCGAGTCGCAGCAGCCTGTCCGGTGAGCGTCATGCTCCAGGGCATACATATGATCGTCCCTTCTGGGTCCAATCACAGCATGCCTGGCCAACAGTCACCTTCCGTGCGCGGACGATGATCTGTTTGGAATGTCTTCCAGCAGAATACATGCAGGATAGGTAAGTAAAACTCCCCTGCCTCGGCTGGGTGATTTAGCTGGACATTCCTGGAGAGATCAAGTAAGTGGTTGTGGCCCCTTTCTTCCCTCTCTCCCTGCCTTTCCCTCCTCCCTGGGCTTCTAGCTAAAGGTTGCTGGGTGCTGGGGGTCCCACTGGAGCGGGGCTGGCTGTAACTAACATTTAAAAGAAATGTCATTTTTTTCTTACCTGTGTTTGTGTCCTTCCTCCTCCATGCTGTCGGCGGCCATTTTGAGGTGGTCCATGCCAAGTTTGGCCTCTTGTGACTGCCCGGTGGCCATCTTCCTGTGGTTCGGCCACACCCACTGGCCCCTATCAGCTGATCGGCGGCCATGTTTGTCCACCCTGTATGCAGATATTGCCGTTCGGCGGCCATCTTTTTGTGGGCTATGGCTGCTTGACCTCTATCTTCTGTCGGCGGCCATTTTCTTAGAGCCCACATTATCTTCCATACAGACGTTTTTTGGCAACCATTTTTCGAGAGCCTCCGGCCTCTAGGGTGCATTACACTGGCGCGAAAATTCACACAGGAAGTGCTGATAAAAGAAGCAGACTGACACAGCAGCAGAGGGACAGCATCACAGGCGCAGCATAGCAGTACCTATCCAGGGTGGTGAGTCCTCTGGGTGACCCGGCCTCTCTGCAGCACAGGAGGGTGGCCTATTGATATCTTGCCTGGAGCCCTGTGAGTGTCAGCGTGTGGTCAGCATGGCATCTGAGCCAGATGTCTTCTCCCCTGAAACACCAGAGTTAGCAGCTGGTGCCCCTGAGGTGTCTATGAACGCTATGACTGCAATCCTAGAGGCGTTTGCTGCCAGGGTGGAAGCAGCACACGGGAATACAGGGGGTAGTAAACGCCCCATCCCCTGCAAGCTTCTGGGGATAATTCTGGTGCAGAACCAGGTCCAGCTACGGCTCGGGGCCCAGATTCTGACGCATCAGAGACTGCAGACCGTGACCGGACAGTGAGACTGACTCAAAGTCCAGGTCAGTACGCGAGACGGCTTTGGTATCTGACCTTATTACTGCAGTGCGGGATATGCTAAAATTGGAAAATACTGCAGAAGCAGCAGAGACTCCGGTCCACTTGGGTTTCATAGACCTGCCTGCACTGCTAAGGTGTTCCCTTGTGTGTCTTTTGATAAACTCTTATACAAGGAATGGGAGAACCCACTGAGGGTCTTTACAGCCCCAAAGAGGTTTGCGGTACGGTACCCCTTTTGAGGAGAGTTTTCTGAAGAAATGGACCTCTCCCCCTATAGTGGACCCTCCGGTGTCCAGACTTAATAGAGCCACCACAATTCCTGTAGAAGGGGCTCCTGTTTTCAAGGACCCTGTGGATAAGAAGGCTGAAGCACTCGCTTGCTACCTATACTCAGTGGTAGGCTCGGCAGTACGCCCGGCATTGGCGGGGGCCCTAGTGTCTCACACACTTACTGAATGGGCAAGATTGCTACTCCAGGGGTTAAGGAGCGAGATGCTCCTCCTGATGAGATAACATTGGCCGACCTGTTGGTCCAGGGCCTTAGGTTTGTCTGCGAGTCAGACATGAATACTATTCCCCTGCTGTCTAAAACTTCGGTTTATGCAGTAGCAATACGCCGCCTGATCTGGCTAAAAGGCTGGTCTGCGGACCAGACTTCCAAGAAAGCCCTGTTGGATCTGCCTTTTAAGGGCGACAGACTTTTTGGGGCTTCTCTGGATGACATCATCAAGGATGCCACAGGAAGTAAAAGCACTTTGCTTCCCCAAATTAGCAAGGATAAGGGGCCACGCCAAGGGCAAGGGCCCTCCTTTACTGCACACAAGTGTTTTTTTCGTCCCCCTAGGGCGACAGGGAAAAGACCCCAGGCCGATAAAGCGCCTGCCCAAGGACAAAAGCGTCCCTGGTCCCGCATACCCAATAAGCCTGCGGACAAATTTGCGTCCGCATGAAGGTCCACCCCCACCCAGCTCTCGGGTGGGGAGACGTCTTCGCAAATTCGCGACTCAGTGGACAGCACTAATCTCCGACAGGTGGGTTTGCGAAGTAATCTCCTCAGGCTACAAGATAGTTTCTCTCTTGTCCACCGGACAGATTCAACACCTCCAATCTCCAGCTACTACCGACCCGTCGGGAGGCCCTGTATGGGGCGGTCCAGGGTCTACTGGAACGCGGGGTAGTTATTCCAGTTCCAGAACTGGAACGGGGTTTTTACGCAAATCTGTTCATTGTGCCGAAGAAGGAGGGGGTTCGTCCAAGCTTGGATCTCAGAGCCCTCAATTGCTTTGTGAAGGTACAAAGTTTTCGGATGGAGTCGGTTCGATCTGTAGTCACGGCTCTCTATCCGGGGGACTTTCTGGCCTCCTTGGACATCAAGGACGCATACCTGCATGTCCCCATATACTCCAGACACCAGAGGTTTCTGCGATTTGCTATCGGGAAGGACCACTACCAGTTTGTGGCCCTCCCGTTGGGCCTTGCCTCAGCACCCAGGACGTTCACCAAGGTGCTCGCTCCGATTCTGGCACTTCTAAGACAGCGGGGTATCGCTATCACAGGCTACTTATACGACCTTCTGCTGAAGGCCCCTTCAAGCTCAGAATTAGAGGTAAGCGTGTCCTTAACCTGTCAGACTCTTCGAGACTGTGGTTGGATACTAAACACGCAAAAGTCAGTATTGGTGCCCACTCAACGCCTAGGGTACCTGGGGTTGATTCTGGATTCTTCAGAGGCAAAGGTATTCCTCCCTGTGGAGAAGTTGCAGACCCTCCGGGCTGCAGTACGGCAGCTGACTTCCAGGAATTGGTCGTCACTCCGTTTTTTGCATGCGAGTGTTGGGCCTCAGGGTAGCCTCCTTCGAGGCGGTTCCATATGCTCAATACCACACTCGAGTGTTACAGAAGGAAGTTCTGTCCAGATGGAACAGATGTTCATCATCTCTGGATTATCAAATCCGAGTGAGCCACATAGTCAGGAGATCCCTGGTATGGTGGCTGACAGCACCGGCTCTAATGGCCGGGAAGTCATTTCTTCCGGTTTACTGGATAGTGATCACGACGGACGCCAGCCTTACAGGTTGGGGGGGAGTCTGGGGTGTTCAGTCGGCGCAAGGTCGCTGGACCCCAGAGGAAGCCCTCCTGCCGATCAATGTCCTGGTAATCCGGGCGATCAGGCTGTGCCTCTTCAAATGGTCTCAGAGGCTGCAAGGGCGTCCAGTCAGGATCCAGTCAGACAACGCCACAGCAGTGGCATATGTCAATCATCAAGGAGGAACAAGAAGCTCAGCTGCAACATCGGAGATCGCTCGCATCCTGAAGTGGGCAGAGAGGAGCGTACCGGCACTGTCGGCCGTGTACATTCCGGGTGTGGAAAACTGGCAGACGGACTACCTGAGCCGCCAGATGCTGGACCAGGGAGAAGGGTCCTTACACCCGGAGGTGTTCCAACTCCTCTGCCAAAGATGGGGCACACCAGACGTAGATCTTCTGGCTTCCCGACTCAATCAGAAGGTATTGAGATTTGTGGCCCGGTCAAGAGACCCATGGGCAGACGCAACGGACGCATTGGTAGCATCGTGGGGGTCAGTATCGGCTAATCTATGCCTTCCCTCCCTTAAGGCTTCTTCCTCTTCTGCTCCGCAGAGTGGAGGCAGAGGGAATTCCAATGATCCTAATCGCTCCAGATTGGCCTCAGCGTCCTTGGTACGCCGATCTAGTACGTCTGGTAGCAGACGTCCCCTGGTGCCTACCACTACGGAAGGACCTGCTATCGCAAGGTCCCATATTCCATCCTGCTTTACAGTCATTGGCTTTAACGGCATGGCTGTTGAGAACCAGGTACTGAGAGACCGGGGCCTGTCAGGCTCAGTAATCTCTACTATGAGAAGTGCTCGAAAACCGTCCTCTAGGAAGGTCTATCACCGCACTTGGAGGGCCTACATCTCCATGTGTGAGGAAATGAAATGGCATCTGCGTACTTATTTGGTTTCCAGAATCCTGCTGTTTTTACAGCATGGGGTGGACCAAGGACTTGCCCTAAGTATGATTTAAGGGACAGATATCTGCCCTGGCTGTCTTTTTTCAGCGACCCCTGGCGACTCACTCTCTCGTGAGTACATTTGTGCAGGGGGTCCGACATGTGGCCCCTCCGGTCCGTCCCCCGTTACCTCCGTGGGACTTGAACCTGGTCCTCTCGGTGCTTCAGAAGGCACCGTTTGAGAATATTAGAGATATTCCCCTGTTGACACTTTCTCAGATAGTGGTCTTTTTGGTGGCTGTTACGTCAGTTAGACGAGTCTCTGAGCTGGCAGCCTTGTCCTGCAAGGCTCCCTATTTGATTTTCCACAAGGATAAGGTGGTGCTGCGGCCGCAGCCTTCCTTTCTTCCGAAAGTCGTTTCGGCTTTTCATCTCAACGAAGACATTGTACTTCCATCCTTGTGTCCTCAGCCGTCGAATCCTAAGGAGTCGGCGTTGCATTCCTTGGACGTTGTCCGAGCTTTGAGAGTATACCTATCTGCTACTTCCCTGTTCCGGAAGTCAGACTCACTGTTTGTTTCGGTGGCTGGTCCCAAGAAGGGCCAAGCAGTCTCATCGGCCACCATCTCTAGGTGGATCCGACAGATAGTAATCCAGGCTTATGCCTTAAAGGGTCAGGCGCCCCCCTTTCCTGTCACGGCGCATTCGACCAGGGCAATAGGTGCCTCTTGGGCTTTCCGACATCAAGCGTCTGTTTCCCAATTATGTAAAGCGGCGACTTGGTCGTCCGCACACACTTTCACAAAATTCTACAAAATTGATGTAGGTGCATCTTCGGATGCCTCTTTTGGCCGCAAGGTTTTGCAAGCGGCTGTTTAGAGTTGCAACTCCTCCGTTGGAGTGCTGTTTTGTGTTTGGGGTGAAGTTTATTTTTATGCTGTTACCACCCCTCGTTTTTTCTCTGACACTGCTTTGGGACGTCCCACTTTGTCAATAGAGAAGCTGTGTCGGTCCATGGACGAAAGAGTAAATAGGATTTTTTACTCACCGTAAAATCCTTTTCTCTGAGTCCATGGACCGACACAGCACCCACCCCTCCTTTTAAGTTTGTACTGCTTTTTGACGAACTGATCTGCGAAGATGCAGACTGAGAGGGTATACCCAGAGGGTCCGCCCCCTGGGCGGTACTGTAGAAGGTGTGATGCAACACTTTTTACAAGTTTTTCTGCCTAGTCACTCCTAATTAACGGATAATACCCACTTTGTCAATAGAGAAGCTGTGTCGGTCCATGGACTCAGAGAAAAGGATTTTACGGTGAGTAAAAAAATAGGATTTTTATAACAGCTTACCTGTAAAATCCTTTTCTTGGAGTACATCACGGGACACAGAGCGACATAGTCATTACTAATGGGTTATATAGATACCGTCAGGTGCTGGCACTGGCAACTTCCAAAACCGGAAGTACCCTCCCCTATATAAGCCCCTCCCATCCGGGAGCACCTCAGTTTTGTAGCAAAGCAATAAGTGTCCCCAAAGAGGGGCGGGAGCTCTGTGTCCCGTGATGTACTCCAAGAAAAGGATTTTACAGGTAAGCTGTTATAAAAATCCTATTTTCTTTCTCGTACATCACGGGACACAGAGCGACATAGTCATTACTAATGGGATGTCCTAAAGCAATGCCCAATGAGGGGGGGATACACCATATATAAGCTGAGCGCTATCAGACATGAGGATCTTTTGCGGCCTGCAACACACTGCGCCCAAAGGCGACATCCTCCTGACTTCTAACGTCCACCTGGTAGAACCTAGTAAACGTGTGTACTGACGACCATATTGCGGCCTTACAGATTTGAGCCAGGGAGGCCTGGTGATGCACTGCCCATGAAGTTCCAACTGCTCTCGTGGAGTGCGCTCTAACTTTGAACGGAGGCGGTCTCCTTCTCAAGCCATAAGCTTGCATAATGACCTGTCGAATCCACTTAGCTAAAGTAGATTTTGACGCTGCCTGACCCTTTCTGGGGCCTTCCGGCAGAATAAACAAAGTATCCGTTCTGCGAATCTGAGCAGTGGCTTTTAGATAAGCTTTAACTGCTCTTACTACATCCAAAGAATGCAATAACTTTTCCTCTACCGAAGTAGGTTTGGGGAAAAAATAAGGAAGAACCACATCTTGGTTCAAATGAAACCTCGATACCACCTTAGGAAGAAAGGCTGGATGAGGGCGTAACACTACTCTGTCCTTATGGATAACCAGATATGGCTCCTTACAGGACATAGCTGCTAATTCCGATACTCTTTTAGCCGAACAAATGGCTACTAGAAAAATCAATTTCCTGGTGAGAAGCACCAAGGAAATATGCTGTAATGGTTCAAATGGTTGTTTCTGTAGAACCGACAGAACCAAGTTTAGATCCCATGGACATATGGGAATATTAACCGGAGGACTAATACGCATCACTCCTTGTATAAAGGCTTTGACTAGTGAATGCGAAGCCAAGGGCCTTTGAAAAAATATTGACAAGGCCGAAATCTGACCCTTGATAGTACTCAAGGCAAGCTTCCTATCTACAGCCCATTGTAGGAAGTCCAGAATTCTACCTATTACGTATTTACGTGGATGCCATTTCTTGGCCTCACACCAGGCGATGTACGCCTTCCAGATTCTATAGTAGATCTGCCTGGATACCGGCTTCCTGGCATTGATCATGGTAGATACCACAGCATTAGAGAGCCCTCTCTTTTTTAGAATGTGGGCTTCAATAGCCAGGCCGTCAAACCTAGGGCTGGTAAGGAAGGGTGGTATATCGGTCCTTGCGAAAGCAGGTCCGGACGATGTGGGAGGGTCCAAGGACTCCCCACAGACATTTTTACAATCTCCGCGTACCATGCTCTTCGGGGCCACGCTGGAGCCACCAGAATCACTGGTTTCTTTTCTACCCTGATTCTGCGGAGTAATCGAGGTAACAATTGTGGCGGTGGGAATGCATATATCAGTTTGAACTGATCCCAAGGGAACACTAGGGCATCCGAGCCGCACGCTAGGGGATCCCTTGTCCAAGAGACAAACCTGTCCACTTTTGTGTTGAATCTGGATGCTAGCAGATCTACATCCGGTGTTCCCCACCGCTGACATATTGTCCGGAAAACCTCGGGATGAAGGGACCATTCCCCTGGGCATAATTGTTGGCGACTTAGAAAGTCCGCCTTCCAATTCTCCACTCCTGGAATGAATACCGCAGATATGGCTGGGACATATCTTTCTGCCCATCTCAGGATGTAATTTACTTCCCTTTGGGCTGCACGACTCCTGGTGCCCCCCTGACGATTGATATATGCCACTGCTGTGGCATTGTCTGATTGATTGAACTCTGACAGGGGACCCTTGGAGTTTGGATGTCCATGCTACTAGGGCATACCGGGCTGCTCGTATCTCTAAGAGATTGATGGGCAGGGCCTTTTCTGCATCCGACCATCTGCCCTGGAGAGACCATTGCTCCAGTACTGCTCCCCAGCCTATAAGGCTGGCATCTGTAGTGACCACCTTCCAGGAAATCGGACTGAAGGATTTCCCTCTTTCCAGATTCTGGGGAACCAACCACCAGCGGAGGCTCTTGCGAACGGAAGGGGACAAGGACATTGGTAAGTCCAGAGCCTGAACTTTTTTGTTCCAGGCTGACAGTATGGCCCTTTGCAACTTCCTTGAATGGAATTGACCGTAGGGTACTGCTTCGAATGATGCCACCATTTTTCCCAGCAGCCTCATGCACAGGCGTATGGATGGCTGTCTTTTTGAACCCACTAAGTGGATCAAATCTCTCAAAGACGACCCCTTTTCTTGAGGCAAGAAAAATTTTCTCTGGTCTGAATCCAGCCTTAGCCCCAAGTATTCCAGACTTTTGACTGGTTTTAGGGCTGACTTGTCTCGGTTGATAATCCAACCGTGATATTCCAGAAACTTGATTGTCTCGTGAACAACCACTTCTAGTTTTTCCACTGAGTGGTCTATCAGCAACAAGTCGTCTAGATATGCCATTATCGTTACACCTCGTGTTCTTAGATTGGCCAATAATGGGGCCAGAATTTTTGTGAACACTCTTGGTGCTGTGGCCAGACCGAAGGGTAAGGCTCTGAACTGAAAATGGCGCCCTTCTACCGCAAAGCGTAGAAATTTTTGGTGGGCTGGAAAGATGGGAATGTGCAAATAAGCATCTTTGATGTCGATCGAGGCTAACCATTCCTCCCCTTGTAGGGCAGTGGCTACCGATCGGATCGACTCCATCCGGAAAGTCCTGATATGTAGGAATTTGTTTAGCCCTTTTAGATTTAATATGGGCCTCACGTCCCCGTTTGGCTTCGGAACTGTAAAGAGGTTTGAGTAAAACCCGAACCCCCATTCTTCCAGGGGAACCTCTATAATTACTGCTTGGAGCAATAATTGTTCCAGTGCCAACAGGAGGGATCCTCTCTTCTGGGGATCCCTTGGCACGTTTGACCTTATAAAGCGGGAAGGAGGGGAGTTTTTTTAACTCCAATTTGTATCCCAGATTTACTGCGGAGAGCACCCATCTGTCTCGGATCGTGTCCCGCCAGGTTTCTGTGAACAACTGAAGTCTTCCCCCCACCCGATTGGGTGGGGGCAACCCTTCATGCATTTGACTTTGGGGGAGGTTTTGTACCTCTCCTGCTCCAGGGCTTCTTGTTACCCTGCAACTGTCCCTGATTTTTACCTCCGGGATTTGACCGAGGAGGCCGTCGGAACTGTTTCACAGCCGATGTCCTAGGGACTGGAGAAGCCGGCCTCTTAAAAGAGGGACCTCTAACCCTATTTTTAACCGGCAAAAGTGTACTTTTACCGCTGGAAATTCTCTGGATATACTTGTCCAGGTCTTCCCCGAATAAGCGCTCACCATGAAATGGGAAGCTGACCAGCAATTTTTTACAGGGAGCTTCCGCAGACCAGTTTTTGAGCCATAGAAGCCTACGCATATGTACTACAGACAGCGTAAGGCGGGAGGCCTGATGGATTGAATCCTTTATGGCGTCCACCGCAAAGCATAAGGCTCTAGGTAGATCAGCTAGGGCAAGAGCCTGCTGATCTGGCAAGTCCCTTAAGACCTGTTTCAACTGATCCTTCACTGCTTGGCAGACCCCAATAGCTGCCACTGCTGGTTGTGTCACCAATCCTGCTGTAGAAAAAGCAGATTTTAATAAGGACTCCAATTTTTTTATCTATTGGGTCCTTGAACATTTGGACATTATCCACCGGACATGTCAGTGATTTATTCACACAAGAGATGGCTGCGTCCACTGTAGGGACCCTCCATTTTCTGATGAACTTATCCTCCATGGGATAGACCACCGGAAATCTCTTAGGGGGAGTAAATATTTTGTCAGGATGCTCCCAATCCTGGTAAATGAGCCCTTCCAGTAAAGGATGGATCGGAAAGGAACAAACAGTCTGGGGAGCTTTTAGCGACCCCAACGAGGAGACAGAAGTGGATGATGGCTCCGCAAGTGGCATTTTAAATGCTGATCGGACCATATTAGTCAGGGACTGAACCCATAACCTTTCAGCATGTGATGCTGAGAACGGCTCTTCCACTGTTGATTCCTCTACAACCGAATCGACCTCATCCTGATCCCCTTCAGGTAGGTCGATCCCTGTATGGGACTGTTGCTCTGTTAACAGGCACTCTGAGGGAGGAGACGGAGATCGGGCGCTTTTCTCCTGTGACAGGGAAGCCGCGATCAATGCTGACAATCTCTCTTCCAGCCCTCCCAGAGCTGAGGAAAAAACCTCCTCTGTTACATACACAGGAGCAGGTGAACTGAGGACAGCCACAGTACCAGGTACTCCTGAGGGTGCTCTACGGTCACTAACCTCTGATTCTTCAGGGGAGACTGGTGCAGCCAAAGCATGCCCAAGATCCTCAGAGCCCGATGGAGACCCCCTATTCCTCCTGGAATTTCTAGTCCCGGAGTTTTTAGACGGCATATTCCTAAGCCACAAAGCTGAGGTATTCCAGCCGAAATACACCAGTTACTGATAATAGTCTAGCATAAATGCTGCTATAAGAAACAGTTGGTGTCTACTAATGTGCCTTTCTAGGGGATGCCTGTATCAACCGCTTGCTGTATGCCCTTTTTTAAATGTTGCCAGCTCTGTCTCTGTACTTCATAGCCAGCTCACCACACAAAAAATGTGGTTTTTAACATGCTGGGACGCCCGCACATGCGCAGAAGCGCTGCGGCGCGCACAGAGCGTCATCCCCCAGGCTCCGCCCCCTTTCCCGGCTCACCTCTATATATAGAGGCACGCGCGCGGCCACGTGCGCCTTCGGCGCTAATTTTGAAAAATGGAAACTAGGGACAAGAGCCAGGGCCCCTCTTTGCCGCAGGCCGGGGGATGGACGAGCATTGCAACATGGCAGAGGAAGCAGTTTCCCATAAGAGAACTCACCATCTGCCTGGACTTGCTCTGCTGAGAAGAAACTAGTCCACATGACAAGAAAACATTCCACAGCGGCCTCTAGTGGACAAACACAGGTACCGCAGTCTAATATATTAAATATATATAAAAAATTTTTTTTTTTTTTTCTTGACCACCATTAAAAATTATTACATTTTTTTAGTAGTTACAGGCATGCACAGAATTTTGCGGGAATACCATTAGGTAACAGACAGAAAGACAAATTAGGCTTGGGGGTCCCCCAATAGAACCAAGTTCCTGGGGGCCCCCACTTACCTGTTCCCCGCCGCAGGACTTTGTTTGGTCCACAAAAGCCCAAACTTCACCTATCATGGCAGGCATTGTAATCAAACCTTCAGGGACCGGGTTCCCAAGGATTCCACTCCCCTGGACCTGTATAGCACCCTGCACAGAAAACATCTTGGTCGTGGGTATGACCAGAGCTCTGGATCCCAGGGTCCAGCTCTCCTAAGAGAAGCATTACAGGCAAAACCTTGCTCTTCTCTGCAAGGCCCGGGTACCGACCGTTTAGCTATGAAGCTTTTTTGGTCGGATCCGGAATAGCTTACTGAGGCCCAAAAGAACCTGTACGCAAGCTCAGTGAAAAACACATGTTTCTTCTTGGCCAACACCTTAGACACTGGCAAAAAACTGAGGTGCTCCTGGATGGGAGGGGCTTATATAGGGGAGGGTACTTCCGGTTTTGGAAGTTGCCAGTGCCAGCACCTGACGGTATCTATATAACCCATTAGTAATGTCGCTCTGTGTCCCGTGATGTACGAGAAAGAAATCCTATTTTTTTATATAACAAACATGTTACTGTATACTTATATGCTCCGTCCAATGGTTTTGCTTAGAGTGGTCCTGAACCTCCTTATCTGGGCTCCACCTCTTCTCCAAGTGCCCCCATGGTAAGCTGCTTGCTATGGTGGTACTAATGCTGGCTCAATCCCAAGCCAGGCTGTGTGCCTCCTATAGCCACAGCCTGGCTTGGCTCCGCCCCCTGCTCCTTCCTCACAGGCTTTGGCTGACAGAAGCAGGAGTCAAAGCCACCCGCTTCTGCCGAGTCCCCTGTAAGAAGAGGGAGAAGGGAGAAAAGCCAATGCAGATGGGCACAGCATTGGATCGAGATCAGGCTCAGTTAAATGTTTAAAGGGGCTCTTTTGGGAGGGAGCAGCTTTTGAAAGTTTTTTTTACCTTAAAGTGGTTGTAAACCCTTGTAAAAAAAACAAAAAAAAAACCTGCAAGACAAAGGCATAATAAGCTAGTATGCATAGCCTACTAGTTTATTATGAATTACTTACCTTAGATCAAAGCCCCCGCAGTGGTCCTCGTAGCCCCCCTGGTCGGCGACATCTCTCCCGGGGGTTACTTCCGGCACTCTGGCCGAAGCCGCGATGACGTCACTCCCGCGCATGCGCACGGGAGCCGCCGGTAACTGCACACAGACTGCCATTGCTTTAGTTTGCTTTAGTGCGCATGTGCCAATGACATTGGCACATGCAGGGGATATCTCCTAAACCGTGCAGGTTTAGGAGATATCCTGGGTAGCTACAAGTAAGCCTTATTATAGGCTTACCTGTAGCATAAAGTGGTTGTAAAGGGTTTACAACCACTTTAATGCAGAGAATGTTATGCAGACCTAGGCAAATGAGTGAGATGAGATTATTCAATTAAGTATGCATACTTGCCCTATTATAGTGTAATAATAATATAATAGGAATTATTGCTAATTTAATTATTTGCAATGAATAATACAAGGTAAAAATAGCGTTGGAATACTTTCCATTGTCTCAGTCATAAAAAGAGGAAAAAAATATATATACATGTTTCTGTTCATTTGAAACACGAGACAATGGTCTCATTCTAACATAAACATTGGCCCCCTTGGCCTTATCTCACCTGGCTGTTCAAGTGCCTGAGACTCTTAATTTGCAATCTGGGATAATGTGCAAGGGGCCATAATAAAATCTTTAAAAAAAATCTCTGTCCACAAGCATGAACCTTAATTTCCACTTCTAAAAAAAAAATTTAACAAGATCCTAGGCTGCTCATGAAACCACATGTAAAAATAATATGTTAAGACCATTAGAAGCTAATTATTTTAGTTATTTTAACAAATTCCTGGCCAGCGCCCTTCGGACAAAAGTCCTACGCTTTGTCCGTGGAAAATACGATCCTGTGTACCAAGCTTAACTTTTTTCTTTTTTTCTTTTCAATAGCCGAGAACTCTTCTATCAAATACTTATTTACGATTTTGGAAATTTTGGTATTATGAAATTATCTGTAAGTATTTTTCCCTGAAACTTAAATTATGGCAATAAGTTTTCCAAAGAAAAGCTGAAAGTATGACCTGCCACGTCCTTGGTTTTCCCTTGCCCCAGTCCTTGGTTTTTCCCTTGCTCCAGTCCTTGGTTTTTCCCTTGCCCCAGTCCTTGGTTTTTCCCTTGCCCCAGTCCTTGGTTTTTCCCATGCCCCAGTCCTTGGTTTTTCCCATGCCCCAGTCTTGGTTTTTCCCTTGCCCCAGTCCTTAGGTTTTTCCCTTGCCCCAGTCCTTAGGTTTTTCCCTTGCCCCAGTCCTTAGGTTTTTCCCTTGCCCCAGTCCTTAGGTTTTTCCCTTGCCCCAGTCCTTGGTTTTTCCCTTGCCCCAGTCCTTGGTTTTTCCCTTGCCCCAGTCCTTGGTTTTTCCCTTGCCCCAGTCCTTGGTTTTTCCCTTGCCCCAGTCCTTGGTTTTTCCCTTGCCCCAGTCCTTGGTTTTTCCCTTGCCCCAGTCCTTGGTTTTTCCCTTGCCCCAGTCCTTGGTTTTTCCCTTGCCCCAGTCCTTGGTTTTTCCCTTGCCCCAGTCCTTGGTTTTTCCCTTGCCCCAGTCCTTGGTTTTTCCCTTGCCCCAGTCCTTGATTTTTTCCTTGCCCCAGTCCTTGGTTTTTTCCTTGCCCCAGTCCTTGGTTTTTTCCTTGCCCCAGTCCTTGGTTTTTTCCTTGCCCCAGTCCTTGGTTTTTTCCTTGCCCCAGTCCTTGTTTTTTCCATTGTCCCAGTCCTTGTTTTTTCCCTTGTCCCAGTCCTTGGTTTTTCCCTTGCCCCAGTCCTTGGTTTTTCCCTTGTCCCAGTCCTTGGTTTTTCCCTTGCCCCAGTCCTTGGGTTTTCCCTTGCCCCAGTCCTTGGTTTTCCATTGTCCCAGTCCTTGGTTTTCCCTTGCCCCAGTCAATGGAAGGTTCCAATGGATAAAAAAGTATACTGTATGGTGATAATGACACACCCAGAAACTGTATCTGGTATAAATTATTTTTCCAAATCATGGAAACCCTTTTTTAAAAACCTTGTTTTAAATGAATTGTGCTGTTTGCAGAAGTACATAGCTCTTGTTTTATACTTTGCAGAGCTTGATTTATGTTCTGGGTCCAGTTTGTATTGTGTTTTTTCTTATGGGTAGATTTGCTCCCAAGTTATTTCAGTGGACTTGTTTATTATAATTTTCATAAAGTACCACTATGTATGAGCTGGATTGAGAACCTGTAATGTAGTTTTTCGAAAAATAAATACATAATTTACTGTTTACCAAAGGGCAGTGTTTTTATTTGTCAGAGTGAAAGCTACCTTTAAACTACTCTTCTCTAGATTAAAAACCTACAAAAGCACAGTCTGCAGAGTATAGACTAAATATCTGTCCCGCTGCTAGCCCTGCCAATCTTAAAGGAGAAGTTCACCTTTCATAAAATGTTACATGTTACACCCATATTAGGGGGGGGTAAACATCTTACTTACGAACAAACCGCCCCCGCACATCCTCGATGCACGCTGTGACAGCTAGCGGGTTTCTTTTCCCTCCCTCCTAGCTGTCACAATAAAAAAAAAAAAATGTGGCCAAGCAGGGCTCCACCCACCTGGCCGCGTCACTGATTGACAGGGCTATGTGCATGGAAAACTACAAGGTCCTGGTAGCTGCGGACCTTGCGGCTGTTGGCTTGCAGTTTTGAATGAACTACCAGGGTGCTGTGGAGCCCTATGGTAGATTATTCATGCTTCCTGTCATATTATCTGCTTCCGAAGACCTGCATGGCACCAGCAAGCGGGATAATGAGGGAATAACACACACCTGGCCATGGAACAGCTGAGCAGCCAATTGTCCCATTACTTTTGGCCCCTTAAAAAGTGGGAGGCACGTATACAAACTGTTGTAATTCCTACACCGTTCACCTGATTTGGATGTAAATACCCTCAAATTAAAGCTGAAAGTCTGCAGTACATCTTATTCATTTCATTTAAAATCCATTGTGGTGGTGTATAGAGCCAAAAATATTAGAATTGTGTCTATGTCCCCATATTTATGGACCCGACTGTGTATATGTGTATATATATATATTTATTTTTATTTTTTTCCCATGTAACAGAGAACATTATTTGGTAAATGGAAAGGGTACTTGCTTATATCTGTTGTATCTGCTAGGAGTCTGCACCAATATATGATCTGGCAATGCTGGCCTTGGACAGTCCTGAGAGTGGGTGGACAGAAGAAGATGGTCCCAAAGAAGGTCTCGCTGAATACATTGTTCAATTTCTTCTGAAAAAGTCAGAAATGTTGAAAGATTACTTCTCCCTTGAAATTGAGGTGAGTAATACATAAGTCAGACATGTTAGCATGGAAATCTGGGCGCTGTCAATGCTGACTTTTTTAATGGCACAGGCTCTAGAGTTGTCATTTTTATCCTGACTTCACTATTTAGTGAATCAATCACCAGTGACAATTTAAATTCTCAACCCGCATTCATGCATAGTGGAAATTGAAGGCCATTAGGCTTTCTTCTATCACATGTTGTCAATGTGGTATTCTTACAGCTACAGAAAGCTGGATAGGATTATTTCTAGACCGATGAGCAGTGTTCAGACAGCTAGCAGGGTGAAAATACTATTTACTAATACAATTTTTGGTTTTCCCTTGCTATGTAGAATGGATAATGTGTGCTATTTGAGTGCCTGAAAAATATTTTTTCTTACTTGCAGTATATATTTTCCCTGAAACTAGAATATATATTTCTCTTTTGTTCATTGGAGGACATCACTTTTCTTTAGATAATCACCTACGTTATAGTGTTATCTGCAAGAGTAGGATGCTAGGTCAGTGATGGCGAACCTTGGCACCCCAGATGTTTTGGAACTACATTTCCCATGATGCTCATGCACTCTGTAGTGTAGTTGAGCATCATGGGAAATGTAGTTCCAAAACATCTGGGGTGCCAAGGTTTACCATCGATGTACCAGGTGCACTAAAAAACAAAAGAAAGCCAAGGGGTGGGCCCTGCTGGTTTCCCAAACCTCTCTGAGAAATAATGAATTAAATAAATCCTTGTAAGCAGCTACGGTGAATTTATCCAAAAATATCCAGTGAACAATTTTATGAATCGCTCACACACTACACACACTCGTGACATTATAAAGGATGATCCATGCCGCGCTTTGCCGTAAACACAAAAAAAACATGAAACCAAAAATGTGCAATTATCCCTAGCGTATCATAAAAAACATTAAAGCGGAGCTCCACCCTAAAGTGGAACTTCCGCTGATCGGAACCCTCCCCCCTCCGGTGTCACAATTGACACTTTTCAGGGGGGAGGGGGGGTGAAGATACCTGTCTAAGACAGGTATTTGCACCCACTTCCGGGAGTCCTCTCTGCGGGAAATCTGCGGGAAGCACGTCACTTCCCGCAGATTCCCCATTGTGTTCTGGGAGACACTCGGCTCCCAGAACACTCGGGGACCATTCAGAACGGCGCAGCGCGACTCGCGCATGCGCCGCAGGGAACCGGGAATGAAGCCGCAAAGCTTCACTTCCTGGTTCCCTCACCGAGGATGGCGGTGGGGGCAGCAGAGTGACGAGCGATTGCTCGTCCTCTGCTGCGGACGTCGCTGGACTCCAGGACAGGTAAGTGTCCATATATTAAAAGTCAGCAGCTGCTGGCTTTTAATATTTATTTATTTTCCGCGGCACCTCCGCTTTAAAGTCAGTAGATGCCATTGATAAATGTGAGTAATGTTGTTTTTGAAAAGCTGTTCAATATCACAAGCAAATGCATTTGCTTATAATCCTAAGCCATGAGTGTCACCTCATACTGCTGGTCAGTCGCTGGAAAGAAGATTCTACCTGGCTTATTCATAGGGAACTTCAAAGATACTTGTGAATAATCAATAGCTTCACAAAAACAACATTGCTCATATTTTATCAAAACATGACCACGCAAGGCCAATGCTAGTGGGCATGAAGTATCTTTGCATTTCAGTATCTGATTCACCAAACCCAAACTTGTTTCCCATTCTTTATGTATGAATGGAGACATCCAGGATTGATGTAGCAGGTCAAGAAGTTCTTTGTGAAACCCTATGATTTGGAACGTGTCTAGTCCTCTGAAAGGGGGACAATCCTACATATACCATATTTAAAAGTGTGGTCCTATATCCCAGGTGAGTGCACATCTGGTGGAGGGAGCACAAGTGATGACATTTGAAAGCACTATTTGTGGAAATCATTAAGGAATCGCTTAAAGAGACACTCTCTTTTTATTTCAGCATATTTATTGACTCAAGTTTTTCATAATTCTTTATTTTAATATTTGGCATCTACTGATTTTAATGTTTTTTTTTATAAGCACCTAGAGAATATATTGGATACTGTAGGGATAATTGCACATGGGGAATCGTGGCACGGATCATCCTTTATAATTTCCCAAACCTCTCTACAGCTATAGACAACTTCAATATTTACCTAGTATCTTGGAGTTATGACATACATTTTTCCTCCTGGAAATACCAAGATCCTTTGAAGGTCACTGGCTGGGTGACAGGCTGGATTAAAATATTTCATACAATTTTTGCTCCATGTGGGTTTGGCTTTGGCATGTTCTTAGCAGTCAGCCTGTGTGTTTTTTGTCTTAGGGAGACACACATGACCTGCCAAACTACTGGTTGGTCAGTGTTCCCTCAATGTTAGTGTAGCATCATGGATCCAGGCAGCAGTGGTCTACAGTACCATGGCAGACAGAGATTGTGGCTCTTGGCAAATCGTTTTTGAACTTGCATTTAGTAGTGTTTTGTCCCATCATATTCCCCCAAATCCTAAATTTTTTTTATTTTTTGCGCGAGTGATTATATGGGTGTTCCTGGGCTCCTTTTAGTGTGGAGTAACTGCTGGTGTTTGGCCAGTTTGCTTTTGGTAAATCTTCCCCTTTAAAGTACTGCTGGGGCCGTGTGATTTTTAGGCCCCTACCCCTTTAAGACTCATGCCTGTCAGGCCAGCATTTGCTGTGTGTTTTGCTCTAGTAGGAACCGCAGTGGCCATTTTCATTAAGGGCTTCTTCCCTAAGAGGAAAAGAAAACCGTGGATGGAGGAAGAGACAGTCCTGCAGGTTTTTGTGGCCGCTATATGTGTGGTCAGCATGACAGATTTTTGGAAAACTGCCTTGTTCCCAGGCTTCATAGAGAATGTTGCAGGCTTAAAGTGACACTAAACAATATCCTTATTCTCCAAAAATAATCCATACACATCCACTACTTAATGACTTTGTAATTTCCTTTAATGAATTTATTTTGAAACCGATCAGTGCACATTAGTTGCACTCACCTGTACTGCTCTATGCACGTTACACATCCCGTTGTACATTGTACAGTCCGTGGTTCATTGTGGGAGCACAAGGGTGGCTATGAATGTAGCCACCCTCTAACAAAAAGTTGGATCACAGCAGCAAATAAAAAGGAATTCAGAGATTTGGAGGAGGCTGAGAGCAATAAAAGGTAATTTTACTTAAAGGGGTTGTAAATATTTGTTTTGATTTTTTTTTAAATAACAAACATGTTATAATTATCTCCACTGTGCAGCTCGTTTTGCACATAGTGGCCCCGAACCTGGTCTTCTGGGGTCCCTCGGAGGCTGTCTCGGCTCCTCCCTGCAAGAACTCACCACCTATATGCGAGCGAGCTCGCATGGTGGTGAGTGATTGCGGGCGCTCTCCAGTGATACAGCCGGCAGCTATAGCCGCTCACTGTATCACTCGGTCCTGGCGCACCGCGTCATTGGATGTGATTGACAGCAGCGTGAGCCTATGGCTGCGCTGCTTTCAATCCATCCAGTGTAGCCAATCAACGGCCAGGCTCAGAAACGAGGAGGTTGACGGGGGCGAATGCGGGACTTTCGAGGGCTCAGGTAAGTAAAACGGGGGCTCGCGGGGGGGGGCGTGGGCTTAGCTACGGTATTGTCAGATGTTTTTTCACCTTAATGCATAGGATGCATTAAGGTGAAAAAACTTTTAACCTTACAACCGCTTTAACTTTTTTTTTTGTATACCAGAGTTTAGTTTCATTTTAAAAGAATAAAACTATCTCCACTCCTTTCCTGTCTGCTGGTGCTGGCAGACGCTACAGCCCTACAACATTATCTTTACTCCAGTACTGGCCAGGTGGTCACCATCTGCTGAGGCCAGAATCATGGCCCCTTGGCTGTGAGTCTACACCTGCTAGGCACAGAATTCTGCATTGTGGTGGATTAGTGGCACTGAGGGGGTGATATGTCATAGAGGAAGGGGGGAGAGGAGCGGCAGGGCAAGGATTCCCCTTTTTGTTTCAAGTATGGTACAGCGATACAAGGGGAACCATTTTGCAATACCAGTAAGCTGTCGTCTACAGTATCACTCCTGTCCTTGGGCACCTCTCTCTGACCTTGCAGTATCCCATTACCTTACTCATCCCTGGCCACCGTGTTGGAAGGCTTTCATATTATGATTGGATTGCGCTTGTGTATAGATATGACCATGTAAAAAATGTCTGCCTCATTCTCTCTCAGTGCACTCTAGTGATTCCAGGGAGTAATTTCGGGTGGCAGGCCCAGTCTCCGTGTCGAATGAGGGGTCAGATTCAGAGTCTGCAGGGAGCAATGATGAACAGCTCGCATAAAGGGAAGGAGATGGTTTCAGTGATGGCAAAGTCACTCAGGGAGTAGTTTTTGGGATGCACAAGCCTAAGCTGTCCGCAAAAGTTTCCCTTACCCCTCCTACTGTGATGACTTTATCGAAGGGGTTGAAGCAGCCGTCTCAACCCTTTAGTATGTCGTGCCACTTTTATATGCATTTTACCTTTAAGGAGAAGCTTATTAAAAAGTGGGGGTCTCCGCCTGTGGAACATTCTCCTTGTCCTGTTTAAACAAAGCTACGACTGTTCTAGCAGAGGATACCCCTTTATTTAAATATCCTACAGATAGGAAGGTGAAAGGAGTTGCTAGATCCATCGTCATAGTATCATTAATGCGTCTGACTGTACCGTTGCTGTCACAAATCCTAAAACAGTGGGCAAAACTTTTTCACAAGGGTTTAGAGAAGGAACGAGTCTCACAAGTTTATGTACATTTACTGTTTGTACAGGGTTTGTTGGCATCTAGTGAAGTTTTGCCCCTACCTGTCCACCTCAAGGTGGGGGGATGACTTAAGACTTTTTTGTGGATAACTGCATAGCCCACGTTATCAGACAATTGGGTTTGCGAATAGGTATCGCCAGGGTGCCCAATCAAATTTTATACACCCCCCTTGGCAGAGTCTTTTCATTTCCAACCTGTGACTTTTTTCTTAGCGGTTCACACACTTGCATCTGGCTGTCGATTTGTCTTTTGGCCCAAGGGTTAGAGATTTCAGTTGGTACAGCAGAAAGATTTCAGGGGTTTTGCTCAAACCTTATGACTAAGCCCAAGAAGGGTGAAGTTGATCTGGTCAGGGATGGTGTCCTTGCATCAGGAAGGCTTCCTGATATTTATAGACAAGGATGCATACATTCATGTACCCATTTGCAGGGGGCACCAACGGTTCTTGCTCTTTGCAGTAGGGGACTAGCACTACCAATTTGAAGACTTGTATGTCAGTTTAGCCATGGCTAATTTGTGTTCACTAAAATGTTAGCGCCTGTGTTAGCTGCCTTAAGGTCAAGAGGGATACCGAGTTTGATACCTAGACGACCTTCTGTTGTGGAAACTGGAGTTCTACTTGTCCATTATGACATTGGAGGATTTAGGGTAGATCCTGCAGCTTAAGAAAGCCTTGCTGATTCCGTCACTTTGCTTGGAATATTTGGTGCTGGTCCTGGATACCAAGCAGACCAAGATACTTCTTTTGTCAGAAAAACAACAAAAGTTACTTTTTCAGATTCACCTACTGTGTGCGAGTATTGGGCCTCATGGTAGCACCCTTCAAGGTGATATTTTATGTACAACATCACACTAAGACATTGCAGCATGAGATCCTGCTGCAGTGGAACAGATTTCCTCCTCTCAAAGTTTTCCCTTGTATATGGTGATTCTGCTTCTCCCCTGCTACTAGCTGGGAAGTTGTTTCTACCCCTGTGATGGAAAATTATTAATTACAGGCACCAGCCTGCATGACTGGGTCTCCAGTCAGAGCTTGAATGAGTCCTAGCTTCCCATCAATGTGCTGAAAACTGGAGTGATCACATGCACTTTGCTGGACCCACTTCCTGGAGGGATATGTGTAATAAGACAACACTGCAGCAATGTATATGTTAATTTTCTTGGGAAGGGGGGGGGGGGAGATCAACCAAAGGCAACAGAAAACTAGCAGGCAGATTATCGCCCTGAAAAACTCTGGATCGAAGACAGTAGGCCCTTCATACAGCAATGGCAACTGACAGATATCGATCTTTTGGCATTGCATCTATTTGGAAGGTGGACAGGGGCAAGATACCTCTGGGCAGACGTGGCAGACACATTAGTAACTCTGTGGGTTTGCTTATATTCTTACATTGGGTTTGCTTTTATGCTTACCCACCAGTGAAACTGTTGCTGCAACCACTAAACTAGATAGAGGTTGAGGGGATTTTCTTTTATGCTTACCCACCAGTGTAATGGTTGCTTCAACCACTAAACTAGATAGAGGTTGAGGGGATTCTGGTGATCCTGGTTGTTGGATGCAGCTATCTGTACCATGCTTGGCGTTCGCAAGGCTAAGTCCTGTAAAACGTACTATTGTACATAGAAGGCATATTGTGCACGGTGTGAATCCGTACGATATACCCTCATCCTTTTCCAGATGCCAGTCTCCTGGCCTTTCTCCAGTGCAGAGTGGAGCAGTGACTGGCCTTAAGTACAATCAAGGATCAGGTGTGAACATTGTCAGTTTTGTTCCAAATTCCACTGGTATCGCTGCCACTTGTCTGAAGTTTCTTTCAGGGGGTTATGCATTTTGCCTTTCCTGTATGACAACCATTGTCCCTTACAAAAACCGCCCTTCAAATACATGCAACGCTGCTTACGTTATTTCAGAAAGTGGCATTTCTAGTGGCAATTTTTTTGGTATACATGGTATTTGAACTGGCAGCGTTGTCCTGCAAGCCTCCACATTGTCACAAGGAGGATATTGTCCTGTGTCCAAGACATTCCTTTTTACCAAAAGTGGTGTTAGCCCTCCACCTGAATAGAGACACTGCCTCCTAAGGAAGTGCTATGTTTTTTTTTAGTTTATTGAACTAGATGGACTTTTTTTTTTTTTTTTCAACCTTACTAACTGTTGCTATGTAAGTGGCCCTACACTCACTGGATGGAATAAGGCCGATTTATTGTGTACTTGAATGACACAGCAAGGTTTCATTGGACAGACACCCTGTTTCTTGATTGTAGAGGGCCCATATAAGGGCTTTGCATTGTCGACTGCTACAGTCTTATGCTGAATCCAGCAAACCATTGCACATACATATGCAGAGAACCACAAATTCTGGTAACAGCGCACTAAGAGCCTGGTAGGGGGGGGGGGTGGGGGGGAGGGGGGTTAAATGCATCATAGACTGTCCGCCATTGTACATCAGTTTCACAGGTCTGTAAGGTGGCCGCTTGTTTGTACATTTATACATTTACTGAATTTTACAAAGTGGGTGTGGCAGCATCCACCAATGCAAATTTTGAAAGTAAAGTTTTGCAGGCAGCAGTCTGGGCTGTTTGTTTTTTTTGTGAACCTAGTGTCCTACACTTCCTAATCCACCCTGGTTGATTATGTAAAGCAGAGCTGTGTCATTGAATGAATACAGAGAAAGGGATTTTGTGGTTGGTAAAAAAAAATATTTTTTCTCTTTCGTCCTTGGACGGACTCGGCTTCCTTAAGTCTTGACATTAGAGTTATGTTCCGTCTATTAGGAGAGGACTAGGCAGACATTTTAGATATTTAAAAACATGTAATTATACCAAAGCTGAACAGCCCCGCCCAGGGGGCAGTCCCTCTGGTCATAACCCCTCACCCTGCACTCAGCAGCTCAGTTTTTTTTCTGCCTAGTGTAGAAGGACCTGGCTCCCTAGTGGCCCATTGGTCCTGGAGAACTTTTTATTTTTATTTTTACTTTTTGATCCTGAGATCTACCATCAACTGCCGGCTGGGTGACAGGCTGGATAATATAGATTCTTTTAGTCTTCCCAGTCCGGCCATCGAGCGTGAGTAGGCCTTTAGCTACGCGCTGGGTCGACCATGACATACCCCGTTTGCCCCAGGGGTGGCCGTTGAGCTATATGCTCCGGGGCCCACATATGACCGGGCTACTGCTGTCCAGTCACAGTGGGCCGTGGCTGACAGCCACTCCATACTGCTCGATGATGGGTCTGTCAGGAACGCATCCAGCAGTCCTCGCAGGGATGGGTAAGTAAGGTTCCTCCTGTCTTGGCAGGATGTAACAGCTGGGCATTCCTGGGGGGGTCGATTAGGGGGTCTCTAACCCTCCCTTTCCTCTCTCCCCGTCCATCCCTCCTCCCCATGCTTTGCTGGGCCTGCTGTGCACCTCCCTGGGGGGGGGGGGTCCGGGTCCTAGCTGGGGACTGTGCGGTGTGTCCAGGTCCGCTCTAGTGTGGGCGGTCTGCCTTTTGGGGGGCCTCCGTTCAGAGACCCAGTGTTTTCGCTGCCTTTATTTTTACCTCAGAAACTAATCGGCGCCATTTTGGATGCGCCGGCGCCATTTTCCTGTAGCCGCGCTGTTCCTATTGCTAATACAGCGGCGGCCATTTTCTTGTAGCCGCACTGTTTCTATTGCTAATACAGCAGTCGGCCATTTTCTTGTAGCTCGCGCTCTTTTTTCCTGAGACAGTCGGCGGCCATATTTTTGGGGCTTTAACCAATTAACGACCGCTCACTATATATACATGTCGGCAGAATGGCACGGACAGGCACAATCACGTACCTGTACGTGGCAGCCTTCGTATAGTTGGGGGGTCCCATCAGACCCCCCTTCTATACAGTGAGCGGTGGTTATCGTTCCGGGAGCGATCCGTGTTGAGGGGACGGCCATTCGTTTCCGGGCCACCCCCTCACGATCGCTCCCGGCGAATGAGAATCTTCCTCTGCCTGTGTAATGTAAACACAGGCAGAGGAAGTGATGTCATCTCTCCATGCGGCGGTCTTTTCGATCCGGCGCGAGGAGAGACATCTCACAGTAAGTGCACCAACACTACACTGACACCAGTACACGTAGGCACACTTTCACCCCCCAGATCACCCCCCAGATCAACCCCAGTACCCCCAGTCACAGTGCACCGTTTGCAGTGGTCATTTTTTTACTGATCACTGCAATCAGTGTCATTTGTGACCGTAAAAAGTTAACCCCCCCTAATAAAGGTTTAACCCCTTGATCGCCCCCCAGGTAACCCTTTCACCCCCTAACGCCAGCGTCACTAAGCGATCGTATTTCCGATCACTGTATTTAGTGCCGGTGGTGCCCTAGATAGCCAGTTATTTATTTTTCGGTTCGCCACAGGTTTTTATAGCGTCAGGTTCCCCCGTATATTATTTTAACCCCCTGATTGCCCCTAGAGTTAACCCTTTCATCAGTGATCACCGTATAAGTGTCACTGGTGACACTGGTTAGTTATTTAGGTTACCTGTCAGGTTTTTATATAGCGTTTTAACCCCCTGATTGCCCCTAGTTAACCCTTTCACCAGTAATCACCATATAAGTTTTACGGGTGACGCTGGTTGGTTAGTTTGCTTTTTATAGCATCAGGGCACCCGCCGTATATAACCCAATAAAGGTTTAACCCCCTGATCGCCCGGCGGCTGATATCAATTAGGTTTTAGTGCCAGAGAGGGTCTGCGTCGCCCCAGGCAGCATTAGGTTAGTGCCAGTAACGCTAACACTCACACGCAAAGCATACACCTCCCCTAGTGGTATACTATCTGAACAGATCAATATCTGATCTGATCAGATCTATACTAGCGTCCCCAGCAGTTTAGGGTTCCCAAAAACGCAGTGTTAGCGGGATCAGCCCAGATACCTGCTAGCACCTGCGTTTAGCCCCTCCGCCCAGCCCAGCCCACCCAAGTGCAGTATCGATCGATCACTGTAACTTACCAAACACAACACACATAACTGCAGCGTTCGCAGAGACAGTCCTGATCCCTGCGATCGCTAACAGTTTTTTTTTAAGCGTTTCATACATTTGCTGACAGTCAGGTGCTTTTTTACCTGTGAATCTTACTAGTGTACCCCTAAATTTAGAGCCCAAAATGGCAAATCGAAGGCCTACGAGATTCTGAGCATGACAGATAGTGAAGAGGAGGTCACGCATCTGTCAGATTCAGGCTCAGAATATCTTCCCGTAGAAGACAGTGAAGTCAGCGGCTCCATGTCAGATAGCTCTGACGAAGAAGATGAGGTCCCTGCTAAGGTCAGGCTTTCCCGATCTTCTGATGTTGTTGAGGAGCAAGAACCGCAGGGCTCTCGTATCATGGAGCAGAGTAGTACTAGCGCCGCTATTCCTTCTGGTGAATTGGCAAGCACCAGCGGCCTAGTACAGCCTGGGCGTACATCCAGCACTGCAGTATCACGTGGTGACGTGGCGAGTCCCATAAGTGCAGTTCAAGCTGGCGAGGTGGCAAGCACAAGTAGTGTCCCGCTGCCACCAAGAAGAAGACAAAGGCAGGCCCATAGTGCCCATCCTGCAGAATTCGCCTATCCTGATTGGGTCCCCACCACTTCTGCAGAACCCGTACTTCCCCCATTCACTGCCCAACCCAGTATTCAGGTGGAAACAGCTGATTTTATGCCAATTGATTTTTATTCGCTGTTTTTCACTGAAGATCTCTATAGATCTATTGTGGACCAGAGTAATTTATATGCTGGTCAATTCATCGCCGCTAATCCCCAGTTGCCTTCCATTGCCAAAGATTGGAAACCAATTACGGTTTCCGAATTTAAGACCTTTCTGGGCCTTTCCCTCAACATGGGCACACATAAATTCCCGTCATTGCGTGCTTATTGGTCCACACACTTGACCACATGCCTGTGTTCTCTGCCTCCATGCCCAGGAAACGATACGAGCAGATCTTGCGGTTCATGCATTTCAACGACAATGAACTTTGTCGTCCACGTGGAGACCCTAAATACGACCGGCTCTACAAAATTCGGCCCCTCATAAACCACTTCAACGAACGTTTTGCAGCCTTGTTTATTCCCGATCAAGTTGTCTGCGTTGATGAGTCCCTGATTACATTTTCTGGCCGCTTGCCTTTCAAGCAGTACCTTTCCAGCAAGCGTGCCAGATACGGGGTCAAGCTCTATAAGTTCTGTGACAGGGCAACAGGCTATGTATGGAGCTTTATGGTTTATGAGGGAAAAGATAGTCAGGTTGAGCCGGTCAACTGCCCAGATTACATAGGGAGCGCTGGCAAGATAGTGTGGAACTTGGTGTCACCCTTATTCGGAAAGGGGTACTACTTGTATGTGGACAATTATTACACGAGCGTGCCACTGTTTAGTCACTTGTTTGATCATCAGATTGGAGCATGTGGCACTGTGCGACCTAATTGCCGGGGCTTTCCCCAGAGGCTTGTAGATTCCCATCTTAGGCTGGGGGAGAGAGCCTGCTTGAAGTGTAATAACTTGCTCGCTGTGAAGTGGAGGGATAATAAGAATGTTTTCCTTCTTACCTCCCTTCATGCAGACACGACAGTCCAAATTCGTACGGCGACTGGTGTTGTGGAGAAACCCCTCTGTGTCCACGAATATAACCAAAATATGGGAGGGGTGGACCTCAACGACCAGTTGTTGGCGCCATATCTAATTGACCGTAAGGCGAGACGCTGGTACAAAAAAGTGTCTCTATCCTTATTCCAATTGGCTTTGCTGAACGCTCATGTGCTATACAGAGCTTCAGGCGGGACGTTATTTCTCCTAAAATTCCAGGATGAGATAGTCACAGAATTCCTGTATCCAGGCGGTTCTGCACCTCACCATCCCCAACCAAATGCAGTAAGCCGGCTGCATTAGAGGCATTATCCGTATGTCCTCGAGAGTACCCCTACCCAACAAGCCCCCCAAAAAAGATGCCGTGTCTGTAGCAAGCGCGGATTTAGGCGTGACACCCGTTATTTTTGTCCACGCTGTCCTGACAATCCTGGTCTTTGCATTGGTAAATGTTTTGAACGCTTCCACTCAAAAGTGAAGTTTTAGCATAGGGTACAGCATTGCACAGAACAGGACACACTTACACAGGGTCTCCCAAGATGCCATCGCATTTTGAGAGACCCGAACCATTACAGTTGTTAAAGTTACAAAAAAAAGTGTAAAAAAGAAGAAAAAAAAACGTAAAAACAAAAAACACAAAAAAAAAATAGTTGTCGTTTTATTGTTCTCTCTCTCTTTTCTCTCTCTCTCTTCTCTCTCTCTCTCTCTTTTCTCTCTCTCTCTCTTTTCTCTCTATTGTTCTGCTCTTTTTTACTGTATTCTATTCTGCAATGTTTTATCATGCTTGCTTTTCAGGTATGTAATTTTTTGTTTTCAGGTGCGCCATTCAGCTGCAGCGCGGAATTATTTATCTTGACAGCAACAGCGTTTGCTCCCACGATACATAAAGCCGTGACTCCAGTGCTGTAGGAGGTGATTTCACCACCACAGTTAAAAAAAAGAGCATATATGCCGAAGCATAGGGGCGGAGGAGCGATTTTGCTCCTAATGCCGCGTACATACGGTCGAAATTCCGACGGAGGCTTGCCCGTGGAAAAGTCCGACCGTGTGTACGCGGCATAACTTTTTTGCGGGAGGATGCCCCCATGCTTCGGCATATATATATATTTTAGGCACAGGTTGCGTTTAAATGTATTTTTTATTTTTTACTAGGTTTTTTTTGGTATTTGCTTTGCAGGTATGGTATGGTCTTACTGTTATACTGTAATGTTACTTTGTTTTAATGTTAACCATCATTTGCTTATCAGGAACGCCATTCAGTTGCAGCGCAGATCTATTTATCTTGACAGCAACAGCGTTTGCTCCCAGGATACATAAAGCCGTGACTCCAACGCTGTAGGAGGTGATTTCGCCACCACAGTTAAAAAAAAGAGCATATATGCCAAAGCATGGGGGCAGCAGGGGCGGAGGAGCGATTTTGCTCCTAATGCCGCGTACATACGGTCGAAATTCCGATGGAGGCTTGCCCGTGGAAAAGTCTAACCGTGTGTACGCAGCATAACCTTATATGCCGCGTACGTACGGTCGAAATTCTGACGGAGGCTTGCCCGTGGAAATGTCCGACCGTGTGTACGCGGCATAACTTTTTTGCGGGAGGATGCCCCCATGCTTCGGCATATATAAATGGTGCATGTATGCCCATCATTAGAAGTGGGTGGATGAAGGGAGGTATTCTAATGGTGGGCATACCCACCGATCAATCTCTTTTTTTCATTCAGCCAACAGGCTGCATGAAAAAAAAGATTACAATACATGTCCAACAAGGACCAGCAACGTACTGGTATGTTGCTGGACTTTGAATGTTTATACCAGAATGATGCCTGCGGGTTTAGGTATCATCTTGGAATCATTCTTTTCAGCCAGTGGCCGGCTTTCATGTAAAAGCAATCCTAGCAGATAATTAGCCTCTAGACTGCTTTTACAAGCAGTGGGAGGGAATGTCCCCCCCCCCCCCCCGGATATAAACAGCGCCATTGGGAAATTGGGAAAGCATTTTATCACACCAATCTTGGTGTGGTCAGATGCTTTGAGGGCAGAGGAAAGATCTAGGGTCTAATAGACCCCAATTTTTTTCAAAAAAAGAGTACCTGTCACTACCTATTGCTATCATAGGGGATATTTACATTCCCTGAGATAACAATAAAAATGGTAAAAAAAAACAAAAAAAAAAATATGGAAGGAACAGTTTAAAAATAATAAAAAAAAGCAAAATAAATAATAAAAAAAAAGCACCCCTGTCCCCCCCTGCTCTTGCGCAAAGGCGAACGCAAGCGTCGGTCTAGCGTCATATGTAAACAGCAATTGCACCATGCATGTGAGGTATCACCGCGAAGGTCAGATCGAGGGAAGTAATTTTAGCAGTAGACCTCCTCTGTAAATCTAATGTGGTAACCTGTAAAGGCTTTTAAAAATGTATGTAGTTTGTCGCCGCTGCGCGTTTGTGCGCAATTTTAAAGCATGTCGTGTTTGGTATCCATGTACTCGGCCTAAGATCATCTTTTTTATTTCATCAAACATCTGGGCAATATAGTGTGTTTTAAATAAAAAAAGTGTATTTTTTTCCCCAAAAAAAGCATTTGAAAAATCGCTGCGCAAATACTGTGTGGAAAAAAAAATGCAACACCCACTATTTTAATCTGTAGGGCCTTTGCTTTAAAAAAATGTATAATGTTTGGGGGTTCAACGTAATTTTCTTGCAAAAAAAAATAAAATGTTTTCATGTAAACAAAAAGTGTCAGAAAGGGCTTTGTCTTCAAGTGGTTAGAAGAGTGGATGATGTGTGACATAAGCTTCCTAATATTGTGCATAAAATGCCAGGACAGTTCAACCCCCCCCCCAAATGACCCCATTTTGGAAAGTAGACACCCCAAGCTATTTGCTGAGAGGCATGTTGAGCCCATTGAATTTTTTTTAATTTTTTTTGTCCCAAGTGATTGAATAATGACAAAAAGAAAAAAAAAATGTACAAAAAGTTGTCACTAAATGATATATTGCTCAAACATGCCATGGTTATATGTGGAATTGCACCCCAAAATACATTCTGTTGCTTCTCCTGAGTACGGGGATACCACATGTGTAAGACATTTTGGGAGCCTAGCCGCGTACAGGACCCCGAAAACCAAGCACCGCCTTCACGATTTCTATGGGTGTAAATTTTTGATTTCACTCCTCACTGCCTATCACAGTTTCGGAGGCCATGGAATGCCCAGATGGCACAAAACCCCCTCAAATGACCCCATTTTGGAAAGTAGACACCCCTAGCTATTTGCTGAGAGGTATGTTGAGTATTTTGCAGATCTCGCTTTTTGTCACAAAGTTTTGAAAATTGAAAAAAGAAAAAAAAAATTTTTTTCTGCCTTCATTTTTAAAAACAAATGAGAGCTGTAAAATACTCACCATGCCTCTCAGCAAATAGCTCGGGGTGTCTACTTTCCAAAATGGGGTCATTTGTGGGGGTTTTGTGCTATCTTGGCATTTTATGGCCTTCAAAACTGTGATAGGTAGTGAGGAGTGAAATCAAAAATTTACGCCCTTAGAAATCCTGAAGGCGGTGCTTGGTTTTCGGGGCCCCGTACGCGGCTAGGCTCTCAAAAAGTCCCACACATGTGGTATCCCCGTACTCAGGAGAAGCAGCTAAATGTATTGTGGGGTGCAATTCCACATATAACCATGGCATGTGTGAGCAATAAAGGGATTTTTATAACAGCTTACCTGTAAAATCCTTTTCTTGGAGTACATCACGGGACACAGAGCGACTTAGTCATTACTAATGGGTTATATAGTTTACCTTCAGGTGCTGGCACTGGCAACTTCCAAACCGGAAGTACCCTCCCCTATATAAGCCCCTCCCATCCGGGAGCACCTCAGTTTTGTAGCAAAGCAATAAGTGTCCCAAAAAGAGGGGTGGGAGCTCTGTGTCCCGTGATGTACTCCAAGAAAAGGATTTTACAGGTAAGCTGTTATAAAAATCTCTCTTTCTTTTTCGTACATCACGGGACACAGAGCGACTTAGTCATTACTAATGGGACGTCCCAAAGCAATGCCCAATGAGGGGAGGGATACACTATACATAAGCTGGGCGCCATCAGGCATGAGGCTCTTTTGCGGCCTGCAACACACTGCGCCCAAAGGCGACATCCTCCTGACTTCTGACGTCTACCTGGTAGAATTTAGTAAACGTGTGTACTAAGGACCATGTTGTGGCCTTACAGACTTGAGCCGGGGAGGCTTGGTGATGCACTGCCCATGAAGTTCCAACTGCTCTTGTGGAGTGCGCCCTAACTTTGAATGGAGGCGGTCTCCTTTTCAAGCCATAGGCTTGTATTATGACCTGTCGAATCCACTTGGCTAAAGTAGATTTTTGATGCTGCCTGACCCTTTCTGGGGCCTTCTGGCAGAACAAACAAAGTATCCGTTCTACGAATCTGAGCAGTGGCTTTTAGATAAGCTTTAACTGCTCTTACTACATCCAAAGAATGCAATAACTTTTCCTCTACCGAACTAGGTTTGGGGAAAAAGGAAGGAAGAACCACATCTTGGTTCAAATGGAACCTCGATACCACCTTAGGAAGAAGGCTGGATGAGGACGTAATACTACTCTGTCCTTATGGATAACCAGATATGGCTCCTTACAGGACAAGGCGGCTAATTCCGATACTCTTTTAGCCGAACAAATGGCTACTAAGAAAATCAATTTCCTGGTGAAAAGAACCAAGGAAATGTGCCGCAATGGTTCAAATGGTTGTTTCTGTAGAACCGACAGAACCAGGTTTAAGTCCCATGGACATATGGGAATACTAACCGGAGGGCTAATACGCATCACTCCTTGTATGAAAGCTTTGACTAATGAATGCAAAGCCAAGGGCCTTTGAAAAAATATTGACAAGGCCGTCTGACCCTTGATAGTACTCAAGGCAAGCTTCCTATGTACAGCCCACTGTAGGAAGTCCAGAATCCTACCTATTACGTACTTACGTGGATGCCATTTCCTGGCCTCACACCACGTGATGTACGCCTTCTAGATCCTATAATAGATCTGCCTGGATACCGGCTTCCTGGCATTGATCATGGTAGATACCACAGGATTAGAGAGCCCTCTCTTTTTTAGAATGTGGGCTTCAATAGCCAGGCCGTCAAACCTAGGGCTGGTAAGGAAGGGTAGTATATCGGTCCTTGCGAAAGCAGGTCCGGACGATGTGGGAGGGTCCAAGGACTTCCCACTGACATTTTTACAATCTCCGTGTACCATGCCCTTCGGGGCCACGCTGGAGCCACCAGAATCACTGGTTTCTTTTCTACCCTGATTCTGCGGATTAATCGCGGTGGGAATGCATATATCAGCTTGAACTGATCCCAAGGGAACACTAGGGCATCCAAACCGCAAGCTAGGGGATCCTTTGTGCGAGACACAAATCTGTCCACCTTTGCGTTGAATCTGGATGCTAGCAGATCTACATCCGGTGTTCCCCACCGCTGGCATGTTGCCTGGAAAACCTCGGGGTGAAGAGACCATTCCCCCGGGCATAATTGCTGGCGACTTAAAAAGTCCGCTCTCCAATTTTCCACTCCTGGGATGAAAACCGCGGATGTGGCTGTGACATACCTTTCTGCCCATTCCAGGATGCAATTCGCTTCCCTCTGGGCTGCACGACTCCTGGTGCCACCCTGGTGATTGATATATGCCACTGCTGTGGCATTGTCTGATTGAATTCTGACAGGTGACCCTTGGAGTTTGGATGTCCATGCTACTAGGGCATACCGGGCTGCTCGTATCTCTAAGAGATTGGTGGGCAGGGCCTTCTCTGCTTCTGACCACTTGCCCTGGAGAGACCATTGCTCCAGTACTGCCCCCCAGCCTATGAGGCTGGCATCTGTAGTGACCACCTTCCAAGAAACCGGACTGAAGGGTTTCCCTTTTTCCAGATTCTGGCACCAACCACCAATGGAGGCTCTTGCGAACGGAAGGGGACAGGGACATTGGTAAGTCTAAAGCCTGAACTTTTTTGTTCCAGGCTGACAGTATGGCCCTCTGCAAGTTCCTTGAATGGAATTGACCGTAGGGTACTGCTTCGAATGAAGCCACCATTTTTCCCAGCAGCCTTATACACAGGCGTATGGATGGTTTTCTTTTTTGTACCCACTAAGTGGGTCAAATCTTTCAAAGACGACACCTTCTCTGTAGGTAAGAAAATCTTTCTCTGATTTGAATCCAGTCTTAGCCCCCAAGTATTCCAGGCTTTTGACTGGTTTTAGGGCTGACTTGTCTCGGTTGATAATGCAACCGTGAGATTCCAGATACTTGATTATCTTGTGAACGACCACTTCTAGTTTTTTTCACTGAGTGCTCTATCAGCAACAAGTCGTCTAGATATGCCAATTATCGTTACACCTTGTGTTCCTAGTTTGGCCAATCGTAGGGCCAGAATTTTTGTGAACACTCGTGGTGCTGTGGCCAGACCGAAAGGTAAGGCTCTGAACTGAAAATGGCGCCCTTCTACTGCAAAGCGTAGAAATTTCTGGTGGGCCGGACAGATGGGAATATGCAAATAAGCATCCCTTATGTCGATCGAGGCTAACCATTCCTGCCCTTGTAGGGCGGTGGCCACCGATCGGATCGACTCCATCCGAAAAAGTCCTGATATGTAGGAACTTGTTTAGCCCTTTTATATTTAATATGGGCCTCATGTCCCCATTTGGTTTGGGGACTGTGACAAGGTTCGAGTAAAACCCGAACCCGTTTTCTTCCAAGGGAACCTTCATGATTACCCTTGGAGCAATAGTTGCTCTAGTGCCAGAAGGAGGGATCCACTCTTCTGGGGATCGCTTGGCACGTTTGACCTTATAAAATGGGCAGGAGGAATGTCTTTTAACTCCAGCCTGTATCCCAGACTTACTGCGGAGATCACCCATCTCTGATGGTGTCCCGCCAGGTCTCTGTGAACAACTGAAGTCTTCCCCTCACCCGATTGAGTGGGGGCAACCCTTCATGACTTGGGGGGAGGTTTTGTACCTCTCTTGACCCAGGGTTTCTTGTTACCCTGTGATTGTCCCTGATTTCTGCCCCCTGGATTTGACCGCGGAGGCCGTCGGAACTGTTTCACAGCCGATGTGTCAGGGACTGGAGAAGTAGGCCTCTTAAAAGAAGGACTTCTACCCTTGTTCTTAACCGGCAAGAGTGTACTTTTACCGGCAGAAGTTTTCTGGATATATTTGTCCAGATCATCTCCAGATAAGCGTTCTCCATGAAATGGGAAGCTAATCAGCATTTTCTTACAGGGAGCTTCAGCAGACCAGTTTTTGAGCCATAGAAGCCTACGCATATGTCTACAGACAGCGTAAAGCGGGATGCCTGTTGGATTGTATCCTTTATGGCGTCCACCGCAACACAAGGCTCTAGGTAGGTCAGCTAGGGCAAGAGCCTGCTGATCTGGTAAGTCCCTTAAGACTTGTTTCAACTGATCTTTCATTGCTTGGCAGACTCCAATCGCTGCTACTGCAGGTTGTGTCACCATGCTTGCTGTAGAGAAAGCAGATTTTAGTAAAGACTCCAATTTTTTATCTATTGGGTCTTTGAACATTGGAACATTATCTACTGGACATGTCAGTGATTTATTTACACAAGAGATGGCTGTGTCCACTGTAGGGACCCTCCATTTTTTTTTTTATGAACTTATCCTCCATGGGATAGATCACTGGAAATCTCTTGGGGGGAGTAAATATTTTACAGGATGCTCCCAATCCTGGTAAATAAACCCTTCCAATAAAGGGTGGATTGGGAAGGAACAGACAGCCTGGGGAGCTTTTAGCGACCCCAGCGAGGAGACAGTAGTGGTTGATGGTTCCGCCAGAGGCATTTAAAATGCTGCTCGGACCATGTTAGTCAGAGACTGAACCCATAATCTTTCAGCCTGAGATGCTGAGAAAGGTTCTTCCACTGTTGATTCCTCTATAACTTTATCAACCTCACCTGATCCCCTTCAGGTAGGTCGATCTCTGGGACTGTTCCTCCACTAACAGGCACTCTGCAGGAGGAGACGGAGATCGGACGCGCTTTTCCTGTGACAGGGAAGCAGCGATCAATGCTGTTAATCTCTCTTCCAATCCTCCCAGAGTTGAGGATAAAACCTCCTCTGTTATATATACAGGAGCAGGTGGACTGGGGACAGCCGCAGTACCAGGTACTCCTGCGGGGTTCCTACGGCTACTGACCTCTGAAATTTCAGGGGAGATTGGCGCAGTACAGCATGCCCAAAATCCTCAGAGCCCGACGGAGACCCCTTTCGCTTCTTGGAAGATCTATTTCCAGAGCGTCTGGACGACATATCCTATAAGCACAAAGCTGAGGTATTCCCGTCGTCATACACCAATTTTGCTGGTAATAGTCTAACACAGTTGCTGCTATATACCAGCTGGTGTCCACTAAAGTGTCTTTCTATGGGGATGCCTGCATCAACCGCCTCTGTGTGCCACCGTTTTGTTGCTAGCTCTGCTTGCATCCAGCTGACACTTGTACTGTGTCTTTTACACATGCTGGGACGCCTGCACATGCGCAGAAGCGCCGCGGCGCGCATCGAGCGTCATCCACCCGCCCCGCCCCTTTTTTTTCATAGGAGGCGCGTGCGCGCGCACGCCCGTGCACCATTGGCGCCCTTTTCGAAACCAAGCAGGGACTAGGAGCCAGGGCCCTTTTTGCCGGAGGGCCTGTGCGGTGGATGAGCGCAGCAACAGGGCAGAGGAAGTGGATTCCCACAGAGAACTTACCAACTGCCTGGATCTTTTGACTTGAGAAAACCAAAGATCCACATGACAAGAAAAAATGGACCACATTCTAGTGGTTTAACACAGGTACCGCGGTCCTCTTTTTTTTTTTTTTTTTTTCTTGACTACTATTAAAATTTTACATTTTCCAGTAGTTACAGGCATACACAGATATTAGCGGGAATACCATTAGGTAACAGACAGAAAGACAAATTAGGCTTGGGGGTCCCCCAATAGAACCAAGTTCCTGGGGGTCCCCACTTACCTGTTCCCCGCCGCAGGACTCTGTTTGGTCCACAGAAGCCCAAACTTCACCTATCACGGCAGGCATTGTAATTAAACCTTCAGGGACCGGGTTCCCAAGGATTCCACTCCCCTGGACCTGTATAGCACCCTGCACAGAAAACATCTTGGTCGTGGGTATGACCAGAGCTCTGGATCCCAGGGTCCAGCCCTCCTAAGAGAGGCATTACAGGCAAAACCTTGCTCTTCTGTTGCAAGGCTCGGGTACCGACCGTTTAGCTATGAAGCTTTTTTGGTGGGATCCGGAACAGCTTACTAAGGCCCGTAAAAGAACCTGTACGCAAGCCCAGGAAAACACATGTTACTCTTTGGCCAACACCTTAGACACTGGCAAAAAACTGAGGTGCTCCCGAATGGGAGGGGCTTATATAGGGGAGGGTACTTCCGGTTTGGAAGTTGCCAGTGCCAGCACCTGAAGGTAAACTACATAACCCATTAAGAAATTGAAAATAATACCTGTCACCTGTATCTCATAGGCACCACATCCCTTCATTAAGAAGCTATATAGGAATATGAAGGTATTGGGACTTTTAAGGTGCAACAACTACACAATATTCAATATAAAAAATATAATTTTATTACAAAAAAATATATGAAAATTCATATGTACAAATATACATGAACCATCAAAATAAACATAATAGAGTTTCCAAAGTGCATACAGACAAAATTCTCTACATGTTTCGCCATTTTGTAGGCTTCCTCAGGAGTTTGTCATGCAAATACTGGAAACAAAGAAAGAAAAATAATAAATACATAATAATATTTACTCAAATTTCAAACTCAAAATTACAAAACAGAATATTATTAAGAAAAAAAGGATAACTGAAAACCATAACCAGCCCAATGGTTGCTCAAAAGTTCATCTCAAAATTAGATCTATTTATTCAAGGTATATGACCTTATTAGTATCAGTTGTAAGTACATTACCTGTAAATTTTGATGGTACAATCTAAAATGAAGAATGACCAGATAGCCAATGAGCTATCCCACACGGGGGCGCCCGTAAGGAGGGGATCATATGGTGTATCATAGAGGGGGAGAAATACTGGCACAAATAACCACCCGGATATTACTAGCACAGGAACAGAGGGCCATCTGGGGGAAATTACAAATAAAAATAAAAACCATTTTAGATTAAAGACCAAGTAAACCAGACAACAGGATAAAAACCAATGTTGCCCATAAAGAGATCTAGTGCCTAAGTAATTTACCTTTGACTGATATCTAAGAACGTCTTCTCCCCAGAATGTTGGTCATGCTACTGATTTGCAAGGCTGCGATCCGGACTATATACCCCCCCCCCTTCCCATTGGACGCACAATGGCGCCAAATCAATGGGCGGAGCGGGCACGTCAGTTCCGACATCCGCCCATCGTCAGATCCGACCCGGAAGTGACAATTCCACCACTGAAAAACCGGAGACGTCTGCCGGAAGCGCCACCCCGCTCATTAGGAGAAAACATCCTGACGAGCTGGACGCACCATAAGACGGATTCGGAAGGGGAAAAAACATGCCTAAAGTATAGAAAAGGGCAGACTTCCCTTTAAAATCACGGCAGAAATGGCACATTGGATGTTAGAAAAATGGGGCCAGGATATCCGGTGGGCTTAGTCAGATGGCGCTCAGATTGTCTCCCAAAGGAGAACAAAGAGAAACGCCCTGGGCGTCCATATGATCACCAAATCCCCCCCCAAAAAAGAAAAGGGAAACGCCACCCTAAAAAATGTGGTAAACTCCATTGAAATCAATTACATATAATGTAGATTTATCAATAATTAAAGAGAGCCCCTATGGAATATAGAAATGGTACATTCAGTCACCTGTACATAAAGACAAATTTAATAAACAAAAATAAAATAACAAAACAAAATTTTATTTGTTTTAAACAGAGTCTACATATACAGCATAACTATTTTTATCCTACAAAAAGGGTTTGAAACTGATGGACTCATTTAACCCGGGATACATTGTAGCTCTCAAGGTATGTATCCATCTGGTTTCTCGTTGTAGGAGATTTTTGTCCACATCCCCACCTCTTTCATTAAGAGGTATGTATTCTAAAGCAAAGAATTTAATCTTTGACAGATCGAAGGAGTGGAAAAGACCACTATGTCTACTAATGGGAGTCTCCATTTTTTTCTTTTGAATGAGAGATACATGGTCTCTCATTCTGTGAAAGAAAGGCCTCTTCGTTTTACCAACATAAAAGGCCTTACAATCACAGATCATGAAATAAATAACGCCAATTGACTGGCAATTGCTAAAGAAATTTGGTCTATACGTAACTCCATTAGGGAGAACTATTTCAGTAGAATCATATATAAACCTGCAAAATTCACAATGACCACATGGGGCCGAACCCTTTCTACTCTCAACCCTCTTGATTTGGAGATGGCTATGAACTAGTTGATCTTTTAAAGACCTAGATTTTCTATAGGTAATTTGGGGAAATGGCTTAATATATTTGGAGATAATCTCATCTGTTGCTAGCAAAGGCCAGAATTTTTCAATAATTTTTCTTACTTTCTGATGTTCACCAGAGAACCTGGTAATTAATCGTACCGATTGGTCAGTAGTTTGAGATTTCTTAGGATGTATTAGATCTTTCCTGTTTTTATTTTTTGCTCGTTTGTAAGCTTTTTTGAGGGTTGAACGACTATACCCTCTAGCAATTAGTCGAGATTGGAGGGCAGAAGCCTCCGTCTCGAAATCTACTTCCTTACTACAATTTCTTCGAATTCGTAAGTACTGACTGTATGGGATACTTTGTACCAGAGTCCTGGGATGAGAACTTGTGGCATGCAGGATGGTATTGCCTTTAGAGGGCTTTCTATATAATGAAGAGCCCAAGGTGCCATCAGAGTTTAAGTAAATAGAAATATCCAGAAAATTAATCACATTCTGGTCACAAATCATCGTAAATTTGAGATTAAAGGAATTTACAGCTAATGAAGACATAAAAGATGTCAATTCCTCTAAGGAGCCAGTCCACACAACAAAAATGTCATCGATAAAGCGTTGCCATATCAAGACTTTATCAAAAAACATTTCAAATGATTCTAAAGAAAAAATCTCCCGTTCCCACCCCCCCCAGGTACGGGTTGGCGTACGATGGGGCACACTTGGTCCCCATCGCAACACCCTGCACCTGGAGGTAGTGGGAACGGTCGAAAACAAAAATATTGTTGGTAAGTATGAACAGCAACAATTCCAAAATGAAATTGTTGTAGGGCCTGGCTCCAGGTCCTCTCTCAGAAAGGAAGCCGTCCATAACTTTAATACCCCTAGTGTGGGGGATAGAGTTATAGGCTTCAACGTCTATAGCTACTAGCCATGACCCCGGTGGTACACATAGACCATCCAAAGATCTCAGTAGATCGGCGGTGTCTTGAATGTAGGAACTTAAAGAACCTACATGGGGCCTCAAATAGTCGTCTACCAGCTTACTAGCTGGTTCTGTAAGGCAACCAATCCCTGACACAATCGGACGGCCAGGGGGATTTTCCAAATTTTTGTGCACCTTTGGCAGAGCATAAAACGTGGGAAGTCTCGGCTTATCAATAACCAAGAATTCACACGTCTTCTTGTCTATAAGGTTATCACAAAATGCCCGATTAATGAGAATACGGTATTTTGTCTCCGCATATTTTACCTGTGCAAAAGGAATAGAGCGATACCAACTTTTATTTGAAAAGAGGTTCATGACCATCTGCTTATATTTGTTTAAATCCATTACCACTATGTTACCTCCTTTATCCGAGGGTTTTATCACTAAATGTTCGTTCTGTTTTAAAGATAACACGGCTTTTTGTTGGGATGGCTTAAGGTTGGTATTTCTTCTAAACCTTTTCCAATTGGTACTCTGTAGTTCCTTTGTAACTTGTTGGGTGAATGCCCAAATGTTGGGGTTTCCTTGGAGAGTAGGAAAGGTCCTGGATTTTGGTTTATATAGATTAGGTGGAGGAAAAATTCTCTCCGTGGGAATCTCATCTACGAGGCCAGACTGGGGTTCCTCAAGGGGGTCATCTAGTGGATTACCTTCTTCCCATAATTCCATTAATTCGTTTATTGCCTGAATCTCCTTAATTGTTTTATTTTGCCAGAGATCTTCCCCCATGGAATCCATGGGAGAACGTTTATAATCCCTGTCAAACATAATCTTAAAAGTAAGTTTTCTCGCAAAGAGATTGACGTCCTTTATAATTTCAAAGGCATCAACCTCCTGATCAGGACAAAAAGTCAGGCCAAGGCCCAAAACCTCCGTCTGATCCGGTGTAAGTAAATGTGAAGACAGATTAATTACTTGGAAATTACTTTGGAAGTTACTTTGAGTGCCTGTGAAAGAATGGGTGTCTTTTTGGTGTCCACAATTGGGGGTGGTGAAAAGATTGGCGCAGTGCGAAGATCCCCTATATTGGGGATTTGAAAGTCCCCCGAAGGGGTAACTATTGATTGATTTAACTTCGGTGCATTAGGAATATTAGAAAAACTGGGTGTGGATAAATTAAGGTGACCATCACCTGTGGGATGAGTGGGAGGGGGTACATTTTTGGACTGTGAACGTAAACCCTGACGATTCATGTCCTGTTGAGTACGTTTAGAAAGCGCTGACATCGAAGGTGCTCGATCAGTCTTTCTTTTATTAGAACTAGCTGACGTGTTTGAGGCATTACCTGGTAGGGACGAGGAAGATAAAGATGATTCATCGGAATCAGTGGCTTCCTGATTTTTATTTGTTTGCTTACGAGCTGAGGATTTGGATTTCCTCCATTGGTTTTCAGTAGTCCACCGATAGGCTGTGTTTGATTCATATGCCAGACGATCCCTATAGTATTTTTTATCCTTAGTTTTAAGGATATTGGAGACAAAAGACTCCAAATGTTTTTCTAAGAGAGCCTCTCTATTAGAGAAGGTTTCCTCCGTAGTCAAGTTGGAATTTTCAACATACAATTTTTCTATGTCGTTATTGACTATCTCTAAATCTTTAGCATAGTTTTGGCAAAGAGCCTCCATCATCTTAAATGAACATGACTGTAAGTTCGATTCCCAGTCTAATTTGAATTCTGTCTCCACTTTAAATATATTAGGAAAAATCTGTATGCGTAATCCCCACGGTACAATTTTATCCTCTAAATATTTCAAGAAATACCTGCGATTCCAAAAAATACATGCTTTCTTTTCCAATAAACGTTGAAGGCTATTGAAAAAGCGTTCAAGGGTAATCCCACCAAATGTAGACCCTTGGGCGAGATGGATTTTAGTCATAAGGCCATCAAATGCCGACCCTCTATAGGTAGCCATGCTGATTGAAAAAAAGACTCTGTTATACAAAATAGAAACTATAAAAGGATTAATCTTTAAACCCAATTCAAAAGAATAATCTAATAAACTACAAAAATGATATAGAGGTGACAGGTAAAAAATGAGCGTTTGCCACCCGGTATATTCACAAGGAGAAATTGAAAATAATACCTGTCACCTGTATCTCATAGGCACCACATCCCTTCATTAAGAAGCTATATAGGAATATGAAGGTATTGGGACTTTTAAGGTGCAACAACTACACAATATTCAATATAAAAAATATAATTTTATTACAAAAAAATATATGAAAATTCATATGTACAAATATACATGAACCATCAAAATAAACATAATAGAGTTTCCAAAGTGCATACAGACAAAATTCTCTACATGTTTCACCATTTTGTAGGCTTCCTCAGGAGTTTGTCATGCAAATACTGGAAACAAAGAAAGAAAAATAATAAATACATAATAATATTTACTCAAATTTCAAACTCAAAATTACAAAACAGAATATTATTAAGAAAAAAAGGATAACTGAAAACCATAACCAGCCCAATGGTTGCTCAAAAGTTCATCTCAAAATTAGATCTATTTATTCAAGGTATATGACCTTATTAGTATCAGTTGTAAGTACATTACCTGTAAATTTTGATGGTACAATCTAAAATGAAGAATGACCAGATAGCCAATGAGCTATCCCACACGGGGGCGCCCGTAAGGAGGGGATCATATGGTGTATCATAGAGGGGGAGAAATACTGGCACAAATAACCACCCGGATATTACTAGCACAGGAACAGAGGGCCATCTGGGGGAAATTACAAAGAAAAATCGAATGAAGTCAAATAACAATCTATGTATAAGAGTAAAGGCGTCTCCATCTAGTTATACGGCACATACCCCATCAGTGTTTACCTGTTTATGGCTGTTGATAGTAAAAAATATTAGAATAGGCAAAAAAGGGGGCAGTATCTCCAAAGTACCCCAATCAGTGTCCACTCTAAAGGAAAAAGAATTAGTGGAAATTACTATAAATATATAATAATCCCCTCTAGTTGGTAATCAGAATTTTAATTTTTTAGCCATATACTTGCTAGCTGATATATACCTGGTTAATCCAATTGGATAAAGTGTGTCCACATTAGGGCATCTCTGCCGAAAAACTTGTTTTACAAAACCGATCAATCAGTTTACTGAAAAAATATATAAAATATAAAAACCATTTTAGATTAAAGACCAAGTAAACCAGACAACAGGATAAAAACCAATGTTGCCCATAAAGAGATCTAGTGCCTAAGTAATTTACCTTTGACTGATATCTAAGAACGTCTTCTCCCCAGAATGTTGGTCATGCTACTGATTTGCAAGGCTGCGATCCGGACTATATACCCCCCTCCCCCTTCCCATTGGACGCACAATGCCGCCAAATCAATGGGCGGAGCGGGCACGTCAGTTCCGACATCCGCCCATCGTCAGATCCGACCCGGAAGTGACAATTCCACCACTGAAAAACCGGAGACGTCCGCCGGAAGCGCCACCCCGCTCATCAGGAGAAAACATCCTGACGAGCTGGACGCACCATAAGACGGATCCGGAAGGGGAAAACATGCCTAGTAATGTGCTAGTAATATCCGGGTGGTTATTTGTGCCAGTATTTCTCCCCCTCTATGATACACCATATGATCCCCTCCTTACGGGCGCCCCCGTGTGGGATAGCTCATTGGCTATCTGGTCATTCTTCATTTTAGATTGTACCATCAAAATTTACAGGTAATGTACTTACAACTGATACTAATAAGGTCATATACCTTGAATAAATAGATCTAATTTTGAGATGAACTTTTGAGCAACCATTGGGCTGGTTATGGTTTTCAGTTATCCTTTTTTTCTTAATAATATTCTGTTTTGTAATTTTGAGTTTGAAATTTGAGTAAATATTATTATGTATTTATTATTTTTCTTTCTTTGTTTCCAGTATTTGCATGACAAACTCCTGAGGAAGCCTACAAAATGGCGAAACATGTAGAGAATTTTGTCTGTATGCACTTTGGAAACTCTATTATGTTTATTTTGATGGTTCATGTATATTTGTACATATGAATTTTCATATATTTTTTTGTAATAAAATTATATTTTTTATATTGAATATTGTGTAGTTGTTGCACCTTAAAAGTCCCAATACCTTCATATTCCTATATATAACCCATTAGTAATGACTAAGTCGCTCTGTGTCCCGTGATGTACGAAAAAGAAATATCATTTAGTAACAACTTTTTGTACATTTTTTAATTTTTTTGTCATTATTCAATCACTTGGGACAAAAAAATATATATATTCAATGGGCTCAACATGCCTCTCAGCAAATAGCTTGGGGTGTCTACTTTCCAAAATGGGGCATTTGGTGGGGTTTTGTGCTATCTTGGCATTTTATGGCCTTCCAAACTGTGATAGGTAGTGAGGAGTGAAATCAAAAATTTATGCCCTTAGAAATCTTGAAGGCGGTGCTTGGTTTTTGGGATCCCGTACGCGGCTAGGCTTCCAAAAAGTCCCACACATGTGGTATCCCCGTACTCAGGAGAAGCAGCAGAATGTATTTTGGGGTGTAATTTCACATATGCCCATGGCATGTATGAGCAATATATCATTTAGTGACAACTTTGTGCAAAAAAAAAAAGTTTGTCATATTCCCGCAACTTGTGGCAAAATATAAAATATTCCATGGACTCAACATGCTTCTCAGTAAATAGCTTGGGGTGTCTACTTTCCAAAATGGGGTCATTTAGGGGGGTTTTGTGCTATTTTGGCATTTTATGTCCTTCGAAACTGTGATAGGTAGTGAGGAGTGTAATCAAAAATTTGCGCCCTTAGAAATCTTGAAGGCGGTGCTTGGTTTTTGGGGCCCCGTACATGGCTAGGCTCTCAAAAAGTCCCACACATGTGGTATCCCCGTACTCAGGAGAAGCAGAAAAATGTATTTTGGGGTGCAATTCCACATATAACTATGGCATGTTTGAGCAATATATCATATAGTGACAACTTTTTGTATTTTTTTTTTTTTTTGTCATTATTCAATCACTTGGGACAAAGAAAAAATATTCAATGGGCTCAACATGCCTCTCACCAATTTCCTTGGGGTGTCTACTTTCCAAAATGGGGTCATTTGGGGGGTTTTGTACTGCCCTGCCATTTTAGCACCTCAAGAAATGAGATAGGCAGTCATAAATTAAAAGCTGTGTAAATTCCAGAAAATGTACCCTAGTTTGTAGATGCTATAACTTTTGCGCAAACCAATAAATATACGCTTATTGACATTTTTTTTACTAAAGACACGTGGCTGAATACATTTTGGCCTAAATGTATGACTAAAATTGAGTTTATTCGATTTTTCTTATAACAAAAAGTAGAAAATATCACTTTTTTTCAAAATCTTCAGGCTTTTTCCTTTTATATAGCAAAAAAAAAAAAATCGCAGAGGCAATCAAATACCATTAAAAGAAAGCTCTATTTGTGGGAAGAAAAGGACGCAAATTTCGTTTGGGTACAACATGTCCGCACAATTTCCATTTAAAGCAGCGCAGTGCCAAATTCTGAAAACACCTCTGGTCTTTAAGCTGCATAATGGTCCGGGGCTTAAGTGGTTAGCATGGTTTTGGCCTCTAGCGCTATTTCGTCATTTTGAACGGCGCGAACGGCAGATCACCTCACAGACACCTCAGGCACACACTGTGCAGGAGTTAGAGCGGACGGCAGTAATGAGCAGTGCCTGGGTCAGGGTGGTGAGTCCTCTGGGAATACCCCTCGGTCTGTGGATGCTATGAGGGTGGGCCTTTTGTGTACCTTGACTTAGTTCCTGAGTGGATGTCAGGTGAGTGGGTCAGCATGGCGTCAGAAGCTGGCGCTTCTTCCCCAGACATTCCGGTGGTAGCAACCGGTGCCCCTGAACTTGCGGTGCCTGTGGACGCTTTGTCGGCGGTCCTGGAATCGTTTGTTGCCAGGGTGGAGGCGGTGTGTGGGCGAAAGGTGGGTAAAAAACACCCCCTCCCCCCACCATCTTCTGGGGAAAGCTCTGACTAAGACTCGGGCCTGGCTGTGACACAGGACCCGTGTTCTGAAGTGTCAGAGTATGCGGACCAGGACCATTCAGACAGTGAGGAAGACTCCATGTCCGGGTCAGCGCAAGAGAAGGCACTTGTTGGAGCACTTTTAACCGCAGTGCGGGAAACCCTCCAGCTGGAGGATGCGGCTGGGGCATCTACTGAGGTGCCGGTCCCTTTTGGATCCCGCAAGCCGACCCGTACTACTAAGGTGTTTCCTTATGTAACTTATTTTGATAAATTTATAGACAAAGAATGGGAACGACCGTAGGGGACCTTTTTCGGTCCCAAAACGCATGGCGGTCCGTTACCCCTTTGAGGAGAGCCTTCTGAAAAAAAAGGGCATCTCCCCCAGTTGTGGACTCCCCGGTATCCAGGTTAAACAAGGTAACCACGATTCCGGTAGAGGGGACCCCTGCATTTAAGGATCCTGCAGATAGGAGGTCCGAAGCGGTGGCCCGGTCCATGTTCACCATGCTGGGGTCAGCATTACGGCCAGTTTTGGCTGCGGCCCTGGTGTCACAGACACTTACTGAATGGGCAAAATTGTTGCACCGGGAGTTGGAGAAGCAACAGGTTTCCCCGGTCTGTGTAGAACTGGCTTACCAGTTGGTGCATGGCCTCAAATTTGTCTGCGATGCAGCCCTGGATACAGCTCCCCTGATTTCCAGAGCCTAAGTATCTGCTGTGGTACTGCGTCGTCTGATTTGGCTAAAATGCTGGTCCGCAGACCAGACTTCCAAGAAGTCTCTGCCGGATTTGCCCTTCCAGGGAGAGAGGCTATTTGGAGCATCGCTGGACGACATTATTAAAAATGTCACGGGGGTAACAGCACGCTGCTCCCACAATCCAGAAAAGGTAAGGAGCCGCACCGTAGGCCAGGGCCCTCCTTTTCCGCTCAAAAGCGTTTTTTTTCGTCAGTCCGGGCCCGCAGGTAAGCGTTCCCAGACCGACAAGGGGCCAGCTGAGGGACAAAAGCGTCCCTGGGTTCGCAGGCCAAACAAGCCTGCTACTGCATGAAGGTTTGCCCCCGCCCGACTCTCGGGTGGGGGGTCGCCTGCGCGAGTTTGCAGCTCGATGGACCTCCCTACTTTCCGACCAGTGGGTTTGCGAAGTGGTTTCATCAGGGTACAAGATAGAATTTCTTTCTTTCAAACAGATTTTTCCCCTCCAACCTTCATCTTCTTCCGGCTCGGCGGAACGCCCTATTGGGAGCAGTACAGGACCTGCTGAGGCGCGGGGTAATAGTACCTGTGCCGCTGCCGGACAGGTTTCAGGGCTTCTACTCCAATCTGTTTGTAGTCCCAAAGAAGGACGGGGTCCGTCCAATCCTGGACCTCAAGGCCCTCAACTCCTTTGTAAAAGTCCAAAGGTTCAGGATGGAATCAGTTCGCTCTGTGGTCGCTGCACTCCAATTCGGGGGATTTTCTGGCGTCCTTGGACATCAAGGACGCATACTTGCATGTCCCCATATATGTCGGGCATCAGAGATTTCTGCGTTTTGCAGTCGGGGACGATCACTACCGATTTGTGGCTCTCCCTTTTTGGCCTGGCCTGGGCACCAAGGGTTTTCACCAAGGTGCTCGTCTCGATTCTGGCCTTGCTGAGACAGCGAGGAATCGCTATTGTGGGCTACCTGGACGACCTCCTTCTGAGAGCTGCTTCAGACTCCGAATTAGAGGAGGATGTGGCGATTACCAGTCAGACTTTTCAAGAATTTGGTTGGGTACTGAACCTCCTGAAGTCGGTGTTGGTGCCGACTCAGCGCCTGAAATACCTGGGCTTGATTCTGGACTTATCAGAGGCGAGAGTTTTTCTCCCTTTAGAAAAATTGCAGACTCTTCAGGCGGCGGTGAAGCTGTTGGCATCCCAAAGGTGGTCGTCACTGCGCTTTTGCATGCGAGTCCTGGGTCTCATGGTAGCCTCCTCGAGGCGGTACCGTATGCTCAATTCCACACTCGAGTCTTTCAGAAGGAAAACTTGTTCAAGTGGGACAAGTCTCCGTTGTCCCTGGATTGTCAAATCTGGGTAAGCCAACTAGTCAGGACTTCCCTGGTCTGGTGGCTGAGATTTGCGGCCCTTCAGTCTGGAAAGTCGTTCCTTCCCTTTCACTGGACGGTGATCACGACGGACGCCAGCCTGACCGGTTGGGGGTGAGTTTGGGGTGTTCAGTCGACACAAGGTCGCTGGACGCAGGAAGAATCCCGCCTGCCGATCATTGTGCTGGAACTTCGGGGGATCAGGCAGTGCCTTTCCACATGGTCACAGAGACTACAGGGGCGTCCAGTCAGGATCCAGTCGGACAACGCCACCGCGGTGGCATATGTCGACCATCCAGGAGGAACCAGAAGCTCGGCTGCAGCATCGGAGGTCGCTCACATCCTGCGGTGGACAGAACGGAGCGTGCCGGCTCTATCGGCCATATACATTCCGGGTGTAGAAAACTAGCAAGCGGACTACCTAAGTCGCCAGATGCTGGACCAAGGAGAATGGTAGCTATACCCAGATGTGTTTCAACTCCTTTGCCTGAAATGGGGCACGCCAGACATGGATCTCCTGGCTTCTCGACTCAATCGGAAGCTATTGAGGTTTGTGGCCAGGTCAAAAGATGCCTGGGCGGACGGCAACAGATGCGTTGGTGGCCCCGTGGGGACAGTATCGGCTAATTTATGCCTTTCCCCCACTGAAACTTCTTCCTATTCTGCTCCGCAGAGTGGAGACAGAGGGGATTCCGGTGATTCTAATTGCCCCAGATTGGCCTCGGCGTCCCTGGTACACTGACCTAGTATGTCTGGTGGCGGATGTCCCTTGGCGACTGCCAATGCGAGAGGACCTTCTGTCGCAAGGTCCTATACTTCATCCTGCTTTACAGTCGCTCGCGTTAAAGGCATGCCTGTTGAAAGTCAGGTTCTGAGGGACCGAGGCCTGTCTGATTGAGTTATTTCTACCATGCTGAGGGCAAGGAAGTCATCTTCTCGGAAGATCTATCATCGCATGTGGAAGGCCTACATCTCTATGTGTGGTGAGATGGGGTGGCGTCCATGGGCATATTCGGTTTCTAGGATCCTGCAGTTTTACAGCGTGGAGTGGATCAGAAACTTGCCATAAGCACCATTAAGGGACAGATAACAGCCTTGGCTGTTTTCTTTCAATGATCCTTGGCGGCTCATTTACTGGTGAGTACGTTTGTGCAAGGGGTCCGACATATGGCTCCTCCTGTTCGGCCACCAATACCTCCGTGGGATTTGAATCTGGTGCTCTCTGTACTTCAGAAACCTCCCTTTGAGAACATCAGAGAGATTCCTCTTTTGACACTCTCTCAGAAAGTTGCCTTTCTGGTGGCTATTACATCTGTCAGGAGGGTTTCTGAGTTGGCGGCCTTGTCTTGCAAGTCCCCCCTACTTGATCCTCCATATGGATAAAGCGGCGCTACGCCCGCAGCCTTCGTTTCTTCCAAAGGTGATTTCGGCTTTTCATCTAAATGAGGACATTGTACTTCCATCCTTGTGTCCTCGGTCGTCGCATCCCAAAGAGGTTGCGTTACATTCCTTGGACGTGGTACATGCTCTGCGGGTGTATCGGTCTGCTATGGCTCAGTTTCAGAGGTCAGACTCACTGTTTGTCGGTGACTGGTCCAAAGAAAGGCCTGGCGGTCTCATCTGCCACCATTTCTCGGTGGATCAGACAGATAGTGATTCAGCCTTATGCCCAAAAAGGGTGGGCGCCTCCTTTTCCTGTCACAGTGCTTTCGACCAGGGCAATTGGTGCCTCCTGGGCTTTCCGACATCAAGCGTCTGTCTCACAGGTGTGTAAGGCGGCGACCTGGTAGTCCGTTCACACTTTCACTAAGTTTTACAAGGTTGACGTGCATGCATCTGCGGATGCTTGCTTCGGCCGCAAGGTTTTGCAGGCGGCTGTTTAAGGTTGCAACTCCTCTGTTGAGAAGCTCTGTTTGTTTTGGGGTGAAGTTTGTTTGATTGCTGTTCCCACCCCTCAGTTTTTTGACACTGCTTGGGGACATCCCTAATGTCAAGACTTAAGGAAGCTGTGTCCATCCATGGACGAAAGAGAAAATAGGATTTTTGTACTCACCGTAAAATCCTTTTCTCTGAAGTCCATGGACGTACACAGAACCCACCCCTCCTTTTTCTGTTTGTACTGATTTTTTACGAACTGAGCTGCTAAGTGCAAGGTGAGGGGTTATGACCAGAGGGACTGCCCCCTGGGCGGGGCTGTTAAGCTTTGTTATAATTACATGTTTTTAAATATCTTAACATGTCTGCCTAGTCCTCTCCTAATTGACGGAACATACCCTAATGTCAAGACTTAAAGGGGTTGTAAAGGTTTGTTTTTTATTTTCTAAATAGGTTCCTTTAAGCTAGTGCATTGTTGGTTCACTTACCTTTTCCTTTGATTTACCTTCTAAATATTTTTTTTCTTTGTCTGAATTTCTCACTTCCTGTTTCTCCTCACTAAACTTCACGCCATCATCCGAGTGGTGTGGAGTCATCCAGAACAGCTTACTGAACAGCTTACTGAGGAGGAACAGGAAGTGAGAAATTCAGACAAAGAAAACAAAAAAAAAAAATATTTAGAAGGGAAATCTAAGGAAAAGGTAAGTGAACCAACAATGCACTAGCTTAAAGGAACCTATTTAGAAAATAAAAAATGAACCTTTACAACCCCTTTAAGCAAGCTGTGTCCGTCCATGGACTTCAGAGAAAAGGATTTTACGGTGAGTACAAAAATCCTATTTTTTTTTATTTCTAGGATATTTCTATAATCATTGTTATATCCATTTTAGTAGGTGTTTTTAAACCTGTCCATGTCTGTTACAGATATGCAAAATATGTAGGATGAAGTAGTGGATGTAGGATTCTTAAAACCATTATCCCAAAACGTTCTTCCACTTTCAGCTAAGCTGCATTTTTAACCTGCAAGTGCTTTTTTTTTTTCTTCTTTTTTTTTTTTATAACTGATTTACACTTTCTCTCTCTCAGTTGCCTGTTGGTATGTTCGCTTGCTACTGTAAACTGATTAATTCTGTAAAACATCTTTGTAAATGGCTGTGCAATATTTTTATCTATTGCAGGATGGGAATATTACTGGACTACCACTCTTACTAGACAACTACATTCCTCCCCTGGAAGGGTTACCTATGTTCATTTTGCGCTTAGCTACAGAGGTAAAAATAATATATACCGTATTTATCAAGCATGTTCCAGGCAACCTCTGTTTTTTTCCAGAGAGCGATACATTTATTGGGTCCCAGCAACAAATGGCAATTTCAAGTGTATATACAAAATACAATGTTCACAAGTCCTATAAGTCTCTTGAGAATACTAGGTTCTTCTGTTCATGACTTTGACAAGAATATATATATATACACACACTCCACACATCCAGCATATATGTTTAATCTATAATAGTATGCACTTATGTGTCCTACATGTGTACATGCATGGATCCATATTTATACCGTAGGTCATTCCTTTCAACATTTTAGGAGTTTCATTTTTCCCTTGATATACCCCCCCCCCTTTTTTTTTTTTCTTACTAATGTAGAGGAAGCTGATTGATTAGACAAACACTTTTGATCTTGTTATTAGACAATACTCCAGGTTTCCTTGCCTAATGGTCCGTACACACGATCCAAAAATTGTACAAAAAAATGGCGCTTTTGAATCAATCGTACGATAATCTGATTGTAAGTACACAGCTTTCGATAGCCGATCAGAACAGTTCATCCGATATTATCCAATCAGACAAGCACAAAAAAAATTCTCGTACGATGCCAGATCGTATGATTTTCGTTTTTAATCCGTACAGTTGTCGTCCAAAAGTACAATACAATTACACTACAACACATTACATCACTTCCGAATTTTTATTCTGTCGTACGAGAATTTTCGTAACTTTAGTAACCTATTCAATTTCTACTTGCGATTGCGACTAGCAATCGGATGATCTGTTGTCCGATTTTCGTATTTTGTGTACGGGGCATAAGTTTCCTTGCCTTAAGCCTGGTACACACTATATTCATTTTTTATTTATTTTTTGTTCAACCCAACGGGTTAAAAAACAAAAAACCTGTCAGCTATGCAAAGTTAGTATAGTGATCTTCCTCGCTGACTTGTTGTGTTCTGACAGGGGATCGGCCTTCCCGCCAGAACACTCTGATCCGCACTCATCACCATTGGGAGTCGGTCGGCTGCTGGTTTTCCTGCATTCCCGTCTGACAGAAGCCGGCTTCTGTCGGACATACGAACATACACAGCGGCCGAATGTCATACAGTTTTTTGTTTTTCTTTACCCGGCCGATGTCATCCAACCTTCGGCCCCTTGTGTACCCGGCTTAATACCCTTCCTCCAATAACTGATAATAACAATTAAGGCCAGCTTTAGTTTTACAACCATTGTTGCCTATAACAGCAAACAATTACCCATTTACCCATCAACATAAGGCTTAGGCCTCTTTCACACGAGGCGGACTCCGTCGCTACGGAGTCTGCCTGCTCCCGCCAGCTCAGCGGGAGATCTGTCCGCTGAGCCGGCGGATGAAAAGTCCCTCTCTGCTCACTGAGCGGGGAGGAGCTTGTGCAGCACCGCTGTCTCCTATGGAGAGATCTGATGAAAACTGACAGCATGTCTGTTTTCATCAGATCTTATCCGATTCGCCATGGAAGGATGGGGACGTATCCCCATACTGATTTTATCGGATCGGTTCGGATGTCAGCGACCATGTCTCCGCTGACATCCGACACTCCATAGAGATGTATGGAGCGGCCGTTCAGGTCCGCCGACAAAACTGACAGGCGGACCTGAACAGTCCTTCCGTGTGAAAGGGGCCTTAGTGTGTTGCCACTACAGCAGTCTGCATTTATCTTTTGCATCCAAATAATGCATCACATTAAAGAGACAGACGATGTCTGTGTAAAGCCACCCCTCGACCTACTAATACTCCAGCGAGTCCCCTGGCGTTCCTTCCTTTAAAACCTGCACAATATATCTGATGCTTCTTGAGTCCGATGACAGAGGAAATTACATCACCCCTTGCTCCAATGGCCGGGTATTTTGGTGCTGGCTGAGATGGCAGAAGGATCAGTGGGTTTAGGGTGAAGTTTTACCCAGATGTGATATATTGTTTTGATTATTTTGTTTATTGGATTTAAATCTGTTTCGATTATTTTAAGTGGTTATCTGTAAAAGTAAAGCATGGCCTATCCCTTCTACAATGTGTACTTCTTAGTCCTTGCTCCAAGGTCGTTTTATTGTGGTGGGCGACCCCATCGACCAAGTTTTAATTGTAATGCATTTGTGGAGCAGTAGTGCCTGCATGCAGTATTTGCAGTATTTTGGATTCCTGATTTAAAAATTTCAGAAAACGTATTACAAATGGACCTGGTGTGCTTGTCCGACAGCATACAGTGCCTTGAAAAAGTATTCATACCCCTTGAAATTTTCCACATTTTGTCATGTTGCAACCAAGAACGTAAATGTATTTTATTGGGATTTCATGTGATAGACAAACACAAAATGGCACATAATTCTGAAGTTGAAGGAAAAAAATTAATGGTTTTCCAAATTTTTTACAAATAAATATGTGAAAAGTGTGGCATGCATTTGTATTCAGCCCCCTTTACCCTGATACCCCTAACTTAATTCTAGTGGAACCAATTGCCGTCAAAGGTCACCTAATTAGTAAATAGAGTCCACCTGTGTTTAATTCATTGTCAGTATAATTACAGCTGTTCTGTGAAGCCCTCAGATGTTTGTTAGAGAACCTTAGTGAACAAACCGCATCATGAAGGCCAAATAACACACCAGACAGGTCAGGGATAAAGTTTTAGAAAAATTTAAAGCAGGGTTAGGCTATAAAACAATATCCCAAGCTTTGAGCATCTCACAGAGCACTGTTCAATCCATCATTCCGAGAATGGAAAAAGTATGGCACAACTGCAAACCCGCCAAGACATGGCCATCAACCTAAACTGACAGGCCGGGCAAGGAGAGCATTATTCAGAGAAGCAGCCAAGAGGCCCATGGTAACTCTGGAGGAGCTGCAGAGATCCACAGCTCAGGTGGGAGAATCTGTCCACAGGACAACTGTTGGTCGTGTACTCCACAAATCTTTTATGGAAGAGTGGCAAGAATAAAGCCATTGTTGAAAGAAAGCCATCAGAAGTCTGTTTGCAGTTTGCGATAAGCCATGTGAGGGACACAGCAAACGTGTGGGGTCCCCCAGAGTTCTGTGCTGGGACCAATCCTGTTTAATTTGTTCATAAACGACCTGGAGGATTGGGTAAGCAGTAGAATCTCTGTATTTGCGGATGATACTAAGCTAAGCAGGGCAATAACTTCTCCGCAGGATGTGGAAACCTTGCAAAAAGATCTGAACAAATTAATGGGGTGGACAACTACCTGGCAAATGAGGTTCAATGTACAAAAATGTAAAATAATGCATTTGGGTGGCAAAAATACAAATGCAATATATACACTGCGGGGGGGGGGGACCTCTGGGGGAATCTAGGATGGAAAAGGACCTGGAGGTCCTAGTAGATGATAGGCTCAGCAATAGCATGCAATGCCAAGCTGCTGCTAACAAAGCAAACAGAATTCTGGCATGCATTAAAAAGGGGATTAACTCCAGAGATAAAACAATAATTTTTCCACTCTACAAGACTCTGGTCCGGCCACACCTAGAGTATGCTGTCCATCCAGTTCTGGGCACCAGTCATCAGGAAGGATGTACTGGAAATGGAGAGAGTATAAAGAAGGGCAATAAAGCTAATAAAGAGTCTGGAAGATACTAGTTATGAAGAATGGTTACGAGCACTGAACTTATTCTCTCTGGAGAAGAGACGCTTGAGAGGGGATATGATTTCAATTTACAAATACCATACTGGTGACCCCACAATAGGGATAAAACTTTTTTTGCGGAAGGGAATTTAACAAGACACGTGGCCACTCATTAAAATTAGAAGAAAAGAGGTTTAACCTTAAACTACGTAGAGGGTTCTTTACTGTAAGAGCGGCAAGGATGTGGAATTCCCTTCCACAGGCGGTGGTCTCAGCGGGGGCATCGATGGTTTCAAGAAACTATTAGATGAGCACCTGAACAACCACAACGTACAGGGATATACAAGGTAATGCTGACCTATAATCACACACATATAGGTTGTACTTGTGTCTTTTTTCAACCTCACCTACTATGTAACTATGTGTGGAAGAAGGTGTTTTGGTCAGATGAGACAAAAATTTAACTTTTTGGCCTAAAAGCAAAACGCTATGTGTGGTGGAAAACTAACACTGCACATTACCATCTCCACCGTGAAACATGGTGGTGGCAGCATCATGTTGTGGGAATGCTTTTCTTTAGCAGGGACAGGGAAGCTGGTCAGAGTTAATGGGAAGATGGATGGAGCCAAATACAGGGCAATCGTAGAAGAAAACCTGTTAGAATCTGCATAAGACATGAGACTGGGGTGGAGGTTCGCCCTGCAGCAGGACAATGACCCTAAACATACAGCCAAAGCTACAATAGAATGGTTTAGATCAAAGCATATTCATGTGTTAGTATGGCCCAAGTCCAGACCTAAATGCATTTGAGAATCTGTGACAAGACTTGAAAACTGCTGTTCAGATGTTTTCCATCCAATCTGACATAGATTGAGCTATTTTGCAAAGAAGAATGGGCAAAAATGTCACTCTCTAAATGTACAAAGCTGGTAGAGACATCCCCAAAAAGACTTGGAGCTGTATTTGCAGCAAAAGGGGGTTCTATAAAGTATTGAATCAGGGGGGCTGAATACAAATGCACGCCACACTTTTCACATATTTATTTGTAAAAAAAAAAAACATTTATCATTTTCCTTCCACTTCACAATTATGTGCCACTTTGTGTTGATCTATCGCATAAAGTCCCAATAAAATACATTTACATTTTTGGTTGTAACATGACAAAATGTGGAAAATTTCAAGGGGTATGATTACTTTTTCAAGGCATTAACGCAGCTGCATTCAAGAAAGCTGTGGACATTAACCTCTTGCCGACCCACTCACAGTAGATTTACTGCGAGTGGGCTGCACAGCAATGTACTCTTTCTTTGTGGTGTACTTCCTGGTTTGGTGACGCACATGCATATGCCCTCTGCTGACCCGTGCCGTGATTGGACCCAGCACGAGTTTGTCAGCAAATTTCAGACAACGATTTTGTCTGAAACCTGCTGATAGGCTGTGGCCAATCACAGCACAGAGTTCTGTGTTGACAAACACACAGAACTCTGCACAGATGGTAAACTCAGATTTCATGGAGAAAAGGCAGACAGATCTGTTCGTAAAAAAAAAAGCAGCACACATTACACTTGTTAGGCACATCGTTAACCCGTTGATTGCCCCTTGATGTTAACTCCTTCCCAGCCAGTGCCATTAGTACCGTATACAGTATTATCTCTGATCACTGTATTAGTGTCACTAGCAAGGTCAGTGTCAGTTGGCCTCCCTCCCAGCCAGTGCCAATTAGCTCTAGATTGCCCACCACGCTATCACAGCCACACTATAAGTTGCTGATCACCACCATTAAAAGTATAGTGTATGTACAGATCAATATCTTGATCATGATCAGAAGTATATTATTGTCCCCAATAGTATAGTGTCCACAAAGACATGTAGCAAAATACATTTGGGCCTACATTTTTTAAGAGATTTGATTTTATTGGATATGTTTGATAACAAAGTAGAAAATATTTTTTTTCTTTCAAAATTTTAGGTATTTGTTTGTTTTATATAATAAAAAATAAGAAACCTTCTGGAGGTCAAGTGGTAAACTTTAAATAGCCATTCTGCACCACCAAACTGAAAGGTGGTAGCCGCCTATTACTACAGGCTTGTTAGGAATGCAGAACACACTCTTACCAGTAGACCGTGTGATCATATGGTGGTCATACTTGTGAAATGCATAAAACTATCATAATTGTTAATATACAAATCATATACAGATGAAAAATAGCGTGTACTGTACATTTTACAACTTCAATGTTTTTCCTTTGCAGATAAACTGGGATGATGAAAAGGAATGCTTTGAAAGTTTTAGTAAGGAATGCTCAATGTTTTTCTCTCTCAGAAAGCAGTATGTATTAGAGGAGTCTTCTAGTCCTGAGGTATGTAGGTTTTTATTTCTGATCCTACACAATGCTGTGTTTAATTTTATTTCAATAAGATGATTAGAGTCATTGATAGTTCTAAGCTATGCATTAACCATTTCCCATCCAGGCCAATTCTGGCACTTCGCTCCTACATGTAAAATTCATCATCTTTTTCTTCTAGAAAATTACTCAAACCCCCCAAACAATATATATATGTTTTTTCTAGCAGGGTCCTTAGGGAATAAATTGTCGGTCGTTGCAACTTTTTATGCCACACGGTTTTTGCGCAGCGATTTTTCGAACACATTTTGTTTTGGGGGTGAAATCATGAATAAAAAAAAAAACGTAAAGTTAGCCCAATTTATTTTGTATAATGTGAAAGATGTTACGCTGAGTAAATAGATACCCACCATGTCACTCTTTACAAACTGCGCACACACTCACGGAATGGCACCAAACTTTGGCACTTAAGAATCTCTATAGGCAACGCTTGAATTAATTTTTTACAGGATACCTGGTTCAAGTTACAGAGGAGGTCTTAGGCTATAATTGTTGCTCTTACTCTAACGCACACGGCGATACCTCACATGTGTGATTTGAATGTCGTTCACATATGTGGGAGCGACTTGCGTATGCGTTCGCTTCTGTCCGCAAGCACGCTTGTGACAGGGCGCTTTACTTTTTTTATCACTTTTATTTCTTTTACAAGGAATGTAAACATCCCTTGTAATAGGAATAGTGCGTGACAGGTCCCCTTTATGGAGAGATTTGGGGTCTATAAGATCCCACATCCCTCGTCCAGGCTGGAGAGACCGAGATAAAAAAAAAAAGATAAACTGTCTCGGCCTTGACATCCGTGCCCCCAGCTTTGTTTTCTTCCGCTGGCCTAAGCGTGATGTCATAAGGTCCCACCCAGGCCTCCGAGGGTGATAGAGATGACTGGGGACCATTTGATCACCAGAAATCTCTAGGCTCAACTTCCGGCGGCAGAACAGGCGAAGACCAAAAATTGCCGCTCCAGGCAGATTACGTTTTGGAAAGATGTTTCTCTCTCAGAGACCAAGGGTGCCGGCAATGCACATAGCAATGAAAACAAAAATGGTGAGGACAGCCGCACTCCAATCCAACGTATGTTTATTGAAGAAAGACGGGCACTACAAAAACCAGCATAAACCAGGACAACTGACGTGTTTCACACTTGTTCAGTGTTCAAACTGTAGCCTGTAGAAGCATCAGAGGGCAGCAGGATGGAGGGGATGTCCCCTCCCGCCGCCTGTAAGAACGATCAAGCGGCTAAACTGCCCCTATGATTGTTCTTACGGTGCAGGGAAACGCCGGCCGAAAAAGATGATTTCATCTGGATGATGCCTGTAGCTGCAGATATCCCCACTCTTATGACATACCTTGGGCGTGAATTGGTTAGATGTGAAGTTTAGTTCAATTTCTTTTTGTATACTGCACCAGGTACATAACTTGCCTCTAATGAAAGTTTTACAAGGTCCTGCTGGCTTCTTATTGTAGCAATCCTCTTTTCATTGATGTTGGGTCCTCATCACAGCTGCATTGCTTAAGCACAGCAGCTGCAGCTTTGAAAGCCTCTCCATGCTCTTTCCCTTTCTACCCCTCCTCCTCCATTAAGAAAACACTTTGTATTGTTTTCACAGAATGTGTTGCATTCTGTGAAAACAAGACAATTAGTTTTCCTAATGAAGGAAGGGGCAGGCAGGCGACGGGAGACTTTTGCAGCAGCAGCTCTTAGCCCATTCAGTGGCAGAAGTTTATCGCTGCAACATTCTTCAAGGAAAGCATTATACAATAAGCAGCCAGCGTGATGTAGACCAGTGGGTCTCAACCCTGTCCTCAAGTACCCTCAACAGGCCATGTTTTGGGAACTTCTCTTAGATAAAATAGCTGTCCAAAATACCAAGCCATTGACTGTGATTTTTAAAGCACCTGTGCAAGATAAAGGAAAACCTGCAAACATGGCCTGTTGGGGGTACTTGAGGACAGGGTTGAGAACAACTGATGTAGAACACCCTTCATTAAAGGCAAGTTAAATCTCTGGTGCAGTATAGCAAGAAAACTTTTTAAAGTGTCACTAAACCCAGCAATATGAAAATAGTTCATCTGCCTCCCACAGTGCCCACAGCTTATAACTCTTCTTTTTACATTAAAATACTGCTACTATATACATTTTTGCTGATCTGCATACCACGGTTACATAATAAACTGCACAGTTTCTCCAGTGCTGAGAGTTCAGGTAGGAGGAGATTTCAACTTCAGCCTGTATACACGCCCACATGTGTGATGTCAATATCATGTGATCTGGCTAGCTCTGAGAACAAGTAAATGTTCTCCAGCATAAAAGACACAACTGAGCATGTGCAGGTTGGCTACTCTTCCTGTGTTAGCTGGCCTTCCCCAGATAGACCATGCAGGGGGGATCTGTGCATACAGGATAAAACAGCCTTTTTACACAATGCAGAGGATTAACCTCTTAAGTTAAGTATAACAAGCATGCTACTGATTTTACTGTTGTGGGTTTAGTAACACTTTAAACTTCAGCTTTAACCATATGAATGTGTTATACCTTGGACTGTTTACATGTAAAACAAATAATTGTTTGTGTTTTGTTCTTCATACTGCTTTGTGCTTTGAAGATGCAGATTCTGCTATAAATCAGTTTTACCATTGGACTTAAATGACCTTGGACTCTTGAAAATTAGTTTGGCTTGCTTAAAGGATTGTATTCATGTGGATTCTCACTATGGGTCCTTTACCTGTTCCTGAGGGAAGTCCCTGTTTTGTGGAGTAATGCCATTTCAGAGTCGGGGTGCTCATTGACTATTTCAGTGACACTTAGTAAATCTGAATCCAGCTCCCCATTTGTTCTTGTATTAGGAAGTGTTGAGGCGCTGACTGTAATTAGGATACTCTAGGTTCAATAGATTCTATATTTTTGACCTGAATCAGGCATAAAGAAAGGTAATTCTGATGTTTATTTTCTGCAGGCCTCTTTTACAAAAATATTAAAGCCCAACTTTGGAGAAAATTTTGTAAATTCTGCACCAACTGTGTAGGAAAGAGGAAATAGACATGATGTGTGTGGGGAGCTGCTGCTGCGTAGTAAAATCATATCCCATTACAGACTGGGTCAACTGGAATTCTGGGTGCTGTGGGCATGAGAGCAGAGGCTAACAGCAATGAACAGATCTGATCACACCATGCTCCCTTCTCACTCCACCCCCCTTCACAAAACGTTTTAAGTTGGAGCTTATAAAGCAGTTCCAAAAAAAAAAATCTGGTTTCCCAACTTTGCTTTTGATTTTGTGACCATAACAAGATAACTGTCCTCAAACACAGACATCAGCAAGAATATTGACAACGACCCTGAGCAAATGCTTTAAACTGGTTGTAAACCTCAAACATGAAATGAGAGCAAAGCATATCCCTCTATAGTGTATAATTGTCCCAATCCAGTACAGTAAGTGGCATTTCTATCTACTGCTTTGTGCCTCTGCTATCAGCAGGAGTCACTTCTGATAAGTTTTCCTGACACCTAGAGAAAAAAAAAGACGGAACTCCAGCACACAGCCTATGATTGACATCCTTAGCTCCAGTCCTCTGTGCAGTGTAAAGCGGCACAAGCCCTCCAATCGGCTTTCAGAGCTCCCCTCACTGAGTTCTGCAGGGTGTAACTCCAGCTCTCCACCCCCTGATTTCTGAGAGCTTAGACAGGCTGTATAAATTCTGCTCTTTGAATAGATGTAGAAAAGACTGCAGATAGACAGGTACAACTTATGTAGTATGATTTGTTTAATCTCTTGCTTATCACCTGAGGCAAGTCACTTCACTGGGTATATGTAAGTGTCCATTCACACTTAAAAACTGTGCGATTTTGGATGAGTGCAACTTTTTTTACGACTTTGGCTTTGACCAATGTGCTGTATAAAGTCGCTGGACGTGCAGAACGGAAACATTTTTGGTTTCTTTATTTTTTAACTAATTCCAAATTTTCAGAACGATTTGAGTTCTGTGTGAAGAATAGCTGGTTGTTAAGGAGTGGGTCATGAAGCCGGCTGCTGTGTCCTTAACAACCAATGACTCATCAGCTGTCAGTGGGTTTCTCCACTGACAGCTGAATGTAAACAAAAGAATGCTGGCAATAAAAAATAAATGGAAAAAAAACAGCTTGGGGGTCCCTCCCCAGAATACATACCAGATCCTTATCTGAGAATGCAGGTCAGGGGGGGGGGGGGTAGACAATCGAGCACTCCCCACCCTACTGCTGAACCATACCAGGCCACTTGCCCTCAAAATGGGGGGGCAAGTGCTTTGGGGGCAGAAGACCTTGTCAACAAAGAATGCCGGCAATAACGGTCGGCTATGGATTTTTAAATTGGGGTCCTTAAAATCCATACCACACCCAGACCCCATACTATTTTTTCATTGCCGGCATTCTTTTGACAAGTTGCATGTATATCATGCAGGTACGACTTTCATGCAGCTTTTGAGGGTTTACATTGAAGTCTATGGCCCTCAAGTCGCATGAAAGTTGGACCAAAGTAGTGCAGGAACTACTTTAAAGTTGCACCGATATGACATGTCTGCTTTTCAAACATGGGGGGTGGTTAGAGATGGGGATCAGGACATCAAACTTTGAATTTCAGTAATGGTCATGTTTAATCTGCATATATGAAACAGCTGATGATGTAAGTTTACATGTTTTGGAGAATGGAAGTATGGATTCCATTCTTTACCACTGTGCTTGGCCTGTACATGACACTTCCAAAGTAGATGACTGCATCTGAGATTTAATCCTACTTTATGATTTGGTAAAGAGTAATTTAGGGTGTAACTGCAGTTGTACTTTAATCATGCAGCAAATACAATCTCCTAATTTGTAAGCTTATTGTCTGCAGGATAAGAATTTGGCACAAGACGCACCTTCCTGGAGATGGACAACTGAACATGTCTTGTACAAAGCCTTCAGGACACACCTGCAGCCTCCAAAACCATTTGCAGAAGATGGATGTATTTTGCAGCTTGCTAACCTTCCAGACTTGTATAAAGTGTTTGAAAGATGTTAATGCACTGAACTGCAACAAGTGATGAATTACTGGGCTATATATTTCTTTGACTTATATATTTTCTTTATTTTTTTCATTGTATAGTTTTGTATATATCTAATAACTAATACTGACAAGATAAAATAAAGTGAAACTATGTCTTCCAAAAATTTGGATATTTCACTTCAATGTAATACATTATGACAGCTTCTTGAGAAATATTTCAAAATGGTTACATAATCACCCTCCTCAAAAGTAAAACCATTAGAGCCGGTTCACACAGGGGCGTCCTGGGATCCGACTAAAGGTCGCCCCAAGTCGTGCGGTTTAGAAAAGTAATGGAAGTGAATGGAGCCGTCTTAATGTACACTACTGCAGTCGCTCCGACTTCAGAAAAGGTACGACTTCTAGGCGACTTGTACCCATTGATTTCAATGGAAGTTACCTCCAAGTCGAATCCTCTGTCTTAACTGAAGCAACTTTCCAGGAAGTAAAAATAGTTTTCCAGGAAAACCCCTCCCTCCCCCCTCCCTCCCACAGAGCTGATTATTGTTTGATTGGCTACTGGAAAGTCGCCTGTCCTGGAGGCAACTTGAAGTTGCCTTGTAAATTGCCTCATGTCGCGCTGTGATTCATGCTCAAGTCATGTCCAAGTTGCCTCCCAAAGTCGCGCTGGAAGTCATGTTGCCCCTGTGTGAACAGTCTCTTACGAATGATCATCGATCGTGAATATCACACTCTGATCCTTAGAAAAGAAGCCAAAGTGTGGCATAGTTATGCATCAGACCACTATTTCAACTTACACTTTGGCTTTTATTATGGTGAGCAGCTCCCCTCCTTTTGTAAGGATCCAAGTGTGATGTACACCCGGCGTCGGAGGAACAGAGGGGTAATATGCCTGTAACGGAAACAAGGCAGCTTCTAATTCATTGATCATGTATGGATATGTCTTCCAGGTTTCAAATATCAGTTAATCAAAGTTTAGAGCATTCTAAAAGGAACCAAAAGTAGGAGAGAGAGATTGTGAGGCAGAAATTACTGGTAGGCAAACGTTGGAAGTCCGAGAAAAAGAATAAGAGAGAGTTCGGAGATATAGAGGGTTCTAGAAAGGAGTGTTAAGGTAGGTGGGGGGCTTAGGGTCAGGTTGGGTCCTCGCCACCTTATTGTTGGGAATAATGATTGTTTTGTCAAAGTTCCAACAGCATGCAATCAAAATCGGATGGGACAAAATGATCTATCGAGGGCCTCCAAATCTTTTTGAGCTTAAAGCTGTATTAAACCTAAAATAAAACCTTTATTATATTGCAGCTTACCAATTCTTCAATGTGGTGGTTGCATTCGATTTATTTTTTAGGCTTACATTCTTCTATTTTCACCTGGTGAACTGGCCAGTAAAGTCTGTTTTTTTAGAGATTTAGAGCTTGGCTTCAATCTGTTAGTGTATTTAAAGTGGTTGTAAACCCACTTTGACATCTTGCACCTACAGGTAAGCCTAGATTAAGGTTTACCTGTAGGTGCAAGAAATATCTCCTGAACCTACAGTGGGTACGGAAAGTATTCAGACCCCCTTAAATTTTTCACTCTGTTATACTGCAACCATTTGCTAAAATCATTTAAGTTCATTTTTTTTCTCATTAATGTACACACAGCACCCCATATTGACAGAAAAACACAGAATTGTTGACATTTTTGCAGATTTATTAAAAAAGAAAAACTGAAATATCACATGGTCCTAAGTATTCAGACCCTTTGCTGTGACACTCATATATTTAACTCAGGTGCTGTCCATTAATTCTAATCATCCTTGAGATGGTTCTACACCTTAAATTTGAGTCCAGCTGTGTTTGATTATACTGATTGGACTTGATTAGGAAAGCCACACACCTGTCTATATAAGACCTTACAGCTCACAGTGCATGTCAGAGCAATTGAGAATCATGAGGTCAAAAGAAACTGCCTGAGGAGCTCAGAGACAGAATTATGGCAAGGCACAGATCTGGCCAAGGTTACAAAAAAAAAAGTTCCGCTGCACTTAAGGTTCCGAAGAGCACAGTGGCCTCCATAATCCTTAAATGGAAGACGTTTGGGACAACCAGAACCCTTCCTAGAGCTGGCCGTCCGGCCAAACTAAGCTATCGGGGGAGAAGAGCATTGGTGAGAGAGGAAAAGAAGAACCCAAAGATCACTGTGGCTGAGCTCCAGAGATGCAGTCGGGAGATGGGAGAAAGTTGTAGAAAGTCAACCATCACCGCAGCCCTCCACCAGTCGGGGCTTTATGGCAGAGTGGCCCGACGGAAGCCTCTCTTCAGTGCAAAGACACATGAAAGCCCACATGGTGTTTGCTAAAAAAAAACACCTGAAGGACTCCAAGATGGTGAGAAATAAGATTCTCTGGTCTGATGAGACCAAGATAGAACTTTTTGGCCTTAATTCTAAGCAGTATGTGTGGACAAAACCAGGCACTGCTCATCACCTGTCCAATACAGTCCCAACAGTGAAGCATGGTGGTGGCAGCATCATGCTGTGGGGGTGTTTTTCAGCTGCAGGGACAGGACTACTGGTTGCAATCGAGGGAAAGATGAATGTGGCCAAGTACAGATATATCCTGGACGAAAACCTTCTCCAGAGTGCTCAGGACCTCAGACTGGGCCGAAGGTTTCCCTTCCAACAAGACAATGACCCTAAGCACACAGCTAAAATAATGGAGTGGCTTCACAACAACTCCGTGACTGTTCTTGAATGGCCCAGCCAGAGCCCTGACTTAAACCCAATTGAGCATCTCTGGAGAGACCTAAAAATGGCTGTCCACCAACGTTTACCATCCAACCTGACAGAACTGGAGTGGATCTGCAAGGAGGAATGGCAGAGGATCCCCAAATCTAGGTGTGAAAAACTTGTTGCATCTTTCCCAAAAAGACTGATGGCTGTATTAGATCAAAAGGGTGCTTCTACTAAATACCGAGCAAAGGGTCTGAATACTTAGGACCATGTGATATTTCAGTTTTTCTTTTTCAATAAATCTGCAAAAATGTCAACAATTCTGTGTTTTTCTGTCAATATGGGGGTGCTGTGTGTACATTGAGGAAAAAATGTACTTAAATGATTTTAGGAAAATGGCTGCAATTTAACAAAGAGTGAAAAATTTAAGGGGGTCTGAATACTTTCCGTACCCACTGTACACGGTTAAGGAGATATTTGCAGAAAACCCTGCACCGATGTCTACGGCGCATGCGCGCCGTAGACAATGGCGCAGGCGCACTGAGCGTCCCGGCATAATGAATGGGACATGCCGGGATCGCAGGTTTTCTGAATGGGCAAATGCCAGCCCCGCGTGCATGCATGTGACGTCATCGCCGCTCTGGCCAATCCCAGCGCCGGAGCGGCGATACCAGGAAGAAGCTCCGAGGGGACATGGCGGCGGAGGGGAACGAAGAGGACTTCGATTTCAGGTAAGTGCCACATAATGCAGGGTCTAATTTTATCCCGTTTTTTTCGGGGGGGGGGGTTTACTTCCTCTTTAAATCTGCTAGTAGAGGTGTCTTGCTCTCCAGATCTTGACCTTTACTGTGGCCCTTGTGGTCCTTTTGTTGGGCATCGGCTTTATTTTCGTGGCACTGAAGTGTTTGCAGTTGAAAGGGGTTAATATCTCATGGAGGTTGATTTTCTTCCTTTTTTTTCTGAGCCAAGCTTTGGACAATTCTAAGCTGCTTCTGGTACCCAAACAGAGATTTGCTTCAGGTAATGGTAATTTACGAAGCAATTAAAGCACACTGTTATTCCAGAGATGTTTAGATAAGTCGTTGCATGAAGAATCCTTTTCTGTTTGTAAGGATTTGCTATACTGTATAGCGTTGGGGAGTAGTTAACATCCACCTTTAGATCCTTGTCCTCTGGCCTTAAACCCCTAAGCCAGTGGTCTCCAAACTGTGACCCTGGGGCACGTTTCCTCCCTCTGATACAAGACACTATTCCTCCCGCTGACACCAACAATGGGGCATAATTCCAATGATGGGGACCTATTTCTTTCACTGACACCATTGATGGGACAACTATTCCTCCCTTTATTACCAAAGATGCATTGTTTACTCCCAAATGGCCAAAGTCCGGCCCCCCCTAAAGTGTGAAGGACAATACACTGGGCCTTTGTTTAGAACGTTTGGAGACCCCCTGCCCTAAGCCAACCAACTGCTGTGCTGCTTGCCTGCACTCCCGCTACTTTGTTTAGAAATGTGGAAACAGGAGGAAGATGCCATTTTTTTTTAAGTGAGCTTAATGATGCTAATTTCCCATTAGAAGGGGGAATGCAGGACAACAATACTAAAACAAGAAAGGTTCCCCAGGGGTTTTTCAAAGGCAGCGAGAAATTATATAAAGAGTAATTGTATAAAAATATATATTTTTTATTTGATCCAAACAGAAAAATGAATGAAGTGGAGATATACAATAAATAAAAATAATATACTCTGGTTGAGAGCACACAAGACATCATACAGCATCACTTAGGGCAAAAGACATCCCAGATAAAAACATGATTTGCCAATTCAAATATACAATATTGATATCCACAGAATACCCCAATGCATTTCGACCATTAATTTTTTCAGTCTTCTTCAGGGGGTTTTACGTTCTAGGGAATATATCAGAACATCAAAAATGAGACATTTAACAGTATACAGAACATCGGTAAAACATTCCGAATTGTGCAAAATTATATTCATGTTCACACGGTGCTATTCACCTCATTAATCCTTACACTCTTCACATCTCCATGGTTGAGCACACCATTTTCTCAGCACTTTGTTGCATTTCCTATGCACCTATTCCCCCACTAATACCCCACTACACCATTCACCCTAATTTGATTAATTGTAGATTTATATCCCTACTCACTTCTATAATTTTCACAAGTTCACTTTTAACACCCATTATCATCATCAGAAACCCATTGTAGAACCCAATGAATAAGATAGTTTTAATTCCATATGTATTTAACTAATTGATTCATTATCAGCCAGTGTTCCAATGCACTTCTTGACACTCCTATAATTCTTGATGATCGTTTACTGACAATTCTGCATGTCCTTTTATAGGTGCCCTGCCCCCTGTCCTCCCCTCCCCTCTGGGCCCACATATGTGGCCCCCTGCAAGCTAGATGGACTATGCGCCCGCCCCCCCCCCCGGGGGGGACATGCGGCCACAGTGGATCTACCAGGGTAAAGGCACCCACAGCTATCTGGTTTTTGCAACACACTCTCATTCCTTCATCCACTTAATGGTAAATACACTGTGTGAACATGAATATAATTCATTTTTCTGTTTGGATCAAATAAAAAATATATATTTTTATACAATTACTCTTTATATAACTTCTCACTGCCTTTGAAAAACCCCTGGGGAACCTTCCTTGTTTTTGTATGTTACTGGGTTGCGCAGCCCCCATCGAGGACTCTCCCATTGTGCGTTTCTCTTTTCGGACAACGATACTAAATCAACTTTTTTTTGATGTGGCTGACTTTTTAAAAGTCATGTGATATGCAACATTCAGGAGGAAAAAATGTCTGTCCGCTTCACTGCATGTATCAAAGCCTTGAAGATAAAAAGCGGCCTGGTTTAGTGAAACGACCCTTCTTTTTTTTTTTATGGATTTGACAAGGGGTTGTCTTTTTTTTTTTAATGACGATCCTGCTCTTTTGTGGAACCAATTTCCAATGTTTTCAGGATTTCCCTGAGATGAAACGGTTGTAGTAATTACTAAGGCAGTGAAACCGATCAAATCACTTGTGCAAATAATGGAAAGCCTGAAACCATGACCTGTTGGGGCACCTTGAGGACTGGAGTTGAGAAACACTGCTTTATGATCCCATAGATAGGAGAATGAATGTGCTTTTAAAGTGATGTTCCCCCACTGGATCATTCAAAAGCTTCAAGGCTTATGTGTCTATTATAGGAGCTGGTCATCCATGTAATAAATTTCAGTACCATCTCATTTGTGGTTCAGAAACTCTTGGGCAAATTTTATGTAATCCTAAACGTGAGACCTTTGAACAAGCGTACAAAAAATGTCATATGGACTCCATCTTCTCTGCAAAACAATTATTTCCTGCATTGTGACATGGCAGAGTTGACCTTAAGGATATCTGCTTGCGTATACCTATGCTTGAGTGTTTCCAGCTGGCAAATCTTTGGGAAGGAAAGATGATGCATTTCCATTTTACAGCCCTCCCTTTTGGGCTATCGTCTGCACCCAAGATCTTCACCAGAATCATGTCTGAGGCACTGGCACCCTAAGGTTTTAGGGGGTTTGTGTGATTACATGCCTATACGATCTCTTCTTTGCCACCTTTGAAGAAGGATCGATCAACGGCCCTGACCTTCCTTTTAAGGGTTAGGATGCATTATAAATTGGGGAAAGTCTTTTCTTTTGTCACAATTTATTTTTCTCTGATATCTGGTAGATTTGGTGGTACAGTGAATATGATTGACAGCTCTTCAGAGCAACATGCCGGTCTCCATCCAAACAAAAACATCTTTAGTGGGTCTAATGTCATACTCCATCACATTTGTCCGATGCGTAAAGTTCCACATGGGGCTCACTAGTGTTTCATGCTAAAGGATTGGGACCAGAACCTGACATCTCTAAAACAACCTGGTTCTCCTTCCTCCAATAGTAACTAGGTCTCTATGGTGGTGGGGGCGAAATACCAAATCTCTCTTAGGGTTCTTTCTCATGTCAAGGAGGCTCACAATTAATGCAAGCACCAGGAGCTGGGGTGTGCATCTGGAAGGGAAGTTAGTCCAAGTAGTCTTCCAACTGGTGAGAGTTGTAGGAAGTCTGGGAAACATATTCTGTTCTTTTCAGTTCATTGCAAAGGGATTCTCAATCTTTTAGCAGACTACTTGAGTTGCCACTAAGTTCTGGAAGAAGGGAGTCTGGATTAAGGAGTGATCTTTACAGTAGTGGGTGTGTGGCAGGCCTCAAAGATTGATGTTTGCCAACCGAACCCCAAAATAGATGTTTTCTTCTCTTTCAATGGAGGTCACTGTGTTGTGAATAACCGTATTAGTTCATCGTTGGACACTTCACGTTTTGATATGTGTTCCTTCCTTTCAAACTCCTGCCTCTGCCCTGAAGAAGTTCATAGAAGACAGTACCACTATGAGCCTAGTGTCTACCTTTTGGCCAAAAAGGCCATGATTCTCTACTCTACTCTTGCTGTGATGCTACCGTTCAGGAAATTTCAGCAATTCTCTTTGCTCTGAACTGGCCCATGCAAACCAGCTTATTAATTCCATCACCCTACAACAAATATACTTTTTTTTTTATACAAATATAATTGCAACTAATTTGTTAGAGAAACAAACGGTCTGATCTAAAAAAAAAAAAAAGAACAAATAGTTTATTTTATAGATAGTGTTGAGGCTTCCATATGTGACAGCCTTGGCCCCCTGCTAATTCTGACAAGCCTAAAGCTGCTCATATACCACCACCCCCAAGCATCTGTGGTGCAGTAGCTGCCTGTCAGGTCTGACACAAGCAGCTGAAGGTCAGTGTGAGGAAATGTCTTTCTTTATCTCCTCCTTTGAACACTGTTGAGGGAGGACTTCCCGCTCACACTAAATTGCATGATGTGACAGGGGGAGTGTTTTGTGGAGGGGGGAGCTCTTTACTAACGGGACCTATACTAAGGGGCAGACAGATCTGTACTGATTATGCACTCCTGACCCCTGCACTCTGCATTGTGCAGTCCTGAACCCTATGCTCTGCATTACATACTACTGACCCATGCACGCTATACATTACACACTCACTCCTGTGCATTATGAACTTCTGATCTATATAGATTACAGCTAGTACTTTTAAAGGTCAGCAATGGCAACCCCATATTATTATTATTATTTTTTCCCATCAGTGACCGATTTACTTTAAGTTGTTACTCTAAATGTAATTTGGCAAAGAAAGTACCTCCTGTACTTCTCAGAAGTACTGCTATGGGAACATATATCACTGGTTGGGAAACACTGCTATATAATATTGGAGATTACAGTCGTTACTAGGTTTTGCTCTCCTGTTCTAGTCATCATAGAATAGATGTTTAGGTTATGTAAATACCAAATGGAAAAGCAATAGAACACGGGTATACCTATTTCTGTAAGTGCAGAAGGTCATTTGTTATGAAGGTTAAAAATATGACATATAATTCTCATTCGATATAGTAATTGCAGAACCTGAATTGCACATTTTAGAAACCCAAAACCGCTATAAGACATTCTTGTGGCACATACATAGTAATCAGAAGCAGCTGCTAAAACAGATATATCTTTCTTCATATCCATCTTATATAGCATGGATAAAGTTATGTTCTTGTAAATATGCTATAAAAAAAAAAAATCCTGCGTAAATACTGTAAGTGCTACACAGATTTCTATACGTGTGTGTATAATGTGCAAATTGACCTAAACAAATATGTGACAACAAATTGTTTTACAATATTCTACATCTCCTGAGAGCAGAAACCCTGGCCATGCAGCTACATGTGACACAAAACATTGTAAATTATTACTACTGTCATATCTTTTGTAGTAACACACTTGAAAGGATCATCTGGCACAACCCTCAGCGCAACAAAACATACATCATGCTGGAACACGTTTCTTACTTTCAGTGACGGCGCTACTGCTAGGCAAACGCCTAGGGCTTAGCCACGGCCGCTGGCTTACCTACTCTCCACTGGGCGGAGGGGGAGCCTGGAGCTTGCCAGTGCCTCATCCGCTACCCAGTGTGACCAGTGGTGTAGCTTGGGGGGGGGCTACCTAACACCCCAGGTGCTAAACTTAAAGGGGCGCTATCGCAAGTGTGGGCTGTCAAGCTCCTCCTTGACCTGACCCCGCCCTCTGAGGGGGCAAGCAGCAGCAGGCCCAGAACATGGACTTCTCCAACTTTGTCTAGTGCTCTGTGAGGCCCAGAGGACGTGCTAACTGGAGGCACAGAGAACAGGTGGGAGGCGCAGGCTGCTGCTGGAGGGATCAAACCAGACAGGCTGGCATCATGTAAGGTACCATCATCATATACAGACCTGGCCTGTAGATCTGCAGAAACTGGGACAGAGGACAAACTACAGATAGGAACAGGGGGGGGGGAGGGTTTCTCTCATCTCCCACCTTACTCCCCTCTCTCTCTCAGGGCCCCCCCTTCAGGGACGGCAAAATGCGTTCCGCCTAGGGTGTCAAAAATCCTTGCACCAGCCCTGCTTACTTTCAAAGGAGCAACCTACTCCAGTATATCTTCTTCAGCCCTGTTCCACTTGTAGCTAGGTGCTTGGTTGAGACTGGAGAGACGCTGGCTGCTGCTGCTCTGTGGTACTAAACTGCATTAGTGAGAGGAGGGAGCTGCTGAGCCGGCAGAGTTCAATAAACTGAATCAGGTAGCAGTGCACCATATGTAGTCCAGAGGCAATACTACTATAAACAAGAGCTTTTGAACTGCATTTCCCAGAGGGAGATTGCCAGGAGGAGGGGAAAGACCTGCATTTTCTCAGGCTGTACAGGACACAGCTTCCTTTTGCTGTGAGGAAGCCCAGAACATGCACATCCCTGTACCAGCATGGTTGCATATCAGCAGCCTAAGCAGGATTCAGAGTGGGGAATTGAAGGGTGCCAAGAAACAGTCACGTGGGTGCAGAGAGTAGACTAATCACTTTGGGGTTTATTTGCTAAAGGCAGGGGTACTTGGAAGTGCTGTAGATCTGAGGGGGACATGCAAAGAAAAAAAAAAAACAGAATGTTTGCTTGTACCTGATTGGATGATAGCAGAAGCTCTGCTGTTTTCCAAGTTCTACAGTGACTGCACTTCCAAGGCACCGTGGATTTGCCTTTAGTAAATCAACCCCTGTGTGTTGCAGATAGTAAATCTGCCACAGCAGCTCACCATCTGCTGCTAGAGAGACAGCGCTCTTTAGGCACTGGACTGAGACCGTTCCCATATGCACCAATGGTACAATTGGTCCCCAATGCTAAGCAGCTGAAGAGTTAGGAATAAAGACTGCCCTTTTATCGCTGCTAGAGAGACTTTTACTTATTGTCTATGCCGGTGTTTCTCAACTCAAGGAACCCCAACAGGTCATGCTTTCAGGTTTTCCCTCAGATGACATGGCTGTGGTAATTACTAAGGCAGTGAAACTGATCAAATCACCTGTGCAAAACAGAAAGCCTGAAAACATGACCTGTTGGGGCGCCTTGAGGACAAAATTGTGTTCTTTTATTTCAAGGAAAAAATAAAAACTGATGCAGCCACCACATCTAATAATTGCTAAGCTACAATATAATATTTTTTTTTGTTTTGGGTTTAATATCACATTGCAGCTTACCATTTATTAGTTAGTTTTTATTTTTTCCTTGAAAAAAAAGCCAAAAAACAACACATTTTTGCGTGCACAGGATTGGATGATAGAAATCAGAAGAGCTTCCTCTAATTTCAGATCTTCAGCAACTGCACTTCCTAGTGCACAGTGGATTTGCCTTTAATAAATAACCCCCAATGTCCCCTAAGCGGTGGCTCTTAGTATAGACCAGCGTTTCTCAGCTCCAGTCCTCAAGGCGCCCCAACAGGGCAGGTTTTCTATTTTGCACAGGTGATTTGATCAGTTTCACTGCCTTAGTAATTACCACAGCCATTTCATCTGAGGGAAATCCTGAAAGCATGACCTGTTGGGGCGCCTTGAGTTGAGAAACACCGGCATAGACAATAAGTAAAAGTCTCTATAGCAGCAGTAAAGGGGCAGTCTTTAGTCCCAACTCTTCAGCCACTTAGCATTGGGGACCAATTCTAAAGAGCTCTGTCTCTCTTGCAGCAGAAGCTCACCATCTGGTAACACACAGGGGTTGATTTACTAAAATGCAAATCCACTGTGCCTTGGAAGTGCAGTCACTGTAGAACTTAGGGGAAGCTCTTCTGATTGCTATCATGTGCAAGCAAAAATTTCGTTTTTTTATTTTCCTTGAAAAAAGCCAAAAAAGAAAACTGATGTAGCCACCACCTCTAATAATTACGAAGCGGAAATAGAATACATTTTTGGGTTTAATATCACTTTAAAGTGGTTGTAAACCCACTTAAACAACTTGCACCTACAGGTAAGCCTACATTAACCTCCACGGTGGTACGATTCTGTCTGGAATTATGTACCAAAAGCGGTACAATTATTTTGCATGGAAATTTGGTGTTATGTACTGTAGGCCTGCGATTCTTAGTAATTACTTACTTAAACCTGACCAAACAAGAGTCTAGTAGACATCTCAGGTATGATAAAGTTTAAAACACAAAATCATAAATTATAATATAATAAATAACTATAAATAATTATAACAAATAGTAATGCAATTATAATAAAAATTATTCAATAATGTAATCAAATCAAAAACGCTGAAATTTGCTTAGTTGCAGAATTGTCGTGGTCATTAGATTAAGGCCCCCTTTCACACTGAGGCGTTGAAAAAACGCTCAAAAATTATAGGATTTTGTACCTCTATTTTACCGCGATTTTACCGCGATCGCGTAATTTTACCGCGTTTGCGCTAAAATTAGCGCGAACGCGGTAAAAATGCATAGGCGTTAGCGCTATTTTTAACATAACGCTTATGCCTATGCGTTTTTACCATGTTTTTAGCGCGAATCCCATTCATTTCAATGGGGATAGGCGTTTTTACAGCGCTATTTTATGCGCCCTAAAGTTGTTCTAAAAAAGCTGTTTGCAGGATTTTTTTCAACGCCCAGCCAGCAAAACGCCTCAATGTGAAAGCCCTCAGAGATTTCACATTGAGAATGCTGGGGCAGGATTATTTCAGGCGTTATTACAGCGCTATTTTTACCGCGAAAACGCGGTAAAAACGCCTCAGTGTGAAAGGGGCCTTAGTGTTTGATGACGAATTTCCCCACAAATCACTATCGCTCAATTATGCAAGGGATTCTAATTTATTCTAGCTGGTCTAAAACCACTTTTGACGTAAAGGGACACTTTGATTGCTATGGACAATCTCCAGGCAGAAAGAACTGTTTTTATAATATAAAACTGCATGCAGGGCACTGGACAGACCACTAGGGACAAAGGGGATGTGTAATTATTTGAAACAGTACTGTAATCAGTAAGATTACAGTATACTGTATGTATACTGTGTGTTTCACTTTTTGAATTTGGCGCCGAACTCCATCCCCGTGCGCCGCAACGTCACAGGGAACGGAGCTCGGCAGTGTGGATAGAGCGAGGAGACAGCTCACACACATTGCGGGACGACATCGCAGGATCCAGGGAACAAGTTAAGTATCTTCCCCTGGATACTGCGATGCAATCCCGAGTCTGGCTCGGGGTTACCGCTCTTAGCATGAAAAACTCACCCCAAGCCTGACTCGGGATTACCGCTAAAGGGGTTAAGGCTTACCTGTAGGTGCAAGAAATATCTCCTTAACCTACACGGACACAGACACAGCACCGCTGACTTGACACGCATGCGCACTAGCGGGCCGGCATCATTGCCGGTTTTCTGAATGGGATCTTGCCGGCCCGAGCACGCATGCGTGTGATGTCATCGCCGCTCCGGCCAATCACAGCGCCGGAGCAGCGATACAGTGACGGGACATTGAGGCAAGATGGCAGCGGAGGTGACTGAGGACCGCTGCGGGGGTTTCGATCTCAGCTAAGTCATTCATAATGAGCTAGTATGCTATGCATACTAGCTCATTATGCCTTTCTTTTGTAGGGTTTTTTTTTTTTTGGCTTTACTTCCTCTAAGATAATAAAGCAGTACATGCATTTTTTCAGGACAAACAATGCTTTCTTTTGATGAGGTCTTGCAAAAATATTTTTTTCCCCATTTGGGATAAAGGTTTTGCATGAATAAATAAAACCGATACATTCTCCTGGAGAACTTGAGCAACAGACTTACTGGTTGGATCACCAGATGGAAACTAAAGCAGCTATCACATCTAAGAAATGGTAATATGCAACATAATAAATATTTGCTTTTGGGTTTATTACTGCTTTAAGTAATAACAAAGTTAGTTAGAAAAGTAAATATGTAAAGAGGTATACAGACGTCAGAGCTAAAGTGTGTATATGGTCAGTCCATTTCTAAACAATATCTCAGCACTGTGACAAATAAGCTGAATATCCCACCTGTAACTTAGATGAACTGTGGACTTTCTATGACCACCTCTGCAAATAATCTTCTTGTTTACCCTAAGCCATTAGGTGGGGTCTAGAAGCATGTAGAGAACTGGGGCACAATACAGAGCACCACTTCTTAGAAAACACCTAAGGCCACTTTCACACTGAGGCGTTTTTGCGCTAAAAAAATAGCACCTGAAAACTGCCTATTCTGCAGCCCCAGCGTGAAAGCCAGAGTGCTTTCACACTGGGGTGGTGTGCTTGCAGGACGGGGGGGGGGGGGGGGAGTCCCACAAGCTGCATCTTCGGGGTGGTGCAGGAGCGGTGTACACACTGCTCCTAAACTGCCCCTGCCATTGAAATCATTTTCAAATGCGCCGCTACACAGAGCCAAGAGGAAAACACTGTCAGCAGCCCCACAACAGGAGAATAAGCCATGGCCACCTGGCATTCAGCATCAATTCTTAACTGTGAGAAACATTGCCAACTATATTATCCCGATCAGGGGACCAGAGGCTGACTAGCAACATGGCAGATACGTGTGATCCACGTCACAGCACCTCTTGCTCCCACCCACTATTTCCTTAACACTTGGAGGCTCACAGTCACCCCCAGTGAACCGCCAGATCTCCCTCAATGTACTTACCCTGCTGTACATAATTACCAACAAACTATCCACACAGTGCACTTTCTGTGCGATCCTCCTACAAGGGAACACATACTCTTTGGAATATACACCTATTTAAAAGTTTTGACTTTTGGACATTTCTCACTTCTCTGAAAGTGAGAAAATTACAGTGTAAATGTTTATTTCTGTCTATGCCATTAAGGCTCCCTGGGGGTCTTAGACTTATCAATGAGGACAGATGTCCATAGTGTGTATGTACTAGCCAGAATCTAGGCTAACTACAATAAGTTTTCCTGTTGTCTCTTTGCAACCTGACCCCCAACACTGACCAATGCTGCATGATAAGCAAATTAGAGGGGTGGATCCTAGATATCTATTTGAGAGCAGACTTCATTATAATTCACGATTGTGGTCTGCATGTAAACCCAGGTGTGTGCCTTTTACGGTAACGCTGTCCTATGTTTTAACCTGTATTGCGCAGTCCACATTACTGTACCTGTCCAATTTTGATATAGAATAAAGTTCATAATTCTAGGTAAGACCGCTGTTTGCCTTTTTCCCCTCCTCCCTTTTGAACTCCTTGAGGTATCTTCCCCACTTTATGTCTTCATAATCCTTTGTGTTCATGTTGATGGGATAGGCGCCACCTAAATCGGTGAGTCGGCATACCTATAAGTGCTGGCCAATGCATAGGCCCAGCACTCCTGATCCTACAGTACTCAACCTAGTGTTTTATTATTTGTTACAAAGCGCTGCTAAAACTAGGGGTGCTTTACCGTCAACGCGGCCAGCGCCTCAGTGTGAAAGTGGCCTAAGAGATTACGTTTTAATTAACACATCTACGGTGGCTCCAACACTTCCTCACTCCTTCCAAAAATAGATGTGCCTTTAGATATAATTTAATCCGTGTTCCTGTTCCTTAAAAAACGTGACTTATCCCTTTAGCCCCTTCACCCGGACATAACCTAACCATTGTCCTGCCTCCATAGATGCTTACATACCTCAATGTGGTATTTGTTTATATCCAGCGGCACAACTCTCACTGTTCTAGTTGTGCCTGCAAATCACAGGATATGGAACTGTGCCATAAGGCCAATTAGAAACTGCCTCGTAGAAGCCTGCGAAGCTGTAATGCACAGGCACAGGATGTAGACAAAGACCAGATACAGTGGCTGTGAGATCAAGGTATATATGAATTTTTAGAGTGGGAGGGTGGCTTAGGTCAGTGTAAAGAGGCAAAAGAGATAAGAGCACTTATCCTTTAAAGATGCCACATTGGTTGTCCTGGCTGGAGACATGAACGCAGTGTTGTCCCCCGAAAATGATAGGTTCGGGAGTGGCGGCCGTGGGGGGGTCCCCGTTGGGAACATGTGTGGCACAATATGATTTGGAGGAGGCATGGAGATGGAAAAACCCAGATACTAGAGCGTACTCATGCTTTTCCTCCACATTTAATACCCTATCCAGGTTGGATATGTGCTTCGTATCCAGGGTACTCCTCCCGAGGGTGGTGGGAGTCCAATATTTACCGAGGGCTGTATCGGACCATTCCCCCCTGCTTATCACTTTTGATATGGAGAGGCCCTGGGGGCATGCTCTCTGGAGGCTGAGCCCCCTCTGGCTTAAGGAGGAATGCTTTGAGAGATCCACCGCCAGGTCCATTAATACTTTCTGGCTAGAGAATAGAGGGGAGGTCCCAGCAGGAACTACATGGGATGCGTTCAAGGCCACGCTTAGGGGAATTATTAGAACAGACATCAAGCGACTCCAATCTGATAGAGAGTGGAAGCTCAGGGACGCGGAACAGGTAGCTGCTGAGGCTGAGATAGACTACATCAAGGATCCTAACCATGCTACTCATAAAAGGTGGAGGGAGAATATGCGACAATTAGATCTGGTTCTGGTAGAAAAAACACAAAAGAAACTGCTTTATCAGGCACAACGGGTATTCGAATTCGGAGATAAGAACAGTAAGCTGATGGCCTATCTGGCACACTCACACCAGGCACCGACCTCTATCCCACGTATATATGATGCACAGATGCATCTTTGTACATCACAAACAGAGATTGCTAAGGCCTTTGTGGACTTTTACTCTGAGCTATATGCTTCAAGAGTTACATACAGTAGGGACGAGGTTCAGGATTATTTGGCTCCAATACCCCTCCTGGAACTCTCAGGGGAGGTGGCGGAGGACTTGGACCTCCCCCTTACAGTGGAGGAAGTGATCTCGGCAATCGGATCATTAAATACAAATAAGACCCCGGGCCCGGACGGATATCCAGCGGAATGGTACGCCACATTTGCTGAACATCTGGCCCCCCAGCTGCTCAAAATGTATATGGACGCTTGTGGAGGGGGGGTGCTTCCTGAGTCTCTGAGAGAGGCACTCATAGTGCTGATCCCTAAGCCGCACAAGGATCATGATCTTTGCGAATCCTTTAGACCGATATCCTTAATTAATGTAGATGCGAAAATCCTAGCTAAATTACTGGCCAGACGCCTGAATAAAGTTATTGCTTCAGTTATTCATCGGGATCAGACGGGCTTTATACCTGAAAGGTCGACGGCTATCAACTTGCGTCGTCTGTTCACTATCCTACAATCTGAGGGGCCCACGCCGGATACTCGGGTGGTGCTCTCCCTGGATACGCACAAAGCGTTTGACTCTATCGAATGGCCATACTTTGTGGCGGTCCTTGGGCGGCTGGGGTTTGGCCCGAGATTCATAAAATGGGTCCAGATACTATATGCGGAACCACAGGTAAAGCTCAGGGTCAATAACACCATCACGGAATCGTTCAATATAGCGAGAGGCACTCGGCAGGGCTGCCCATTATCGCCCCTGTTGTTTGCCCTGGCTATAGATCCACTGGCGGCCCTCCTAAGAGCAGATGCTGGAGTGAAGGGGTGCATGGTTAATGAGCTGGAGGAAAAAACATCCCTCTACGCTGATGACATGTTACTGTATTTGGCTGAGGCAGGGGGATCGTTGACCACTGCTCTGGGCAAAATCTCGGAATTTGGACGATTTTCAGGATTTAAGGTGAACTGGAACAAATCCATTATTTTCCCCTTTAATCCTGAGTATGTCCCGGACCTCCCTCCGGGGGCCCCCCTAAAGATAGTCTCTAAGTTTAGATACCTGGGGGTGGATGTGCAGTTGCCGATCAGTGTATATATAGATAATAACTTAGCGCCTATGAAAGCATGGCTGAGGGACAGTCTCCAAACTTGGGCCAGGCTGCCGCTTGGTCTCCTCGGTCGAATCAATATATTTAAAATGATATACCTACCTAGATTTTTGTACTTGTTCTGGCACGCACCGGTTTATATCCCTAAGAAATGGTTTGCGGGCATTAATAAAATGCTCTCTGCATTTCTCTGGGGCCCTAAGCCGGCTAGAGTCTCACTGGACACACTTTATTTACCTATAAAGGAGGGGGGATTGGCCCTACCAAATTTGCAGTGTTACTACCTAGCAGCCCAACTGTCACATGTGCATTGGTGGGGTTTCCCAGATCTGAATATTGCATCTGTGGCAACCCAGGCGGCACAGGTCCACTCGTATGAAGGACTGATTAATGTCCTCTATAGGAACGGACCTTATCCGGTAAAGGGGGCGGGACTACTGAAATTGTCATATAAAATATTCCACATCTGCAATGCTAAGGTGGGGGGATCCAGTTTGGCAACCTCCCCTAATTAAATACGCTCACCAACTGTTTAGAGAAGGGGTGTTCAGGACCTTCCTGGACTTGAGGACAGAATATGGGATCCCCAATGTGTTTTTTTTTCGTTATCTTCAGCTGCGTCATGCGGCTACGGCTCAATACGGGGGGGGGGGGATAGTGGCGCTCTCCCCCTCCAGTATGGAAAGGGTGGTGACGGAGGGGGATCACTCGCAGCTGATTTCTAGATATTACTTCAGGCTTCTCACATCCTCCTCTCCCAGAATGAGGAAGATGCTGGCACAATGGCAGACGGATATACCGTCCCTCACGGAGGAGAACTGGTCGGGAGCATTGGGTACATTGGTGCCCTCGATGATCTCGGCTAGAGATAAATTGACCCAATTTAACTATCTTCATAGGATATATTATACCCCCAAAAGACTTCATAAAATGGGTAGGAGGGAGTCTGCTGAGTGTCCTCGATGCCATGCGGAGGAAGGAGATTTCTTCCATATGGTGTGGCAGTGCCCCCGAATAGAGAACTTCTGGAAAGAGATACTTACATTTCTAGAGGGTACCCTGGAACTACCAAATATTTACTCCCCGGCCAGATGTCTCTTGGGCGATCTGGAGGAGGAGGATATATCCACCTCACAAAAAACTCTGCTCAGAATCCTGTTTTGTTATGCTAAAAAGGCGGTAGCTATTAAGTGGCGGAGTGCGTCACCCCCCTCTTTGCAGGGTTGGGTGACATTGGTGAATAAGGCCCTACCGATGTATAAAATTACTTATATGGCGAGAGGGTGCCCTAAAAAATTTGAGAAAGTGTGGGCGGGATGGTTGGATAGAGTCTGTAATAGTAGTACATAATTAGGGTTTGGCGGGGGATAACTGGGGAAATGAAGGATAGTAAAGACTATGTTGTAAAGTGGGAGTCATAACTCTTCCAGTGTTATTCCTGTAGTTTTACAGGAATTTCAGGAAAAAGGGAAAGACCTTTTGTTTTTGTTTTCTTTTTGTAGTTCGATTTTTGTAATACAATTAGCTCATTTATGTTTGGACAGTGATGTTAATATAAAAGCTTTTCCTGTTATCCAGGGGAGGGGAGGAGGAGGAGGGAGGAGGGGGGAAGGAGGGAAGAGGAGAGAGGGGAGAAGAGAGAAAGTAGGGATAAGGAAAGGAAAAGAGACATGATTTGATTATAAGATGCTGAATATGTTGACATACGCACATCATAATGTATGAAAATGTGTACTGTATTATGACACTGTATGCTAATGATGCTATGTACAATAAAAAATGTACCCTTTTAAAAAAAAAAAAAGATGCCACATTGGGACACCAAAAATGTTATACTGAATCAATGACATAAATGATAGCAGCTGTCAAATGTGTTATTTACAGCATAGATACTATACATATACATAGAAAGTGCTTTGCGTCATGGGAGCTTGTTTTATTCAGTTTCAAAACAACTCAGCTTTCATATGCAAACAATTTTTATTTAGCTTTTTCTTTAACCACTTCCTGCCCCTCCCGGGAGTCTTAACGCAGGGAGGCGGGGTGGGTTCCTGATAATATACATGATAACTGTGATTGACTGCTAGCTTCCGATAACACACAGGGACCAGGAGCTGTATGTGACAGTTCGGTCATTGTGCTGAAAGCACACAGAGAGCGCTCTCAGCACAGAAACCTTGATCACCACAGATGCAGATACGCAAAGTTTGAGGCATTAAAGCCCACCCTCCTTGCCGCTGCACAAATGTGTTACATGGTTAACAATTACACGGTTAAATGACTGTCTTTTCCTAAAATTATAATAGGAGTGGCATATATTAAGAAACAAGCCATGGATTTATTTTTTAAGTGCTAGGTGCATATGTGCAGTAACCTAGAGCAAGCTGTAGAAAACGGTTTGTCCATTGGGGTTGCGCAGACTCCACTAATTACAGCTCATAGTTCTTGGTGACAGCTTTTCATTTGTCTTTGTTCTAAAAAACTTTCATTCATTTTTTCCAGTGAATGAATTAGTCATTCAATTATACAATAAAAATATTAAATCAGAAACTCTAATAACCGTTGAAGTGTCCATTTAATAGGTCCCCTGGCAATTTGATTTGTCTATGCACGCCACTCCCACTCTAGAAACAGGTTATATAATTTACAATGTACAACAAAATACAACCGACATCATGTATGGGCCCGATTCATAAGGTCAGCCAATGAATTTCATTAAAATACTATCAAACCAGCAGTGCCATCACCCATGCAATAAAACACTTATATACAATCCCTATTTTCTGTTATACAATTCTTGTACAAATTAAAATATTTTTTTACAAAAAGAATCCTTTGTTCAAAATGTATAAAGTTTAATGAATGAACCCCCATCCCCCCATCCCCCCCCACATTGTAAAGTTCCTAGGTATAAATGTTAGCGCAATTCTGTTTAATAGTTTGAACAGTTTAACAGCAATTAAGTTGAAATTACGGTGAGGAAGGCACTTGGTTTGTTAACCCCTTCCCCGATGAAAGACAGTTCTGTAAGTGGTAACACAAGACACTTAAGTGTGGTCTGGACATCTGTCCTTGTCAGCAGAACGTGCTCCAAAAACTCACAAACCAGCAGGACATTTCTCCAGGATTTGGCAAGAACAGAGCTCCTCCATGAATCCAGGACTAGCTTAAACAGGGAAGGGGTTAGGAGAGTCTATCAATTCTCAGTACTTAATTGGATAGGATTTGTCACCAGGGTGTAGTAGAGAATCCTCTTCATGCAGTGGTTTCTGTTCACCAGCATAAGCAGCAGACAAAAAAATTAGAGTGTAAGTAAAGTTGATTACAATAAAGTGAGGGATATATCCTATGAAAAGAACAGTATTCCAGCTTGTAGTGCCTTAGCTCAGAAAATTACCCGAATTAGACTGTGGAAAAAGGAGAAATCACCAAGGTTTAGAGTATTAATACCAGTCTTTCCATCCACTTATAAATTAAAGGTTGACAAGTCACTTGTCGCGGTTAAGCCCTTGGACGGCCCATTCGGCAGGTGCACCAGCTGTGCCAATAAGAACTTCTATAATAAGACCAGGTGAGGGGCGCATTGTATTGTGGAGCAGTGCATTGTTATTGTGTGGTATCCTTACTGCTGCTGAGACAGAAGAGCAGTCCTGTTGGCTTTCATCTTCTCTAATCTCTTCACTAAGTGACTGTTTGTCATTTCCATTTCCTCCATTTTGTCCAAAGCAGTTCGCAACTGTTAAGTAAATTAAAAAATGGTTTGTAATGTTTCCTATACATAACATTTTAATTTAAAAGCAGAAGGCATAAAAAATATTTATGGATGACAACACCACTTCTCCTTTTTTCCCCCAATCGTTACGTATTATTAATGGTGTCTACATCACAAACAGACTCAAAGTAATGAGTACATAAAAGCAGGGATACAGAACATTAGTAGTAAAAAGTGAATTTAAATGGAAAAGAGAATGTATAGTGGTTTTGCACATTTTATTTATTAGGCCTCAAGTATACTGGATGTTTTGCCATCTCTCCTGGCAGCAGTGTTTTTGCAGTAAAAAACACCTGACACTTGTAAATGTATGTAACACATTTAGGCACGCCAAGTACTTGGGCGGTAATTTATTTCACTGTCCAGAATAATAATTTATTCTGGCCATTGAAATCAAATGACGCTGTGCTAAAAGCGTTACACGCATAAAGTGTTTTTTCTGCCAAAGCGCTGATGCTCCTAGATGCACCAGCAGTGGGGTTTTTTTCTGCCTCTAAATTCATGTGTGTGTATGGACAGACAGAGGGCCGGCACAAGGGGTGGGCAGGAGGGACAGCTGCCCTGGGCACAGCAGAGTAAACCCATTCTTTGGCATGCATTAACAGTGGGAAAGGGGGCGCAGTTCTGCCTCCTATGGACACATAGGCTGAGATGTAATGGCATTTAGAGGCACAATAAAACTTCCAGATGGCCTATTAAAAACATGTGTGCATGAAGCCTTATGGTAAGGACTTTATATAATGAAAGAAAAAAGGCAAATCACATATTTTACCCTTTATTATTTTTTGACAATTTGGATAAATATGAAACACTGTATATTATATATTCTTTTTAACCAGAAGGCAGAGCTTTAGGCTCTTGTTAATAGTTTGCGTCTGCGTATTTGCCCCTTTGTTTAACAGAGCAGATGGTTTACAGACCTTAAAGAGGAAGTAAAGCCTCCTGAAAAAATAAAAATAAAAAATACACCCTGCAAGACAAAGGCATAATGAGCTAGTATGCATAGCATACTAGCTCATTATGGAGGTACTTACCTAAGATCGAAGCCCCCGCAGTGGCCCTCGTTCGCCTCCTCCGTTGCCGCAATCTCCCCCCGAGTGACTTCCGGGTATCGGGGCTCGGGCGCTGTGACTGGCCGGAGCCGCAATGATGTCAGTCCCACGCATGCGCGCGGGAGCCGCCAGTGATGGCACGATCGCTTTCACTAACGGCACGCTCAGTGCGCCTGCGCCGTTGTCTATGGCGCACATGCGCCTGCGCCGTTGTCTACGGCGCACATGCGCCGTAGACATCGGTGCCATCTTTTCTGCAAAAATCTCTTAAATTGTGTAGGTTTAGGAGATATTTCTTGTACCTACAGGTAAGCCTCAATCTAGGCTTACCTGTAGGTAAAAGTGGTCTGTAAGGGTTTACAACCACTTTAATAGCTAAAACTGCAATTGGCACACAGAAGTGGATGACCCACCCCTTATCAGACAGCTCATTCTGAACTTTTACGCAAACTGAGCTCCAAAGTAGGCACCTCATGCTGTATGGTTTCCCCAGAGTGATCTGGCAATCCTTTGTCACATAATGAAGGTTTAGTTGTAAAGCAAAGATTATTTTGTAGATCTAAAAATTAAAAAAAAATTAAAAAAATACAGTACTATGCAAAAGTTTTAGGGAGGTGTAAAAAAAAATAAAAAATCATGTATTTAAAGAAAGCTTTTCAGAAATAGAAGTGTTAATAGTTTATTTTTATCAATTAACAAAATGGGTAAAATGTAAGGATTGGATGTTTGTAACAACCTACCTGCCAAATTCCTTCAAAAACTGTGTGCAGGTGTATCTAGAAGAATTGATGCTGAATTTGAAGGCAAAGGGTGGTCACACCAAATATTGATTTGATTTGGATTTCTGCTCCTTTACTGTTTTTGTTTTTTTTTTGTTAATAAAACTAAACCAACAACACTTATATTTTTAAAAGCTTTCTTAACTTGCAGCATTTTTACACACCTTCCCAAAACTTTTGCATTGTACTGTATTAAGCTAAAAACATCCCCTTTACATAACTTTTTGCTGCTTATTTTATCACTACCTAACTTTTAAGTGTTGTCATTTGACCATTAGCCCTTACTGGCTGCTAGAAGAAACTCTTCTTTTGGAATTATTGGGTACTATTTTTTGTGCAATGACTGCATGTTGAAACACAGGCAGAAATATAATAAAAAGACAGAAGTGTTGTATAAAACATATAGGGAACATGACTACTGCAATACATATTTTTCAAGACACAAACGCTTTTTTATCTTATAAATTACCAAATGATCACATCTGCTGGAAGTAGACATGTACTCCCACAATTATGCTCTGTACCGTTTCAAAATGAAGAAATTGATTCAACATAAATTACCTCTCTATGAAGTCTTCGTTTTTCTGCTTTTAGCTCATCTTCTACTTTTTCTGCATTTTCTGCTGCTGTTTTATATCTGGCTGCCTGTCCTTCAAGCCTAAGAACCTGCACAAAAAAAGAGACTTCTCTAATACAAAAGAAACAATTCTCAAATATAACCATGTTATTTTACCATTCCAAACTGTACCATGCACTTGTATGAAAATGTATCCAGTTCTCTTTGTATTGCTTCCTTTGTGTGAAATCTCTGGTGTTCCTGGCGGTCCCTTTGCTTTCCTATTGAAAACTGACCAAACTAGGCATGAGGGCACAGCGTGGTAAATGTTCTGGCTGCTCTGCTGTGGGAACTCAGCCTGCTCTCCTCCAATGATTAGACTTGTGCTGACATGCCCCCACAGCACAACCATTCACTGGGAAGACCTGCTGGGTCTCCTCCCCTAGCTCTTTTTGCAGCCGAGAACAAAGAGTAATGTGATCACTTGTAAAAAAAAAAAAAAAAAAATATTTTATATCTATACACAAAAGTTTTGCCTTTCGTTTCTATATTCAACTGAATGGGTTATTTTATAAAAGGTGTGGGGGGGGGTCACACATACTTTAATTTTATATTAGCGATGCCTCAACCGGCAGTACCTGTTACTTCTGTTGCCTGGTTGTTTCAGCAATTAATCGGAGCAAAAAGTGAATAGTGAGATACTTGGTTTCCCAGGGTCAAGCAGACTAGCTGACTTTTTATTCCCTCCCAACACTTGGCTGAATTACTAAACAAGAAGTCACACCCTGAAATTACCATAATGTGTCTACGATGGAGGCACATGCGTTCTGGAGCATTTGCTTGGCTTAGAATCCTCCAAATTCACAGCATGGCCAGCAGAGGAAACACTGATGTAATAGGTTTAAATACTCAAAAACATTTATATAGATATTATGGGCTATTTCACAATACTTACATTCTGTTCTAAAGTTGTTATATCTTGCTCTGCTTTTGAAAGCTTAAACTTGAACTCACTAATTTGTCTGTTGGCATCTCCTAAAAAAAAAAAAATCAATGAAATGATTGAGACATAAAATGCACCGTTACCTTTTTCTTACTCTTCTTTGAAACTGTAACTGAAAGTACACATGCCAAAGCACAAATCGCCAAAGTAGCCGTAGAAGTTAACTGTTAAAAATATGTTCACCTCATGGAAGACCACATTTTTTGCAGCTGAATTTTAGCCTCACACACATATATCACTGACTTTCAGCAAACCTGACTACGCAGTTCAGCATTTGTCCAACAATGATCCAGCAACATGGAATTTTGAATGCATTACACAAATTTAAAGAAAGCCACGTAACAGACATTCCTGTAAACAACTAAGCATATGGCAAGCATTACATTTATACTGCCATATATGCTGCAAAAGTGTTGAAATGTAAAGTTTTTCTCAACCATTTAAATGCAGAGGAACCCATGAAATAACTTCCAGGTCTCAGGGAACTCCTGTCAATATTTACTATATCTACTTCTTACAGAATATTAGCATGTCGCGAATATGAGAATAAAATAATGAACAATGTGGTGTACTTGGCATATTTGACACCCAAGACACTCCTAGACAAAAATATTCTCAGTTAAAATAATAAAAAACAAATAAATAACCACCAATAATAATGGCCACAAAATAAACATTGACAGTAAAAACTGCAGGGCTCCCACGTGTTAGTGAGCAGTGGAAAAGCACCCCCTTACACTGATGGGGAGTATAGTTCCCCCCTATATTGATGGTCATTATAGTTCCCGGTCTTATTGATGGTCAGTGTAGTTCCCCCTAATATAGTCAGTATAGTCCCTCCCCCCTTATACTGATGGTCAGTATAGTTCCCTCTTATAATGATGGTCAGTGTAGTTCCCCCTTATAATGATGGTCAGTGTAGTCCCCCCTAATATAGTCAGCATAGTCCCCCCTTATATTGATGGTCAGTGTAGTTCCCCCTTATATTGATGGTCAATATAGCCCCCCTAATATAGTCAGTATAGTCCCCCTTACATGGTCAGTGTAGTTCCCCCCCGCCCCTTAAGTGTCCAATCTGTCCGCCGCAATGTTGCAGTACCGCTAAAAATAGCAGATCACTACCATTACTTGTATTAAAAAAAAAAAAATGCTATAAATCATTTTCATAGTTTATAGACGCTATAACTTTTGCGCAAACCAAAAAATATACACTTATTGCATTTTTTTTACCAAAAATATCTAGAAGAATATATATCGGCCTAAACTGATGAAGAATTGTGTTTTTTAAAAAAAAAAAATTGGGGATATTTATTATAGCAAAAAATGTTTTTTTTTTTTTTTTTAAATTGTCGCAATTTTTTTGTTTATAGCACAAAAAATAAAAACCGCAGAGGTGATCAAATGCCACCAAAAGAAAGCTCTATGTTTTGGAAAAAAAGGACGCAAGTACAGCATCGCACGACCGCGCAATTGTCAGTTAAAGCGACGCACTACCAAATTGTAAAAAGTGCTCTGGTCAAGAAAGGGGTAAAATCTTCCAGGACTGAAGTGGTTAAGCATTTAAGTCCCTGCTGAAGAAAAGCAGCCCCACAACATGATACTGCCACCACCACGTTTTACAGGGGGGATGGTGTGTTCAGGGTGATGTGCAGTGTTAGTTTTCTGCCACACGTAGCGTATTGCTTTTAGGCCAAAAAGTTCAACTTTGACCAGAGCACCTTCTTCCACAGGTTTGCTGTGTCCCCCACATGGCTTCTCACAAACTGCAAATGAGACTTCTTATGGCTTTCTTCTTGTCACTCTTCCATAAAGGCCAGATTTGTGGAGAGCACAACCAATAGTTGTCCTGTGGACAGATTCTCCAACCTGAGCTGTGGCTCTCTAAAGCTCCTCCAGAGTTACCATGGGCCTCTTGGCTGCTTCTCTGATTAATGATCTCCTTGCCAGTGTTCTGACGAGAATTGCCCCCTGTCGAATAATGCCCGCCCGGTACTGTGCATGCGTAGCCGCCGTATGCCTCCGAACAACCAAATTTACGATAAGCTGTAGACGACGCCTGCACACAATAGCCGACATTGTGTCACACACTCCCGATGCTCGTGCAACTCTGCAAGGGGCGGATTTGTTCATGATGGGCGCATGTGAGGGGCAGATGCCTAAAGAAGGGGGCGTATTTTGTAACGATGGGCAGTGCTGTTAAAGCGCAGTCTACAGCTGATCGTAAATTCCCATGTTCGGCGGCTCCGTATTGCGCAAGCGCTTCACCGGGCGGGCATTATTCGACAGGGGGCATTTCTCGACAGGACACCGAGCCTGTCAGTTTAGGTGGATGGCCACATCTTGGTAGGTTTTCAGTTGTGCCATACTCTTTCCATTTTAGAATGATGGATTGAACAGCTTCACAGAGATTAAGTTACACACAAAGGAACTCTATTTACTAATTAGACTTCTGAAGGCAATTGGTTCTACTAGATTTTAGTTAGGGGTATCAGAGTAAAGGGGGCTGAATACAAATGCACGCCACACTTTTCACATATTTATTTGTAAAAAATATTCAAAACCATTTATCATTTTCCTTTCACTTCACAATTATGTGCCACTTTGTGTCGTTCTATCACATAAAATCCCAATAAAATAAATTTACGCTTTTGGTTGTAATGTGACAAAATGTGGAAAATTTCAAGGGGTATGAAAACTTTTTCAAGGCACTGTAGGTCTCATAGAACACCTCCACCACTGTCTAATTGCTGGCTTAACAGTGACCATGCAAGCAATATATAACCAGAACCTACCAAAAACCAAAAATGTTCACTATGTACTACATATACAAGCAACCTGAAGTGCATTTTAAAAGAAAAATGCAGTCTCACTTTATAGTAGCATTGACTTTTTTTTATAATTACTAGTATTTTAGATGAATATACTGTAGATGTACACCTCATAATATGATGGGTTTCGAAATGTAAACGTTTTTAAAAACAAAATTGGGTATTGTTTGAATGAAACATTTGCGCATGCATGGCCTTCTCTCTATATATTTGGAGGAATTTACTGATATTTGTTTTTGTGTTCTCTAAATTAGGATGACACTGGCAGACAGGTTTTGCCGAGGGTGTCCGAAATGAACTTGCACACGTGATCAGTGTCTCATCACTACACATGTAACCAAGAAGGCAATGAAGAACAGTTTTATGCCATCACTAAAATGTGCAAGAAAGACAGTATAGGAACGTACTCTGCATTTCAATAAGCTGTAGGTCAGACCCATTCTCTAATCCACCTGAATCGGTCAAGGTAGTGTCATTTCTTGAATTCTTTTGTCGCTCCTCGTCTAGTTGTAACTTTAGCTTTCTGATCTGAAAGAGAACAAATAGGATTTAAAACCATGTTATAACAATAAAGTCTATAAAATTATTTTAGCTTGGTTTGCAGCTCAAACGTTAGCACAAAGTCACTTAAAGCGGAGTTCCACCAGTTTTTCGAAAGTCCAAGTACTTTCATGCCCATCCTGAATGCTGTAATAAGTGGCAAAACATAATTTTTTTTTCTTCGCAAATACCTTATCTCACTTTTTTCTGCCACACTTCCGGCTGTGGCCGCCTAGGCAATTACATCACTAGGCGATTTGCAAGGGCTCCTGGGATAGCTGCGTCATGTATCCCAGGAGTCCTTGCGAATCATCTAGAGACAAAATCTCACGTTATTTCAAGAAGGGAAATGACAGGATCGGGATGTCATGAGTGACAGGTTGCTATAGCAAGGGGGCGGGAACTCCCGCTGATGCCGCAATTGCTATGGCAACCTGTCGGGAGAAGAGAGAGTTGCTCAGTGGCTTCACTGTGCAGGCGCAAGAACTGGAGGTGCATGCTGGATAGCCAGCTACACCAAATCTCGGCAATCAAGAGAAGAGGGCTTCAGATGCCCACGGATGACATGGAACCTGCCTGCCTCAGAGATCTGGTTAGTCTTCAAATATTTTAACACAAACTACAGGGACTACACATATGGACATGTTCTGAATGTTGCTAGATATGTTTAAACAAGTACGGAGGAAAAAAAAAAACATAGTATTTAGAGGACTGGAACTCTGCTTTAATAATGCATGTCGTTCTAATTTGTGTTTTAAAGTATTATTTATTATCGTTTGCAATTTTAGTACTTTCCTGCTCTATTTAGGGAAACCTGAACATGTAGTTTGTTCTGAATAGGAAACGAACAGGATCGCTTTAAGATGCATTTTTCTTTGTACGTATTTACTACCGTTTTGCACAGCTCTATAACTTAATGCATGTAAAATGCACAGCACTACTCATAAGCATGTTATTTTATAATTAATGCCTTGTGATGGTGTGAAGTGTACCAATGAAAACAGTGTCATAGAATCTTCCATACAGTATTGTAGCTTTTACAGAAAACTGGAACAAATCCCACATCTTTGCATTCTTTTAAACCCAATGTCCAGGAAAAATAAACTGAATATCAGCAAACGGGACATAACTTAGTCAAGTGGGATGTGGCCCCCACAATCTTCTGGTGCGGTAGGAGTTATTATAACTAAAGAGCTGTGTCACAGGCTCTCATCAAGAGAACCCCACTATGCTTACCTCTTTCTGCCAGGTGCTCCATTCATAAAAGCCATACTACAAGTTCTATGAATAAAACAGGATTTAGGAATGGGCAATGGGTGGTGGGTGGATGACATAGGGTTTGCTCCCTCTATTCATAGATCACATTTCATTCATGGAAGCTATAGTATTATTTTTATGAATGGAGGAGCTGTGCAGAAAGAGCGGGCATAGTTGTGAAAACCCCTTAGTTGAGGGAGGTGACATGAATAAAGGATTTTAACTAAAAAACAAAACAAAAAAATAATTTCTTGCCAATGGATAGAAAATTCATAGAGAAAATTGAGTACTGCCCGTTGTGACAGGAGGGTCACGTTGGACACAGGGTGAGCCAGGAAACCATGGACATTAAGAATATGGCTAGGATTGCTTGAAATTGTAATAGTAATATTAGTCCACAATATTGTCTTATTCTGAACTTAACAGGTTAATTGAGAGATACATCAATCACCTGTTTGCCTAGTGTAATGCTAATGAATTCCAGCTTCTAGAAGACCTGTTCATTGTGTGTGGTGATGTGGATTGGGGAAATTAAGTCTGTCCTTGTGTGTATTGTAAAGTACCAGACAGTCTGGTGAATATAAAGGTCATGCATAGTTATTTAAACATAAAGGGGATTAGAAACTGTTGTCTCCTAGCAGACGTCAAAATATTGTGTATTGGCTCTTGTTATGTTGTGGGTGGAGCTGGACCATTGTTCATTTTAGGTTAATGCAGTATTGGATGAGTATAAAAGTTACAATGTTTTTCTCAATAAAGTGATTAGATCCTAGGAAGATACAGAGTGCGTCTCGTTCTTCCAGAAGGATTAATTCCTATGGGAAGGGGTCGTCTGACTGTGGAGGATCGACAGTGAATTTGTGTCCAGGAGAGGGAAGATATCTAAACAGCGTTACCCCCTTTTGTATTTGGGGTGCCGTTACATTGGTTGGCAGCTGTGGGATTTTCCCTCCAGTTCCTGGGACACTCCAAACCGCCACAGTGAATGACCAGCCATGCAGCCTAAGGATTGTGATGCAGGACCCCGGTCAGTTGAAGATTTGTTTCAGCAACGAGTTCGACAGCGCTTGGCATTATATGGTGCTAACCCATCAGAGACCGCCATACAGGAAGCCATTAGAGGCATCCAGCTGCAGGATGCGCGACAAAAGAGAGAACTAGAGCGACAAGAGAGAACGAGAGCGTCAAGAGAAAGGACTAGAGCGACAAAAGAGAACTAGAGCGACAAAAGAGAGAACGAGAGCGACAAAAGAGAACTAGAGCAGCAACATGAGCGGAGAACGGCGGAGATACGGCAATCGGAGATCGCCTACAGACAGCTGCTAGAATCTGCTCAGCAGCAGGGTGGGGCTACCTTTGCCTGGGACTATCAGGAAATACCAGTTGACAACTATGAAATCCTGGCTGAAGAATCAGCAGTGGAAAATCTGAAGATTGGCATCCCTATTGCCGAAGTGAATGATACGGAGTTCCAGGGAGCTAGCCTGGCTGAAGTATCGGCAGTGGAAAATCTGAAGATTGCCATCCCTAAAGCAAAAGTGGATGATATGGAGTTCCAGGGAACTAGCCTGGCTGAAGAATTGGCAGTGGAAAACCTGAAGATTGCCATCCCTAAAGCCGAAGTGGATGATATGGAGTTCCTGGGAGCTAGCCTGGCTGAAGAACCGGCAGTGGAAAATCTAAAGATTGCCATCCCTAAAGCCGAAGTGGATGATATGGAGTTCCAGGGAGCTAGCCTGGCTGAAGAATCAGCAGTGGAAAATCTGAAGATTGCCATCCCTAAAGCCGAAGTGGATGATATGGAGTTCCAGGGAGCTAGCCTGGCTGAAGAATTGGCAGTGGAAAATCTGAAGATTGCCATCCCTAAAGCCGAAGTGGATGATATGGGGTTCCAGGGAGCTAGCCTGGCTGAAGAATTGGCAGTGGAAAATCTGAAGATTGCCATCCCTAAAGCCGAAATGGATGATATGGAGTTCCAGGGAGCTAGGGCAGTTGGCTCATCTCCCCAGCCACAGATTACAGAAGGTATGGACTTAAGGGACTGTTCAGAGGATGTTATGGATTATGCATCGCCTGCCCAAGTACTGGCAGCAGGACAGAGTACTGCAGACCCCTGCTCTACACCCGTGGCAGTTTTGGAGGCCCGAGGTGAGAAGGTGATGGTTCCTCTTTCCCAGGGGATTTCAGAGATGCAGGGGGGAGAAGCAGCCCTTTTCCCTCCCCAACAGTTAGCCAGAGCAGATGGTGTGGAGTCCCCAGCAGAAGTGCTGGCAACAGGGCAGAGTGATAGCAACCTCTGCCCAGCACCGGAAACAACCGTGGAGTTTCAGGGAGCCGGAGCAGTTGGCCCATCTCTCCAGCAACAAGCTGCGGTGGTAAAGCTTTTACCCCCAGCTGAATCACTGGCAGCAGGGCAGAATGCTACCGGCCGCTGCACACAACTGCCTCTTGAGCGGATATCGGTGGATGGGACTGCGGTCTCCACTCACAGCAACCCAGCGCAAGAGCTGGCAACAGAGCAGAGTGCCGCGGGCCTCTGCTCTCAACTAACAGAAGAGGGAGTTCCCTGTGGTACTGGATGGGACTTCGGTCCTCACTGACACAACCCCAGAAAATGGTGCGACACTGGGACAGGAGGATGTCAGCCTTGCTTTGCAAGCACTGGGGGATTTTCACCTACCACAAGTGGATGGGACTTCAGTCTCCACTTGTATACTCCAGGGATGCTGGGCAGTCGGCCCAGATCCCCAACAGCATGACGGACTGAGCCCAGTCACCCTGTCTTCTCCCCAGCGGTGGGTATGTTCTCTGCGAGAGGCAGAGGTTGGCTGGGTAAGTAATGCTCTGTTTGGAGCAATTTATTTGGGGTACTGTGTGGATACCGGCATTAGAAGAATGGACCTATGGACTAACTTCGGAGTCAACCCGTCTGGGATCACCTCCTGTCTTAGTCTCCTGCCGAAAGGGGAGATGTGTGACAGGAGGGTCACGTTGGACACAGGGTGAGCCAGGAAACCATGGACATTAAGAATATGGCTTGGATTGCTTGAAATTGAAATAGTAATATTAGTCCACAATATTGTCTTATTCTGAACTTAACAGGTTAATTGAGAGATACTGAGGTGTTCAACCTCAATCACCTGTTTGCCTAATGTAATGCTAATGAATTCCAGCTTCTAGAAGACCTGTTCATTGTGTGTGGTGATGTGGATAAAGTACCAGACAGTCTGGTGAATATAAAGGTCATGCATAGTTATTTAAACATAAAGGGGATTAGAACCTGTTGTCTCCTAGCAGACATCAAAATAATGTGTATTGGCTCTTGTTATGTTGTGGGTGGAGCTGGACCATTGTTCATTTTAGGTTAATGCAGTATTGGATGAGTATAAAAGTTACAATGTTTTTCTCAATAAAGTGATTAGATCCTAGGAAGATACAGAGTGCGTCTCGTTCTTCCAGAAGGATTAATTCCTATGGGAAGGGGTCGTCTGACTGTGGAGGATCGACAGTGAATTTGTGTCCAGGAGAGGGAAGATATCTAAACAGCGTTACTCCCTTTAGTATTTGGGGTGCCGTTACACCCGTGATACTTTTTTTAATTTAAATTAAAAAAAGTATCACGGACAGTACTCAATTTTCTCTGTCACAATTGCACTAATACGGCTACAATCACCTCAAGTATAGAGAATAGAAAAATAACAACCTTAATAGAATACTACAAACCACACTAATTGTTTTACAGACAGAACAAAAGAGCAGTATTTCTTGTAATAAATAACCATTGGTAGCAATCACAACAAACATGGAAAAATAAGTTTCCACATATAAAAGGAGCCTAAAAAACTGTTTACCTGTGACACAAGCTCATCCCTTTCTTCAGCCAATTTTCGTAGCCTGACATCTAAAAACCACAAAATGTTATTAGTAAAAACAATAGTCCAAACTTTTATTTCTGTTACTATGCCCCCTTATCATAATCTCATGACCAACAGTAACATAATGTCATGGGTCTATATGCTTCCAATAGCCACAAATCAAAGCATTCTAGAAAACCTGTCATAATATGTTTATGAAGGCATGGGACATAACGCTGCAAAGGGGTTGATTTAATAAAACTGGAGAGTGCAAAATCTGGTGCAGCTGTGCATGGTAGCCAATCTCCTAACTTCAGCTTGTTCAATTAAAATGGTTGTAAAGGCAGAAGTTTTTTTTATCTTAATGCATTCTATGTATTAAGATAAAAAAAAAACTTCTGTGTGCAGCAGGCCCCCTAATACTTACCTGAGGTCCCTCTCTGACCAGCAATGTCCACAAGTGTCTCAGCCATCTGAGATTCTCCCTCCTGATTGGCTGAGACACAGCAGCGGTGCCATTGGCTGCCACTGCTGTCAATCAAAGTCAGCTAGCCAATCAGGGGAGAGAGGGGGGGAGGCGGGAGCTGTGACTTGGCTCAGGTGTCTCCATAGCAAGCTGCTTGCTGTGGGGACACTCGACAGGGGGCCAAGATCTCAGAAGAGGGACCTGAGAAGAGGAAAATCCGGGCTGCTCTTTGCAAATCCACTCCAACAGAACAGGTAAGTAAAACATCTTTGTTATTTTTAGATGTAGCAGACTCACTCTCTCCCTCTCTTGTATCTGTTGTTCTTGGCTGTTGTCTAGGGGTACTCTGGAGGAGAGAGTGCAGGACACTACGCCCAGCTTTCACCTTAAATGTATATGAGGTTTTAGCAAAGTCTCTTTAGATTACCTTCGGGTCTGCATTCTGCATATGGAGCCTCCGCTTCTTCCGTGGAGGTGTATCTGTCAGTAATAGAGCCCCACACCATTTAAAAGTTCAACACTCCTTTATTTCTTCAATACCAGAATGAACATACTCAGTTGAACTTCCATAACAGACAGACAGGGGTGTGGATACGAGTAGGCCCAGGCACAATGAACTCTCCTATCCCTTTCTCGTGCGGATAGGCCTGGCGCACGGTCTCTGCCACAGACCATGAAGTTGGTAGCTGCCACCTACCGGGTTAACTAGTTGTGGCCCCTGCCACAGGCCTGAGTAACGGTCTTTGCCACTGACCGGAGTAGCGGTCTCTGCCACAGACCTTAGAACATGGACCACCTTCCGTATAAATATGGCCCGTTTGGTGAGGACATCCATCCCGACGGTCTCCGGAGGCCCTGTCCCGGCACTGGCAATCTGCTGCACCAGATCTACGGGAAGGTCTCCTGCGCGGTCCCTTACGCCTGGATTCAGACACCCGATTCTGTGGGTGTATTAGGACGATTTCTCCCGGGCGGATCCCAGTGGAAAAAGCTGGGCCCCAGGCCTGAATGATGCACCCCACCCCAGACTGAGAGTGTCTAGGGTGACTCCCGAACTCCACGTGTACAGGCCTAGGCCGCCTGGACACCGACCGCTGGACAGCAGCCCTCAGGCTAAAGGTGCCTGGGACTCCGACCTTGTGGCGAAGATGTCCGCCCCTTTTATAGCCTCTCCCAGCCAGCACAGCGGGTTCCCCGCCCAGCCGCACAACAGCCGCGAGAGACCAAAAAGCGTACGGCACTCCAGCGATGGTTCAACCCCAGCCCAAAGTGACAGCACCACCTGCTGGGCTGCAGGGAACTGATCACTGATGTCTCCACCCGAATCAGCATACTGAAAAGGTACCTACCCGCTATACTGAGAAAAAAAAATACGAGACTATACAATCACTTTAAGCTTTGACAAAAAAATCTGGAAGCTGATTGGTTTCTATGCAGAGTTGCACCAGATTTATTACTCTCCAGTTTTAGTAAATCAACACCAATATGTATAGTTGGAAGTACTTTGTGTAAAATGACATGTAGAGCAAGAGTAGCTGAAGAAAATGTTTAAATACAGTGGAATTGTAAAAAAAGGTTTACTATATACATTCATGTGAACAAGTTACCACTACCTGTGGAAATTGTTGACTTTTTCAACATTTTTAAACAGGCAAAAACTAGATGTTTATTCAAACAGCACCTACAGATGGGGATATACTTAAATAAAAATACATGGAAAACTGCATATTCAACAAAAATATCAACACATGCAATGGTGTGCAATGGTCCCAGACACTGGTATTGTCCCCTTTACCAGAAATTACATATTTTAAGTGTTTTGCATAGCTGCCCACTAGTCTGACATCAACAATTGCAGGATGATTTGGGGTTTCTTTGCATGAACTGCCCTAGAATAGTCCACAATTGTGTTGAAAAACACATTTCTGGTTAATCTTTAGTTTTTGGTTAGATGGCCTCACTTTCTCATCAAGTACACTCATTCATAGCTGGGTTCACACTATTGCAAATTGGATGCCGATTTCCCTGCATCCAAATCACATAGCAGGAGATTGTGACCGGCTCTCTATGGATTCGATTCACACATCTCCGCAGCGGCTCCAGTGCAAATTGCCCAGGAGTCCTGTGCGTCTTTTGGTCTGTTTCAAAATTTGCGCTGAAAATTAGACCTGAAATGATGAATGGAGACGCACTGGACGCTACTGTGAGCAGCTGCATTCTCCAGTGTGAACCCAGCCTTAATAACTGCAAGTTGCCAAGGCCCTGAAGCGGCACATCAACCCGAAGACAATTTAGCAGGTGTTTGAAATCTACCCTATAGTATATTCTTTACAGGGGATTGATCCACTTTAAATACTTTGGCAATTTTTTTAAGGGACAATTCATACTATATGCAGTGACAGACATTTTACCCCATTGTAAAACGTCTGTTACCGCAGGGACACAGGACATATTTCTTATGTGTCCCATTCACACTGCAACACTGCATTTTATGCCAGCGCACCGGCCTCAATTGCACATCAAAGCAATGTTGGCCAGCACACCAAATAAAGTTAGTACAAAAACAACAACAAAAAAATGTAATTGCTCTGGCTGCTTTGCAATTTCATGGAGGGGCAATGTGAACTGGCCCTCAATCCCTTGCCAGATTCATGAGTGCCTTCCTTCTTGAGGCATTACAGAGCTCTTTTGATCTCGACATGAAGACACCACACTTGTCAATAGCAAAGAGAACACCATACACTAGATATTGGAGGCTTGAGCCTAGGATCACATTGGATCGATTTGTCATGCGATTTGAAAGATCAAATCGCATGACAAGTCGCAGCCTACTGGCGGCAATGGCACTCTTCCAATCAGTGTGACACCGATTTTGCGGAGCCGCACCGATTTGCAAAAGTAGTTCTGGCACTACTTTTGCCGATTTCAGATGCGATTTCATAGACATCTGTGTATGAAGCCACACAGATGTCTATCAAAGTAGCATCTGAAATTGCGCTAACCTTGCTACTTTGAAATCGCGCTACTTCAAGTAAAGTAGCGCGATTTTAAAGTAGCATCAATGTGAACCAGGGCTAAATAAGACAGCCTTCACCTGCATACTCCCTGAGGAGGTTCTAATCAATGGCACCAAATCTGAACATCTGATAGAAATGTAATGGGTTAGAAGAAATTGTAAATGGAGACGTGTACTCGTGTTTCCACTTCAAATCTGCATTTATAAGATTAGGAGAATAAACAAACAAGTGTCCTTTGTTCAAGTATATCACATTTATCTATAGGTACTGTTGACTGGAGAGCTAATGTTTGCCTGTTAAAAAAGGCAACAATTTCCATGGGGTGTATGTATTTTTTTTTTTATAATGGCAGCTTTATAAGAAAGGACCTTTTGAATAGAAGCATCTACAGCAGTGGTTCTCAACTCCTGTCCTCAGGACCCACTAACAGGCCAGATTTTAAGTATCACCTTGGTGAGATGCAGACTAGAATACTGCAATCCCTGAGCAGCAAATTATATCACCTGTGATGCATTTCAGTTATCTTGCAAACCTGGCCTGTTGGTGGGCCCTGAGGACTGGAGTTGAGAACCACTGATCTACAGGAATATAGCCTGAAGGAAATAGTTTTTTTTTATACTGCACTAAAAACATTAAAGCAGAAAATCTGGCTGGGTTCTATAGGAAATGGAACACTACTTCAGTACTTCTTCAAACATTTCCCTTAAGGCCCACCAATATATTCTTGAATCAAAAGGAAGCTTTTACTTTACTGCAAAAGTGAAGGTGACTGTGGGCCAATTTAAATCCCCAATATAGCCATAGGCAAGAACACATCTGGAAAGAGAGTGCCAAGTGGCAGGTCAATCCTAGTGTTATTCACATAACCAACCCCACAAAAACAAACAGCACAAAGTATTTAAATTGTAATAAATCTAAGGACACTGTTGGGTACGCCTGCAACATTACCTTAAACTTTGAGCAGAGAAGCAGCGACCCAATTAAAAAAGAAAAGGAATGAAAATTCTAGGGAGCGCCGTTTACAAAAAGTTCAACATTTTAATGTACAGAAGGCAAAAATCAAAATTTTTGAAGTTCAGGAAGACATGGTGAACTTCAAATTGGTAATTCCTTTTAAATTCAGATTGGTAATTTCTAAACATGTTTCCTTTAGAAGTAAAATACTACAAAAAAAATGCATTTTTTTCACTTACCAAGTGGTCCTTCTCCTGCAGATTCCAATACTTGTGCAGCTTCTTGTGTTACAACAGTAATTGCTCCGACCACTGGCTCATGGTTTATATCACCATTTGGGGTACCATCTGGAATAATAACTAAGCCATGTCTCTGGATGGGGGTAAAAAGATAAATATCTGTCACATTTCATGAGTAAAAACCGTTTTGGAAAACAAAACAATTTGTTTTAAGTTAACATTATTATATTCATTTTTGATTGGACAAATATGTGAAATATGCAGTGTAATATCTTTTGATTTGCATGTAATGCATAGAATTTACATGTAAAAAAAAGAAAAAATTGGTTGTTCAAATCTGGAAGTGCCAGATCTGACGTGAATCTTACAAATCTTAAGATTTACATACATAGGTCGTTTCCAAAAATGTTAATCTTAGTGAATTTGACCAAAACTGGGTGGTAAGGATTGTTTTCATTACCGTGTGATCACTATTTACTTGGATAGCAGCGGATAAAAAAAGTCAATAGTAACCACTGTATTGTTCAGATTTGGCCATAGGCAGGTATTGTTGATGAAACCACGGAAGTTAAATCCCAAACAGAAATATGTGGCCAATTTTTTGCATTTACATATAAGAACAAAGACACATGGGCAAACACAGGAGGGCACTTAAAGGCTGTACTGTCAAAATTGAATAGTGCAAGTAGAGTTCTGGGCTTTTAGTTAATCGTTTAAAGTAATGGATAAACTTGTTTCAGATTTGTTAAAATGTGTCTGAAAAAAACCCATTATATACAAAACACGTGGGTACCTGTAATGTGGTGTTTTGTAAATCTGGACAAATGGGTTATCTAGCAATGAATGCAAAATGAAGACTGTGATACTCAACTTAGTATAGTAAGAGAGTCAGAACAATTTTAGTCTATTTCACATTTGCGCAGGTGCGGTGGTGTGCACACATTTGTCATGTTTACGGCAACCCATGCTTTATATGCTCTATGGGCTGCTTTATACGTGAAAATCGCACAAAGTGCATGACCATTTGTTTTTTCCTCCAAATCCTGCTTCACCAAAATGCATGGTATTTTGATACAGAGTGTTTTTGTGCATGATTTTGTGCACACGTTAGTAAGGTGAACTAGGGTGCCATTAAGAATTAATGCAATGGTTGCATGGCATTCTTCTGCTATAGAGAAACTGAAGTTCTTGTTATGATAAAATATGTGTTTTTTCAGTCAGCTCTGTAATGGCTTTAACAATGGCTAACAATCTACTGGATTTTTAAACAGAGAATTGGTCCTTTTGTCTACGCACTGGACAATGCTTAATTTAGACCCCCTTCACACTGGGGTGCTTTTCAGGCATTTTTGCGCTAAAAATAGCACCTGAAAGCGCCTCTCAATGCACCCCAGTGTGAAAACCTGAGTGCTTTCACACTGGGGCGGTGTGCTTGCAGGACAGGATAAAAAGTCCTGCAAGCAGCATCTTTCGGGCGGTGTAGGAGCAGTGTTTACAGCGCTCCTCCACCGCCCCTGCCATTGAAATCAATGGGCACTGCTGCCAAAGAACCTGCAAAGCGATTCGACAGCAGCGCTTTGCGGGTGCTTTAAACCCTTTATTCGGCCGCTAGCAGGGGTTAAAAACACCCCGCTAGCGGACGAAAAAGAATCACTATAACAGCAGTAAAGCATTGCTAAAATTAGCTGGGCTTTAACGCCAAATAATTGTGGAATTGTAAGCGGCAATTTTTTTGGGGGTGGGGGGTTGTGAAAAGAGTTGCATACTCCAGGTAAGAGAGGCAAAGTTCAGGGGGTCTTTTTTTTGTTGGCTGCGATTTTCATGATGGGTGTACTAGAATAGATGGCCTTGATTTTATAGATACAGCAGAGATAATTCCAATAAGAATCAACCTTCCAGGTCACAAAGGCAATGATATATTTTTGCCAGAACTGGTGTAATTCTTATGTACTGAAGGAAAAATAATTATGCAAATAAATAGGCATAATGTATACATTTCCTAGACATAGAATTGCTTAGTCTTCTCACTGCCAAATACTTAACAAAAGTTTTCGATTGCCTTCATTTTGTTGGGGTTTGGAAGAACATCTTTCGTAGATTCAGTTTGCGCTATTACCATTGTTTATCCTTGTTAGAGTGAGGCAGGCTTTACATTAATCATCTTTTTTCGTTCAATGGAAAAAAAATTACACCAGTCCCCCATCCACGCATTCGCGGAGTTATTGTATTCTGACAGCCAGGAACCTTCCCCGCTGTCAAAATACACTGACCAGTGCTGCCAAACAAAATAGTTTTACATGAATCGATCAGTAGATCAACTTGTGTACAACCAGCCTGCACAAACATGGATCGAAATTCAGCTGGTCCCTGCTGAACTGGCCTGATTTTCATCCATATATGGCCGCCACCTTGAGTTCTTAAGTCTCTGGAAAGATTCATCTCAGAAAGGTTTACTGGGTTTCCAGGCTTTCAGGTCTAGAATTATCTTCTTGTCTTGGATCTATGCTTTCAGCTACAAAGTGTTAGAAACACAGTAAAATAACATACAGCTTTCTTTCCAAGTAATCTAATAGATTTAGCAGAAGTAACGTTATGAAGTCAGTGGCAAAATTTAGGTAAAAGCATGGACTTGTTCTCCTCCGTAAGAGCCTTTGCCTTAGGCCACTTTCACACTACCGCAACTTCAAAGTTGCACGATTTTGCCACGATTTCAGGGAGACTTGAGGTCTATGAACCAGAACTCACATCAAAGTCAGACCAAAGTAGTGCAGGGACTACTTTGAAGTCGGCACAACTTGAAGTTGTACTAATATGAATAGTTGTCATTGGAAATCATGGGGAACAACTTGTCATGCGACTTTGCAGTTCCAAGTCGTAGGACAAGTCGTACCAGTGTGAAAGGGGCCTTAGGATGAAACTCACTCAAGTGAAAGTAATGTTAGTTTGAAGAGTTAAACGCTCCAATACCCTTTTTAGCACTCTCCCTTTCCATGTTATATTTCACTTTTTTAGGGTTCTCATGTCAAAGGAAAGTTCATGCTGCTTACCAACTTTCACTTAAGAAATATTTACAGCAGGACACTGATTTTGTCGTTTTCTTGTACAAAGGGATATGCATTTTTATGGCTGTTGGGATAAATAATAGATGCTCTGGAATTTTCCAATCCTTTTACTGTTTATTAACAGATTTAGATGCCAGTGGCTTAAACCATTGAGACCTCCTCACTGTCACAGTTGAGATAAGGATACACTGGAAAAGTAGGCATGGAGTATTTCAACTTCATCTTCCTATCCCCTAGGGCAGTGGTTCTCAACCCTGTCCTCAAGTTCCCCCAACAAGCCAAGTTTGCAGGCTTTCCTTTACCTTGCACAGGTGCTTTAAATCAGAGTCAATGGCTTGGTATTATAGACAGTTTTTTTAATAAAAAGAAATTCCCAAAACATGGAATGTTGGGGGTGCTTGAGGACAGGGTTGAGAACCACTGCCCTAAGGCAGTAGAAAATTATCCTATGTCGGTTGCCCTCAGCGGGCTGTTATGAAAAAGTAATCCAAATTTGAAAACCAGTATATGGTCAAGGGCAAAATATAATATACTGTACATCACTTACAAATGTTAGGCAACAAGAAAAAAAATACTAAGATAAACAGGAAACAAATACAAAAACGTGTCTGTTAAAAACAAAAAAGATACAAAAAACTGGGCTTACGCAGGAATCTACTTTTTTAGGCTTAGGAGCATGGCCTGGCAATGGGCAGAGTGAAGCAGCTCAAACCCGAGAGCTATGTGCCTGATGGGTATAAGACAACCGATAATGCCATATCTACTATCAAACCCCCATGACTAAAGTTGTTGTGTACTCAGACAGAGACAAATAGATCTCAGGGACTTACAACCACCCCACTAACCTATTCCCACCTCAAGGATTCTGCAGACAGCCTCACTGGCTAACTCAGTTTCATTAGTGGACTCAGGGCATCTGGAGGCCACAGTGGAGAGAAGGTGCCCAAGCTGTCTGACATGGAAGCCCTTGCAATCCGCATTGTTTCAACTCTCAAGTACTAACTGGATGAAGACAGTTACTGAAATTGGTAAATCGGGTGTTATCCTTAGAATCAACTACTGCTACTTTTGAATCTTGCTATGGTGAAGCAAGCATTCTTTGAGGCAATGACAGGTGGAGAATATTGCAATTACTCGTTGTCAAATGAACTCCCTGTTAGCAAGATCACCAAAAGCAGAAATTGAATTAGATAGGCCTGCTACACAGTGCACCCTAAGAAACAACAACCTAACCTTACCCTAGAGAAGTCCTATACAGAGTACCTTTTTTTTTTTTTTTACCCTGAAGGAGGAGATCCTCAGATGGGCCAGAAGGAGAGTACATATTCTCCCCGACCTTTCCCATCATACCACAGTGCAGGAGACGCCTAAAAGTGGGCTCATTCTTTTCATCTACAAGTACAACTGAACGACATTCTCTCCAACCTAAAAACTTACTAACAACTGCCTGAGCTGTTCAGGTTCCTAAGACCAACAGCATCCAAATTCTCGACTGGCTGGCGGTGCCAGGCCCAAACCTGCTGACACCACCGCAAGCCAGAAGACAAAAGTGTGCAAAGATTTATCCCGTCCTACTTGGGATGGTCCACAAACAGCACCAGATTCTAATGAGATCAGATTTTTTTTTTTTTTTAACAAGCATATAGTTTTAGGACTGGTAGTTCTGTTCCATGTCCTTAGATGATAAATGCACTCAGTGACTAGACGTCGCTCTCAGACCTAAATTAGAGACTGGCCATGTTCACTCAGTGAGCTCCACGCTAGCCTGTGGAACCAATTCCCTGTGGCAGCGCGTGGATGTCTCAGCGTGTTTGCAGACCCACCCCACTAACCAGATTCAGGCAGTCCAATTTTGGACACTATGCTTGGTATTACTCCCCGCTTAGGTGTCTGGCTGAGTGAGGCCTGTGTATGGCAATGCTTTGCAATGTCAATTAGGTCAAATAAAACCAAAGCCCGCCAAGCAGAGGGACCCAATACTGGATAGGTTTATGAATACTGGGTGTCGTCAGCAGCCAAAGTATTGCCAGTTGAGACAGAAGGTATGACGTATCCAGTTTGCAAAAGTTATATAAAGAGGCTGGAAATTGTACATTACAGTTATAAATTCTCAATATTTTATAGTTGCAATTTTCTCTCATTACAGCATCTGGAGGAGGGTTCTGGTTGGCTTCCAGTTTTCGTCTTTGAATGTTCAAGTGATCGTGTTGATCGTAGCTATATACATTTTCAGTGGAAGGTCCTGCCCAGCTCTTTTATGACATCTGTGGTGTGCCGACATTAGAACGGAACCTCCACCTCATGTACTGATATGAGAAAGGTACCCCAATTAGACTGAACAAATACAAAAATAGTTGAGCCCTTATGGTCTTCCCCATGGACCCATTGCATATTATCTGAGAAGCTGGTACCTTTAGATTACAGGACAGAGTGGCTTAGCACAAAAAAATTCCCTTGCTGTGTATGTGTACAGAGACCTCAACAGGCACCATGAATTACCCAGGTAAGTGGCATAAGTTAGTTATACTCCTCATGGTGGGGTACCCAGTTATGGCAGAAAGCCAAGGGCTGCGTAGAAGTTAAACTACTTTTGGGATTCCACCGCTGCTACCCAATATAAAGTATCTGGCTTTGAATCGCCCCCCATAACCCACCCCCCCCAGATATACTTCTGTAGTAGATCATTCAACTCACAAATAATGAGTTTATTTACTACGTTCTTGTTCATATTGTTTACTACTGACACATTTCTGGCCGACACCCCCTAAAGAGCTAATCCACTGTTGCACAGGAAGGGATACTTATATGGGTAGAGGCCCTTCCCAAATATCCTTAAAATGCCCTCTAATCCATCTGCTATAACTTCAGACACAAACTTTCAAAGATCTATGACCCTTCAGTGCACATCTTTATTGCTAGACTTATCCCATTTGTAATACTTCCAAATGACTAGGTGAGCTTTCCAGAAGGGCATCTCACACAACTCCTTGACTGGGCTCAAGGGGCCACAAACCTACCCGTAGGCTCCCTGAGCTCGCCTTATCACACCCAACTCTACTTCCTAACCCATACCTCATTCACCCATACCTTTCTCTCCATCCTGCTAAAGCAACTTCCAAACCAACTCTTGCCTCCCCCACCCTTCCCACCTAACATGCCCACACCCATACCTCAGAATAAAGGACACCCCCCCCCTTGCACTTCTGTTACTCATATCACTAACCTTTTCCCACACAGTATCACACCAAACCCAAAGTTCTCACACTTTGAAAACCAAAAAAAGAGAGCAGAAGGGATATGCACATACATTTCGGACAAACAATTTCACAGCCCAGGTTGACACGAGGCTCAGACAATCTGAGACATGCAAGAGTCAAATGTTTGTTATTTTGGATTGCCACTGAATTATAACAATGATGCCTTTTACAATGTTCATGAGTTTTTTTTTTGTTTTTTTTTTATTTAAAACAAAATAAGAATGCAAAAAACAGTTCAAATTATTTTAACTGTGCAGGCTTAGTCCACGTTCACTTACTGTAGGTATGACAAAATCCAGATCAAAAATCAGGAAAGTGTCTTGACATTACAGCTGATTTATTTATTATTTTTGTTTACATTCTTTAGAACAGTAATGTTCTAACTGCTAATTCAGCTATAACACAGAAATTAAACTGGTAATCAAAATAGTAAATATACTTTATAGTCAACTAAAGTGGCAAAAGCATAAATGCATGCAATATTTTTTTTTCCCATAATTTAAAATAGATTTTATTCGAATGCATTAAGATCCTACTCACACTGAGGCAATGCAGTGCCATTAGTAGCACCCCAACACATTTATTATTGTGTTGCCCTAACATTACGCTTGTTGACTCAATGTACCATTGTGAATGGCCCCTAAACGTATTACTGCACAGATTAATTTACCATGCACCTGTACATTTATTTATTTTAGGCATTTACTAGGTAAAAGTCAATACACAGAGATTACTGCAAGCGTTATCACTTGTAACATAGTGTTAGTGCCAGACAGGTTTCAATAAGATGTGTATGGAGTAAAGCAAAAAAAAAAACTTTGTTTGAGTTGATAAAAGTAACCCTTCATAAAGTAAAAAAAATAAATCCACATAATCAATATTTCTATTTGGAAAATTATTCTGAAAAAAAAAAAAAGAAAGAAACTCATCCATCAGTGAATTGAGTCTATTTTGTCTGGAGATAATCCGCACTTAGCTGCTCTGGTCACTCTTAGATACGCAGCAGATACTGTACCTCTCCTATCTTCATTTTTCCTTTCACATCAGCCAGCTCATCCTTGAGCTCGTCCCGTTCATTTCTAATGCAGTCAAAGTACTCTTTCTGCCTCTCTAAAGCCTGCAAGCAGGCAAATAACAGCAGAGTAGAAGAGAATAGGCAAAGCAGCAGAAGGGAAAAAGAAAGAGGGAAAATGAAACGGACATAGGCACAACAAAGAATCAGGCAAACACACAAGACTAAGCACAAGCAAACTTCACAAAACCAGCACAAGTGACCATGCAATCTAAGAACCTAGTAGTCACAACCTTTTGACTGATTTATTCAGGATACAGAAAAAAACTAACTCCAGGGAAAAAAACTACCAAGTATGTCATCATAAATTAATTGAAATCTTGACCTAGGCATTTAGATACACAAATGTGCCATTAAACTTCCTTTCTTCTAAATGAAGACAAATATAATTAATCATTGACAAGTCAGTCATGCATCTGTAAATAAAACTACCTCACTGCAAATCACACTATTACTGCTTAAAAGTAAAGTCATCACAACACACCAACATGATTAATTGCTCAAAAACCAACCTGCAATGACATTTTAGGTTGTCAGGAGCAGACCAGAATGCAAAACATGTGTTTAATGACCTCAGCCTCAAGTAAATATAACCTGTTGTAGTGGTTCTCTTAGATAAGGATTTATAGTCTATTTCACCTAAAATGTTAAACATGCTACAATTTGTTATTACAGAGAAATAAGGGATAATGATAGGTTAAAACCACTTTTTATAAAATATTTTTTTTTAATGTAACCACTAAGACATGATTACCCTGAAGTGCATGTCCAGACAAAAAATAATGTTTTGTCTCTAAAAATGCTGGAAGTGCAGAAAAAAATAGATTTTTGTACAATTTGGTTATATGGCTGCCGACATCCTCCTGTGGGCTGCAGTATAACCCAATTGTCTTTGAGTTCTGTGCCTCTTGATGAACAAGAAAGAAAATTGGATTTGTGTTCTCACCAATAAAATCCTTTTCTTGGAGTTGAGGGACACAGAATTTAAAGAGAATTGTGTTAAACCATGGACTACAGGAGGATATTGGCAGCAGTACAACTAAATTGTTTGTGAATCCTGTGTCCCTTAGTGAATGAGGAAGAAATATTGATTCTGACGTTGAGCTGCTCTTACTGTAGTAAGCAGACAATACTGCCTCTGCGGGTCTAAAATTCCAAGCAGTGTTGTCAGATCTGCCTGAGTTTTCGCCTCTAACGCAGAGAGACGTTAAAGGAAAAGTGCAGCTGACCACAAAGATTTTCAGCTAATATACAAAATAATAGAACAAAATGTATATGCAAATTGTATATACACTATAACTCTTAAAGAGCCATTACCCAACTGACAAACTACAAAAACTACTTTTTCTTCAACATACAGTAGATGAGCAAGTAGCCATAAGGAGGAAGTCTGTGGAGTGGTATTTTTCCAACATCAATGGAGTAAACTACCATCGATCATTTGGTGACCTCTCTTGCCTGCAGATTCTATATGGCGGCTGACATTGCATGCATTACCCAATGTCTGAACTATTTTAATGAAAGGTCTTTGTTAATGCAAGTTCACAAAATGGCTAACTTTCATACTTGTGACTATTGAGGATGGATATAAGGCTTACAGCAAGTGCTGGCTGTCCTGGGGAAACAACTTTGTTCAGCCAGGAAAATCAAATTGAGCAAATTAAAGTAGAACTTTACCCATAACAATTTGTTAAAAAATAAAATGTTCTTTAGCAAGGAAAATACATTTCACATTAATTATTATGCTACCCTAATAGTGTGTGCTGTAAATTGCCTCCAGTGTTGTCCCTGTTTTTTCTTGCTGGAGGCTGCCATTTTTCTGAAGCCCAGAGCCCCTGAGCAACAGTAAATCTTTAGGCTGTCAGCAGATTGGCCTCTACATTTTTGGCATAGTGCCAAAAAAGAGAGCAACTGATCATGTGCAGACCAGGGTGAGACAGTGTATTACTGTATTTTAAACAATATACCGGTAGGCACTTATTTTTAATGTTTTACGAAGCTATACCTGCTAAAGGGGTTAGCATGACGAGATCTAGCAGGACTTTCTGACTAAAGTTTCACTGCTTCAAACATTGTGGTCATGCTTACAAATGTAAAGAGTACACAGTGACCTCATCAGCATGCTGCAGTTTCTTTAACTGCAGTGTAGTCTATAGGGAGGTTCACTGCATGGCTGTGCTGTCTGGCAGCACTGGTTGACCAGATTTACATAGTATTTGACAGCTAAAACAACTTGTATATTTCAATTCAGCTCTTTGTTTCTATATGTAAATCCAGCTCTTTGTCTAGATTTTAGCATTTTAAAAGTTTATCCCCAGATAGTTTTCTGTTCGCATGGGAAATATCTTGCTTGATCATTTTATTTATTAATTTTAAAAGCTTTGTGTCTTCTCAAATGGTTTTAGATTTTTACAGATCAGAATACTCCAATTGCCTTTTAAAATAAGGTTAGAATATTAGATTAACATTAACCCTTTAATTACAATTAATATGATCTCTTATTAGTAGGGGGTATATTGGAGAATATTATATTTATATACAAGCATTGGTCTGCTTCTGAAAAGCTATAATGTTTCATCCAGTCATTCACTACTGCCTTGTGCTTTTTCCTACCCCAATTTTTTTATCTTTCCAATTAACTGTCTCCTGTAGATCATACACCTCCCTTGTGCAAGTGTCTACTTTCTGCTGCAAACGCTGATTTTCCTGCAATCAAAATTCACAAGAAATAGGGAAAGAAATAGAAAAAAAACACACAGAAAAAAGAAAATCTCTGAAGTGCAACAAGAAATACACTAAAAGCATTTTAAGAAAAGTTTAAGAAAAGGCAGTAGATTTAAAAAACTATACTTAAAAATATTAACAATCATTTGTGTTGAATTTATAAGGGATTATGTGAAGGCCATGGTTAGAAAACAATTACTTAAAATGTTATTTTCAGCTGATAAAAGATATTGTGCAGTTTCTCAATTCATACATACCTCTATCAATTCATCTCTTTGGCGAATACCTTCTTTAAGTTCATCTAACTTATGCTGTAGAATACCGCATGCATGTTTTTGTCTTTCTAAATCCTGCATGGAATAGAAATAGCATAGTTTAGGAACAATCTTTTGTGGACTTAGTTTATTAACAATTTTTTGTTACTAATTTAGGAGACTTAAATTTACCAGCATATAGTTATCCCTACCCAAAAACGAGGATGTTTTATTAACCTGTAAATTCCATATATTGGAGTACAGTACAGAACACGGGCTGAAAATTCATAAACTGGTACCTTCAGGTGATTGGACACTGCAAAGTAACCATACCCCACTCCACAAGTCCTCTGTTTTGTGGCAAGCAACGCAGAGTAACTTAGGAACAGAAGGAAGATTGGCCTGTGTCATGTATTGTACTTCAAGATATGAAATTTACAGGCAAGTCAAAATCCCACTTATCTTAATCATACAGTGCAGAACAGGGCATAGATATTCAAAGACCCTGGAATGTCCCCAAGGCAAAAAGGACTGTGCTAACAAGCCCAACAGTAACAGGGGGTCATCAGACCCAACACAGGAGTGCTGATGAAAGAATCTTGCAGCCAAAAGATGGATACAAAGAAGCTTACTTCTACCTGGTAGAACTTATAGAAGCTGGGGCTTTTAAAAAAGACTGACAGCTCTGACAACATCCAGACAATGAAGAGCTCTCTCTTTGAGGTGCTTAGGAGCAAGGCACAATAAGGAAGGGTTAGGTCTTTGTTAGGAAGTTAAATATCACATAACCAAATTAAAATCCCAAAGAAGCACAAGGTGTTGTAAGGCAGGTCTAATCTGGGAAACATACCATATAAAAAGGTCCCTTAAGAATATTTATAGACCACATCTAAGTAAGTCCAGATTGTAGGAAGGCCAAAATGCGAGAATCAAAAATACCTGGGATTGAAATGCTTTGTGTTTGCATCAAGCAAAGAAGGATTCCCAGGTATTACAGTAAATTTTTCTGGAAGTGGCTTTTTGAATTTGAGCAATGTGGGAATGACAGAATCAGAGATGTTCTCAAGTCCTAGGTTTCAATAGCCATACCATTAAAGCCAGGTTAATGAGACAGAATGGAACAAGGACACTGAGATAGAAGGTCTGGTCTCTTTGGAAGAGGGCAGGGACTGTCTCCTATAAGTTTGAGCATGTATGTATACCAGGTTCTCCTGGGCCAGATTTCCGCAATGGAAATTACCTGTTTCTTTCCTTGCTCTAATTTGCAGAGCAGCCAAAGCAGAATTCACACTGGAAGAAAATTATACAGTGCCTTGAAAAAGTATTCATACCCATTGAAATTGTCCACATTTTGTCATGTTACAACCAAACACGTAAATATATTTTATTTGGATTTTATGTGATAGACCAACACAAAGTTGCACATAATTGTGAAATGGAAAAATGTTTTAGGCCCCTTTCACACGGGAAGGATCCGTGAAGATCCGCCCCGTGAACCTCCGCTGATCCCCGCTGAGCCGGTGGATGACAGGGCGGTCCCTGCACACTGTGCAGGGACCGCCCTGTCAGATCTCCGCTCACCCCTATGGGGGGATCGGATGAACACGGACCGTCTGTCCGTGTTCATCGGATCCGCAGACGGATAGAAAAATAGGATTTTCCTCCGTCTGCAGAATCGGAGGATTGCGGACCCGGATGAGATCGGGTGTCAGCGGATGTTCATCCGCTGACACCCGCTATCTCATAGGGACCAATGTATGTCCCTTTTTCATCCGTAAACGGATGGATGAAAAAGCGGACATACGGTCCGCTGGTGTGAAAGGGGCCTTACAAATAAATATTGGAAAAGTATGGCATGCATTTGTATTCAGCCCCCTTTACTCTGATACCCCCAACTAAAATCTAGTAGAAGCAATTGCCTTCAGAAGTCACCTAATTAGTAAATAGAGTCCACCTGTGTGTAATCTAGTCTCAGTATGAACACAGCTGTTCTGTGAAGCCTTCAGGAGGTTTGTTAGAGACCCTTAGTGAACAAACAGCATCATGAAGGCCAAGAAACACATAAGACAGGTCAGGGATAAAGTTATGGAGAAGTTTAAAGCAGGGTTATGTTATAAAAAATATCCCAAGCTTTGAACATCTCACAGAGAACTGTTTAATCCATCATCCAAAAATGGAAGGAGTATGGCAAAACTGCAAACCTACCAAGACATCCACCTAAACTGACAGGCCAGGCAAGGAGATCATTAATCAGAGAGTATTACTCAGAGAAGCAGCCAAGAGGCCCATGGTAACTGGAGGAGCTGCAGAGATCCAAAGCTCAGGTGGGAGAATCTATCCACTGGACAACTATTAGTTGTGCACTCCACAAATCTGACCTTTATGGAAGTGTGGCAAGAATAAAGCCATTGTTGAAAGAAAGCCATAAGAAGTCTTGTTTGCAGTTTGCGAGAAGCAATGTGGGGGGACACAGCAAAGCATGTGGAAGAAGGTGCTCTGGTCAGATGAAACCAAAATGGAACTTTTTGGCCTAAAAGCAAAACGCTATGTGTGACGAAAAACTAAAACTGCACATCACCCTGAACACACCATCCCCACTGTGAAACATGGTGGTGGCAGAAGAATGTTGTAGGGATGCTTTTCTTCAGCAGGGACAGGGAATCTGGTAAGAGTTGATGGGAAGATGGATGGAGCAAAATACAGGGCAATTTTAGGAGAAAACCTGTTTGAGTCTGCAAAAGACATGAGACTGGGACGGAGGTTTAACTTCGAGCAAGACAACGATCCTAAACATACAGCCAGAACTACAATGGAATGGTTTAGAACGAAGCATATTCATGTTTTAGAATGCCCCAGTCAAAGTCCAGACCTAAATCCAATTGAGAATCTGTGGCAAGACTTCAAAATTGCTGTGTTTACAGACTCTATCCAATCTGACAGAGCTTAAGCTATTTTGCAAAGAAGAATGGACAAAAATGTCACTCTAGATGTGCAAAGCTGGTAGAGACATCCCCAAAAAGACTTGCAGCTGTAATTGCTGTGAAAAGTGGTTACACAAAAGTATCAACTCAGGGGAGCTGAATACAAATGCACGCCACACTTTTCACATTTTTATTTGTGAAATAATTCAACCATTTATCATTTTCATTATCATTATATTTTTGGTTGCAACATGACAAAATGTGGAAGATTAAGGGGTATGAATACTTTTTCAAGGCACTATATATGAACTGGAATAGGGTCCAAGGAATTAAGAGAGCATCCAGTGCCAGCACTAGAAGATCCTTAGTCTTGGTTACAAACATGGGTAACTTCTTCTTGTACCTGGAGGCCAAGCTGACCAAACTTGGAGTTCCCCTTTTTTGACACAAGAGAATAAACAAGTCAAGATGAAGGGACCAATCCCCTTGGTCCAAGGCAATGACGGCTGAGGTAATCAACCTTCCAATTGTCCAATCCTTAGATGTTAACAGCAGAGAGGGCTGGATGGTGTTTTCTGTTCATCACATGATCAGACTTACTTCTTTTAAGGCTGCCCGACTCCTGGTACCCCTTTGGTGGTTGATCAGACTGTATCCTGACCAAGTGACCATGAAGAACGGGAGGGGGGTCCAGTGACTCTGAGCTAGTTTTATTGCTCTGAGATCCAAGATGTTGATAGGGAGTTTGGCTTTCTTGGATGACCATGTTCCCTGAACTAAGATGAACATTCCTTCCCATCATTGTGTGCATACCTCCAGAGGGGTCTTCAGTGTCTAAGTTCCCAAAGGATTGACTATGGCCTTATAAGGCACCCTGTGGCGAGGTGAGCACCTGCCCCATTACAGGCCATCCCCCTCAGCGTAGACTCCGGGTACAGCTCCCAAAGTTATACCAAGGTTGCACTGATTCAGATGCACTACTTCTATTGTTAAAATATAAAACAGGGAGGAGTTCCTTAAAGAGCTGACTGAAGAATCTGAAATATAAAAACAAACTGAGGTCTCACAGAGAGGGGCGGGGTTATAGGAATAAAGCTTTGCCAGTGTCCAATCACCTGAAGGTACCAGCCTATAACCCAAGGTCTATGAATATTCAGCCTGTTTCCTGTATGATTAAGAACATTTTTGGCTTCAAAAAATGTAGTTCTTACTCCTAATTGCACTGAGCTATAACTAAACAAAACCAATACTGTGCTCGTCTTATTTCAGCACCGTAAATTTCAATTGGCCATTAAGGATTGCAGCAAAACTAACATTTTACAATAGGAACTCTTTATTGAATAAGGCTGTTCACTGCAAGTGCTCATGACTGACCCGACAGGCAAGAGACGCCTGTTCCAGCGACAACCAGGAGGGGTATTTCCCTTACCATGGATATTTACTCTCAATACCTTTTGTGTGTCCAGGTCAAGAAGTAATCAAATAATTTATAGATATACCTTAACCCTTTCACTGCCAGGCCCTGCGCTCCACTCAGGTAGCCAAACCATTTTCGCAAATTTTAAAAAAAAATTCCCCACTTACAACTTTCAGAGTTTGTTAAGAAACAAACAATATATTTTCTGAACGCATAGGACCCGTAGAATAAAAACAAGGTGCTACTGAATTTTTAGGTTGTGCAATAGTTGCAGAAATGTTTATCCCAAAATTATGTTTTCACTAAAAATACACTTTCAGGCCCAATGATATTTGCGCAAATGTTTTTCCTGGTGCCTTCATGGCAGCATACCAATGGTTAATAGCTCCGCCCCGATTAACCCACAGGACCACGTAACTCTATAAAAGAAAGAGTTACTCCCCCCTCAGGTATTCTTTTTTCCTGTCCTCATCCACTGCAGGATCACAGATCAGCCCTGCCTCACCGTCATATGGTGTAACCATTGCAGGTTCATGCTCTCCTGCAGGATGGAATCCCATCACTTGGACTGCTAAATGCATCACATAAGTATGGGAGCCTGTTTTTCTGTGGATCTTTTTGGGGCCTGTCTAAAACATCCAGGAGCACCTCCTTCTCCTCTGCGGCTTTTGGCTGACTATTCCAGGGCAAGACAGCACAAGGTACCTCTTTTAGAGCACTTCAGTGGAGTTCTTTTTTTTTTTTCCTCATGTGTACCTGACACTGCATTCATGTGCATCTGTCTCCATGTGCACCTAAACACTGCAGCCATGTGTAACTAGCACTGCCTCCATGTGCACCTAACATTGCATACTTGTACACCTGCCGATGCTTCCATGTGCATCTAACACTGCATCTGTGTACCTAGTGCTGCCTCCATGTGCACCTCACACTGCATACATGTGCACCTGGTGATGCCTCCATGTGCACCTAACATTGCATACTTGTGCACCTGCTGATGCTTCCATGTGCACCTAACACTGAGTCCATGTGTACTTGGTGATGCCTCCATGTGCGCCTAACTCTGCACTCATGAATTTCTGGCCTAACATTGCATCCCTATGTGCCTGGCGCTGCCTCCCATATGTACCTGGCGCTGCCTCCATGTGCACCTTACACTGCCTCCATGTGTACCCGGTGCTGTCTCCCGTGTACCTGGCGCTAGACGCTATACTCATATGTGCTGCCTCCAGGTGCGGTCCTCTCCTGAAGATTCCTTCCATTGGTGGGAGCCGTGAATGGCCTGAGAATACCGCCGGGTGCACCGCCATTCCCCCCCCCCCTTTCCCTGTGGGTGCGGGCGCTTCACGCGCGTCTCCTTGCACAGTCTCATCAACTCGGTGGTGGAGTCACAGCGCATGCGCAGTAGCCTTCTAAAGGCCGAGCAGCGGCCATCTTGGTACACCCTGTAGATTGAATGATTTTTGGCTAATTTAAAGCCCGCCAAAACAAAATAAGACATCTCCTATTCTTTGCTCCCTCCATTACCTTTTCATATAGCCTGAACAGTAGTATTAATGGTATATGTGTGGGTATGTATATATATATATATATATATATATACACACACATATATATATATATATATATATATATATATATATATATATATGTATGGGTGTATATCGATGTGTATGTACATCGGTATATTGGTAAATAATTAACAGTAGTATTAATTAGTATCCCCTTCCTATACCTTTACGTACTTAGATTTAATCTTAGCCCTAGCCGCTCTGATATTACAATGCTGCATCAATAAAGATCCTCAACATACCGCTAGGTAAGGGCTGCAACTAACAGGTAAGTTCCTTCATTCAAAGAGCACAGGGCATATGGAAACATTCTCTGTTTTTTTCCGCAAGCCCGCACCGAGAGCCACCCGCAGGGGTTCTCTCGAGGGAAATACCTCCCGCAGTAACGGAGGTCACCCCAGCATACCCCAACCAGGCATGACTCCCAGCGCAATTCTGCACATCCAGATGAAAACCTGTTGAGTTTGTGGGAACAAACCCTACTGGGAAAATTAGAGTATGGTCAAGGTCCGTCTAAGGAGGAAAGGGCAATAAAACACACTATTTTCTCTCCAGATTGGTTTAGAAGCTGATTCAGAAGGCGAGTCTTTTGCAGCCAAAAAGAACATATCAACATTTTGATGTCAGTTAGTAAAATCGCATCACATTGTTATGTTATTGCGTTTAAAGATGCGATTCAGTGGGAGGAAGATCCGGTATCCTCTGTCCAAACGTGAGTATATATTGTTTTTTCCCTCATCTGACAAAGAAAGCTTCGACCGTTACCTTTACGAGGTCAGAAGAACGAAGGGCGAAAAGTGGGGAAAGCACATCGCCTACAATCAATGTCTCAGAAGCAGATGCTCAGCTCCGACTTTGAGCGCGTCGGTCATGAGGCTAGCCGAGAATGCAGCCATCGATGTCCTGGGGTGCTCCTCCAGAGCCATGCTATACTTCATCACGACCAGAAGGGCATTTCGGCTAAAGCCATGGTCAGTGGACCCTTCTGCAACGCAATCCTGATGTCGCATATGATGGAAGAACCAATTTGGCGATATAAAAAAAAGATATATATTTCTTCCCCAAGATAGGAGAAGAGATTTCGCCTCACGGTCAGTTACCAAACAAAGATCAAGAGAGAAGAGGCTGGGAAGGCTCACGAGCCACCTTTCCCAAATTGGACAATTCTTAAAGACCGCGTCTTCGTCGGTTAAGAGCCAGAAGTCCTTCTGACCCCCCCCCCCCCTGATCCACAGGTCTGGCAGAAACATCAGGCCTTTCGTCTAGGTTGGAGTGGGAAAACTGCAATGGTCCATGCAGCCTCCACGATCCTTCAAGGGCTTATTCTTTTTTGGAAGTTCAATCCATCCTCCACCCACCTTCTCTCCGACCCACCAAATTCTGATCTCCAAGGGCGAGAAGGAAGCTCTCTTTCAGTGTATTCAAATACTTCTACACCAACAGGCAGTATTGCCAGTACCAAACTTGGAGGAACACCCGGGGCTCTACTCCCCAGTCCTTTCTTTTAGTTCCCAGGAAATCAGGGGCTGGAGACTCGTGTTGGATCCAGAGGGGTTGACGGATATGTTCGGGTAGAACATGTCATTCGGTACCCCTAGACACCGTAATTCTGTCAGTACGGCCAGATATTTGGATGGTCTCTAAATCTCCAGGATTTCTTTCCTTCACATTCTCATCCATCATCTTTCCAATCTTTTTCCCAGGTTGAAAGTAGGCGATCTGCGCCTCCACTTCCAATATCTTCCCTTTGGGATTTCATTAATCCCCAAAACCTTCACCAAGGTCTTAGCAACCATCCTGGCTTCCTTCGGGGAAAGGAGGTCAGGGTCCTGCATTTCGTCCAATTCAAGTGACTTATCTGCTCAGTCAATTGACGCCTACGGGCGTGGTGAAGGCGGTGTCACTTCCATCAGAGGATCCCTGAATTGGTATAGAAGGTGGAGGAAGTGAACAGTTGGTGTTTACAATCTCCGTTTTGGGCTTTCTGGCACAATGAAGAAAAGAGGCACCGAAGACAAATGAGAGTTATCGTGGAAACCAGCCTTGGGGGTGGGCATGGCCTCCCAACCTCCTAGTTCACCGCTCCCTGACCCATTCTTGCATCTGAAGCAAGTCAACTGGACTGGGGGGTGACACATCACCAAAAGAACCAGTTAGTACAAGGAAGATGGGGTTTCAACTCGGAGAGTATGATTTCCAATATCCTAGAGCTAAGAGTGGCATGGATGGCGCATCCAGTCCCTCTTCTTGGGAGCAAGTCCGTACTGGTTCAGATAGACGACAAAGCGGCAACGGCCTATGTTCAAAGCCTAGATGGGACACACAGCGGGTCTCTGCCCAGCGACGTGGCCCCAATTAGTTCATGGGCGGAGGACAATTTGGTCAATCTTCAGGCGGCCTACATCCCAGCCCCTGAGAATCAGCTAACCGATCGCCTTTCAAGGTCTTTCAACAGCAACAACGAATAGTCACTAGGCCTGTGGATTGTCCGGTGGATATACCAACAGCGGGGTACTCCCCATTGAGAGCTTTGAGCTTCCCGCTCAAAGCGAAACTCCTCTGCTTTTTATGAGATTCCCTCAAGATTACTCTGATACTGAGTTTCCTCCAGCTTCTATCGTCAGAGAAGGTCACTATCCTGGCAACCATGCCATACTGGGAAAGGAGACAATGGTTTCGACTCTCAGTCAAAATGGCTCGGTGCAGCCCACTTCCGATTCCACACACGGTTTCCACTATTAGTCAAATAGCTCAGTACAGCTTCCACACACGGACAACCTCCTATATCAAGACAACTTCTTTCTCCCACGTCCGGGGATCCTGGACTTGAAGCCATGAAAGCTGAGCAGAGCAGACTGGGTGACCTAGGGTGCTCGCATGGTGTCACCCAAACATTATTACAGCCAAGAGAGTCATCCACCTATGCCACCTTATATTAGGTTTCGAAGGGGATTCACAGAACTGGCAGAATCCAACTATTTCAATCCGCTAGACCCTGGGCTCCAAAGATTCTACTCTTTCTTCTAACTGGTCTGGACTTAGGCTGAAGTCTAAAGCACTCTGAAGGTTCAGCCTGTAGCCTTGTCAGCTTTGACGGGCGCACGCTGGGCACTGAATCTCCTTGTAGAACGTTTCCTGAAAACAGTCAAAGTCTGCGTCCTCCCGGGAAGACTCATACCCCACATGGGTGTCTGACAGATGTCTTAACAGACCCTTCCTTTGCACCCACTAAAGAGTGCATTGGGAGACATTACATTGGGAACCTACCTTGCTGATTGCTATTATGTCAGGTTGTAAGGCATCAGAAACACAGCCTCTAGGGGCACAGGAACCCTGCGTCACCTTTTTCCCAGGCAGGGTAGTCCTACAGCCTATTCACCAGCATGTCTCTAAAGTGTCTGCACTCTACATTCTCAGCCGGGTATGGCTTCTCCTGACTTTTGGAGAAGATCCAATCTCCTCAAACTACACGGTTTGGATATAGCCAGATCCCTGAGGCGTTACTTAGAACGAACACAACAGTTTCGCAAAGATCAATGTTCATTCATTATTGCCAAGGGCGCAAAAAAAGCAATGACGCGCTCCAAGCTAGTCCAAGGACGTATCGGGCTAGTGGTCTCCCAGTCCCAAGTGCGCCGAATGCGCACTCATCACGGGGAAAGTCCTCTGCCTCGGCAATGTTTGGGCTAGGGCCTCTCCGGAGACAATTTGCAGGACGGCTAGTTAGTCATCCTTCAGCACCTTCATGTCGCACTATACCCTAGACGCGGCAATCCTTATCTCCCGAGATTTGGGAGGGGGTCTCTTGGAACTATCAGTTCTGTAAACTCATTTAACTGTATTATTGCAGTACCCTCCCTGTAAGCGAGTTAATAACCATTGGTATGCTGCCATGAAGGCACCAGGAAAACTGAAAATTGTATACTTACCTTTCCGTAATTTTCCTTTCCTGGTGCCTACCATGGCAGCATACACCCTCCCTTCTATAATCCTTAAAGTTCTGAAGACTAGTTACAAGAATACCTCCTGAGGGGGGAGTAACTCTTTCTTTTATAGAGTTACGTGGTCCTGTGGGTTAATCGGGGCAGAGCTATTAACCATTGGTATGCTGCCATGGTAGGCACCAGGAAAGGAAAATTACGGAAAGGTAAGTATACAATTTTCCGTTATCAAAACATTATTTTTGTTAAAAATATCTAAAATCAATATTAGTGGACACAAACAATGCAAAATGTACAATATTCCTGCTAAATTTCCAACAAATATAAAAGCTAAAGCTGTATTGAGTTAACAACATTAGTAACCAACAAGAGTTTGTGAAAGACCACCCAAACCATACATTTTCTGAAAGCATAGGACCACTCAAATAAAAAAAAAAAAAAAAGGCTACTGGATTTTTAGGTCCTGCAATAATTGCAGAAATGTTTATCAAAATGATGTTTTCACTAAAATTTTCTGCCAAATTCCTACTAAGACCTTGTTCACATGGGGCATGCTAAAACGTACGCCTATGGAGGGCTGTATTTTCTCACACAGAGATAGATTCAGAAGTGTTCTGTGACATGCATCCTCGTTTGGCAGTCCCATTGATGTCAATTAGAACTTAGCAGCCACTGCTACCAATCTGACATTCAAATGGGTGCACAGCCCGAATACAGGCAGTGTGAATTTGGGGACATGCACCCACACAGATGTCACACTGATAGCAGTGGCTGTGTAGCTGCTGTGTCCCAACTGACATCAATAGGATTGCTTGCATGGAGGTGCAAAGAACATCTGTGCACACCCGTGCGGGTAAACGTAGCTTCACACAGGTGTACGCCGCTGTAGTACACCCTATGTGAATGAGGCCATGTGTTGTTTTTTTTTCAAACATTTTCTCTCAGTGACTATGTAGTTTCCTGCTTTCCCACTGCAGTGCTCTGTGCTGGCATAGCTGAGTAGCACATCCCACAGCACAATTGTCATCACACAGACTTGAATAGTATTGGCAGTACCTGAATATCTATGTGTATCTTACATTCTAGTTATAAGAGATCCTTTTAAAACTCATCAATGGAGAAAAACATGCTTTTACAATACCTTTGTCTTGTCCTCATTTTCTCTATGATATTCTGCCATCTGTTCCTCCATTTCCTCGATGACATCTTTTAATGTGTCCACTTGGTATACAAGATTGCTTTTTTCATTATCAAGCTGTGCATTGGATACCATAGCCTTCTTGTATTTGTCCTCCACTTCTACCAAGGAATCCTGTAGAAATGAGCAATGTAAACATAACAATAAGCAAATTGCATAGTAGCATGAATGGGAGTGATTTAATCCATTGAGCAGGGTGTGTATCAGCGTCTCCGTGAAGTAATCAGCGTCTTAATATTGGCTATTGGAACACTGAGTAAAATACAGGGGCATGCAGAGATTATTTCAAGCAAAAGAACAGGCAAGATTTGTTTTAGTAAATTTTGGAGCGTCTTTGTTATTTAGTTTAAAAAAAAAATAATTATACACACACACAGTGCATTGAAAAAGTATTCATCAGCCTTGAAATTTTCCACATTTTGATATGTTACAACCAAAAAACTTAAATGTATTTTTATGGGTTTTTTATGCGATAGATAGACCAACACAAAGTGGCACATAATTGTGAAGTGGAAGGAAAATGATTTTCATTTTTTTTTACAAATAAATATCTGAAAAGTGTGGCGTGCATTTGAATTAAGCTCCCTTTACTTGCATACACCTAACCTAAAATCTAGTGGAATCAATTGCCTTCAGAAGTCACTTAATTAGTAAGTAATTTAATCTTAGTATAAATACAGCTGTTCTGGGAAGCCCTCAGAGGTTTGTTAGAGAACATTGGTTAAACAACAGCATGGTGAAGGCCAAGGAGCACACCTGACAGGTCAGGAATAAAGTTGTGGAGAAGTTTAAAGTAGGGTTAGGTTATAAAAAAATATCCCAAGCTTTGAACATCTCACAGAGCACTGTTCAAGCCATCAGCCAAAAAATGTAAAGAGTATGGCACAACTGTAAACCTACCAAGACATGGCTGTCCACCTAAACTGACAGGCGGGGCAAGGAGAGCAGAAGTCAGATAAGCAGCCAAGAGGCCTATAGTAACTCTGGAGGAGCTGCAGGGAGCCACAGCTCAGGTGGGAAAATCTGTCCATAGGACAAATATTAGTCGTGTACACCACAAATATGTCCTTTAGGGAAGAGTGGCACAAAGAAAGCCATTGTTAAAAGAAAGTCATAAGAAGTCCCGTTTGCAGCTTGTGAGAAGCCGTGTGGGGGACACAGCAAACATGTGGAAGAAGGTGCTCTGGTCAGCTGAGACCAAAACTTGAACTTTTTGGCCTAAAAGCAAAACGCTATGTGTGGCGGAAAACTAACACTGCACATCACCCTGAACACACCATGCCCACCGTCAAACATGGTGGTGGCAGCATCATGTTGTGGGGATGCTTTTCTTCAGCACGGACAGGAAAACTGGTCAGAGTTCATAGGAAGATGGATGGAGCCAAATACAGGACAATCTTAAATCTCTGTTAAGAGTCTGGGGTGGAGGTTCTCCTTCCAGTAGGACAATGACCCTAAACATACAGCCAGAGCTACAATGGAATGGTTTAGATCAAAAGACTATTCATGTGTTAGAATGGCCCAGTCAAAGGCCAGACCTAAAACCAAATTGAGAATCTGTGGCAAGACTTGAAAATTGCTGTTGACAGACGCTCTCCATCCAATCTAAAAGAGCTTGAGCTATTTTGCAAAGAATGGGCAAAAATGTCACTCTCTAGATGTGCAAAGCTGGTAGAGACATCCCCAAAAAGACTTACAGCTGTAATTGCAGCGAAAGGGGGTTCTACAAAGTATTGACTCAGGGGGGCTGAATACAAATGAACGTCACACTTTTCACATACCGTATATACTCGAGTATAAGCCGAGTTTTTCAGCACTTTTTTTGTGCTAAAAATGCCCCCCTCGGCTTATACTCGAGTCTGTGTCCATCTTCAACTTTGTGTGCCTAATCCTGGCCAGCCGTAGATCCCCTGGCCAAGTTTGTTGTCCGGGGGACCTACGGCCGGGGAGCACCGATTTTTCAAAGCCGGGCACCCCTTCCATAGACTCTCATGTTAAACGTCAGTCTAGTCACACAGCACCGGAGATCAGGTAGGGAGATTGGGCACAGTGAGGCATGGGCACAGTGAGGCATGCACATGGACACAGTGAGGCAAAGTGAGGCATGCAGATAGACACCCTAGGCTTATACTCGAGTCAATAAGTTTTCCCAGTTTTTTTTTGCGCTAAAATTAGGTGCCTCGGCTTATATTCGGGTCGTCTAATACTCGAGTATATACAGCATTTTCCTTCCACTTCACAATTATGTTCCACGTTGTGTTGGTCTATCACACAAAATCCCAATAAAATACATTTACAGTTTTGATTGTAACATGACGAAATGTGGAAAATTTCAAGGGGTATGAATACTTTTTCAAGGCACTGTATACATAAAAAATTTAAATAAAAACACAAACAGCACAACAGTAAGCCAAAACCCCTATAATCCAGTATATTATAGGGTATATTTTTCTGACCTGAAATGGACTAACATACAACTACATGTTTAAAGCTTTCTCAAAATAAAATGTCTTAGGACCACACATGGATTTTCCTCAAGGGTGCTGGTCACTTGGATGCAGCTCTCATATACAGTATTCTTAAAACAGAGGTACAGTTCATTCACCAGCAAACATTTTGCAAGATGTTAAAAAAGTAAGCAAGTTATGTTTAAAAATACCAACTATCATGGATGTTTTTCATCCCTAAAGCTGGTCATACACACCAAGCAATCTTTTATGCAATTTTTTTTTGTTGAAATTGGGAACAGATATGGTGTATTTCCTTTACAGCCAATTGTGATTAACAATATAGCAATTTTTTAGATTTGGTAATTTTCAAGGAGAACCACCAACTATTCACAAAAACCCATTTCAAATAAGTGGACAGAAATGGCTACATCCCATTGGGAAATTGTCACCATCCTAGATGGTTGAGTGCAATCCACAAAAGCCAACTCATGAGAGTCAGGCGTAATTGTGCTAAGAAAGATGACTATGATTTACAGGCCAAAATTCTACTTGATAGATTTGAGGAAAAGGGTCACTGCTCCAAGGACTTCGTTCAAACTAAGATAGCAGTAGAAGAAATTAAGAGAGGATTTATTTAACCGCTTGCCGACCGCCTCCTGCACATATACGGTCGGCAGAATGTCACTGCTGGGCAAAGCAACATACTTGTACGTTGCTTTGAATTTTGCACCCTGCCGCGAGCTCCGTGACCGTGCCCACGGGACCCGCGGACTCGATGTCCGCCGATGTCCCGCGATCGTGTCACGGAGCTGCAGAACAGGGGGATGCCTGTGTAAACAAGGCATTTCCCTGTTCTTCCTTGTGACAGGACACCGATTTACTGCTCCCGGTCATCGGGAGCAGTGATGAATGTCATGTCACAGGCAGCCCAGTACCCACACAATTAGAATCACTCCCTAGGACACACTTAACCCCTTCCACGCCCCTAGTGGTTAACCCCTTCCCTGCCAGTGTCATTTACACAGTAATCAGCGCATTTTTAAAGCACTGATAGTTGTATAAATGACAAGGGTCCCAAAAGAGCGTCAAAAGTGTCCGCCATAATGTCGAAGTCACGATAAAAACCACAGATCGCCATCATAACTAGTAACAAAAAAAAAATAAAAAATTATAATAAAAATGCCATAAAACTACCCCTATTTTGTAGACGCTCTAACTTTTGCGCAAACCAATCAATTTATGCTTATTGCGATTTTTTTTTACAAAAAATATGTAAAAGAATACATATTGGCCTAAACGGAGAAAAAACATTGTTTTAAGTTTTTGGGGATATTTATTAAAGCAAAAAGTAAAAAATATTGCTTTTTTTTCATTTTCAAAATTGTTGCTCTACTTTTGTTTATATCGCAAAAAATAAAAACTGCAGAGGTGATCAAATACCACCAAAAGAAAGCTCTATTTGTGGGGGAAAAAAGGACGTCAATTTTGTTTGAGTCCAATTGTCAGTTAAAGCGACGCAGTGCCGAATCGCAAAAATGGCCTGGTCATTAGGCAGCCAAATCCTCCGGGGCTTAAGTGGTTAAGAAAAAAAAAAAAAGGCTAGCAAAAGAGATTTTGGTGTTGCTTTCATGACTGGCTTCACACATCAACACAAACCGATAGAAAAAATCATTCATAAGCACTGGCCTCTTCTTTTGAAAGATGTTGATCTAAATAAAATATTGCCAATTAAACCACAGTTCATCTACACCAAGCCCCCTACTTTATGTTTACAATTAGCACCCACCCAAGAAACTGTGTACGTTTTTGGATCAAGTCTTTTTTTTTAGCTGTGGGAGGTGTGTAATGTGTAGGACTTCTCGTCACAGGATTAGGAAGACCACACATTTCACCTCACATACCTGAGGTGAGTCCCACAAAATAAAAAAGTTTATCACGTGTGGGACAACGCATGTAACCTACCTTCTCACATGTCCATGTGGGTTGCAATATGTGGGCAGAACCACTAGGAAATTAGGAGTAAAGCCTCGTACACACGATCGGACTTCCATCCGACTTTTCTGTGGATTTTGGTCCGAAGGGCGTTGGCCGTGAACTTGTTCAGCATACACATGGCACATTTTCAGCCAACATTAACCAAATCACGTTTTTCTGCTCTTTACCGCCGCCCTGTAGGCAACTTGTGCTATTGTTTGATGTTGAGCATTGGTTCCGAGCATGCGTGTTTGTACTTTGGATTTTAGTTGGACGGACTTGCGTACACACGATCGGATAAACCGTCGTAACAGAATTATTGCCCAACAATTGGCGAGCATAAACAGCCAACTTTTGTTGTCGTTAATTCAGCCAACAATTGTCTGATGGAGCATACACACGGTCGGATTATCCGACACAACACGCCCGTCAGATAATTATGGCCATAAAGTTGGATCGTGTGTACAAGCCTTTAGACTTCGAACATGTGACTAGAATTAGGAAAGGCTATAGGCACCACAGTCTCTCCAACACCTTTAGACTTTACCATGGGAGGGATCCGAGTGGTTTGACATTCTGTGGCATTGACAGAATTGAGGGTCATTGGAGGGGAGGCAACCTTAAAAAGGGCCATCTCTCGCAACGAAACTCAGTGGGATACATCGCCTTAGAACAATTAGTCCATTGGGGTTAAACATTGAACTTGACCTTAATTGTTTTCCTTCTAATTGGTAATGGTCATTGAGAAGTTTTTAATTATAATTTTATTTGATTTAGAGGTTTATTCAGAATATTGTTATTCACATTTTTCTATTATTTTCATTCTTATTTTTATATTTAGTTTTATTTTCATGTTCTTTTCTATTAAAATTTTAATCATTTTTTAATACTGAATACTGATGTGTTATGCTATTTTAAGCACTTGCTTACTGGGCACTTAAACCCCCCTCCTGCCCAGACCAATTTTCAGCTTTCAGTGCTGTCACACTTTGAATGACAATTACGCGGTCATGCAACACTGTACCCAAATTAATTTGTATCATTTTTTTTTCCCACAAATAGAGCTTTCTTTTGGTGGTATTTGATCACCTCCGCGGTTTTTCTTTTTTGTTAATTTTTTTTTAAAAAGACAGATTTTTTTAAAAAATATTTATTTTATATTTTGTTATAAAATTTTGCAAACAGGTAATTTTTCTCCTTCATTGATGTACGCTGATGAGGCTGCACTGATGGGCTGCACTGATGGGCACCGATAGGCGGCACTGGTGGGCACTGGTAGGCGGCAGTGATAGGCAGCATTACTAGGTGGCACTGATTGGCATCACAGGTGGGCATTGATAGGTGGCACTGGGGGCACTAGCAGGTGGCAATGGCAGGCGGTATTTTTGGGCACAGAGGAGGCAGATGTGCCACCTTCCTCTTCGGGACCGATGTCCCTTGTAAACAAGCCGGTGATCGGCTTTTTTTTCTCCTCACGCTGTCAGCGCGAGGAGAAAAAAAAAACAACGATTACAGATTCTGTGTTTACATCATGTGATCAGCTGTCATTGGCTGACAGCTGATCACGAAGTAAGGGGCCGGGACCTTTGCGCGTGCAAAGGGGCGGACGTCTATTGACGTCGTCCCGGATTTTCAGGCCCACGCTGTAACCGTCATTTGACTATAGCGCGGGCCTCTAGTGGTTAACCACTTAATGACCGCCCACTGTAAATATACGTCGGCAGAATGGCACCGACAGGCAGAATCACGTATATCTACGTGACTGCCTTTGTATAGTTGGGGGGTCCGATCGGACTCCCCTTCTTTACAGTGAGCGGCCGTTATTCGTTTGGGAGCGATCAGGGATGAGGGGACAGCCGTTCGATTCCGGCCACCCCCTCTCGATCGCTCCCAGCGAATCGAATCCTTACCTGCCTGTGTAATGTTTACACAGGCAGAGGAAGTGATGTCATCTCTCCTGCGGCGCTCACATATACCGAGCGCCGCACAGGAGAAGATGCAGGTTAGTGCACAAAACACTACACTGACACCAGGACACATGGGCACATAAATCGCCCCCCCAGGCCCCCCCAGACACCCCAGATCACCCCCCAGCCACAGTGTCACTGATTGCAGTGACCATTTATTTACTGATCACTGCAATCAGTGACATTTGTGACTGTAAAAGTGTCACTAAAGTTAGTTTTAGGTCCAGTGTAGCCCCCTAACCCCCCCATATAAAGGTTTAACCCCCTGATAGCCCCCCAGATAACCCTTTCACCCCCTAGCACCGCCGTCACTAAGCGATCATTTTTCTGATCGCTGTCTTAGCGTCGGTGATACCGATCGGTAGCCAGTTATTTTTTTTAGGTTCGCCGCAGGTTTTTATAGCGTCAGGTACCCCCATATATTACATAATAAAGGTTTAACCCCCTTGATCGCCCCCCAGGTAACCCTTTCACCCCCTATCACCACTGTCGCTAAGCGATCGTTTTTCTGATCGCTGTCTTAGCGTTGGTGATGACGATCGGTAGCCAGTAATTTTTTTTAGGTTCGCCGCAGGTTTTTATAGCGTCAGGTACCCCCATAGATTATCTAATAAAGGTTTAACCCCCTTGATCGCCCCCCAGGTAACCCTTTCACCCCCTATCACCACTGTCGCTAAGCGATGGTTTTTCTGATCGCTGTCTTAGTGTCGGTGATGCCGATAGGTAGCCAGTAATTGTTTTTTAGGTTCGCCGTCAGGTTTTTATATAGCGTCAGGTACCCCCATATATTACCTAATAAAGGTTTTAACCCCCTAATTGCCTCTAGTTAACCCTTTCACCAGTAATCACCATATAAGTGTTACGGGTGATGCTGGTTAGTTTGCTTTTTATAGTGTCAGGGCACCCGCCGTATATAACCCAATAAAGGTTTAACCCCCTGGTCGCCCGGCGGGTGATATCAATTAGGTTTTAGCGTCAGAGAGGGTCTGCGTCACACCCCAGGCAGCGTCAGGTTAGTGCCAGTAACGCTAACACCCACGCGTGAAGCATACACCCCCCTTAGTGGTATAGTATCTGAACAGATCACTATCTGATCTGATCAGATCTATACTAGCGTCCCCAGCAGTTTAGGGTTCCCAAAAACGCAGTGTTAGCGGGATCAGCCCAGATACCTGCTAGCACCTGCGTTTTGCCCCTCCGTCCAGCCCAGGCCACCCAAGTGCAGTATCGATCGATCACTGTCACTTGCAAAACACAACACACATAACTGCAGCGTTCACAGAGACAGGCCTGATCCCTGCGACTCCAGTGCTGTAGGAGGTGATTTCACCACCACAGTTAAAAAAAAAAAAAGCATATATGCCGAAGCATTGGGGCAGCAGGGGCGGAGGAGCAATTTTGCTCCTAATGCCGCGTACATACGGTCGAAAATTCCGACGGAGGCTTGCCCGTGGAAAAGTCTGACCATGTGTACGCGGCATAACTTTTGCGGGAAGATGCCCCCATGCTTCGGCATATATAAATGGTGCATGTATGCCCATCATTAGAAGTGGGTGGATGAAGGGCGGTATTCTAATGGTGGGCATACCCACCGATCAATCTTTTTTTTTCGTTCAGCCAACAGGCTGCATGAAAAAAAAGATTACAATACATGTCCAACAAGGACCAGCAACGTACTGGTATGTTGCTGGACTTTGAATGTTTATACCAGAATGATGCCTGCGGGTTTAGGTATCATCTTGGTATCATTCTTTTCAGCCAGCGGCCGGCTTTCATGTAAAAGCAATCCTAGTGGCTAATTAGCCTCTGGACTGCTTTTACAAGCAGTGGGAGGGAATGTCCCCCCCCCCGGATATAAAAAGCGCCATTGGGAAATTGGGAAAGCATTTTATCACACCGATCTTGGTGTGGTCAGATGCTTTGAGGGCAGAGGAAAGATCTAGGGTCCAATAGACCCCAGTTTTTTTTTTTAAAAGGAGTACCTGTCACTACCTACTGCTATCATAGGGGATATTGAAAAAAAATATGGAAGCAACAGTTTAAAAATAAAATAAAAAAGCAAAATGAATAATAAAAAAAAAAAAAAAAAAAAGCACCCCTGTCCTGCCCTGCTCTTGCCCAATGGCGAACGCAAGCGTCGGTCTGGCGTCATATGTAAACAGCAATTGCACCATGCATGTGAGGTATCACCGCGAAGGTCAGATCGAGGGCAGTCATTTTAGCAGTAGACCTCCTCTGTAAATCTAATGGCGTAACCTGTAAAGGCTTTTAAAGGCTTTTAAAAATGTATGTAGTTTGTCGCCAATGCGCGTTTGTGCGAAATTTTAAAGCTTGTCGTGTTTGGTATCTATGTACTCGGCCTAAGATCATCTTTTTTATTTCATCAAACATCTGGGCAATATAGTGTGTTTTAGTGCATTAAAATTAAAAAAAAGTGTATTTTTTCCCCAAAAAATGCGTTTGAAAAATCGCTGCGCAAATACTGTGTAGAAAAAAAAATGCAACACCCACCATTTTAATCTGTAGGGCCTTTGCTTTAAAAATATATATAATGTTTGGGGGTTCAACATAATTTTCTTGCAAAAAAAAAAAATGTTTTCATGTAAACAAAAAGTGTCAAAAAGGGCTTTGTCTTCAAGTGGTTAGAAGAGTGGATGTAAGCTTCCTAATGTTGTGTATAAAATGCCAGAACAGTTCAAAACCCCCCCAAATGACCCCATTTTGGAAAGTAGACACCCCAAGCTATATACTGAGAGGCATGTCGAGTCCATGGAATATTTTATATGTTGACACAAGTTGCGGAAAAAAAGACAATTTTTTTTTTTTTTTTTTGCACAAAGTTGTCACTAAATGATATATTGCTCAAACATGCCATGGGCATATGTGGAATTACACCCCAAAATACATTCGGTTGCTTCTCCTGAGTATGGGGATACCACATGTGTGAGACTTTTTGGGAGCCTAGCCGCGTACGGGACCCCAAAACCAAGCACCGCCTTCAGGCTTTCTAAGGGTGTAAATTTTTGATTTCACTTCTCACTGCCTATCACAGTTTCGGAGGCCATGGAATGCCCAGATGGCACAAAACCCCCCCAAATGACCCCATTTTGGAAAGTAGACACCCCAAACTATTTGCTGAGAGGTATGGTGAGTATTTTTCAGATCTCACTTTTTGTCAAAGTTTTGAAAATTGAAAAAAAAAAAAAAAAATTTCTTTCTTCATTTTCAAAAACAAATGAGAGCTGTAAAATACTCACCATGCCTCTCAGCAAATAGCTTGGGGTGTCTACTTTCCAAAATGGGGTCATTTGGGGGGGGGGGTTTTGTGCTATTTTGGCATTTTATGGCCTTCGAAACTGTGATAGGTAGTGAGGAGTGAAATCAAAAATTTGCGCCCTTAGAAATCCTGAAGGCGGTGCTTGGTTTTTGGGGTCCCGTAAGTGGCTAGGCTCCCAAAAAGTCTCACACATGTGGTATCCCCGTACTCAGGAGAAGCAGCAAAATGTATTTTGGGGTGCAATTCCACATATAACCATGGCATGTGTGAGCAATATATCATTTAGTGACAACTTTTTGTAATTTTTTATTTTTTTTTTGTCATTATTCAATCACTTGAGACAAAAAAAAAAATATTCAATGGGCTCAACATGCCTCTCAGCAATTTCCTTGGGGTGTCTTCTTTCCAAAATTGGGTCATTTGGGGGGGTTTTGTACTGCCCTGCCATTTTAGCACCTCAAGAAATGAGATAGGCAGTCATAAATTAAAAGCTGTGTAAATTCCAGAAAATGTACCCTAGTTTGTAGATGCTATAACTTTTGCGCAAAACAATAAATATACGCTTGACATTTTTTTTACTAAAGACATGTGGCTGAATACATTTTGGCCTAAATGTATGACTGAAATTGAGTTTATTCGATTTTTCTTATAACAAAAAGTAAAAAATATCATTTTTTTTCAAAATTTTCGGTCTTTTTCCGTTTATATCGCAAAAAATAAAAATCGCAGAGGCAATCAAATACCATTAAAAGAAAGCTCTATTTGTGGGATTAAAGGACGCAAATTTTGTTTCGGTACAACATTGCATGTCTGTACAATTTATAGTTAAAGCAGCGCAGTGCAAAATTCTGAAAACAGCTCTGGTCCTTTATCTACAAAATGGTCCGGGGCTTAAGTGGTTAATATTTTTTCTCTTTCTTTCTTTTTTGTATCCTTAATTGTTAACTGAATTATTCAGTATGGAGGTCTTTTCAACAATGTCTAGTGTTCTAAATAGATCTGTCCATGCAATTGATACACTTTCTCTACAAGAGCTTTACTTAATCTATATTTGTAAATTACATTTATATGTACAATATGCTTGTGGTCTCACTGTTTTATTTGTGAGTGTTGTTAGCACAAAAGTAAAATAAATTAAATAAATATTTATGTAATAAGATTTGAGTATTGTATAGGAGTGACGTCCTTTGGATTAATTAACCACTTGAGGCCCCCAGAGCGTCATATGACGTCCTTGACTTTGTGGGGGTATATCTGAATGATGTCAAATCCCCCCCCCCCCCCCCCGCCACCCTCCGGTGCTTTTACCGACTCACCTGTGCGATCGGTGAGTCGGAGAACAGATCCGCCACCCCCGGATTTTTTTTTTATATAAGGCTTCTCAGCCTAGAGGTGAGATGTGGGGTCTTATTGACCCCATATCTCACTGTAAAGAGATCCTATCATGTCATATTGCTATTACAAGGGATGTTTACTTATTTAAGTGATCAAAAATTTTTATTTTTTTATTTTTTAAAGTGTAAAAAAAAAAAAAAAAAAGTTAAATTAACAATAAAAAAATAATTAAAGTGTCCCTGTCCCCGTGTGCTCGCAAGCAGAAGCAAACGCATACGAAAGTTCCGCCCACATATGAAAACAATGTTGAAACCACACATGAGGTGTCGCCGCGAACGTTAGAGCGAGAGCAATAATTCTAGCCCTAGACCTCCTCTGTAACTCAAAACTAGGGATGAGCTTCGTGTTCGAGTCGAACATACGTTCGACTCGAACATCGGCTGTTCGACGAAGATCGAACGACTTGGGCCGTTCGCGCCAAATTCGAGTGACGCGAACGGCCCACAATGCACTACGCCATCGCAGTGTCATCCAGGCGCTGTGATTGGCCAAGCATGCACTGTGACCCCGCATGCTTGGCCAATCACAGCGCCGGCAGCGAGGAGAGCAATGATTGGCCACAGGCAGGATGCCTGTGGCCAATTATTGCTGATGGGGTTTAGTACACGCCCCACATTATAAAAGGCCGCCAGCGCGGCGGCCTTGTGTAGTGTGTTCCGGAGCAGGGAAAGAGAAGCATAGGCAGGGACAGTGTCATTTTTTTTCCTTTACTAATCCTGGATTCCTTGTGTTTAGGGACAAATAAGGATAGGTAGGGAGAGTGTCAGTGTGTTATTCTGTGCTAAACCTTGTTTGTAGGGACAGAGAGGTACAGTGAGGGAAAGTGTCAGTGTGCTATTCTGTGCTAATCCTTGTTTGTAGGGACAGAGAGGTACAGTGAGGGAAAGTGTCAGTGTGCTATTCTGTTCTAAACCAATCTTGCTGAACCATATTTTCAATCCTTGAGTTTAGGGACAGAGAGGTACAGTGAGGGAAAGTGTCAGTGTGCTATTCTGTGCTAAATCTTGTTTGTAGGGACAGAGTAGGAGAGTGAGTGAAACTGACAGTGTGCTATTCTGTTCTAAACCAATCTTGCTGAACCATATTTGAAATCCTTGAGTTTAGGGACAGAGAAGGACACTCGTGGAAACTATCAGTGTGCTATTCTGTGCTAAATCTTGTTTGTAGGGAGGGACAGAGTAGGACAGTGAGGGAAAGTGTCAGTGTGCTATTCTGTTCTAAACAATTTTGCTGAACCATATTTTCAATCCTTGAGTTTAGGGACAGAGAGGTACAGTGAGTGAAACTGACAGTGTGCTATTCTGTTCTAAACCAATTTTGCTGTTCCATATTTGAAATCCTTGAGTTTAGGGACAGAGAAGGACACTCGTGGAAACTATCAATGTGCTATTCTGTGCTAAATCTTGTTTGTAGGGAGGGACAGAGTAGGACAGTGAGGGAAAGTGTCAGTGTGCTATTCTGTTCTAAACCAATTTTGCTGTTCCATATGTAGCAGGATGTCCATATGAAAGAAGGAATCCGGCTCCCTCCGGTGGTATAAGTGTTACAATGCAACTAATGCACTTTGGGACAGATATCAGCTAGGAGAAAATACTTTGTTGCTTTTAGTAAAAGACAGACTACATTACCCAGGGTGCATTGCAACACCGCAAAGCATTCTGGGCAGACTACTTAAACCAGGGGAGGGGCCAGCGTCTCTCTCTCTGGATCCAGCTCTCAATCAAGCAGGAAGTTGGCACGGAGGCCTGCTTCCTAAGGATTAGGCCAGAAGCCTGGGCCTAAATTACGGGAGTGCCTGAGGGATTTCCAGCAGAGGATCGTCCACAGCGTCCTGTGATTGCCCAGCAGAGACCGGAGTCGTGCATCACCATATGCTGTTAGTGACGGAGTCCGGAGACTGCAGCTGAAGCAGAAGCGTGGAGATCGAGTGACCGGGACAAGCCAGAGGAGACCATCTGAAAGTCGGGCCTGTTTGGTGAGAAGGGCACCTGCCCAGAATTGACTACTACCTTAGAGGAAAGTGATTTAGTTAGTGCCAGCCACACTTCACCTATCACGCCACAGCTTGCGGCCTAGTGTATCTCACTGGAGACTATGTGATCAGAGATTGGTGCATCCGTCATTAGTGGGTGGCAGGCACACGAGTAGTCAGGTATATTGCGGATAATTACAGCATCTTGTTGAAACCCTGTGGATTACAATTTAACTTGTGCACCGACGGTGGCTAGCGAAGACTTCATTGGAGAAAGGAACTTTGAGTGGGACGCAGATAGGCCTTGCTTACCTATTATAGGGAATGAACACGTGCAAGGTATTGCAATAAAGGGGGAGCTCGTGAGCAACCAGTTAGCCGTGCAGAGACACATATAGATACATGTACATATATATAGCTGATGTTATTTCCTGTTATTACCTAATCTCAGTGATACCTATCCTTATTGGTTTATTGACTCTGCAATGCGCATGCAGAGTCAACTGTGTGTATTCATGTGATTCTTTACCCTTCCCTTTTATACTGAGTAAAGGTACCTTTGATTAAGCATATAACTTGTGTGAAGTATCTCTGTCACTTAGAAGGACTAGTGACCAGCAAAGGTAATAACATTTACAGGTTATTGTGTGATGTATGCAGGATTGTGTCTCCTAATACTCAATAGGTCTCACACTCCTTATTCATATCAGTTGTGCTAAGGGAAGGTTTGAGCCACTTCCAGGGATCGATAGGCAGGACGTAGACCCAAATCAAACAAACAGCAGCTCCTACGGGGGTAGTGCTACACGTGGGGGCTCGTCCGGGATATTCTACGGTTCTGCAATCAACTTTCCCCCTAGACAGAACCCTTACAGCACAGAAATGGACCCTGCTGCCGTAGCCCGGTGGTGCAGGGATGAAGGCATCCTACCCGGAAATGGCCTGGTGGTTGAAATCCAGATTGAGGCCTGGGTAGAGGAGCAGCTAACTCCAGTCTTGAGAGCATTGTCCACGGACAGGAAGCCATGGGTGATTGACATAAAGACAGATACTGTAAATCCCCACACCTATGCATTATGTGAGTGGAGGAACGGAATCTCTGACTACTTCAAGGGTGCCAGCATAAAAACTACAAACCAAGTAGAACTCCTCCTGATACACCCAGAAGAGAATAAAGATGGCCCCACATCCACTACTTCAGGAGGCCCCAGCACAGGAGGGAGCGCCCAACAAAAGGGTCCCGGTTCACCACCATTGACCACCCTTAGCTCAGAATTGTGCGCTGTCCTGGGGGAGATTGTGACCAAGTGTAAAAAGGACCCTCCAGACTACCTGATGTCAGGATACAGGAAACTCAGGACCTTTTCTGGGAATAAACCTGTACCTTCAGTGGAAGATGGATTTGAAGAGTGGCTAGATGGCGCCACTCAGGCCCTAGAAGAATGGGAGGTGCCAGAACAACAAAAAAAACAACGGATTGTGGAAAGCTTAAAGGGGCCTGCTCTGGAGGCCATACGTAACCTCAAGTTAAGCAAGAAGGACTGCAATGCACAGGATTATCTGGATATTCTGCAGAATGTGTTCGGCGGGACGGAAAACGTCACTGAACTCACTTACCAGCTGGGGCATTGCTACCAAAAAGAGGGAGAGAAGCTGTCAGAATTCATAGGACGCCTGGATAAGATCCTGCATCGGATCCTACTGAAGAAAGGGATCGATCCAAGAAAAGTGGATGAGGCCCGTGCCCAGCAGGTGTTGAGGGGAGCTCAACCCTTGGACCCCATCGCATTATTGCTACGCACCCGGCGGGACGGGAGCAGCCTGGAATACCCCGACTTGATCCGGATAGTCAGGGAGGAGGAGGCCATGTTGGAAGACAAAAGGAGGAGTCAACACACCGAACCAACTGCCCGAGTCAGAATGTTAAGTGCAGAAGAAGGTGATTCAGAAGTTGAACTCCTAAAGACCCAGGTGTCACAACTAGTAGAAATGGTGTCCATGCTGACTAGCCAGGCCTCTGTGCCACACAACAAGAACACGTCAGAGGAACCAAAAAAACCTCCTAGCTCCAATATGGAACTAGTACAGAAGCCTAAGAGATTGATAACATGCTTCAATTGTGGGGGAATCGGGCATGTTAGAGCAGTGTGTCCCAGCCCAGATGAAGTTGCATCCAGATATCGCAAGCCGGCGGAAAACTTCAGAGGGCCCCGGTGAAGGAGTCAGCCGGGCGCCCACCAGTTTCCACGAACTCCTTCAAGAAGTCCAATGATCCAAAACATCAGAGTCAGGGACCTAAACCTCTGCCAATTAGGCCCCGTCCCACAACTCAGGCTGCTGTTGAACAGAAGGCCAGTGCACACCAGACCCAGAAGGGACTGAGACCCACCGGAAACTCAAGAAAAAAAGAAGTGAGGGTACAGGTAACTGAACCCAGCAAGAAGTCTGTGTTGAAGGAGTTCCCTGCCAAGTTAGTGGGGCCTTCTCCAGTAGTCTCCATACAAGTAGAAGGGATCTACACCAAGGCTCTTCTTGACACTGGGGCTCAAGTGACTCTTCTGTATAGGGATTTCTATGATAAACATCTTAAACATCTGCCCCTACAGAAATTAGAGGAACTGGAAATATGGGGTATTGGAACTCAGAGCTTTCCCTATGACGGTTACCTGCCAATCAAGTTGACTTTTGATCCCTCAGTGGCTGGGGAGACAGAGACCTTCGATACTCTGGCAGTAGTGTGCCCTCGCCCACCAGGGGCCAGCAAGAGCTCACTCATCATAGGGACCAACACTGATCTAGTCAGGCGACTGCTGACACCGTTGGCCCAACAGGAAGAAGCCCCGACCACAAGAGTCCACCCCATGTTATGGCAAGCCTACCAGCGCCTGGTACTGGAGCAGAAGGCCCCGGCTGAGGGAGTTGGCAAGATTTGGAAGCTAGACAAGACGGAGAAGGTATTACAACCGGGAGAGGTGACTTGCCTGAGGGCTTCTGTCAAGCTCACATGGAAACAGCCAGACCCCTTCATTGTCTTCGAACCAGGCCCACAGGAAAGACAGAAAGGGATTGAAGTAATCCCCGAAGTGATCCCATTGAAGGCCCTACAGAAAAGCCATGGGAGGGTTTCAGTGAGTATAAGGAACACTGCTAATACACCAGTGAAGGTGCCGGCCAGAATGCTGTTGGGCCAGGTGAATCCAGCCACCCCCATTGCCCCGTGTGAATTGAAGAAAGAAGAAAGGGGTGAAGTCACCATAGAGAAGCTCTGTTCTGAAGACACGGCCCTCCCACCAGAATGGAGAAAAAGGGCCAAAGCTCAACTTGCAAGGTGGGAAAAGATCTTCTCTAAAGATGAGTTTTATGTGGGGTGCGCAAGGAGTGCCACTCACAAGATACGCTTACAAGAAGATAAGCCCTTTAGAGAGAGAGTTCAACGGGTCCCACTGGGTGACTTAGAAGACTTGCGGGAACAGTTGGCTGAGCTGAAGAGGACGGGGATTATTCGAGAATCCAGGAGCCCTTACGCTTCTCCAATAGTGGTAGTCCGAAAGAAGAACGGGTCGCTGAGACTGTGCATCGACTACAGAACACTAAACAGAAGGACCATCCCAGATCAATGCACCACTCCCCGAATTGAAGACGCCCTGCAGAGTCTGTCAGGGGCCAAGTGGTTCAGTGTAATGGATCTAAAAAGTGGATATTACCAAATCCCCATGCACCCTGAGGATCGGGAGAAGACAGCCTTCATCACCCCTGTGGGGTTCTTTGAGTTCAACCGTATGCCTCAAGGGTTATCAGGAGCCCCCACCACTTTCCAAAGGCTAATGGAGAGAACCGTCGGGGACATGAATCTAATAGGAGGTACTGGTATATTTGGACGACGTCATCGTGTTCGGGAGAACCCTAGAAGAGCATGAAGAGAGACTGGAGAAGGTCCTGAAGAGGCTCAGTGAAGAGGCCCTGAAACTCTCCCCAGAGAAGTGTCAATTTTACCAGTCCTCAGTCCATTACCTGGGCCATATCGTTTCTGCAGAAGGGGTGGCCACGGACCCAGAGAAGCTGGATGCCGTCACCTCTTGGCCGAGACCTACCAACGTGACTGAGCTTCGGTCATTCCTGGGGTTCTGTTCTTACTACAGAAGATTTGTAGAAGGATTCGCCAAGATTGCCAGACCCCTGAACGAGTTACTCAGAAACGAAGGGGAAGATGATGTTCCAGAGCTAGTCAAACCAGTGAAACTCACCATGGGACCCCGAAGGCCCAAAGAGTCGATTCAAGATCAGTGGACAGGGGAGTGCGAGGAAGCCTTCCAGATGTTAAAGAAGAGTCTTACCACTGCACCAGTCCTGGCCTATGCTGATCCAAAGATGCCTTATGAACTGCATGTAGATGCCAGCCGAGATGGGCTGGGTGGGGTGCTGTACCAGGAACATGATGGTTACCCTAAGACCCGTCGCATATGTGAGCAGGAGTCTGATACCTGCTGAGAAGAATTACCCCACCCACAAGCTTGAATTCCTGGCCTTGAAATGGGCAGTGGTAGACAAACTGAGAGACTACCTATATGGGGCGGAGTTTGTGGTGAAGACAGATAATAATCCGCTCACCTACCTTCTGACCGCTGCCAAGTTGGATGCAACGGGACACCGGTGGTTGGCTGCCCTTTCAAGCTTCACCTTCAGCTTGAAGTATCGACCCGGAGTGGGAAATAGGGATGCAGATGCCCTGTCCAGGAGGTCTCATGCCCCCACCGACCCTACCGAAGAATGGGCCCAACTAGACCCAGAGGGAGTGCGAGCCCTATATCAGGGGACAGAACTTCAAGCCAGAGGTGGGTCAAGAGCTGAAGAAATTGGGGTCTCAGCTGTTGGAGTACCGAAGTGCTATTGCAGTGTGACCCAAGTCGAAGGGGAGGGCTTGCCCAAGCTGACAAAAAGGGATTTGAGAAAGGAGCAAGAAGAAGACTCTTTAGGGAAACTCCTGATAAAGGCCCTGGAAAGCCAGCGTCCCGAGATGCTTGAAACAGACTCCCCAAGAGAAGTCCGATTGTTGCGCAGGGAGTGGGATCGGCTACACATACGTCAAGGGGTGGTCTACCGAAGGGGCCCCTCTGACGACTCAGAAGAGAAGTGGCAGCTGTTTCTACCAGCCAAATATCGAGAAGCGGTCCTAGCTGCCCTCCATGACAACCATGGTCACCTAGGGTCCGAACGGACTTTTCACCTTATACGGGATAGGTTCTATTGGCCCTGCATGCGGGCTGAAGTGGAAGGATATTGCCATTCCTGTGTCCGATGCATTCAAAGGAAGACCTTGCCACGTCAAGCAGCCCCAATGGGCCATCTGCAAAGTCAGGGACCTATGGAACTGGTGTGCATTGACTTCCTTTGCCTGGAGCCTGATCTGCGTGGTCAAGGGAATGTCTTGGTGGTAACAGATCACTTTACCAGATATGCTCAAGCATTCCCAACAAAAGACCAGAAGGCCTCAACAGTAGCCAAAGTACTGGTAGAAAAATTCTTGTGCACTATGGTCTACCCCAACGCCTTCATTCAGATGAGGGCAGAGACTTTGAAAGCAAATTAATAAAGAAGTTATTAGACCTGTTAGGCATCCAGAAGACCAACCCCTTATCACCCACAAGGAGATGCTCAGCCTGAACGGTTTAACCGGACTCTCTTGGATATGTTGGGGACTCTGAGTTCAGAGAAAAAGCAGCATTGGAGCAAGCATGTAGCTGCCATAGTGCATGCCTACAATAGCACTGCCAGTGATGTCACCGGGTATTCCCCATACCGTTTGATGTTCGGGCGGGAGGCTCGGTTGCCAGTGGACTTGGCCTTTGGCATATCGCTGGATCATACCTCAGCAGCATCCCACAAGGGGTATGTAGACCGATTGAGAAAGAGTCTGAAGACAGCTTTTGAAAAGGCCCAAGCAGCATCTGACCAACGGGGGCTGAGAAATAAAAGAAACTTTGACCTAAAAGTCAGAATTCAAGATTTACAGCCAGGAGATAGAGTGCTGTTGAGGAACTTGGGAATTCCGGGAAAACATAAGTTGGCTGACCGTTGGAAATCCCAACCTTATGTTATCTGCAAGAAGCTGGAAAACCTTCCTGTGTACCAATTTAGGCCAGAAGGAAGCGTGGGACCGTTAAAGACCTGGCACAGGAATCACTTGTTGCCCCTCTCCGAGGCAGTTCGCATGCCTCCTGCATCTGACTCACAAGAAACCCCTTCAACTTCTCAAGGTTCCAGACCCATCACCCGATCTCAAACAGTGCTTCCAGATGTGAGAGATGGAGACTCTGACAATGAAGGTCAAGAGGATGAAGAAGCAGAATCTGACTGGTTGTGGTCATCCCAATTGCCAGAACCCACGACCACCTCCCAAACCTCACCCAAAACAGTTGACAATGGAACTCTTCGGGCAGAGGCTCCTGAATTCGTGCCTTCAAACATTCTCATTGAGGAGGTAGCTGATGACTCAGACTCTTTGTCAATGGAAGACCCAGAAGAAGGGTCGTTGTCTCTATCTGAAGGAGAGCGGGACGCTCCTGAAGTTCTGGAGCCCAACATGCCTGAACTAGATGAGGAAGCCCCTGAAGAGCTTCTAGAAACAGCCAGCCCCAATGTCCTTGAGAATATGATACCTAAAGAGCAGAGGGAAAGAAGAGTAATTCACCCCCCAAAAAGACTGACGTACGACCAATTGGGTGAATGCTCTGAGGAGGCCATCATCACTTCTAAGAGAACCATTGATCAGTCTAGCTCTTCCACTCCAGATTCAGATTCAGTGGAAGACAACCCCAGCTCACTCCCTAGCACATCTGAAACAGACACCCAAGTGTCGGTGGTCCGTATACAGGACAACCTCCCTCCTTGTGATAATTGGTGGGAGGTTCCTCTGTCGGCTCTGTGTTATGATATGAGCTGTTTAAGTTTAAATCCTAGTTATGAAAAGGCAAGTTGTTTATTGTCATGCATAAACTAACAAATTTCCCTGCAGGTATTGCCAAAGTATGTGTTAGGTTACATACTGTTGTCCTCTTTGGGGACCAAAGACTTAAAGTGGGGGGAGTGTGTAGCAGGATGTCCATATGAAAGAAGGAATCCGGCTCCCTCCGGTGGTATAAGTGTTACAATGCAACTAATGCACTTTGGGACAGATATCAGCTAGGAGAAAATACTTTGTTGCTTTTAGTAAAAGACAGACTACATTACCCAGGGTGCATTGCAACACCGCAAAGCATTCTGGGCAGACTACTTAAACCAGGGGAGGGGCCAGCGTCTCTCTCTCTGGATCCAGCTCTCAATCAAGCAGGAAGTTGGCACGGAGGCCTGCTTCCTAAGGATTAGGCCAGAAGCCTGGGCCTAAATTATGGGAGTGCCTGAGGGATTCCCAGCAGAGGATCGTCCACAGCGTCCTGTGATTGCCCAGCAGAGACCGGAGTCGTCCATCACCATATGCTGTTAGTGACGGAGTCCGGAGACTGCAGCTGAAGCAGAAGCGTGGAGATCGAGTGACCGGGACAAGCCAGAGGAGACTATCTGAAAGTCGGGCCTGTTTGGTGAGAAGGGCACCTGCCCAGAATTGACTACTACTTTAGAGGAAAGTGATTTAGTTAGTGCCAGCCACACTTCACCTATCACGCCACAGCTTGCGGCCTAGTGTATCTCACTGGAGACTATGTGATCAGAGATTGGTGCATCCGTCATTAGTGGGTGGCAGGCACACGAGTACTCAGGTATATTGCGGATAATTACAGCATCTTGTTGAAACCCTGTGGATTACAATTTAACTTGTGCACCGACGGTGGCTAGCGAAGACTTCATTGGAGAAAGGAACTTTGAGTGGGACGCAGATAGGCCTTGCTTACCTATTATAGGGAATGAACACGTGCAAGGTATTGCAATAAAGGGGGAGCTCGCGAGCAACCAGTTAGCCGTGCAGAGACACATATAGATACATGTACATATATATAGCTGATGTTATTTCCTGTTATTACCTAATCTCAGTGATACCTATCCTTATTGGTTTATTGACTCTGCAATGCGCATGCAGAGTCAACTGTGTGTATTAATGTGATTCTTTACCCTTCCCTTTTATACTGAGTAAAGGTACCTTTGATTAAGCATATAACTTGTGTGAAGTATCTCTGTCACTTAGAAGGACTAGTGACCAGCAAAGGTAATAACATTTACAGGTTTATTGTGTGATGTATGCAGGATTGTGTCTCCTAATACTCAATAGGTCTCACACTCCTTATTCATATCAGTTGTGCTAAGGGAAGGTTTGAGCCACTTCCAGGGGTTGATAGGCAGGACGTAGACCCAAATCAAACAAACAGCAGCTCCTACGGGGGTAGTGCTACACATTTGAAATCCTTGAGTTTAGGGACAGAGAAGGACACTCGTGGAAACTATCAGTGTGCTATTCTGTGCTAAATCTTGTTTGTAGGGAGGGACAGAGTAGGACAGTGAGGGAAAGTGTCAGTGTGCTATTCTGTTCTAAACCAATTTTGCTGAACCATATTTTCAATCCTTGAGTTTAGGGACAGAGAAGGACACTCGTGGAAACTATCAGTGTGCTATTCTGTGCTAAATCTTGTTTGTAGGGAGGGACAGAGTAGGACAGTGAGGGAAAGTGTCAGTGTGCTATTCTGTTCTAAACCAATTTTGCTGAACCATATTTTCAATCCTTGAGTTTAGGGACAGAGAGGTACAGTGAGTGAAACTGACAGTGTGCTATTCTGTTCTAAACCAATTTTGCTGTTCCATATTTGAAATCCTTGAGTTTAGGGACAGAGAAGGATAGGCAGGGGACAGTGTCAGTGTCATTGTTGCTAAGCCTCCTGCACAGTATACTCCTGAAGGTAGCCCTTATTGCTCTTTTTCCCATCTCCCTGCAGGCCATCCATTAAAATGTCTGGAAGGCAAACAAGGAGAGGCAGACAGTCAGGAGGCAAAAAAAGAGGGCAAGCAGGCTCTGTGTCTGGGGGCAACAGTGCTGGTCGTGGACGCGGTGCATTGTCATCAGCACATGGCCATGGGACACGCTTGTCCTTTTCGGCAGCTGGACATGTTGAGCCACATCATGCCGAAGACTTGGTAGAGTGGATGACCAAGCCCACCTCATCCTCCTCATCCTCTCTCACCCAGGCTCAGGGTACTGGCAAAGCAGCTGCCAAAGCGTCCTCTTCTCTGGTATCATTATCTTCATTAGTCAATCCTTCCCTAGACCCACCATGTCCTCCTCCTGAGGAGTCCCCCGAACTGTTTGAGCACAGTGTTGGGTACATGCTCCAGGAGGATGCCCAGCGTTTCGAAGGATCTGATGATGATACCCAGCTAGAGGAAGGCAGTAGCGTGAGAGCAGAGAGAGGGGATGCTCAAGAAGGACACCAATCTGGCAGTCATGCTCCAACAGCTGCAGCATACTGCCAGATTGGCTCCAGTGATGAGGAGGGAGGGGATGATGAGGTCACTGACTCCACGTGGGTGCCTAATAGGAGAGAGGAGGAGGAGGAGGATGAGGAGGAGGCACATCTCCAACGAGGCAGGATGCCCTTGAGTGGCCAGCGTATGGGCAGCACACCGACGGAATCACACCGCAGAGCTCCGCCTGTGCAGGGCGCTGCCTCTGCCCGTCATTCAAAAAGTTCTTTGGTGTGGGCCTTTTTTGAGGCGAGTGCATCAGATCGCACAGCTGCTGTTTGCAACATATGTCTCAAGCGTATATCGCGTGGCCAAAACATCAGCCGCTTGGGCACCACATGCTTGATCAGACATATGTTGACCTGCCATGCAGCTCGTTGGCAAGCCTACCTTAAAGACGCACACCAAAGAACAAAGCTGACCTCTTCTTGCACCGCATCAGCTGGGATCTCCAACCCCACTATACCTTCACTCCTCTCTGAAACCTGCTCTGAGAGGAATGAAGGTGTAGAATTAGGTGTGTCACAGCCAAGTACTTGCGGGCACTCTGCTAGCAGTACACCAACGTCCGATTCTAGCAGGCAAATTTCCCTGCCCCAGCTGCTGGACCGTCGAAAGAAGTTCACTCCCAGCCATCCACATGCCCAGCGGTTGAATGCTAGCTTGGCTAAATTGCTAGCGCTTCAACTGCTGCCTTTTCAGTTGGTAGACTCGGCCCCCTTCCGTGAGTTTGTGCAATGTGCGGTTCCTCAGTGGCAGGTTCCCAAACGCCACTTTTTCGCACGGAAGGCGATTCCGGCTCTCTACAGGCATGTGGAAGGCAATGTCTTGGCCTTGCTGGACAGGGCGGTCAGCGGTAAGGTGCATATTACCGCTGACTCATGGTCCAGCAGGCATGGACAGGGACGTTACCTTTCTTTCACGGCCCATTGGGTCACTCTTTTGGCAGCTGGGAAGGATGCAGGACAAGGTGCAGTAGTGTTGGAGGTTGTTCCACCGCCACGCCTCCAAAATGCTACTACTGGTTGTGACACACCTCTCTCCTCCACCCCCTCCTCTTCTTCTTCCTCCATGGCCTCTTCCTGTGGTTTGTCCTCGGAACCAGCGGTGCTCCGTAGGCGTTCAAGTGGCTACGCAAGTACGCAGGCAAAAAGATGCCATGCCGTGCTTGCGCTGGTGTGTTTGGGGGACAGGAGCCACACTGGGGCAGAGGTCCTGTCTGCTCTGCAGGGGCAGGCCGAGAGGTGGTTGACGCCACGCCAGCTTAAGCCAGGAATGGTGGTTTGCGACAATGGCACCAACCTCCTCTCCGCCCTCCGACAGGGACAACTGACCCATGTGCCCTGTATGGCTCACGTCCTTAACCTGGTGGTGCAGCGGTTCTTGGGCAGGTACCCGGGCTTACAGGATGTCCTGAGGCAGGCCAGGAAAGTCTGTGTGCATTTCCGCAGATCTTATGCCAGTGCTCGCCTGGCTGAGCTGCAAAAGGAGTTGAACCTGCCCAAGAACCGCCTTATATGTGACATGCCCACCAGGTGGAACTCAACGTTGGCCATGCTGCAGCGGCTGCACACGCAGCAGAGGGCCATCAATGAGTACCTGTGCGACTACGGCACCAGGACAGGGGAGCTCAAGTTTTTTTCACCACGCCAGTGGGGCATGATCAGGGATGCATGCACTGTCCTGGCACCATTTGAGGAGGCCACGAGGATGGTGAGCAGTGACAGTGCATGCATCAGTGACACTGTACCTCTTGTCCACCTGTTGGAGCACACGCTGCATGGAATAATGGACAGGGCACTTGAGGCAGAACAGAGGCAGGAAGAGGAGGACTTCCTTGCCTCTCAAGGCCCCCTTTACCCAGACAGTGTTCCTTCTGTCCCACCCATCGCACAGGAAGAGGAGGAGGAGGAGGAGGAGGAGGAGGAGGAGGAGGATTGTGTCAGCATGGAGGTGGAGGCTGGCACTCAGCATCATCAGCAGCAGTCTTTTAGGGATGATTTACAGTCCCAAGAAACCAGTGGACTTGTACGTGGCTGGGAGGAGGTGGCTGCGGATCATGTCGTCCTTAGTGACCCAGAGGACTCCGGACTGAATGCCTCAGCTAACCTACGCTGCATGGCCTCCCTGATCCTGCAAAGTCTGCGGAAGGATCCTCGTATTCTTCGGATCAAGGAGAGGGACCATTACTGGCTGGCCACTCTCCTTGATCCACGGTACAAGGGTAAGGTTGCGGACCTTATCTTACCGTCGCAGAGGGAGCAGAGGATGAGACAACTCCGGGAGGCCTTGCAGAAAGGTCTGTGCAACGCGTTCCCAGAGACTGGGAGGTTACAAACTCCTGGTCCTGGACAACGAGTTGCTGAGGCTTCGGGCAGTCAAAGAAGGAGCGGTGGGGAAGGTGGCCGTCTGACCGATGCGTTCAGACGATTCTTTAGTCCGCAGCCCCAAAGTATGATCGGTTCCAGCAACCATCGCCAGCGTCTGATATACATGGTCCAGGAATACCTAGGGGCAAGGTCAGACTTGGACACCTTCCCCACCGAAAATCCTCTGGCTTACTGGGTCTTGAGGATGGATCACTGGCCAGAGCTTGCACAGTATGCAATTGAGCTATTGGCCTGTCCTGCATCCAGCGTTCTTTCAGAACGCACATTCAGTGCTGCTGGAGGATTTGTCACGGATCACAGGGTGCGCCTGTCCACCGACTCGGTTGATCGACTGACTTTCATCAAGATGAACCAGTCTTGGATCACCACCAGCTACCACACACCTGATGCTGATATAACAGACTAATTGATTTTAAAATGTCACATCCCTTCAAGACTGATGCTGATGCTGAGTGCCTGTGCTGTTATGTTGACTGGCTATCCTCCTCCTCCTCCTCAATGATACGATTAATGATGATAGCTTGGAAGATCATTTTGGCTTATGGGTGACGCCACCAGTGGCTAAGGCCCAATTTTTCAGCCCCTGTTTAACAGGGGCGTGCAATTAAAATTTTTGATGCAATACTTTGCAACAGGCCTCATTGCTGTGCTCCAAGTACAGTATCTGTGAGGGGTTGCAGTGTTGTGCCACCAGTGCCTAAGGCCCAATTTTTCAGCCCCTGTTCAACAGGGGCATGCAATTATGATTATTGATCTAATAATTCACAGCAGGGCCCATTGCTGCGCCCACCAAGAGTAACTGTCAGGCCTTACAGTGTTGTGGCACCAGCACCACCACCACCACCACCACCACCAAAGGCCCAATTTTTCAGCCCCTATTCAACAGGGGCATGCAATTATAATTATTGATCTAATAATTCACAGCAGGGCCCATTGCTGCGCCCACCAAGAGTAACTGTCAGGCCTTACAGTGTTGTGGCACCAGCACCACCACCAAAGGCCCAATTTTTCAGCCCCTATTCAACAGGGGCATGCAATTATAATTATTGATCTAATAATTCACAGCAGGGCCCATTGCTGCGCCCACCAAGAGTAACTGTCAGGCCTTACAGTTTTGTGGCACCAGCACCACCATCAAAGGCCCAATTTTTACTACCACTGATCAACAATTATATGTTATTACAATTCCTGATATTATACTTGACAGCAGGGCGTTCCAGCACCCACCAAGAATAACTGTGAGTGCTTTCAGTGTTGTGCCAACACCAACACCTAAGGGGCCAATTTCTGCAGAGTATATACGGCAGGTCCCTACTTTCAAACATCCAACTTACAAACGACTACTACTTGCAAACGGAAGAAGACAACAGGAAGTGAGAGGAAATCTACCCCTTGGAAGGAAAATTCTCTCCTGTAAGAATTAATATGGGAGAAAGGTGTCTCCTCTCTACTGATGCTTTATCACCAATCCTTGTTTCAATAAAAAACACCACATTTCAAAAACAGTTGTCATTGGGACGCAAAGTGAGGTGAAATGTTCTGAACAGGGGCACAGACAGCAAAAAAAAATGTGACAGGGGTGATAACCGTTCCCTATGTTTTCCAAAAAGCTAAAAAAAAGGAATTTGGCATGGAGCTACACTTAAACAATGCAGCTGTTCAAAATTACAAACAGATTCTACATAAGAACAAACCTACAGTCCCTGTCTTGTATGCACCGCCTGTATACGGCTGTTCAGAGTATATAGGTCCTTTTTTATTTTGTGTGCGGGGTTCCCCTTAATATCCATACAAGACCCAAAGGGGCTGGTAATGGGCTGGGGTAGGGGGGGGGGTTGATGGGGTAGCTATGCCATTTTTCCTAAAGATTTTCATCCATATTACCGGGACCAGACATTGCATTAAAGCCGGAAGCAGTTTTAAATGGCTTTTTTTCCTTTAGAAGTGTCATTTTGTGCAGGGACAGTTCTAAACACGGGAAACACGTGGCACTTCACAGGCATACTTTAGACACCCCCCAGGTACAATATTTAAAGGAATATTTGACTTTTTTTTTTTTTTTCACTTTATGCATCATTAAAATGACTGCTCCCGGAAAACGTCCGTTTTTAAAACTTCTTTTTGCATTGATACATGTCCCCTGGTGCAGAACCCGGGTTCCCAAACTCTGTTTCGGACAATAACATGGATAATAGTCGTTATAATTAGCACTTTAGAATCCGAACGTTCGCATCCATTGTATTTAATAGGGTTCTAATGTTTGTGCGAACTTTCGGTCCGTTCGCGGGTTCTGGTGCGAACCGAACCCGGGGGTGTTCGGCTCATCACTACTCAAAACATGTAACGAGTAAATAAATTTAAAGCGTCGCCTATGGGGATTTAAGTACCGAAGTTTGGCGCCATTCCACGAGCGTGTGCAATTTTGAACCGTGACATGTTCGGTATCTTTTTACTCGGCGTAACTTCATCTTTCACATTATGCAAATAAATTGGGCTAACTTTAATGTTTTTTTTTTAAAGCATGAAACTGTTTTTTTTTCCCCAAAAAAGGCGTTTGAAAAATTGCTGCGCACATACCGTGCGAGATAAAAAGTTGCAATGACCGCCATTGTATTCTCTGGGGTCTCTGCTATAAAAAATATATAGTATAGGAGCGAAGTGTCAGAATTGGCCTGGGCCTGAAGTGGTTAAAGGGAAAAAATATTTAGTTCAATTGTCGTAGTTTTATAATGGTGGGAACCATTTCCATGTGGTGACCAACGGTCGTCTAACCCAGTGTTTCTCAACTCCAGTCCTCAAGGCGCCCCAATAGGTCATGTTTTCAGGATTTCCCTCAGATGCAATGGCTGTGGTAATTACTAAGGCAGTGAAACTGATCAAATCACCTGTGTAAAATAATGGAAAGCCTGAAAACATGACCTGTTGGGGCGCCTTGAGGACTGGAGTTGAGAAACGCTGGTCTAACCAACCCAATGGCCACAAGCTTCCCTGGTTGGAGACATGTTTGTCCAACTGACAAAATGGCCGCTTTGGGGCTTCTGATTGGCTGACTATAGGGAAGGTAACCTTTGTATGTATATAAGTCTGGCTTTGTTAACTGGAAATGAAGTCCTTTGAAGACGCCCTATGGGAGGGCGAAATGCATTGACGCGATTTCCGGTTCCGAATCCACGAGACGTCACTTCCAGTTTTCGATTGGAACGCACACTGACGGCGTTCGCCTGCTGTTTTAAACTGTCGCTGGATTCATGCTTATTTTTAACCTTCAGTTTGTAAGTACTTGTCCACTTGCGCAATAAATCTCTTGGTCAACAGTACTTCACTATGGCACCTTTTCTTTTTATTATTTCTGCTATCATGATCCACATTTGATGTTTACAAATTACGGAGATCTTCTTGTTGCACTGATGTGATCTAGCCATCCCTGGCCAACTTCTCAAAGCCTGAACGACCCCCAGACTGAAAAGCTAGGGGTCCATTCCAACCAGTGAGTGGGGACACAGGAGGGAGTGTGGCGCACCTTGAGTTTTGGAGCACGACCGCACTTTAATATTGAGCACACCATATATAAAAAAATTTGGACTTTTATGAATTATTGCATCTAATGTCTGCATTTTATTTTATTATACTTATTTGCGAGCACGGTAATTCTTTTTAGTTGGTCATACACAGCTTTTTTTGGCTCCCCAAAAATCGAACAGATTCTTCCATCCATGCCAAACAGCACAGATAGACAGACAGCACTAGACAGATGAATCTCCCGTGCAGATAAAGTATTCTGGCTGTCAAAACAACAAGCAGTGCCTGCATCTGATCGGATACAGTTTATGTTCGACCTACAATTTTTTGTCCAGCTCCTTAGATTTTTCAGTCAAAAGATGACCAGCGGTCAGATGCTGACAGAGCCCTCCATGGAGGGAATTTAAACTGGTTCATCAAGAAATGCCAGAAAATTACTCCAAGTATGGCCAGCTTTTGCTACTTATCCCTACACTGAACAAATATTGCAAATCATGCTCAATATGAATACACCTTTTGAAGATCTGCCAGTGTACGGCTGTCCTTCCATAGAAGCATTCTAAAAAAGTGAAACTGTGCTATTAGACCAGTCTAGGTCAGTGTTAACCACTTTTTAAGGTCAAGGTACCCTTTAAAATTTTGCGCAAAGCTCGAGGCACCCCATTCCAAAATGTAAAAAACTGAATAGTTATACAAAATGCAGCAACATACACACACGTAGGGCACCCCAACTTTATTTTTCCAAAGCAAATACACCTTTGCACACTGGTACCGACTAGTATTCCAGCATTTCTTCTGCGATTTCCCTCCACCACTCAGCTGTTACCCCAGTGCTGACAGAGAGAGACAGGGGAGGGGCAAACAAGGATGTGGTGTAGGCACCTGACTTCCTCCTCATTAACAAATGACATCATTGGTTGTAAGGATGCCAGCAGCTGGAAGGATGTAATGGTACACAATGAAAATCTATGACTTAACTAAAGGGCAGGCTTGATCCATCCACCAGCTTGTATATCATTTTTCGGCAATTTTTAGGCATTTTGCCAAGGCACCCCTGAAGAAACTTCAGCTTGTTCAATTAACCACTTTCCGACCAGCCGCCGTCATTATACGGCAGCAGGTCGACTCGTTCCCGTGAATCGCCGTACTGGTACGTCCGCTCCTTTAAGAGCCATTGCAGGTGCTCGCGCATGCCCGCCCACTGCTCGGCAGGGAACCCGATGCGCGTGGCCGTGATTGCAAGCACGAGAGCTAGAACGGGGATCTGTGTATGTAAACACACAAATCCCCGTTCTGACCGGAGGATAGACAGATCTGCTAGACCAAGTAATTAAAAACAGCGATCTGTCGTCTCCTCCAGTCAGTCCCAACCCCTACAGTTAAAAACATCTAAAAAGGGAACACATTTAATCCCTTGAATTTCCCCATAGTGTTAACCCCTTCCCTGCCTGTGACATATACACAGTAAATCAGTGCATTTTTATAGCTCTGATCGCTGTCAATGGTTCCAAAAAATTAAAAAATGGTCAAAAGTGTCCGATCTGTCCGCCGCAATCCTGCTAAAAATCGCTGATCACCGCCATTACTAGTAAAAAAATATAATAATAAAAATACCATAAAGCTTCTATAAGCTTATTGCGATTTATTTTTACCAAAAATACGTACAAGAATACATATTGGCCTAAACTGATGAAGAATTTTGTTTTAAAAAAAAATGTTTGGGGATATTCATTATAGCAAAAAGTAAAAAATAATAGTATTTTTTGTACTCACCGTAAAACCCTTTTCTCTGACGTCCATGGACTGACACAGCATCTTCAATCTTGACAAAGTGGGTTATGTTCCTGCTCATAGGAGAAGACTAGGCAGAATGTTAGATTTTTAAAATACATTCCCTTACCAGAGCTGAACAGCCCTGCCCAGGGGGCGGTCCCTCTGGACATAACCCTCCTACCTGCAGCCAGCAGCCTCAGTTCGTATTAAAGCAGTACAAACTCAAAAAAGGAGGGGGGGGGGGGTGCTGTGTCAGTCCATGGACGTCGGAGAAAAGGATTTTACGGTGAGTACAAAAAAATCTTATTTTCTCTTACCGTCCATGGACTGACACAGCATCTTCAATCTTGACAAAGTGGGACGTCCCAACGCAGTGTCAAAGAACGAGGGGTGGGAAAAGTATGGGAGAAAAAGAAACCCTGGACTGCCGCACTCTGTATAGACAGTTATTTATTCCAAAATTTAAAGTAAAAAATCCAAATTCAAAATAAATCCATAGATCCAAAACAACAAATGCAGATAGTGTGCATGCAGGGAAGGGTGGCTAACGCGTTTCACGTCACGAATTGACGCTTACTCATGGGAACAGTATCAAGGAAAAAAACAACCTTCACCCCAAACAAGCAGAGCTCCTCAGCGGAGGAGTTGCAACATTAAACAGCGGCCTGCAAAACCTTGCGACCGAAGGAAGCATCAGAAGATGCAGCCACATCAACCATATAGAACTTTGAAAAGGTATGTGCGGATGACCAGGTCGCCACCTTGCACACTTGTGCAACTGACGCTTGATGTCGGAAAGCCCAGGAAGCACCAATTGCCCTGATAGAATGCGCCGTAACCAGAAAGGGAGGCGCCCGCCCCGTAAGGGCATAGGCCTGTATGACGGTCTGCCTGATCCACCGAGAAATGGTGGCAAGCGAAACCGCTTGGCCCCGTTTCAGACACAGACACAAACAGCGAGTCAGACTTGCGAATCGAGGCCGTAGCAGACAGATACACCCGCAGGGGACGTACCACGTCCAACGTGTGGAGCATAAAACGCTCTGGGATGCGACGGACGAGGACATAAGGACGGAAGCACAATGTCCTCATTAAGATGGAAGGCCGAGACTACCTTTGGGAGAAAAGAAGGCTGCGGGCGTAGCACCGCCTTATCCTTATGGAGAACCAAGTATGGTGGTTTGCAAGACAAGGCCGCCAATTCGGAAACCCTTCTGACAGAAGTAATGGCTACCAGAAAGGCCACCTTCTGAGATGAGGTTAAGAGAGGAATCTCTGTTTTCAAAAGGAGGTTCCTGAAGAACCGAGAGCACCAAATTCAAATCCCAAGGAGGAAGAGGTGGCTTATCAGGGGGAGCACATGTCGGACCCCCTGTATGAAGGTACTAATCCAGGGCTTGACAAATTTGCTTGGAATCTAGGAGCCAGCTAAAAAAATTGGAGCCAGGAACGCGCCCCGTCCCGCCGAACTTGCGCGCAGAATCGAACGCATACGTGAGTAGCGCCCGCATATGAAAGCGGTGTTCAAACCACACGTGAGGTATCGCCGCGATCGGTAGATCGAGAGCAATAATTCTAGCCCTAGACCTCCTCTGTAACTCAAAACATGCAACCTGTAGCATTTTTTAAACGTCGCCTATGGAGATTTTAAAGGTTAAAAGTTAGTCGGCATTCCACGAACGGACGCAATTTTGAAGCGTGACATGTTGGGTATCAATTTACTCAGCGTAACATTATCTTTCATAATATTAAAAAAAATTGGGCTAACTTTACCGTGGTCTTATTTTTTTATTAAAAAAAAGTGTATTTTTTCCCAAAAAAGTGCGCTTGTAAGACCGCTGCGCAAATACGGTGTGACAGAAAGTATTGCAACGACCGCCATTTTATTCTCTAGGGTGTTAGAATAAAAAATATATATAATGTTTGGGGGTTCTAATTAGAGGGAAGGAGATGGCAGTGAAAACAAACAGGGAAACTCCATTAGCATTGCTGTTCGTCTTGTCATACCAACGGCCACCACAAGATGGCGCGAGATCACAGAAGGAAGCATAGGCCTGCAGAAGGCCGCAAAGCCGCGGCCTCAATTACCGGCCGGCGCGGCCCGAGGCGATCCAGCGGCGCAGAGGGGGGGGGGCACGGAGAGACAGGATTCCCCAGCTGTGCTGCCCCAGGTCGCTAATTCTAGTCGCAATGGCGACCTGGTGCCCGGGGTTTGTCGAGCCCTGTACTAATCAAAGAATGGCCCGCTAGCGGCCTCTGAAAGACAATAGCCAAAGCCAAAATCTGACCCTTAATGGTGCTTAAGGCAAGCTTTTGGGTCACAGCAAAAAAGATTCTGGGAACGGAATACGTCCATGGACGCCAATCCAGCTCCTCGCACATAGCGATGTAGGCCCTCCAGGTACGGTGGTATATCTTCCTGGAAGAAGATTTCCTTGCCCTCAGCATGGTCGAGATGACTGAATCCGAGAGACACCGGTCTCTCAGCACCTGGCTTTCAATAGCCATGCCGTTGAAGCCATTGACTGTAAAGCAGGATGAAGTATGGGACCTTGAGACAGAAGGTCCTCCCGCATCGGCAGTTGCCACGGAACGTCCGCCACTAGGCGCACAAGATCGGCATACCAAGGACGCCAAGGCCAATCTGGAGCGATGAGGATCACCGGAATCCCCTCGGCCTCCACCCTGCGAAGCAATCGAGGAAGCAGCTTCAGTGGAGAATAGACAAATCAGCAGATACCGACCCCACGGGGCCACCGACGCGTCTACACAGGGATCCCTGGACCTGGCCACGAATCTCGACACTTTCCGATTGAGTCGAGAGGCCAATAAGTCCACATCCGGCGTGCCCCACCTCCTGCAAAGGAGGTGAAACACCTCCGGATGCAAGGACCATTCCCCCTGATCCAACATTTGGCAGCTCAGATAGTCCGCCCGCCAGTTGTCCACTCCTGGAATGTAAACGGCCGACAGAGCCGGCACGCTTCTTTCCGCCCACCTTTGACTGTGAGCGACCTCGGACGCCGCAGCTGAGCTCCGAGTACCCCCCCTGATGGTTGACATAAGCCACCGCCGTGGCGTTGTCCGATTGGATCCTGACCGAGCGTCCCTACAGTCTCCTCGACCACGAAGAAAGGCACAGTGATTGCCCGGAGTTCCAGGACATTGATCCACAGACGGACTCGTCCGGCGTCCAGAGCCCTTGGGCTGACAGAACTCTCCAGACTCCGCCACAGCCCGAAAGACTGGCGTCCGTCGTGATCACAGTCCACTGGACAGGAAAGAACGACTTCCCCAACCGAAGGGCCGGGGATCTCAGCCACCACTTCAGGGATGCCCTGACCAGGTGACTCACCTGGATCTGACGATCCAGTGATAATGGAGACTTGTTCCAGCAAGATAGGATCTCCTTTTTTAAGACTCGAGTGTGGAATTGGGCATACGGCACCGCCTCGAAGGAAGCCACCAAGAGTCCCAGGACCCTCATGCAAAAACGGAGTGACGACCATTTGCGGGACGTCAGCAACCATACCGCAGATTGAAGAGTCTGTAATTTTTCTAAGGGTAGAAAAACCATCGCCTCCGAGGAGTCCAGGATCAATCCTAGGTACTGCAGACGCTGAGTCGGAACCAGGACCGACTTCTGAATGTTCAGCAGCCAGCTGAATTCTCGGAGGGCCTGACTGGTTATCACCACATTTACCTCTAATTCTGAGCAAGAGTCTGCTCTCAGGAGATCGTCTAGATAGCCCACGATAGCAATGCCTCGCTGTCTCAGCAAAGCTAGAATCGGGGCAAGCACCTTGGTGAAAACCCGCAGTGCTGATGCCAACCCGAAGGGAAGAGCCACAAACTGATAGTCGTCTTCGCCTATCGCGAAGTGCAGAAACGTCTGGTGACCCGCGCAGATTGGGACATGCAAGTAGGCGTCCTTGATGTCCAAGGATGCCAGAAAATCCCCCGGGTGGAGCGCAGCAATCACTGAGCGAATGGATTCCATGCGGAATTTCCGAACCTTCACGAAGGCATGTAGGGCCTCGAGATCCAGAATTGGACAACTCCGTCCTTTGGGACCACAAACAGATTAGAATAAAATCCCTGAAACCTCTCCTTTGACGGTACCGGCACAATTACTCCGCACCTCAGCAAGCCCTGCACTGCCCCTAAGAGGGCAGCCCGACACGCTGGAAGGAGAGCGAGATTTGAGGGGAAAAATATGTCTGGTGGCCAGGAAAGGAACTCTATCCTGTACCCCGAGGTAACCACCTCGCATAACCACCGGTCGGAGATCCGGGAGGTCCACCGATCCGCGAACCTGCGAAGTCGTCCCCCCACCCCAGAGTCGGGCGGGGGCAAGACTTCATGCGGTGGCGGGCTCGGTAGCCGGCTTGGTTGGCTTTCGCACCCAGGGACGTTTCTGTCCCCCAGCAGCACCCTGGTCAGTCCGGGAGAATTTTTTCGCGGGATTTGACAGACGAAAAAACCTCTGAGTGGGAAAGGAAGGACTCGGCTTACGGCGCGGCTCCTTCGCCTTAGGAGGCTGAGGAAGAAGGGGGCTCTTACCCCCGTGACATTTTTAATAAAGTCATCCAGGGAAGTACCAAATAGCCTTCCGCCCTTGAAAGGCAAATCCGTCAGGAGCTTCTTAGAGGCCAGGTCAGCAGACCTGCATTTTACCCAGATTAGGAGATGCAAAACCACCGCAGACACTGAGGCCGTAGAAATTAGGGGGGCAACGTCCATAGTGGCATTGCACACATACACCTGTACCATTTGGTCTGCCAATAAAATGCATTCCAGAGAAAGATTATGCTCCTGCACATACTGTTGCATAATCTTCGCCCATTCCGTGAGCGTCTGAGTCACCAGGGTCGCCGCTACAAGAGGACGCAGCGCGGACCCCAGCATGATGAACATGGCTCTGCTCACCATTTCCGACTTCCTATCAGTAGGGTCCTTAAAAGCAAAGATCTCCTCAACCGGTAGAGTTGTGGCTTTATTCAACCGGGCAACTGGGGGGGTCAACCACCGGAGGAGAGGCCCATTTTTTTAATCAGGCTGTCCTCAAAGGGGTACCTAACCGCCAGACGCTGCGAGACCGCAAATGTCTTCTGTGGTTTGTCCCAAACCTGGTCTATGAACCTATCAAAAAAAAGGTGTATAGGGAAAAACCTTTTTAAAAGGCTTAGCTTGAAAAGAACCAAAAAGGAGACTGAATCCACCACAGGTTCCTCAGCCGCAGCATCCAACTTGAGAGTGTCCCTCACAGCATCAATGAGTTAACTAAAAAATGTCCTGTCATGTACTGACCCAGATAAGGAGTCTTCCTCACAAGGAATTTCCTGGTCAAAAATATCCAAAAATTCAGAGCTAGGGTCCTGTGCCGCAGCAATGCCCATATCTGAATCAGAGCACTCCCCTGGAGATGGTAGGGGGGGAGAGGGCGCTTAATAGCCACCTTGCGCTCGCACGCCGCTTCCATCCTGGCAACAAATGATTCCAGGACTGCTGACTACTGTCCCATAGGGACCGCAGGTGCAGCAGCACCGCCATTTGCTTCTGACATGAAAGGGGAAGCAGCTGACACTGACTCCATGATACCACCACCCTCTGAGACTTTGTCCATATCAAAGAAAAATTCCACCCTCCGGCTGCACTGACTGTGGGGTGTTACCCAGGGGACTCACCAACCCTGCTAGGACCGCTCAGTTCTGCTGCCCGTGTCTGTCCTCTACAGCGCGGCTCCCGCGAGTGAACAGTGAGGAGACTGAGGAGAATTGCGCTATCCAATCAGCGATAGAGGCCAAACCAGCACAAAAGAGCGTGCAGCTACAAGAAAATGGCCGCCGCAATTACAAATGCGCCACAGGTGGCTACGGCAAGATGGCCGCCAATGCGGTTTTCAATTGTAAGGAAAAATACAGTAAAAACATGGCGCCGAATGGCGTGCAAGGCCCACGCTGACACAGCTATAACCCCCACACCTCATGCAGACCCCTGAGGACCCCCACCAGGACAGAGAGACCCCCAGTCGGCACACCATAGTGTAGGTGAAAGAGAGTAGTAAAAACACGGGAGAGACAGGGAAAACCCCCCTACCATAGGAACACACAGTATGTACTCACCTGCTGAGGCAGGGGAACAGTACTTACCCGGCCAGCTAGGACCCACTGGTGTGTTCCTGACAAGCATATCACAGTGCAGTACTGAGTAGCTGTCGGCCAGTCCACCGCAAAAGATACAGCAAAACTGTTCAATCTTCTGTGGACCCTGGAGCAAAAAGCTCACCGGCCACCTCTGGAGCCATGGGGTATGTTGTGAACTGATCTCACGCAGAGCGAGGATCAGCACGCTCGATGGTCGGACAGGGAAGACTACGAGGATAGCGAACTACCCAACCTGTTGCCCAGCCGACAGTTGATAGAAGAATCTCAAAAATAAAATAATAAAAGTTCAAAAAAGAACAAAACATTTCTTCAAGAGACTGGCTCCGAAGAGAGCCACGTCCTCTCCTCTGCTAGGCAGAAAAAACTGAGGCTGCAGGTAGGAGGGTTATGTCCGGAGGGATCGCCCCCTGGGCGGGGCTGTTCAGCTCTGGTAAGGGAATGTATGTTAAAACTTCTAACATTCTGCCTAGTCTTCTCCTATGAGCAGAGAAAAAAAGGGGGACAAATGTTGGGACTTTGAATGAGGCGCGAACAAAAAGTCCACGCCTCAATGAAACGTGAGGAAAAGTTCACGCCTCCATCCCTATGCTGAATGCAACATAAAAGGGGGGGAAGGTTTGGGACTTTGAATGAGGTGTGTTTGTACAGACCAAAAAGATCATATAGATAAAAACATCCATGTGTTTATTCCTAAAACATACATTGGCATGAAATGGTAAACATAACATGCATGCTACAGTTTAACAGACTTGCAAAGAATGATAAAACGCATGGCACTACATGACAAAAATATGCATATTGGATATGAAACAGAATATGATCAAAAAGAAAACATATGTTGATAGAACCATTTGAATATACATTGGATGCATCAAGATAGACCCGACGCGTTTCGTGGACTGCATCCACTCATCAGGGGCCATGCATCCATGTTCTAAAAAGGCTTCACTCTGGGCGCCACTCCTTCTCCTCCCTCTCTACTTGACATGGGGGAGTGGGCGGGTGCTTCCATCGCGAATCGGCGCCACGCAGTCTGCGTTGCATATGTGAGGTCCTCATCGGGCGTTGCATTACGCAAGCGCCTTTATACCAGCTTGACTGACACGAGAGGAGTCACTCCGGCGCGAGATGATCGTCGCCGCCGGGCTGTTTCTCTCCCTCTTTGTGTCATTCAGCGTGACGCTGGAGGGGGTCTGGTGGCTATGCCGGTCTTGGGGTCCACAGTCCTCATACACCCACAGCTTTTGTCGCAAGCACTCGTGTGCAGTTCCACTTCGGGGGTTTTGGAGTTCCCTCCATGTCCCACCACAATCCTTTCAATAAGGTAATTTAATTCTACTTATTGGATTCAACAATCACTCCCGTTTCTTTTCTTTTTCAGTTTCTCGTTATGGGTAATTTCTCATCACCCTTTGGCCTCACCTTATCCTTTTCTTTTCCTTCTATGCTACTTCTTATATATTCTTTTACCTTGGGTCCCTGATGGACAGTTATTTCAACCATACCCTTTTCACTTTTAATTATACTTTCTATCACGGCTATGGTGCTTCTTTCTTGTATACTTTTATACACCGACAAGGTAATTTACACCATATAAATTCTATCAATCTTATTCACTTAAGAATCCCTATCATCCGTGATATCTTGCACTCTTTCCTCATGGGGAGTTGCGGCCGCGCGCCCAGCTCTTTTCACCGGATACCTTTCTCAGCTCCCGGGCGAGACATAATTGACCGGCCTCTGACACACGTTATCACATGTCTCATTTCAGATGTGAGTAATCAACTTTTTGCTATGGCCAGGAACCCTTTAGCAATTTTAACAAATTGTTCATGGTATTGATTTAATAGACTATAATGATCATTCATATATATATTTTTTGTTCCTTTTTAGAACATGGATGCATGGCCCCCGATGAGTGGATGCAGTCCACGAAACGCGTCGGTCTATCTTGATGCATCCAATGTATATTCAAATGGTTCTATCAACATATAATTTATTTTTGATCACATTCTGTTTCATATCCAATATGCATATTTTTATCATTCTTTGCAAGTCTGTTAAACTGTAGCATGCATGTTATGTTTACCATGTCATGCCAATGTATGTTTTAGGAATAAACACATGGATGTTTTTATCTATATGATCTTTTTGGTCTGTACAAACACACCTCATTCAAAGTCCCAAACCTTCTCCTATGAGCAGCAACATAACCCACTTTGTCAAAATTGAAGATGCTGTGTCAGTCCATGGACGGTAAGAGAAATATATATATTTTTTAAATTGGTTGTTTTTGTATATAGCGCAAAAAAATAAAAACCGCAGAGGTGATCAAATACCACGAAAAGAAAGCTCTATTTGTGGGAAAAAAAGGATGTAAATTTTGTTTGGGTGTAGCGTCGCACGACCGCGTAATTGTCAGTTAAACCGACGCAGTGCCGTATCATAAAAAATGGCCTGGTCATTAATGGGGAAAAAATCTTACTGGGCTGAAGTGGTAGTAAACTCTGTACTACCACTTGTACCTACTGAAAAGCCTATAAGGTGGCTTACCTTCAGATACTTGCACAGTTTAGGAGATATTCAGAGTGCATGCAGCCGATGACATCATTTAAGCAGGCGCCCTGAAGGTCCGACTTACAGTGCCGAACCTTCAGAGCCGATGCCAGAAATGGCGGCTCCCACGCACATGCACGGGAGTGAGGTCATCGCTCCCCCAGCCACTCATGTAGCTGGAGGGCGCAAACTCGGAAGGAAAACCGGGGGAATATGTCAGCTGTCTTAGCGGGGACATTACGGCGCTGGAGGGCTTCGTTCTAAGGTAAGTTTCTCATGACAATGCTTGCACAATTTTTTTTTTTTTTTTAAGCATCAACGGTTTAAAACCGCTTTATGCTTTGAGAAAAAAACCTGGAAGCTGACTGGTTTCTATACAAAGCTGCATGAGATTCTGCACTCGCCAGTTTTAGTAATTCAAACCCATGTATGCCGGTCATTTTGTTTACATAAGTGTACAAGTCATGCATGAACATTCTTTTACGGGCAATAATTTTTATACCTTTTAAGAAAAACGTATAACTGTACAAAAACCTTTCTGCAAAGCAACAACTATGATGTATAATGTTACTTATGACAAGGACTGCTGCTTCATAATACAAACGACCTAAAATTAACACATGTACAATCAACTTCGACTAGAACAGTCAAATCAGTTTAGCAGAAAACACATTCCAAGCCTCAGAGCATTCTGTAAAATACTTCCTGAGTATTGGAACTGAAAAATTGTTTCATTTAATGAGTAACAGGATTAAAAACACCATAAACCCTTTCTTGTAAGTGAGACGATCACACTTCAGTACACTAAATATATCATTAGTTTTCCCTTTTCACACTGCAGCAGGAATCTGTTCACATAGCATACATATCTTTGAAAAGCCACAGTGTTTAACAAGTACAAACATTTTAAAATTCATTTCAGCACTCTAGAACATGTGATACAACGTATCTGTATCATAAAGAAACACCTATAGGAGACTTTTTAGGCTGCTTCAAGTAACAGAACACATAGGCACATAGGTTAAAAGAACAAAATAGAAACATAAAATGGTGATGTGCATGCGTTAAACCAGGTTCATGTATTACAAGTTAGTTAGCCCTGAGCAGTCTGTTAGGGAGCAAAATATCAGTCTCCATACTAGCAGTGCAGCATGCATGCTTGGGAATGGGCAGTAAAAGTAACCCTGATACCTTTAGTTCTTTTAGTCCCTGCATGTATCTCCCTTCTACATCTTGAATCTGGTCCTTAAGATCATATATATCCTGCAGGAAATAGGTAACGAACCATGCTATCAAAATGTGTAAACAACTCATCAATGAAGCAAAATGACTGACAGATATTATAATATAACCATTATGTTAAAACATTCTTTTTTTATTCCTTCTCCAAAAAAGTGGTAATACTCTGCAATTTAAAAATAAGACCATAAGTAAACCTTTTATTTCCAAAAACAAGTAAAATGCAGACACCTAGAGATGCCTGCATACAATTTTGCATATCTTCAGAAGTACCCGGAATCTCAGAGCAAACATGTCATCAAATTTCTACTTCTGATCAGGTCTCTGTTCCTTCCTGCACTTCATGTTGGTCAGTGAGGCTGACCTGTGTAGTTAAGGGCCAACAGGAAGAGCCAAGAGAGGGGTGGGCTCTTGGGGACAGAAAGGGTTAAATTCACAAACTAGTAAGTCTCTGACCAGAAATGAGTATGAAAATCCCAAACTCCCATATCTGCTTCAGGTCAGCGACTTCCTTCATAATTAAGCCAGTATAAGGAAAACAGCCCCAGCTAGTAAGCTTTGCTGGTTTGGCTTCAATTTGTTAGTGTATCTAAATCTGCTAGCCCATCTAAACACTCCCCTCCTCCCAGACTGACAATGCTGGTGTGTTCAATAGTGCCCCCCATGCTCGTTCATTCAGAGTGGGGACATAACACAAGAGGCCAGATCACCAGAGGGGAAAAAGGCCTAAAAAAGACAACTAAAGTAGCCACCACATCTAATGATTGGTAAGCTACAATATATTATATTTTTGGTTTTGAGTTTAAAGTGTTACTAAACTCACAAAAGTAAAATCTGTCTGTATATGCAGCATAGCATGCTTGTTATACTCACTGTGAAGGGGTTAATCCTCTACAATGTGTAAAAATGCTCTTATCCTGTATGCATAGATCCTTCCTTACTGCAAGGTCTATCTGGGGAAGGCCAGCTTACACAGGCAGGATAGCCAACCTGCACATGCTCAGTTGTGTCTTTTATGCTGGAGAGACAATTACTTGTTCTCAGAGATAGTCAGGTCAAATGATATTGGCATCGCACAGGTGGGGCATGTATACAGGCTGCAGTGTAAATCTCCTCCTATCTGAACTCTCAGTACTGGAAAAACTGTGCAGTTTATCATGTAACCGTGCTATACAGATGAGCCAAAAAAGGTATTTAGTGGCAGTATTTTAATGTAAAAAAAAGATTTATAAGCTGTGGGGGGGGGGGGGACGGACGAGTGAACTATTTTCATATTACTGGGTTTAGTAACACTTTAATACCACTTTAAGACCAAGTTCTGGTCAACTCCTGATTGGAGGAAGCCCAGAATGCGAGCCACAGGGGAACATATTGAATTGGAGCATCTGTGCTCACACTAGGCAAAGAGTTTTTTTTTCTTCTTTTACAATCAATGATATTTTTAGATCTTCTTGCTTTAGCAAGGTAGGAATGACAGACTCAGACAATGGAGCCTGGTGCTTTGGAACTCTGGACTGAGATAGCTGTATTAAATCCATTAGTTATTCGAGAAATAGTGACATAGTTGCAGAAAAATCTGCCTTTGTCAGGTAGGCCGCTTGTTGCGATCAGATCCTGCTCCAGTGCAAGGGAAACACTTACACTGAGGTTGAGTGTTTTGCAAGTGTCTTTGGCAGAGCGAAAGTTCGCCTGAGTTTTCATCATGGCTTCCTTTCGCCTGGTTTCTGACATGGCTACAGGTGAGGATAATCCTCTATGGGGTACTCATGGAGTAGGGTGTGGAAAATAAGGTAAGTGTGTCCATAAGGAGTACGCACAAACCCACATGCACACCGTCCTGTAGCAAAGTCCTTGTCACACTGGTCCATGAATAATAGGATTTTTATAACAGCTTACCTGTAAAATCCTTTTCTTGGAGTACATCACGGGACACAGAGCGACATAGTCATTACTAATGGGTTATATAGATACCTTCAGGTGCTGGCACTGGCAACTTCCAAAACCGGAAGTACCCTCCCCTATATAAGCCCCTCCCATCCGGGAGCACCTCAGTTTTGTAGCAAAGCAATAAGTGTCCCTAAAGAGGGGTGGGAGCTCTGTGTCCCGTGATGTACTCCAAGAAAAGGATTTTACAGGTAAGCTGTTATAAAAATCCTATTTTCTTTCTCGTACATCACGGGACACAGAGCGACATAGTCATTACTAATGGGATGTCCTAAAGCAATGCCCAATGAGGGGGGGGGGATACACCATACATAAGCTGAGCGCTATCAGACACGAGGATCTTTTGCGGCCTGCAACACACTGCGCCCAAAGGCGACATCCTCCTGACTTCTAACGTTCACCTGGTAGAACCTAGTAAACGTGTGTACTGAAGACCATGTTGCGGCCTTACAGATCTGAGCCAGGGAGACCTGGTGATGCACTGCCCATGAAGTTCCAACTGCTCTCGTGGAGGGCCCTCTAACTTTGAACAGAGGCGGTCTCCTTCTCAAGCCATAGGCTTGCATTATGACCTGTCGAATCCACTTGGCTAAAGTAGATTTTGACGCTGCCTGACCCTTTCTGGGGCCTTCCGGCAGAATAAACAAAGTATCCGTTCTACGAATCTGAGCAGTGGCTTTTAGATAAGCTTTGACTGCTCTTACTACATCCAAAGAATGCAATAACTTTTCCTCTACCGAAGTAGGTTTGGGGAAAAAAGAAGGAAGAACCACATCTTGGTTCAAATGAAACCTCGATACCACCTTAGGAAGAAAGGCTGGATGAGGACGTAATACTACTCTGTCCTTATGGATAACCAGATATGGCTCTTTACAAGACATAGCTGCTAATTCCGACACTCTTTTAGCCGAACAAATGGCTACTAGAAAAAACTATTTCCTGGTGAGAAGAACCAAAGAAATATGCTGTAATGGTTCAAATGGTTGTTTCTGTAGAACCGACAGAACCAGGTTTAGATCCCATGGACATATGGGAATATTAACCAGAGGACTAATACGCATCACTCCTTATCTAAAGGCTTTGACTAGTGAATGCGAAGCCAAGGGCCTTTGAAAAAATATTGACAAGGCCGAAAACTGACCTTTGATAGTACTCAAGGCAAGCTTCCTATCTACAGCCCACTGTAGGAAGTCCAGACTCCTACCTATTACGTACTTATGTGGATGCCATTTCTTGGCCTCACACCACGCGATGTACGCCTTCCAGATTCTATAGTAGATCTGCCTGGATACCGGCTTCCTGGCATTGATCATGGTAGATACCACAGGATTAGAGAGCCCTCTCTTTTTTAGAATGTGGGCTTCAATAGCCAGGCCGTCAAACCTAGGGCTGGTAAGGAAGGGTGGTATATCGGTCCTTGCGAAAGCAGGTCCGGACGACGTGGGAGAGTCCAAGGACTCCCCACTGACATTTTACAATCTCCGCGTACCATGCTCTTCGGGGCCAAGCTGGAGCCACCAGAATCACTGGTTTCTTTTCTACCCTGATTCTGCGGAGTAATCGAGGTAACAATTGTGGCGGTGGGAATGCATATATCAGCTTGAACTGATCCCAAGGGAACACTAGGGCATCCGAGCCGCAAGCTAGGGGATCCCTTGTCCGAGAGACAAACCTGTCCACCTTTGCGTTGAATCTGGATGCTAGAAGATCTACATCCGGTGTTCCCCACCGCTGACATATTGTCCAGAAAACCTCGGGGTGAAGGGACCATTCCCCTGGGCATAATTGTTGGCGACTTAGAAAGTCCGCCTTCCAATTCTCCACTCCTGGAATGAATACAGCGGATATGGCTGGGACATATCTTTCTGCCCATTTCAGGATGTAATTTACTTCCCTCTGGGCTGCACGACTCCTGGTGCCCCCCTGATGATTGATATATGCCACTGCTGTGGCATTGTCTGATTGAATTCTGACAGGGGACCCTTGGAGTTTGGATGTCCATGCTACTAGGGCATACCGGGCTGCTCGTATCTCTAAGAGATTGATGGGCAGGGCCTTTTCTGCATCCGACCATCTGCCCTGGAGAGACCATTGCTCCAGTACTGCTCCCCAGCCTATAAGGCTGGCATCTGTAGTGACCACCTTCCAAGAAATCGGACTGAAGGATTTCCCTTTTTCCAGATTCTGGGGAACCAACCACCAACGGAGGCTCTTGCGAACGGAAGGGGACAAGGACATTGTAAGTCTAGGGCCTGAACTTTTTTTGTTCCAGGCTGACAGTATGGCCCCTTGCAAATTCCTTGAATGGAATTGACCGTAGGGTACTGCTTCGAATGATGCCACCATTTTTCCAGGCAGCCTCATGCACAGGCGTATGGACGGCTGTCTTTTTTGTACCCACTAAGTGGATCAACTCTTTCAAAGACAACACCTTTCCTCGAGGCAAGAATATTTTTCTCTGGCCTGAATCCAACCTTAGCCCGAAGTATTCCAGACTTTTGACTGGTTTTTAGGGCTGACTTGTCTCGGTTGATAATCCAACCGTGAGATTCCAGATACTTGATTGTCTTGTGAACGACCACGTCTAGTTTTTTCACTGAGTGGTCTATCAGCAACAAGTCATCTAGATATGCCATTATCATTACACCTTGTGTTCTTAGATTGGCCAATAAAGGGCCAGAATTTTTGTAAACACTCGTGGTGCTGTGGCCAGACCGAAGGGTAAGGCTCTGAACTGAAAATGGCGCCCTTCTACTGCAAAGCGTAGAAATTTTTGGTGGACTGGAAAGATGGGAATGTGCAAATAAGCATCTTTGATGTCAATCGCGGCTAACCAATCCTCCCCTTGTAGGGCAGTGGCCACCGATCGGATCGACTCCATCGGAAAGTCCTGATATACAGGAATTTGTCTAGCCCTTTTAGAATTAATATGGGCCTCCCGTCCCCGTTTGCTTCGGGACTGTAAAGAGGTTTGAGTAAAACCCGAACCCTCATTCTTCCAGGGGAACCTCCATAATTACTCCTTGGAGCAATAGTTGTTCTAGTGCCAACAGGAGGGACTCTCTCTTCCAGAGATCCCTTGGCACGTTTGACCTCAAAAATGGGAAGGAGGAGAGTCTTTTAACTCCAAACTGTATCCCAAACATACTGCGGAGAGCACCTATCTGTTTTGATCGTGTCCTGCCAGGTCTCTTGCGAACACCTGGAGTCCTCCCCCCACCCGACTGAGTGGGGGCAACCCTTCAATGAATTTAACTTTGGGGGAGGTTTTGTACCTCCCCTGACCCAAGGTTTCTCATTACCCTGCGATTGTCCCTGTTTTTTACCCCTGGGAATTGACCAAGGAGGCCGTCGGAACTGTTACACAGCCGATGCCCCAGGGACTGGAGAAGCAGGCCTCTTAAAGAGGGACCTCTAACTCTGTTTTTAACCGGCAAGAGCGTATTTTTACCGCTGGAAATTTTCTGGATATATTTGTCCAGGTTTTCCCTGAATAAGCGTTCACCATGAAATGGGACGCTAACCAGCCATTCTTTACAGGGAGCTTCAGCAGACCAGTTTTTTAGCCATAGAAGCCTACGCATATGTACTATAGACAGCGTAAGCGTGATGGACTGAATCCTTTATGGCGTCAACCGCAAAGCCTAAGGCTCTAGGTAGATCAGCTAGGGCAAGGGCCTGCTGATCTGTCAAGTCCCTCAAGACCTGTTTCAACTGATCCTTCACTGCTTGGCAGACCCCACTGCTGGTTGTGTCACCAAGCTTGCTGTAGAAAGAAGCAGACTTTCATAAGGACTCCAATCTTTTATCTATTGGGTTCTTGAACATTTGCACATTATCCACTGGACATGTCAGTGATTTATACACACAAGAGATGGCTGCGTCCACTGTAGGGACCTTCCATTTTTTGATGACCTTATCCTCCATGGGATAGACCACCGGAAATCTCTTGGGGGAATAAATATTTTCTCAGGATGTTCCCAATCCTGGTAAATGAGCCCTTTCAGTAAAGGGTGAAGTGGAAAAGAACAGACAGTCTGGGGGCTTCTAGCGACCCCAACGAGGATACAGTAGTGGTTGATGGTTCCGCAAGGTGCATTTTTAAATGCTGATCGGACCATGTTAGTCAGAGACTGAACCCATAATCTTTCAGCTTGAGATGCTGAGAAAAGGTTCCCCCACTGTTGATTCCTCTATAACAGAATCAACCTCATCCTGATCCCCTTGAGGCAGGTCGATCCCTGTATGGGACTGTTGCTCTGCTAACAGGCACTCTGAAGGAGGAGACGGAGATCGGGCGTGCTTTCCCTGACAGGGAGGCAGCGATCAATGTTGACAATCTCTCTCTAATCCTCCCAGAGCTGAGGAAAAAACCTCCTCTGTTACATACACAGGAGCAGGTGAACTGAGGACAGCCACAGTACCAAGTACCCCTGCGGGGTCTCTACGGTCACTTACCTCTGAACTTCAGGGGAGACTGGTGCAGCAGAAGCATGCCCAAGATCCTCAGAGCCCGATGAGACCCCCTTCGCTTCCTGGAAGATTCAGTTCCGGAGCTTCTGGACGGCATATTCCTAAGCCTAAAGCTGAGGTATTCCAGCCGTAATACACCACTTTTACTGAGAATAGTCTAGCACAATTGCTGCTATATAACAGTTGGTGTCTACTAAAGTGCCTTTCTAGGGGATGCCTGCATCAACCGCCTCTGTGTGCCTTTATACTGTTGCTAGCTCTGTCTGTGCACTTTAATAGCCAGCTATGATTGTGCTTTAAAACACGCTGGACGCCCGCACATGCGCAGTAGCGCCGCGGCGCACACCGAGCGTCATCCACCCGCTCCGCCCCTTTTTCCAGATCGCCTCTATATATAGAGGCGCGTGCTCGGGCACGTGCGCCTTCGGCGCCTTTTTTGAAAAAAAATAAGGAGCTAGATGGGGAGCCAGGGTCCCTGCCGCAGGGCCTGGGGATGGATGAGCGCAGCAACAGGGCAGAGGAGACAGCTTCCCAGCAGAGAACTTACCAACTGCCTGGATTTGATTTTGGAAGAAAAAAATCCACATTACAAGAAAAAGAACCATAGCGGCCTCTAGTGTCTAACACAGGTACCGCGGTCTTACATTTTTTATTTTTTTTTCTTGCCTACTATTAAAATTTTTACATTTTCTCAGTAGTAACAGGCATACACAGAATATTAGCGGGAATACCTTAGGTAACAGGCAGAAAGACAAAATAGGCTTGGGGGTCCCTCAATAGAACCAAGTTCCAGAGGGCCCCCACTTACCTTTTCCTCGCCGCAGGACTCTGTTTGGTCCACAGAAGCCCAAACTTCACCTATCACGGCAGGCATTGTAATCAAACCTTCAGGGACCGGGTTCCCAAGGATTCCACTCCCCTGGACCTGTATAGCACCCTGCACAGAAAACATCTTGGTTGTGGGTATGACCAGAGCTCTGGATCCCAGGGTCCAGCCCTCCTAAGAGAGGCATTACAGGCAAAACCTTGCTCTTCTCTTGCAAGGCCCGGGTACCGACCGTTTAGCTATGAAGCTTTTTTGGTCGGATCCGGAATAGTTAACTGAGGCCCAAAAGAACCTGTACGCAAGCTCAGTGAAAAACACATGTTACTTCTTGGCCAACACCTTAGACACTGGCAAAAAACTGAGGTGCTCCCGGATGGGAGGGGCTTATATAGGGGAGGGTACTTCCGGTTTTGGAAGTTGCCAGTGCCAGCACCTGAAGGTATCTATATAACCCATAAGTAATGACTATGTCGCTCTGTGTCCCGTGATGTACGAGAAAGAAATGGTCCATGCTTTGCCCGTCACAGTGGGAACACCCTTTTCTTCAGCGTCTGGGTTCAATAGGGATGAACCATGGTCTTGGACTTGAATAGCCCCCTTCCACCGTTCCCTTGTGCCTGGTTTCTGTCATTGCTATTGTCCCCCATGGGATACTCATGGAGCAAGATGAAGAAATGGGGTAAGCCTGTTCCTGAAGGCACACACAGAAACCTGAGGGTACAATGTCCCAAAAAGAAGTCCCCGTAGCAAAAAGGGGAGTAGGCAGTTCCCTAGCCCCTCTAAAAGGGTAACACCTTAGTCATCTTCGCAAGAATATGCTCTGAATTGCGGAATGTTACTGCCAAGTTTGAAAAGTTTTACACTGGACAAGTAAAAACATTTTAAACAATTTTCGGTTTCATTATAGTTTTAAATATCAAACAAATACAATTTGGGAAACCTGTAAATAGTGAGGCTACAGTAGATCCTGTACAGGGTGACTGTCTTTCCTGTCCATGGCACTGGTCATATTTATATAGGGATCAGGCATTGCCTGTCACAACAGGCATAAACCCGAAAGGGTCTTCAGAGTCTGGGTTCCATAGGGATGAACCACAGCCCTAGAACTGTATAGCACCCTGCAGCTGTCTACATGTTGCACAAAGGGTCAAGATGAGCGCCTATGCAGAATCCAGAGCAAAGCAGGCCATCCCCACAGCCTGGAGTCCTGGGTACGGTTCTCAAGGTTTACAGAGGCTCTACTGATCGGATTCCCTGCTTCTATTGTATTAGAAGGCAGTCAAGAGTTGATTAAAAAATCTGACATCTATATAAACTAGTTAAGCTAAGAGTTCTTTCTCCATAAAGGAGAAGAGGTCTATCATCTTAGGACACTAGCAAAAAACGGAGGACTCACGGAGTGAGGTAGGGTTATAGGGAAGGCACTCAGTAGCATGATTTCAAAAGCTTTTACAGTGTCCAATCACCTGAACAAACAAGCCTATAACCCAGGGTCTCTGAATACGCAGCTTTGCATCCTGTATTGTACAATTAAGATTGTTTATTTGGGCACAGATACAGTCAGATGGCAAAAAGCTAGCTTTCTAGCAGTGGTGGCACGGTGACAGAATCTGTCTATGTGTAAGCTCATTATAAAACTAAAGAATAAGCCCCCATTACCAGAGCTGTTAAAAATCTGCCCCCCAAAACAGCTGAGCAGTGGGATCTTTTGATACAATGCCACCTGAAGAAAAATAGTTGGATTTTTGAAAATGCAAATGTCTGCCATATTTTAGAAAGATACCCAGGCTGCTGTGATGGTAATAAGCATATTTGTTAAAGCTGAACAATCCTTATCAATAAGCTACATGATTTACAGGTATAGCAGAAAGTAAACAACTTTTTTATGCAGTCACTATCCCAACTCGGCAGTGTTTCTCTTACTTTATGTCCTAGCAATGGTGGTCACAGAGGCAAGAGAGCAATTTTGACTAATCAATAAATCCTCTCATCGTTTTCTTCAGAAAGAAGCCCTCCAAGGTCTCCAGACGTTGGTATTTACATGTGACATGAATTAATTCTTCTGGAGTGTAGGTGCCACTCTACATTTTTAGGTTTGAATTTTTTTTTGCATTACTGCTGGCAAGTCTGTTTGGATATACACTTAAAGTTGACCATAGAATTTCTAACTGCATACCTTGGAAATTTAGCATTCAGAACTAGCGGTTAACTGGAATCGGATGGAATTGATTTTTCAAGCTAAATTTTTATACTGCACCAAGAAAATGTTAGCAATAGTATACATGCTCTCTGTTCTTTTATTGTGCATTTTCTCAAATGATGTCCTCAGCATCCTGGGAGGTATGCGAAGTGCCTGCCATTTTCCAAATGTAGCTAGGTCAGGAGCACATGACCTGTTGCCACAAGCAGATTGCAGTAACAACGCATTTGCAGAGCATGAAAACACTTGTATCATGCATTTTCAAGTCTTTTAATTAACTTCTATGAACCGCTCTACATCATCAATGTAGAACAAAATCTTTCCACCAGTATATGAAGTGCTGCAGTGCAACATAATACTATGAACCAGACCTAATTAAAATAATGGGGTGCCAAGTAACATTATGACGCATAGGTGTCAACAGGGCCCAAAGTTTTAACAACCTATTAAGCTGTAAAGGACCTGTAAAACATGGGCTGCAGCTGTCCTTGCAGGCAAATTGGAGAAATTCATCTTTAAATTTCAAAAACACAGGCACTAAAATCAAAGCTACTCCCATTTACTTTCTCTGGCAGCAGGGCAAAGAAACCGGATTTCAGAGTGTGTTGTGATCTTTAAGAATTAATTGCTGCACACTGCCTGCAGCTAAAAGAGGTCAGCGGTGGCGTGTTTTAAAGG